>CM034079.1:35931796-36554296 GCA_019845555.1 Aristolochia fimbriata | reverse complement strand
ACGTTCGACAGATCCAGGAGTCCATCAACCCAACAAACAAAGTTCGTGGACAGGCCTCGACAATTGTCGAAGAAATCTGACGTAGCCCATCGTCGAACTCATCTGTCTCGCCATCATCATCGACCGCGGCGAGCCGCTCGCAAGATCATCGACACGGCCGAGCCGCCTCGCGCGCATCGTCAACTTCGGTGAGTCATCGTCTAGTCAGCAACAACTCGATGAGTCATTGCCACGTCAGCATGAGTCAACATACAGTCAGCCAATTCAAAAGTGAGGATAAAAACCTGTAAAGAGGTCACGATCCTCATTCAGGGGGATCTAAACGGGAGCTCCTGGTCTCCCTCCTCCCCTCTTCCCTCAACTTTACGAGCAGAAAGGGGATCGTGATCCCCTTTCCCAGCAAAAATCCCTCAACAACAACAAAGACTGGCTACAAAAGGGCAGACGTTCCGTGTCCCAGGGGTTGGAAAATTGAAAAGTTGGTTGGGAAAACTTTCATCCCCGCGATTGGAGAAATCACATTCGAAAGGCTCTCTTAACATCAGTGCGGAAACTCTCTCTCGTTCCCAAATCGAAGGTCCAAAGCTCCCTTCACCGAGAAGAATTCCTCACGTACAGAGGCTCTTTCATCGCAAAGAAGTTCAACATATGCAGTTCGTCGTTCTACAGTTCGACCAGAAGAAATTCTACACCGTCGCCAGCATTGTCACAAGTCGAAATACACGGAACACAAATACTTCTGTCCGACCGACAAAAGCTATACCAGATCGTGTACACCCGTTCCTGTAACTCGAAGTCTCGACGACGACCTTGCCAGAAGCCTTAACTTCGACAAAACCACACGGAGATCGAATCAGAGGAAGCCTAGGAGAGTGAACTCGCATTCCTTGATATTTACAACACATCATGTAACAAAATTATTCTAAAGTAATCGACATATTCTCTCGGTCACGCCTCTTCGCGGACCGGCGGATTTTTCGGTGAAACAATATATAATAAAAATTTACTATATAAAAAAAAAAATGTTACAAAGCAAATATATGTTTCAATCGAAAATCCGCCGGTCCGCCGAAGAGGCGCGACCGAGAATAATATGTCGATTAATAACAGAGAATTTTTGTGTTACAATTTGTGTGTTTCAGATCAAGGGATGCGAAAGTACGCTTCCTATGCTTCCTCCGATTCGACTCGTGATGTTGTTGGTGAAGTCAAAGTTTCTCAAATCGAACGAACGTCGAACTCAAGTCGCAAGAGCGAGTGTGCACGATCTGTTGTGGCTTTTGCCGGCCGGACGGAGGTATTTGTGCTCCGTGTATCGACTTGTGACGCTGCCGGGCGAACGTGTAGAGCTGCTCCTGTTGAACTGTAGAGCCGACGAACGGCGAATTGCTTGGCTTCATGGTTTGACGTAACCTCTGTGGAGCTTGTGAGCTTCTCCTCCCAGAAGGGATTTGAGTCCTTCGGTTTGAGAGAGGGAGAGAGTTCTTCACTGTCGGGATATCCTTCGAATCAATTTTTTTTTTTCACCCCAGGGCGGGGAACTTCGCTATTTGTAGCCGGTCTGTGAGAGATGTTGCCCGGGAAAGGGGATCGTGATCCTCTTTCTGCTGGTGACATTGAGGAAGAAGAGGGGAGGAGGGAGACCAGGATCGTGGGTCCCTCTTTCTCTCCTTCCGTTAAAGACCGAGACCGACCGCTGATTGCTGAGGTGGGCAATGAGCTGATGAAGCATGCCGACGAAACGCCGACTTCGACCGTTTATGCCGACGAAGACGCCGACCGTGTCGATGACGGACGATCTGACCGGACTTAGCGATGGGCTGCAACGATGAACCTTGAAGATGAATAGAGCCTACCCACGATTGTTGTTTGATGGGTCGGTGGGGTTGATGGACTCATTGAATTTGGGCCGTGCACATTTTGGTGCATACAGATTGCCCCCTTCGAGACTTGTTCGTTCGGGAGGAACGAACAAGTTTCGAAACTGAAGAACACAACACACGACGCACACACATCTTTTTTTTTTTTTTTTGTTGATCCTCTTACTCTTTTAGGATCGTTTATCTTTTTTGTGTAATGCTTCTTCTCGTCCTCTTACTTTTTTAGGACATCGATATATTTTCTGTACACTTTGTATATATTTTTTTTTTTCTTTTCTTTTCTTCATTTTTTTGGCTCTCTTGCTTTTTAGAGCTGTTTTTTTTTTTTTTTTTTTTTTTTTTTTTTTTTTTTGTATACTCGAACATACAGAGCATGTTCGGTATGGAGAGACGATGAATACCTGAATTGAGGAGTTGTTCGAATGTAACCGAAGATTGTTGTGAGACTTCATAGAGGGCATCCGCGAGGATTTCTGCAAGTCTCGGCATGTTGTGAATTGAGATAAGCCGTGACCTGCTGTTGGTTGGATTGAAATCTTCAACGATCTGGTCTTCGCTACCGGAGAATTGGACTCGGTGAGATACTACGTAAGCCACCGGGTTGATCCCTCTGAAAAATGACAACGAATTCTGCTGGCTTTGATGAGTTTAGGCGACTCTCCGGGTTCGCGGCAACTTCGATGACCAGATCGTCATTCCGAGAAAAGAGAACGTGAGCCGAAGGGAAGGCTCGCTTCGCCTCGCAAACTCTTTGCTGAAACGAACCTTGGGGCTTACTTTCAGATTGGAATTTCTCTTCCTCTTCCTCATTCGTGTTGGCTCTCGGCGGTGGCTCGAAATGCACCGGAACGAATTTAATCCACCTTTGGTCCGTTAGCGATCTAGCGTTGTTCTCTGATAGAGTCTCTATGTAGAATTCCACCGTGAGTGAGATTCTGTTTAGAAGTTCGTTGTCGAATCCTTTGTGAAACGGATCGTCAACGAGGTTGCTGCTGCTGTTGCCGGAGGAGAAAGAGGGAGACAGAAGAATCGAGGCCGAAGGAGAAAGGAAGGGAGAGGGAGCTCGAGGCGGAAGGGAAAAGAGAGAGAAGGGGTCGAAGTCGGACTGGAAAAAAGGAAGAGATAGGAGAAAGGGAGAGAGGAGCAAAGCGGATGAGAAAAGAAAGAGAAAGAAGGATCTAGGAGGGAGGGAAAGGGGACGAGAGAGAAGGGAGATCGGGATGGCTTCCGCGATTCTCGTCCCCCTGACCGTTGGTCGCATCCTCCATCTCGCACCGCTAGCATCTTTCCTCCCGAACCGCTTAAGGTCGAGGGGTCTTTTGATAAAACGTGGGGAGGTGGGCCCCACTACTTAGCGCCCATCCACACGGATTTCCCTAATCCGAAGTTTTAATTTGATTATAACTTCGGCTTATGGATCTCCCTTGATAAGCTCCGGTTTGCCCCGGCTTTTTGCGATCCTGATTGCTTGCTTCATTATTCAATTGGGTTGGGGAGGTAGACTGTGAGCCTGAAGATTGCCTCGCGAAGTTTGACCGGAAGAAGCAACTTGCGAAGTTTGAGAAATTTGTTAACCTGCGATTTCGCTTCGGGTTGGGCGACCACCGCGATAGCGACACCTGAGGACTGTCTCTGTCATGAATTGGTTGGTCGTGGCGGAGAAAGAGAGTAACGACCTCCCCGGTTTGTGTCAAATATCTCAACGAACCAGAATTCAAAGGTCTTGTATAATCTTCTTCCCGGCCCTCGGTTGAATTGAGTCAGCCGGTCGACTCCTTTTTTTTTTTTTTTTCTTCTTCTCTTCCTCCCTCTTTCTTCTTCTTTTTTTTCTCCTCTCATTTTCAACTCCTCCCTCAGTCTCTCTCTCTCGTTCTTTTTTTTTTTTTTTTTTTGAATTTGCTCTCTGTCTCCGTTTCTTTTCTCTCGGCTCTAAAGTATCATCATTTTGTCAATGCGACAAAACCGACAATTCTTTTTTGTATCGTGCTGGAATTGAATCCGAGTCGCATTCGACTCAATTGTCGAATGCTGGATTCTGCTTTGGCGCACCCGATTCGGTCGTCGGTGCTGAAGTTGTGCTTCGCCGGCTGCTGCGTTCCGGCTCGGTCGCCGGGATGTTGCGATTACCTCTGGCATGATCGTCGGGTGTGAGTAATTTACTTCGAATGAGCCCGACCGAGTTGTCGAGGTGTTGTCTTTTCATATCGTCGCATCTGGCTCGGTCGCCCGGGAGGTTGTTGTCGCATCCGCTCGGGTCACCGGTGCTGAAATTTTGATTTGGTTGAGCCCGGTTTGGTCGCCGAGGGCAGAATTCCCTCTTATTTGGCGCGACTCGGCTTGGTCGCGGGGTCTTGGCGGTGCCGGTGTCGAATGAATGTTGTTCTCTTTTTTTTTTTTGCGATTTCTTTTTTTTTTTTCGCGAACTTTTATGGTGACGACTTCTTTTTGTCACAGCCTTTTTTTTTTTGGCGACTTCTTTTTTTGTCGCGACCTCTTCTTTCTTTTTTTTTTTTTTTTTTTTTTGTTAGTTTACTTACGACTCCTTCCGATCTGCGTCCGGGTTGATTGCCGGTTGCAGGAATTTGTTACCGACGGCACCACGGCTCGGTCGCCCGGGTGTTGCTTTTTAGTCAGCGCCCGTCTCTCACGTTTTCGATCGCTGAAGTGGTAAAGGGTGCTTTCGGCTCGATTGCCGGACACTTCGCTTTGGTTGCGGCCCTCTTTGCTTTAATTGGTCCGCGAGCTTGAAGGGTGCTCGGCTTGGTCGTCGGGCACCTTGTTGTGATTGCGGTCAGCTATGTGGCTGGTCGTCGGGGCTTCGAAGGATGCTTTCGGCTCGGTCGTCGGGCATCTGTTTTGATCGCAACATCCTTTTCCCCGTCCGACTCAATCGCCGCACTAGGAGCGGTGTCGCGCCATCTAACTCTGTTGTCGATGTCGAATTCTCCGCTTTGGTGTGCTTAACTTGGTCGTCGAGCACTAGAGAACTCTGTTCTGTTAAGCCTCGGTTTGTTGGCCAGCGAGGCTGCTTGCTTTCGGCCAAGCTAAGCTCTGTTCTTTGTCGCGCGCGAATTTGGGACCCCCATCTCTGTTTGGGTTGCCGAGAACAATTGTTGTTTTGGCCGCTAAGCTCTGTTCTTGTCTTGCTGCTTTTTGACCTGAGTCGGTTTTGTGGTCGGAGATGTGCTCCGGCCAGAATGGTCGCCAAGTGAAGTAGCTTCATTTGATCACGCCGCTTTGGTCGCGGGTCGCGAGATTTGTTTCTTGACCGGTCGAAGAGGATTGGTGTGCCTCTTCAGTTTGCCCACTCTCTTTTTTTTTGTTTCTCCGTTCCCCCTTTTTTTTTTTTTTGGCGACCGGTTCTTTTGTCCCCTCTATTTTTACTTTTGACTTGACTTTTTTTTTTTTTTTTTTTTTTTTTCAAGTTTCTTTCTCTTCTTTTGTTTTTGCTCTTGGTCGCAAGAGACTCTATATATATATTTTTTTTTTTTGGAGGAAGGATGCGTGCCTGATTTGATTTGGCGATGACCTTTGTGTTCTGCTGCAGATGTCTACTCCTTCGGATTCGGTCTCCTTCCTCGGTTTGACCCTCACGAGCTGTAAGGGATCTTTGAGAGGTACTCTCCGCCATTGTGTACAGATTCGTGATACTGAAGGAAAACATCGAGCGTTGTCATTACCTCTCGGAGGACCGTCGACTTATGGTGGTTGTGATATAGTAGTGCCCCCACCAAGTCTGTCCACGAGCTATGGAGTTGCCCTATTGTCGATGAAGATGATCAAGTCTGTTACCTCCCTCGGGGTCAATGAAGCTTCGTCATCTCCGCACGCCAGCGGTAGGCCACATCTTGCCGAGCCCGCTGCCGACGACCATCAGGTCCGTTTCTCTGAACCGAAGCTTTCTATCGACCATGATGGATTTGATGTTTGGGATGGTCGGCAGAGCGTGTGTATGAGTCCTACACTTCTGCCTTTCTACTTCGAAAGTGGGCAGGCGTTGTCCTCCATACTTGTCCTGAACTGCTGGCCCAAGCTGGCTTGACTCATGCGGTTCGAGCCTCTATGTTTGCTTACCGGTGTTGCTGCAACGCCATGCACTTTCGTTCACGGAGGTCCGGTGTTCTTCGACCAACACAATTTTCACACGGGAGGGAGAGCTGTCGATTTCGCTATGGGATTTGCATAAGCTCTCGAGGGTTACCTCTTTCGGGGGATATTTACGACGAAGGCGACCCCATCGGTGGCAGATTTTACCCGAGTCGTTCCATGCCACCGCCGGAGAGCCTCCAATACCTCCTCCTTGCGTATTACGGTTTGTACTGCCGTCGGCGACGGTCATAGGCCCCGATGGATTCACCGGTATTCGTATGTCCGAGTGGGTATCCTTCGGTTTTCGAGCCAAAAAGGGTGCGCAGCATATAACAGATATACCGGGCCGACCGCGAAGACGCTGGGCTGCAGGAACCGCGACCGCTCGGTGCTTCAAGATCAGCCTCTTTTCGGAGCTTGGGGTCCCCGCTAAGCTTGCGGATGAAGTATATCTGGCTGCCTTTCTATCAGCGTGGCTTTGCCGCTTCGTCTTTCCCTTGCCCACCGGGTACCGGTGGAGGGTCGGTGTTTTCAAGGTGGCTTGTTATATGGCCTCGGGTCAAAAATTCAATTTGGCTAAGCGCAGCCCTGGAAAAATATCTATCGGGGCCTTAACTCCTTTTCTCCGGGGAGGGTACCTTGGCCAGTATGTTTTCGCTGGCTCGCCTAACGCTTTGGCGTTCACGGTTGATTCCAGCGGCGGCGACAGACTGCTTATGATGTTGTACCGCAATCCAGCGCCGCGTCCACTTTTATACACAGGAGAAAGCTCGTTCTCTGTTTTGGCGTGGTGGGGTGCGATGTTGGTATCCTTCTGCGGCCCTTCCTCCTGGTCCGATCATCGACAAGCCGGGTCATTTCGCGTCTCCGGATCGAAGTGGAATATTTCCGGCTGTCTGCGCAGGCGACTTCTCTTGTCTTGCGTCGGCGTGAATCATTCATCGTTGAGCCTTACAGCCCTCATCGTTTTTCTCCCAGTTTGGGTTTTGCCAAGATCTGCCGGGAGCTTTGTTTGCTGACCAGCGGGGACTGAGACCGTTAACGCCTTCATTGGGGATGTGGCGAGCAGCGACTTCTTGTCCTCTTGGCCAAGTAGAAGTACCTGCTTTTCGTGAGTTCTAGTTCCGACCCGTGTGACGGCTCTCTTTTCGAGTCATGGCTTGAGACTGTTGTTCCCTACTTCGAGGTACCATTCTCTCTCTATTTCCTTTCAGATTCTCCTTTTTTTCTTGACTTTTAATATTTTGGCTTCTCCTCTCCTCTTCTTTTGTTTAGAGGGGATGGAAAAAACTCCACGGTGTTCCCATGTGCCAAAGAAATCTTTGCAGCCTGCGCAAGGAGATGATGGTGCAGGAGGTGGTGTTAGAAGGAGCACGCTGAAAGAGTACAAAACCTTCGGCCGCTCCCAAGGCTAAGGCATCCACCGCTGCGAAGAAGAGAGTGCCTCGCCAAAGGTTGCGAAGGATAAATTGGCGACTTCCGGCGCCAGCAGCCCCGACGGCGAGTCGTGGATCAAGGAAACCCCTTCGACAGAGGATGAGGCCAGACCGGTCGTGCTTTCTCTACCGGCCAGCAATGCTACTTTAGATAAGGGGAAAGGAGTGGTTGAATCGCCGGCATCCCCAAAAAAAATCACTTCGAAGAAAAGGTCAAAGACCTCAGAGCCTGCTCCCACTGTTTATGCCCCTCCTCCCTTCGAGAAACGATTTCGCACCGGCACGAGTAAACCGAGGATTCCTGCGCCTCTTACTTCAGAGATCCCCTTGTTAGGATCCGGCGGAGAACAGATTAAGGATCCAGAGACGGTTGGCCAGTCTTTGCATTTGACAACTGGAGTGACCACTGCGGAGCCGGAGACGACGCCTGTACAAGTGATTGAAGTCGAAGGACAAACAACCCAAAATCCAGGCGACGTACCTTCCGAGAAGCTTGCGATTGTTTTGGCGCCCTCTTTGGATCGACCCGACCTGCAGCAAGACGATTTGTTTGATCTTACCGACTTAGAGGGTGCTCGGCAACTGGAATGGGTCGACGAGGCGCCTCTTGCTGCTGTTGTTGGAGAGTTCGCCATCGGCGAGGTCGAATGTCCGGTAATCGCTCCAAGTGGTGGTGAAGCGCAGATTAGATCAGTCGAGGGTGAACTCCAACACTTTTCTTCTGCTGAATTGAGTCCTCCAGTTGCCATACTTTCGAAGGAAGGAAGAGCCCCATGCCGCTCCCTCCTCTGTTGGCGATGAAGTCACCCTTGCTGTTATGAAAGGGACTCTGAGTCCGGGGCACCAACCCGTTAGCGAAAAACTCATCGAAGTTCACATCCCGTGTCCGTGAGTGTCTTTCTCTTCCTTGTTTTTTTTTTTTTCTTGCTCTTCTCTTTCTCAGCTCCTGACTTCGTCTTTTTAACTCCATCTCACCTTTTTTTTTTTTTTTTTTTTTCAGTTGTCGACCCTTCCTCTCTTGGCGATGTCGAGGTTGCTGATGCAGTGGTCTGCTTCGCCCCCGTGGAGTGGATTCGTCGAGTCGGTTTTTGGTACCGGCTGATGACCCTTGTTCGCCTCGACTCATAGCTGACACTCGTGTCTTTCGGATCACTTGAGGAGAGCCGGTATTGATACTTCAGATTTGGAGCAATGGGTGGAAAGTTTTGCTTCGAGAGGCAGCTCGTTGTCGCAGCGATTCGCGCGTTCTTTGGCTGAAAAGCTCAGCTTAACTGATCGGTTCGCCACCGAAGCTGAACTTCGCACGATCTGTCCAACAGGTCAACCGTCGTCGCGATGATTTAACCGCAGATCTGGATCGATGTCAGGTTGAACGTGAGGGTCTGTGGAGGTTGAGCAGATAGCCCTTCGTGGACCGCTGGCGTCTCTCTCTACAAGCAGCTTGACACCATAGATACCGAGCTTATGAGTATTCGTTACCGGGTCTTGATGGTACCGAGGGAGGAAGCTGCCTGCGTTGGAGAGTCAGCTTGCTTCTCTTCGCTTAACGGCCTATCCTTGACGAGGCCGAGACACGTGAGCGTTAGCTGAAGTTGAAGCCGAGTGGGCGACTACGGCAGAGGGTAGCTGACTTCAAGTTCCCACCAGTCGATCGCGCCCCTTTTTTTTTTTTTTTTTTTTTGAGAATTCTCTTTGGCTTCTTTTTTTTTTTTTTAGTTAGCTACGCTTTTTTTGTTCTGAAAGCTTGTGCACTTTGTTCCCATTACACAAAATTTTTTTTTGCAATGAGAAGTCCTGAACTTCGTTTTCTTCTTCCTCTCTTTTTTTTTGCTGCCTTCTTCATGGAAAAAACCGTTTGAGGAATTTACCGTTCGTTATCGGCAGCTCCGACCCATTTGCGCGTGATCGAGCTTGTATCGCCATTCAGATAGGCTTCTTGCACGACGTAGGGTCCTTCCCATTTGGGCGCGAATTTGCCCCCGGTTTTGCTCGTGAAGAGCATAGGCCTTCGCACTGCAAGTACGAGGTCGCCTTTCTGGAATGACCTGAGCCGTACCTTTCTGTTGAAGGCTCTGGTCATGCGAGATTGGTAACACTCGAGCCGTTGTTGTGCTTCGAGTCGCTGTTCATCGAGTGACTCAAGCTCTGCCAATCGCAGCTTAGCGCATTCCTCCGTCGTCAGCCCTTCTCTCATTGCAATTACGTAGAGACGGAGTTGTACCGAGAGGGAGTACCGCCGGTGCCATAGACCAACGAATATGGAGTTGATCGTGTTGTTGGCGTTGAACGGCGTTCAGATGCCCATAGGGCTTCACCCGTTTTTCGTCCCAGCTTCTTTTGTTGGCGCCAATGGTTTTCTTTAAGATCTTACAGAGCGCCTTGTTGAAAGCTTCGCTAGTCCGTTAGCTGCGGATTGTAAGCGGTTGAGGTCCGTTGTTGTATCGCGAAAATTTTTCGCAAAAAATGGTCCATGACTTTGTTTTTGAATGGCGCACCGTTGTCCGTCATTATATACCGGGAACTCCATATCGATAGATGATTTGTGTTCGAATGAAGTCGACGACGGTCGCAGCCTTCACTTCTCGGTAAGCAGCAGCTTCGCCCACTTTGAGAAGTAGTCGGTGGCAGCTAGGATGTACTGCCGGTCGGTCGGACTTAGGAGAGATGGGACCAATGATGTCCATCCCCAAGCCTCGAATGGCCATGATCACGACGGTCGGGTGAAGTGGTTCCGGCGCTTGGTGTATGTAATCGGCATGGAGTCTGGTAATCGCTTGCGTGTTCGAGCCATTTCGATGGCGTCCCTGAGCATCGACGGCCAGTAATAGCCTAGTCGTTTGGTTTGCAAATGGAGTTTTGGGCCGGCTTGGTGTGCCCCACAGATCCCACTGTGTGTCTCTTTGAGGACTTGTAACCCCTCTTCCTTTGATAGGCAACGAAGAAGCAGACCTTCATACGACCTCCGGTAAAGTATATCGTGGATGAAAACATACTTTGGGGCTGCTCGCCGAATCTGGACTCGTTCTCGCAGGTCGACGGGAAGTGTGCCGTGGCGAAGGAAGTTCGCGATAGGCTCGCGCCAGTCTCGAACTTCGTTTTGACTGGCTGAGATAGGGAAGGATTCCTCTATCTTTTCTGTTTGCTCTTCCTCTGTTCCGTCCTCTGTCGGGGGAGGAATTACCCAACGTTCGCAAATGGGGATTTCGCTTGGCAGCTGATCGAATTGTGCCAGACTGGCTGCGATGCCGGCTAATGCGTCGGCTGGCCCATTCTCGGAGCGAGGGACGAAATGGAGTGATGCTTCCGGGATTTGGGCCAGAAGTTCTCTAGCTTGTCTCCAAAATGGCTCGAGTTCAGGTTTCTTTACCTCGAATTCGCCTGTGAGTTGCTTGATGACGAGAGCCGAGTCGCCATAGATGTGTAGCTGCGGTATTTGCATTTCGACAGCCATGCCGAGCCCAAGAAGGATGGCTTGATACTCTGCTTCGTTGTTCGAGCAAGCTTGAGTAAGCACCTAACGCAGTATGGGAGTAGGTCCTTCTTCGGCTAAAACGAACAGGACTCCGGCCGGGTTCCACTTCTTCGTGCTGCACCGTCGGTACATCTCCCAAGGAGGGAGCACCTCGACCAGGAAGATCTCCTCATCCGGGAATTCCTCTGTTAATTCCCATTCAGCAGGTACCGGGTGGTCGGCCGGGAAGTTGGCCAGTGCTTGCCCTTTGATTGCTCGTTGCGGCACGAAATTGATCTCGAATTCGAGAGGAGCAATTGCCCATTTTGCCACGACCAGAGAATTGGTCGCGACATAATGTACTTCAGCGGGTCGGCTCTCGAGATGAGTTTCACGAATGTGCCGAAGATAGTGACGGAGCTTTTGAACAAATGAAGGCAAGCGCCCGACATGTCTTCTCGATGGGTGTATAATTCAGTTCAGCACCCACCAACGCTCGACTCAAGTAATAGAGGGCGTTCCTTGTTGTCGTCGCCGCGATTGAGCCAACAGAGCCCGACAGATCCTTCTTGTGCTGCGATATAGAGCAACAATGGGCGGCCGACGGGCGGTCGGTCGCGACAAGCACAGTGGTTTGGTAAGGTATGCCTTTATATTGTTAAAGGCATTCTGGCATGACTCATCCCATTCGAATGGCGTTTCTTTCTTGAGCAGTCGACTGAAGGGCTGGCATCTCCCGGCAAGATTGGATATGAAACGCCTGATATAAGCCAAGTGGCCTTGAAAACTCTTGAGCTCGGAGACGTTTCTCGGCGCTGGCATTTTCTGGATGGCGTCGATCTTTGACTGGTCTATTTCGATCCCTCTGTGATGCACAATGAAACCCAAGAATTTACCCGAAGTGACGCCGAAAGCACACTTTAACGGATTCATTTTGAGTTGAAACCGCCTCAGCCGCCGAACACCGCTCTAAGGTCGAAGAAGATGGTCCGACCTCTCGTTTTGTCTTCACCACCAGGTCGCCAACATAGCATTCGACGCGCTTTGTGCAAGAAGTCGCCAAATATATTCTGCATTGCTCTCTCGATACGTCGCACCAGCATTTTTTGAGTCCCAATGGCATCACTTTGTAACAGAAGATGCCTTTCGGTTGCAGCGGAACGCAGATGAGTTCTTCATCTTTCGGGTCCATCCGGATTTGATTGTAGCCGGAAGAGCCGCCCATGAAGGATAGAGCTTCATGATGACCGCCGTCGCGTCGACCATTAGCTCCGTTATTGGCAAAGGGAAGTCGCCCTTTGGACACGCTTTGTTCAGGTCACGAAAAAGTCGACGCAGACCGGATTTGGCCAGTCTTCTTCTTGACTGGGGCGATGTTGGCAATCCAGGTCGGGTACTTCACTTCTCGATGAAATTTGCCGCTATCAATTTGTCGACCTCCTTTTCGATCTCCGCACCAATTCTGGTCGGAACCGCCGCTGCGATTGCTTGACTGGTCGAACGAGAGGAATGGACTGCCAATTTATGGACTGCGACTTCGTGGGTCGAGGCCTGGCATCTCTCGTGTAACTCCACGCAAATATATCTCGGTATTCGCGAGCAAAGTGCGATGTATTCAGCTTCTTCTTCGCCCGTCGGTGAAGCACCGAGGAGTGTTGGTCTCGGGTCTTCGCCATTCCCAAATCAATTTTCTTTAATTCGCCGACGGTTGCTTGGCCTCCTTCTTCAAATTCGGCGGAGCCTTCAAAACGAAATCCTCTTCTTCTTGATCGCCGCCAGAGATGGAGATATGGTTTACCATGACCGAATCATATGCTCGAGCTCGTGCGATGGCTGCTCTCGGTATAAATAACCACCGGTTTTGGCGTATCTTTCTTTTCTCGTCGAGTTTGACCGACCGATACTTGATTTACATCTGCCGACCCTTCCCTGGTTATTTTGATGGGTTTCGCTTTGGCCGATGTAGATTTTGATTGGCTTCTGTTTTTCGTAGTCGAGACCTGCACGCACCTTGGTCGATTCGTTGGCCTTTGTGTTCCTCAATTTCTCCTGTTGCTCGGAGTGAGAACCGGTAGAGTGACGTGTGGTTTTGCATGAATTTGATCCTTCGTAAGGTTGCCCCGGCTCTGGCCATTAGTCGATAAGCGTTGGGGTCGAAGCCTTCGCTTGAGCGTGTAGCCGGTAAATCGCTGTTGGTTTGGGAACTACTTCCACGACGCTTCCGTTCCTCTAGTTTTGGCAGAGGAACTGCGGACTTTTTCCGGCAGCGGGTCGGCTGACTTTTGTGACAGGCAACCGAGGGAGCTTCGCCTTTCTTCCTTTGTGATTGCGGGATGTACCGTAAGATGGGTATGCTGCGTTGTTTCGGTGTAGGATTGATCACGACCGATTTGTGGCCTTGTGCCGGTTGGCTATCATCACGCTGGTTGCTTTGGAGACACGACTTGAGTCGGTTCTGTTTGATGGACGTAATTTGCACCGGAGTTTGCTTTGAAGCTGTATTTTGTGATGGCTGTTTAGGCGCCTCGGTTTGCATTGGTGGCTCGACGATGTAGCCTGCGTCGGAGTGTCCTCGATGTTTGCTGCCCGGTTCGACCAAAGTGCCGTTTTGTTTGTCGATAATACTTGGCATCTGCGAACGATGCTTCGCCTCTCTGGAACGGACTTTTCGTCGGCATAACACGCCTTTGTTCGCCGTTCTCCCAAGTATTTAAAGCATTGATGGAGTGTGGATGGTACAACTCCATTAGAGTGAAGCCACCACGACCCAAGAGCAGGTTGTATGAGGTCCTCGAGTCGATAACTTGAAAAGGAGTTTCGCCACCATGTCGCCTATGTGTAGCTTGACACTAATCATTCCGAGCGTTCTCTGTCCCTCCTGATTGAAACCTTGGATGAGAAGAGAGCTTGGAGAGAGGTCGCCAGCAGAGATACCAACGCCCTTCATGGTGCGAATCGGCAGAATGTTAACTGCGGATCCACAGTCAATGAGCATACGATTGACTTTCTGGTCTCTGATGTAACCGGAGACGAACAACGGTCTATTGTGATTTTTTGTCCCCAATTGTATATCCTCCTCTCGAAATGTAATGCACGGAGGGCATGTTACCGCGAGTGCTTGTTCTGCTTTGGAGAGTTGTGGTGGGGATAATGCATCTTCCTCCTCCTTTCTGTAAGGCGGAGTCAGCCCGACCTTTGGCAAGTCGTGCTTCCTCATGAGCAGCAGCTCGAGCTCGGCTTCGAGTTCCTCAGGTTTGTCCAGAATTCGAATCAAGGCTTTTCTCGACCGAATTTCCAAGTCGAGGTCGTCTTCTATCTTGTTCAGCGGCGAAATCTGTTTTAGCGACATTTCGAGGTCATCGCATTCGACGACCGGTCGTTTGCCTTTGTCTTTTCGCGCTGCCTGCTCGGGAGGAGCTGTCGAACAGGTTGCCACCATTGCTGGAGGTGCGAGGAACTCCTTCGGGAAGAACTCCGCCAGTGTGACGGGTCTTCTTTTCTTTTTGCTTGCCCCCTGGACGTCAGTCCTGGGAGCTTTTCTTTGGCGTTTTGCGGCTCTTTTGTTTGGCCGCTTTGCTTTCGTTTTGATGGTCGCCGGTGCCAGTTCGATTTCTCGAATAGGCTTCTTTCTCCGGGTGACCAAGATCCACCCCCCTGCGTCGGCTGCGGCTTGTTCCGCGGGTGCGGTTTTGGTACGACCTTAGCCGGTGGTCGTCTGTTGTTGTGAGGTCGGCTGGAGGAACCGGGCTTTGGTCGGTACTCCTTCTTCGTGGCCTTCTTCTTGTTTGGCTGAGTTAGCTGGTTCGACTCGGATCGGATGGAGATGGTATATGAGGAAGCTGTGTTTTGAGCTCCTTCGATTTCAATACGGCCTTGCGCCGCTAGCTCCATGATACGGTCCTTCAAGACGAAGCATTTCTCCGTCGAGTGCCCAACCAGTAGTTGGTATTTGCAAAAATTGGGATCTTTGCTTTTGGATTGGTCGCCAGGTCTTTTGATTTCTGGCAGCCTCAGTAGTTGATTGTCCAGCAGCTGATCGAGCATGATGGGAACGTCTGCGTCGGCAAAGGGATATGTCTTTGCCTGTCGTTCCTCGAAAGTGTCGGCTTCTTGAAACCTCCCGTCAATTGTCGTGGGGAGGTAAGTCTGCTTGACCTTACCGCCGACCTTGATTGGCTCGACAATATTTGTCGCGAAAGAGGATTTTGATTTCTCTTTCGCTTTGTTTGATGCGATCGCAGCAGGTGCCTTCCCTTTTTTGCGAGGGTCGGCGGAAGAGGATCCTTCTTCTCCTCGTTCTTCTATTAAGTTTTCCATATTGTGAGCTTCTGTTGCGAGCTCCTGGAAATCTTTCGGCCTTCGGCTCTGTATGTAGCAGAGGAGGTTCCATCGCATTCCCCGTGAACACATCTCTATTTCGGCTTCGAGAGAAAGATTTGAGCTTTCTTTGCAATTTAAGCTCAGGTTCCTCCACCGGTTGATGTAGTCGACCACTTTTTTGCCCTTTTTCTGTTTTAAGGTTGGCGATCTCGACCCGGTGTTACGGTCGCCGAAAAATCTTGTAGAATCGGCTGAGGAATTCTCGCCCAATTGCTCCCAGCTGTCAATAGACTCTTGAGGGAGCTCGATGTACCAATCGAAAGTTCCCCTTTTAGCGACCGGCGAATTGTTTCACCAACAGGTCACCGTCGGTGCCGGCATTGTTGCACGTCTCTATGAAGTGGGCGACGTGTTGCTTTGGGTGGCCGTCGCCGTTAAATTGTTGAAACTTGGGAGGGTGATAGCCGATCGGCATCGGGATGTTCTGAATCCTCTGTGTGTACGGTCTCTTGTAGGCGACTGATTTGTGGTCGCCCGCGCTGTTTCGTACCGCACGGTTGATAAGCTCTGTAATAGTATCTAGTGTGAGAGCTGACGGATCCAGTTCTGGTCGGCCTCTGTGGATGGCCACTGGAGCGACGGGCGGCAGCTCGTCGTCGGAAGAAGGATCTTCTTGCGGTAGCTCGGCTGAGGCGCTTGTAGTCGGCCGATTTCGGTCGACTTCTTGAGAGACGCCACCGGTGTTATTGGTGGTTGTGCCCATCTCTAGCCGTTCGAACATCTTCGCAATTTGATCATTGCGAAGCTGCGAGTTGGGCATCGCGAGCAGCCAGTTCGCGCGATCTTTATACGCAGCTTGTTCGCTTTGCTCTTTCGGTGCCCCCTGCATTTCGGCAAGCTGTTCTTCAATCGCCTTAGCCGGTTGTCATTGCCGCTACCTTGGCGGTTTTGCGTCGGAGTATTTGTCCCCGACGCAACTTGAAGATATGAAGTCGCTCGTTGGTGGCTTCATCGGGAGATGGTCATCGGAGGGACCGGTCGAAGGCCGGTCGCATGTTGATTGTGGACGCTGGCTCGAGGTGACCGGCTTGGCGGTAGCAGCCACCGGTGAAAATCGGTGAGGTGAGATGGGCGATGTGGCGGTAGGGGAGATCGCTGATGTCCGGCCGGCGCAGGTGAGCGGAGGGGTGGTGGACCAGCCGCTGCATTGAGTGCGGCCAAAAGGTCATGGGAGACCATGACGACCGGTGAATTATCTCGTGGATGATGTTCTTTGAACAAAGGGAAGTCGGCACGAAAGCGCCCCTGCCGTGGAGAGGGAAGAGATGCCCCCGCTTTGTTCATACCGCTGCACCAAAGTGGGAACGATGGAGCTTCTTCGCGGACGGCGGACCGCGCCCAGTCAAGTTAATCGGGTCGAGGAGGTGAAGCGGCGGCATGCCCAGATATGTTGGCTTAGCCATCGCCGCATCGGTTTGGCCGCAGCTTGGTTTGATTGAGGCCGCGCGTAGCCCGAGGCACCTAACACGGAAGTTGATGCGGCGTCGTCAAGATAAATGGAGCTTGTCCGGTGGACAAGCTTTCGCCGCCGAGCCCCTGTAAGTGGGCGGTGGCGTGGTGGAGGGGATGTCGGAGCGCGGGCGCTGGCGGAGATGTGACGGCCGATCCTCGAAGCTCCGGTGGTCGAGCTTGCAAAATCCGCCGGACGGGGCGTGGGTCGAAGCGAAGCTCGAGGAGGCGCTTTGTTTGCCTCCGTTGTTGTTGTTGTTGTTGCCGCTATTGGCGTTGCTGGCCATGGCGAGGTTGGGGATTTTTTTTTTTTTGGGCGGAGAAGGAGATGAGAGGTAGGAAATGTCCCAATCGGGCGCGCCAAATCTGTTTCAATCGAAAATCCGCCCGGTCCGCCGAAGAGGCGCGACCGAGAGAATATGTCGATTAATAACGAGAGAATTTTTGTGTTACAATTTGTGTGTTTCAGATCAAGGGATGCGAAAGTACGCTTTCTATGCTTCCTCCTCGATTCGATCTCCGTATGTTGTTGGTGAAGTCGAAGTTTCTCTAATCGAACGAACGTCGAACTCAAGTCGCAAGAGCGAAAGTGTGCACGACCGTTGTGGCTTTTGTCGGGCCGGACGGAGGTATTTGTGCTCCGTGTATCGACTTGTGACGCCGCCGTGACGAACGTAGAGCTGCTCCTGTTGAACCGTAGAGCGAATGAAACGGCGAAATTGCTTGGCTTCGATGGTTTGACGTAACCTCTCGGAGCTTCTTCTCCTCCTCAGAAGGGATTTGAGTCCTTCGGTTTGAGAGAGGGAGAGAGTTCTTCACTGTCGGGATATCCTTCTAATCAATTTTTTTTCACCCCAGGCGGGAACTTCGCTATTTGTAGCCGGGTCTGTGAGAGATGTTGCCCGGGAAAGGGGATCGTGATCCTCTTTCTGCTGGTGACATTGAGGAAGAAGAGGGGAGGAGGGAGACCAGGATCGTGGTCCCTCTTTCTCTCTCCGCCGTTAAAGACCGAGACCGACCGCTGATTGCCGAGGTGGGCAATGAGTCGATGAAGCATGCCGACGAAACGCCGACTTCGACCGTTTATGCTTGACGAAAGACGCCGACCGTGTCGATGACGTGACGATGCGACTGGACTTCGCGATGGGCTGCAACGATGAACCTTGAAGATGAATAGAGCCTACCCACGATTGTTGTTTGATGGGTCGGTGGGTTGATGGACTCATTGAATTTGGGCCGTGCACATTTTGGTGCATACAATATAATATTGCGTATAATAAAATATAAAATGTAACCTATAGAGTTAAAAAATCTGAGAAAAAAATTAAAAAGTGGAGGAGAAGAGAAAAAATAAAAATAAAATGTAGAAGGTACTCGCAAGTCCCCAGGCAACCGAGCATGTCTACTTTTTAAAGGACTCCAATTTCGTGGGAAACGCATTTCTTATATTATCGAGGTGGTTTCCCGAATCCGAACTAGTGCGCACAGTTCCCCACTTGCCAGTGCTCACCACCTAGTGCGGAGTGGGCGAAGTGCGCACTGCTCCCGCACCACATCTGTGACAAGTGTCATTAAACTGGATTTACAAGTGTCAGTCTCAGGCTTTTCCACGCGACATGGAACAGACTGAGGTTTTTTTTTTTTTTGCGGGGGTTTTTGGGACTTTGGAAAGTTAGAGAGTGAAAAAGGCAGAGTCGCCCGCCTAGCGAGTAAATAACGATTATTTGACTTACTCGCGGGTGGGAATCGGAAGCATGATGGGGCCGATGCGAAAGTGTGAACGGGCGGACAGTCCACGGCAGTCACCGGCTATTGCCGGTGATGCTGGGATAGTCGGATCGACGGCTGAGAGCCACGCACATCCTCCCCTCCCCGTTCACTGAAGCTTCAGTCGTGCAACAGCTTTTTCTCGAAAACTTTTTCCCCCTCTTTAAAAGCGGAGGGATGCTCCACCGCTCAGAGCTTCAGAGCTTGCACTCCTCTCCGAGCTGTTAGGTCTTCACAATAATCTATCGCTAGGGTTTCTCCAAGGTACGCCTTTCTCTTCATCTATCATCTTATCTGGATCTTAATCCGGAGGCTTTCCCGTTACCCCTTTTGCCTCGCGTCGATCCCGGCGGAGGCGAATCGATTCTCGGCCGTTTCTCTGTTTTTCTGCCGGGAATCGAATTCCTCTCTGTTCCTCGTGTTTCGTTTCCGCTTCTCTGAGGTTTCTTGCTGCGGACGACTGTGGAAATGTATTTCTAGTTTTTAGTGATTTTCCCTTGTCTCTTTTTCCATTCGCGATGTTATCTTCATTCTAGCGGTGTCTCGGGGATGTCTGAGTGGGTTTCGGTTTATGGGGTTGAGCTGGAAGTGATAATGTGCTGAAAGTCATATTAGAGTTGGCGTCTTTTGTTCTTCTCTTCGTCCTTGACGTATTTTTTTTGTAACTTAGGGCTTGCTAGCAGGAGTTTTTTAGCCTTTTACGATCTCTCCGTTGGTTGGGGGTTAGGCTTTTTCAGTAAGACTATAGTCTGCCGTTCCTCGCCGTGTATTCAGCTATTAACGGTTAAATCGATGGTTATGGATCCGGGCCTTAGAAGTTTACCCGGAATTCTGAGCCAAGTCGGGGTCTCACTCGAGGAGTATTATCCAAGTCGTTCCAATCACCACGGATTCAGTCTGGAGTCTGTAAATCAGAGTCTCATGGGTCATTCTCACTTCCCCCCCGCTCCTGCATCCCAATATGACCCTACCTCCTTGTCGACCTTCAACTACGATGGAGATTCGCCGGAGGACAGTGAGTACTTTTCTGATATGGCGTTGAAATACATTAACAAAATGCTTATGGAAGAAGACATGGATGATAAAGTCTACATGTACCAGGAAAGTGCCGCTCTCAAAGCTGCAGAGAGATCATTATACGAAGTTATCGGTGAGAAATACCCTCCTTCCCCTCAAAGGTCTTCCATTTATATTGAGAATGATGTGGAAAGCCCCGAGGACAATTTTCGTGGCAGGCATAGTAAAGCTAACGGTTGGGCCAGTAGTGGCCATGTAGATAATGGTTGGATATCTGATGCTGGAGATTATTATCACTCTCAGAGTACTCTTACCGTTTCTTCTGAGCAGACTACTTCACAGTCGTCATCCAGCTCTTCAAATGGTGGCACTAACGTGTTAGATGGATTAGACGACTCTCCTACTGATGTAGTTAATGCTTCTGAGTTCCTCAATGAAATACCTATTTGGCAGTTCAATAAAGGAGTTGAGGAAGCAAGTAAGTTCCTCCCAAACAGTAACAAGTTTATTAATGATCTTAAGAGCAATAGGTTCCGTCCTCAGGAGCTAAAGGAAGAGGTACCTGAGGTCAAGCTTAAGGTGGAGAGTACAGATCTAGGATTTTATCCGGTTAATGGCTTGAGGGGAAAAAAGAATCCACATCCTCAAGATGTGGATCTGGAGGATACCAGGAGCAACAAACAGTCTGCGGTTTACTTAGAAGGAAATGAACGCACAGAAATATTTGATTTGGTGCTGCTCTGTAACAAAGGCAAATCTAGTCAGGCCATGTCTACAGTGGAGGAATGGAATAAGCAAATTGTGCCAGAAAATGGAGGACCCGTGACTATGCAAAATGGGCAAATGAAAGGATCCACTGTTGTCAAAGGATCAACTGGTGCCAAAGGATCAACTGGCACCAAATCTCGTGGTAAGAAACAAGGTAAGCGAGAAGTAGTAGATTTGCGAACTCTTCTTATTACTTGTGCACAGGCTGTTGCAGCAGATGATCGTAGGAGTGCCAGTGAACTACTGAAACAGATAAGACAACATTCCACTCCATTTGGAGATGCATCACAGAGAATAGCCTATTGCTTTGCGGATGGTCTGGAGGCTCGCATGGCTGGCACCGGTAGCCAGATTTATAATGCCCTTTGCATGAAAAGGACAACGGCTGCAGACATTTTGAAAGCGTACCATCTCTATCTTATTGCTAGTCCATTCAAGAAGCTATCACATTTTTTCTCAAATCAGACTATCGTGAATGCTGCTGAAAACCACTCAAGGCTGCATATTGTCGATTTTGGAATTTACTTTGGTTTTCAGTGGCCCTGTCTTATGCAGCGACTTGCCAATAGACCGGGTGGGCCTCCTAAGCTTCGAATGACTGCAATTGATTTCCCTCAACCTGGTTTTCGACCTGCAGACAGAGTTGAAGAAACTGGGAGGAGGTTGGCTGATTATGCTCGATCTTTCAACATCCCCTTTGAGTACATTGCAATGGCTTGCAAATGGGAAACGATTCGAGCGGAGGACATCAAGACTGAAGAAGGTGAAGTCCTTGTGGTTAATTGCCTCTTTCGTTTCAAAAATTTGGCCGATGAGACGGTTGTGGTGGATAGCCCAAGGAATCAAGTGTTGAACACGATTAGGAAGTTAAATCCTGATGTTTTTGTTCACGGGGTGGTGAATGGGGCATTTGGTGCCCCTTTTTTCATCACACGCTTCCGTGAGGTTCTATTCCACTATTCTGCATTGTTTGATATGTTGGAAACAAATGTTGCTCGGGAGTATCCTCAGAGAATACTGATAGAGAGAGAGATCTTTGGGCGGGAAGCTTTGAATGTGATTGCATGTGAAGGTTCGGAGAGGGTGGAGAGACCAGAGACTTACAAGCAGTGGCAAGTCAGGGTATTGAGGGCTGGGTTCAAGCAACTGCCTTTGAATCAGGATATCATGAAGAAAGCGAGAGACAAAGTGAGGTCATCCTACCACAAGGATTTTGTGATTGACGAGGATAGTAACTGGATGCTTCAGGGATGGAAAGGACGGATAATCTTGGCACTCACTACTTGGAGACCTGATAGATGATGAGTGTCGGCCATCTAAGTCTTTTAAATTAGTCATTTGTAATGGGGTAATGGGGGGGAAGGGTAGTGTGCCTAACTTTCCCTTTTTGCGGTGGGCCTCTGATTTGAAGCAACCATCGTCTACTAGACTGCATCGGAGGTACTCCTGTTTTTGCTTTTTTATGCAATATTTTTGCCTACTTTTTTCATGTATATGTAAAATATTCCACTTATATATAGTTTTACATTTTTGACTCTCTGTTGTTTTATACGGCTCCAGATATGGGAGAGCCATATATTATCATATATACTTTTTAATCAAACGAAAGTAGCAATTTGTTAATTATATGAATGATCGGTACGCCAACAGCAAAAGAATTACTGGTTTGGTGACTCTCTGTTAAACAACGACGGAAGGAAGAGCAGATAATCAATCATCTTGGTACCTTCTTCCCAGTAACCGCTCCTCCTGCCTAAACAATAAAGAAATCGAGACTCCGATGATTCATTGAGACGAGGAAGCTCCGCCCCGGGATACAAAATCCACCCCGAAGATAATCCGAGGCCGGGGGGCGTGAGGCTCATATGGATGTCGCCCTTACACAGTTTAAAGAAAAGCACATAAAATGTTTTAGTAAGGTCGGCAAGATCATCTCATCTCCGGCAGCAGAGACTAGAGAGGGGGCACATGAGGGCACGTTGATATATTTTTTAAGCCAAAGTGTGAATTTTTAATAGAAACGCGCAGAAATGCGGGGGGCCGCTGCATACGATTTTTTTTTTTTCGGTTCATGAAATGAAGAAGAAAAGAAAAAAAAAAAAAAAAAAAAACACAGTAGCCCATCGGTTGGACAGGGTGGGTTGACGTCTGCTTCCGGTCCTCCTGCGTCAACCTCGCGTCTGAAGGAAGACAAAGCGCGCGGTCGCCCACTGAGATGTGCTTTAAAAGAGTTTCCCCTCATTGACTAGGGGACAAACTCGCTCCTTTCACTCGGTCCATTGCGCGTAGATAAATTAAAGCAGCAGTTTTAGCTTCTTCAGATCAGGGAAAGGGATCGGCGGATCGCTGTCTAGCGCCAACCCCCCCGTAGACATATTTATTTTTTTCTTTTTTTTTTTTTTTTTTTTTTTTTTTTTTTCTGAGTTTCAGGGATGATGAAGCTGCATTCATTGAGCGAGCCCATTTTCCAAGTCGTCCAACATTATCTTCCTTCATTTATTTATGTTGTTATCTCTTTCTTTATTTAACGCAAGTGATGGGTGATCCAATCCGACACCATCTGATCTCAGACTTTCCTCTTTTGTCTGCACCAACGAGTAACGGAGCCGAGATAAAATAAAAAAAAAATGAAAACGGGTCAAGGAAGCTCTATCGGGAGGAGCAGGAAATACAAAACTAGAAACTAGAAAGAGTTGGGTGACAGGAAAATGAAAGATATTGACGACGAGCATCTTTGGAATTGGGTCACCCTTCATTCACAGGCATCCTATCCTCTCATCTCTATGTACTGTATCGCAGATTACATGAGTTACAAACTTCAAACTATTATCCCGTCCCCAAAGTATAAGTCTGAGGTGCAGGTTTAGCCAGCGACATCTCTAGACTCAGTGGGTTGGTCCCCTAGTTTCTCTTAATGGAACAGAAGTAGACCGCCCCAGCCTACTGGACCGGGAGCCTTTTTCTGACTCTTGTGACTCTTGTCAGCAAAAAACCAATAAATGGTTAACACCCCGTAAACCATTCTGGGTCTCCCAGGGTTGACTACAGAGTACAGACTCGGTGATCCGATCCCAACCCACTGAGTCCCAAGTGCACAGAATGCAAGGAAAGAGAGGAAAGAAAGAAGAGAAGAAGAGAGGAAGCAGAGAAGTTGGAGAGAAAAAGAAGGGAAACGGGAGAGAAGAAGAAAAAGGGGGAGGCAGGAGGAGGCGGATTTTGGTTTTGGTGTTAATATTATCATCAGTTCACATTGATGAGCTAATTCAATTCTTCACAAGCCATATGAGTTTTTAGATAAGGAACAGGTAACTGAACCACCAAATTCTACCTCAGCAAGTGGGTTCAATTCAATGGCAGTGAAATAAAATAAATAGTTAGATATATAAGTAAAAATCCCAAGAAGGGTGAAATTGAATAAGATACAACTTTTACAGATGTCCAAGTTTTAAAAATGAAATTACCATACATCACCCAATCAATCATCATAAGACACCACACACGACAAGTCTTACCTCGCTTAACAAAGCAAAACTCTTTTACCTCGTGACAGGTTTTCTACAGCCTGTGACGGGGTGTATGTGTTTCTTCGATTGAGCTACCCTTCAAGTTAACTTTTTGTTTCTGCAATGATTTTATCTTCGGTCCGAGTGTCCCTTCTATGACTCTGAAGAGAAGTGAGCCTGCTCTTCTTGATTTCATGGCTGGCTTCTGACAACACCTTGTCTGCCTAGCGTTGGCCTTTTCTTGCAAGGAACAAAGAAAAACGTCTCCTTCTTAAAGGATTGCTTCAATCTTCAGGCAAGACTGGCTCATCAAACCATCGAGGAGGGTCAAATCCAGAACCACCTGCAAATTAGTAAAATCCGCATTAACAGAGAATGTACAACAACTGCACCAGATACCATTTTAAAGACATACCAAATTTACCATAACGACAAGTTTGTCTTCCTCTGATTAATAGTTATATAACACAATTTGGATACTATTCCTTGTAGGATTATTCCCACTACCATTGGTCTCATGTCTAAACCTACACAAACAGATAAAAGGGTCTAATACATGACTGACACCAACGAAAATGTGAATAAACTCAAAAAAGGGTATAAACTTATAGGGCACAAACTAAGACCAACAGGGTAGAAATCACATTTTAATACTAGTCAACTAATAACAACACGTCCAAACATAGCAACTAATAACAACACTACTTTTTTGGTATTAGTTCATGTGAGGTTTTTCCCATAAAACTCCATACGTCCAAACATAGAAATCGAGTATCGGCCTCAGATGTCAACAACTCCTATATTAACTAAACAAGGCACAAACTAGACCAAAAGAAGCAGATGTCTTGCTCTCATACTAGTTAAGTTTGGTTTAAATTTATTTAAGAACGATTACTCAAAGTTCGGATTTTTTCCCAATTAATTGGCATGGAATTTTTCCTAATATTAACCTTTATGAGACTACTAGTCCACTTCCACTAACATGATCCAACAATGGCAAAGCAAGACATATAACACCTAGGAGGGCCCAGTTTATACCTTGATTTTATTTTCCATTTCTCATGCTTGTTTTTTTTAAGTGGCATGAATATATGTACATGGAAGTGTTAGCGAGAAACTTTAATGAGTCAATATTAAGAAAATCTGTTTAGTTTACGGGAGAAAAATGGTCAAAACTGGGAGCCTTCTCCCGGCTAAAATATACAATGCTTATCCTAATATTAATCTGCATGGAGCTATTCCACCAAGACACTCTACTCTCCAGGTCTAACTGATGGATAACTGCGTTAGATGAGTGAAGCACGCAAAACAGTACAATTAAAATACAAATTGCAAGGCAGACATACTGTTCTACCATCATCTTAAAGTTCAATCCAGGCGTACTCAAAACAATTAGGCAAGTCAAAAGGCATATTCCAAGTAATAACACTGAATCTTTCACATTGTAGATCTACTGGAACTATTGTTCATTTGTCAGAGAAAAAAAATCAATCGAAGAAGACATGCAGCTTGTGATTGGGTAGGCACTGAAACCATCGTTGATGAATGCTGACCTCACCAGTCATTGAAGAATAGCCTGGTCAGAAACTCCTCAATCAGCAAACACTTTTGCTGACAAATAAGCTAGGCTGTTGAGTTACAACAGTAGCGTTACAAGGCCTATAATTGATTTAAAAGGTGGTAACAAGCTCTGATACAGAGATCCCAATTGCCAACCTATCCTTCAGTAAACAACTGCTGTATTCTTATTAAGAAGGCTGATATATCTCTCTATTGATAACTTTTAGTATTCAAAATAAGAGACAGAGAAATGCAAAATGCATGATTTCTGTAAATGACTTGGTGTAATGGGCTGCTCACATCCAACCACCAGCCAGCAGGTTATGATTAAGAATTATAAAAGTTTGGCCTGGATCTCTTGTTGAACAATCCTAGTACTTCAATTGAAACCACTAAATCAATAAGAAAATTTCTAAGACATGAAATTGCAAGAACTGATAGAAATCCAACTAAGTCTCTCCTAAACTCAAAATAAAAAGAAGTGAAACTCTACCTACCAAGAGGATTACAACGGCAAAGACGCCATGCTGTCAAAACTGTGCCCTTTATGACACCATATTTTTGGTATGCTATCATTGAATACTCACTGCAGCTTGGTACATACCGACAGCTAGCTGGCAACAATGGTGATATTTCCCCTGCCATAGACACATTTCAACAAGAATACCCTTCATAAAAGACAAAAAATAAAAAACGGCACCTTAACTTTAAAAGTTTATCATCATAAACACCAAAGGTATCTAATTGTAAAAAACTTATTTAGTCAATGCCCTGAGACGCAAGCCTCCTAGTAGCAGAGAAGGTCAGAAGAAGGCTCATAAGCCCGATTAAAGTTATCTAGCAGAGAAACATTTATTCTAGAATATTCACAGGTCCTCTCACCATCAAAAAGGTGCTCAACACAAGTCAGCAATATTTTGAGCACCATTACAGTTTCAGACATGTCCCAGTTATCCGATTAGAATGGAAAATAAACATTTGATCAGGTCCTGTAAGCAATTAGGTGGTCAATGTTACTCTTCTCAGTACTATTTTTAGGTATTAACTCCAAACACTGTAACTGAAGCTGGATGTATTCTATTTTGTCATATTAAGCATTTGTTACTTACTCGTTTTAGCCAGCTGGAAGGTCTAATGGCAAACATCCCCTTCAATTAGCATACCAGCTTCTAACACCTATTTATTACCACTACTTGCTGCTGCTGCTGCTTCTCATCCATGTCAGTGTTTTCTTGTCCCTTCTATTTTTCAAAATTTAATTTCTCCCTTGTCTTCTCATATGCAAGATTAAACTCAAAAGCCCAAGATTATTATGGAGTTAATCATGGAAAGTTCAACATCCACAATCGCAGCACAACAAGAATAAAAACTCAACAGGCAGATGCTTGAAGAATTCATTTAGTGGTTTGAAAGAAAAAAACTCACTTTTGTAGAATTTTAGCATGGATAACGCTGCTCTAACTCCTAAACTCGCTTCATCGTCTGCAAAGAGAGTAGAATCAGAACATAATGTAAGTGTGTAAAATGGAGAACGGCAGAGACGCGTCAAAGGTATGAATCAGGCAATAATTGTACCTGGTGTTCCTTTCTGGTCTGCATCTTTTTCCAAACCTTTGACAGAAAAAGATCGAGTATGCCGGATTTTCTATGGGAAAAATTTGAGAAAATGCGTATGAAATATAATTCAAACGAAACCTTTTGTGTTGTTAGTGAAAGAAACAAACAAATGGAAAAAATTTCACAAAGATTTAAGATGACAAAAGGAATCCTGTTTGACAAAAAACCCACTTCTTAAGGACCCGGACGTTTCAGTTAATTTACCGTATTATCGAGGCTTTTGCAGGAGAACGGCAAGCTCTGTGGCCGCAGAGAAGTGGATAATTTGAATTCTGAGCGTCGAATTTCAGCGCGGGGAAACGCCAGAGACGCCGTCGACGCCGCCGACGCCATTTCTAGATTCTTTTTAATTGCAACCAACACACCCAACTTATTTCTGCTAGTAAATGATTCCTATACCAAGTTACTAACAGCGCCACGAACTTGCAATCATACAACAGTTTGGGCAGTTCAGCAGACGGTCGACAGGTTGAAGAGTCTTGACTAGTCTGAGGAGTAAGCGTAGCCAGTATCTAACGACGTTTTATCACGTCCATTTTAAGGATAAGGAGCTCCAACTTCCATGATTTTCCCCGCCATTGTGGGGATGAGTCTCAGAATCTGCACTCGGTGAACGCGGCTTCGACTCTTGTCTCTGATAATGTTGTAAGTTCCGCGAGAGATTCCAGAATTACAGAGTTATTCTTTTGCAGTTGAAGTAGCATATGCATATTACCTAGAACAAAATTCATTCATATAAATTTTGATGAAAGGTTGTATGTTATCTGATGATTGGCATATCCGCACGGGGATATCTAAAAAACAGTTAGAAAATTTTTACAAGTAAATTGTAATAAATTATAGAAATAAATTATAACATTCTACGTTAACTTCGATCAAAAGAAATCATTAATTGACGACTGTCAAACAACGGGAAGAAAAGGTAGGAAAAAGGGTCTTTGGCTTTCCTTCATTTAAAATACATGATATCCAGCGACAGAGAAGAACCACAAACTGATATTCGTTTCAAGTGTACAAGTGTCTATGAATTTCCAACTCAAATTGCATTTTGATGGAGGATGAAGTACAACAAAGAAATATAGAAGCATCAAACCCTACGCATGTTACAAATTCTATGTCAGAATCGATAACTCGTCAACCTCTTCTGTTTTGTTGCTTTGGCGGTCTTAGAACCGCCCAGTCTAGTTTTTCCTTTTTCTGCTTGTTGGGCAGGGAATGTCTTTGAACTTCTCTTTGCCCATTGTTCTCTGTGTTCTGCTTTCCTGGTTCTGTTTCCGGCTGCTTCCTCTTAAGGTCTCTGTCGGAGTTGCATTCAGTTCCAGCTGTGTCCAGCACCCGGGGATGACCCGATGAAAACCCATCCCTGTAGCACGATAAAGTCCATATGAGAAGGTCTCGTTTGGATGATTGCGATGATCCCAAAGGTACTAAAAGGGAGCATTTGAAGGAAGCCAATCAACAAACCTTCCAGGCTGGTCCTTTTCTCCACCAGAGCTAGTGCTCACTGCTTCTTGTTGGTGAATACGAGCATTTTTCTCTTCTTCACTGAGTTTCTAACATGGGAAGGGCAGAGGTGAGAAAATAAAGCCAATAAATTTGCTTGCAGGACTCTTTAAACGTTATACTCACTTCCACTGAGGGATTGAAACCTTGAAATGACATCCGACCCCTAGCTCCCACAGGGGTATTCCCATCCATTATAACCAAGCTGCGGGAGACAGTTAAGAAATGAATAGAAATTAGCAGGGGAAAGAGAACTCTCACTCAATTTTTTATTGTATCAGGGCACGTTAGTTCAGAAATTTCTGGCACTCCACAAATAGATTTTACACTTTTCCTCAAATTTATACACCAAACAGATCCAAAATCCAAGAAGAAAAGGTATTCAGAAATATCAGAATATAACCAAAACATCAGTAGAAGACCATGATCATCATCAAGGTTAAACATGGTATAAAACAGATGGGCACATGGCTAATTTGCTATATCAAGAAATTCCCACTTTTTTGGAAGGCAACTGACTGGTAGCCTCCACTATTTTAGAGGGACAGCAATTTTCTTCCATAACACAATTCACTAATGATGCAGTATTATTTGTGAAGTTATCAATGAAGCTTTTTGGATTTATTGTCAGTTCAGATTGCTAGCTGAACAAACACATTAATTGCGTTGTATGGTGGGATCTTTTCCCAGCACTAACCGTGTGGCCATTGTTTCTTGGACATATCCTGAAAAAGTCTTTTATGGAATCCAACACTGAGAAGCTCCAGAACATCCTGGAAATCCAACACTGAGAAGCTCCAGAACATCCTGGAAATCCAACACTGAGAAGCTCCAGAACATCCTGGAAATCCAACACTGAGAAGCTCCAGAACATCCTGGAAATCCAACACTGAGAAGCTCCAGAACATCCTGGAAATCCAACACTGAAAAGTTCCAGAACATCCTGGAAATCCAACACTGAGAACCTCAGAGCTCCAGCAAAGTCTTTTACTAGTCAGCTAGTTTAATCAAATCAGTTTTCACATATTCCTCTGCAGTATGAATCTTTTCTAACATGTACTCTTACCGTAGCCTACAAAATAAAGAAGACTTTAAGGGAATTTTTTAGGACAAGTACATCTCAATATGGCTCCCCTAACCTGGTAGCTGAGTGAAGCATGTCGATTCCTGGAATGGGAAATGGATGATTAATGCTTGCTTAGTATTCATTCATGAGATCTTTGGATGGAAAAATCAGCACTGCTATAGATGGTGTCCTCATCACAGCAGCCCATTATTTTCAAAATTCACAATCAAGTGCTCTCGTGGTTGTTTTCCCTCAAACACCATGGAGCTTGGTCCCATGCTGTTTTCTGTTCAAGCCAGTTGAAATTGTCACGCCTTTAGATCAGTTCAATGCCTCGGTCACAGAATTGATCCCTGCCACCTCCAGGTTATGTTAAACTTAAACCCTTTTAATTGTAATATAAAATAAAGACATTCAACCTTTTAATTGGAATTACAGGAGTTTATGATAATTCAAACTAAACTGATCACCTTCAATGGGGGGGGGGGGGTTCTCCTTGAGAGCATAAAGAAATATATGCTAAAAGGGTTTTTTTGTTAATAATGACAGCATCCATATGAAATTTTTACCTTTATTCCAAATTTTGAGACAAAATTTATCATCTTGGCCTATTCTATTCCTTTCAATTCCAGCTGCAGTATTTTGCATGCTAAAACACTCAAGTCAGCAGCATCAAAGTAAAATAAATAGAACTATATAGATGTGCAAATTTTGAAATAAACCAGTGATTAAAATTCACGTAAAAACAATAATGATATAAAAGAAAGTACCATTTTTTCTTTTCTTGAGTCAACACAACTTGCACCTCTGCTTTTGCCTCTTGTTCCGCCTTAGCTTTCTCCTCCCTCTGTGCAGCCCTTTGCATAAACTGGAATTCAAAAGTAAAAAAAAGAAAGAAAAAGCTGCTGAGCTCAGGTAAATTCACAAAAATTGATGAATACCTCAATAAAAATCAAAAGAAATTTGCAGGCCTGTGTGAGAAAAAAAAAAAAGAATAGAAAACTGCAACATTTACATCACAAAAAAGAAGTTAACAAAACCAAGAAGCTGAAATATTTCAAAGGATCTTAAGACTAAGAGGAACACAAGACTTGCAGAATCTGCAAGATAGACAGATAATGAGCTCCACAAGATAGCAACCTTTCAGATGGACGCATCCGGATGAGCTCCACAAGTGAATGGCCTTTCAGAAGGTGACATTTGGATGAGCTCCACGAATAGAATCGCCCAAGGAAAAAGGTAATAAATTTTATAACAAGGTGATAAGTTATAAGTGAGAAAATAATCACATGAATACGAAAATAAGCAAGACAGAATCTCTAACAATTCGGGACACCTTATATTGATCAACAGATTCTGGGAGTGGACCACGAAAATTATGAGATGTTCTTTGAGTAAAATGTAAATTATGAGAATATTAACCATAAATATATCATAGATGAAATTTGAAAACGTTCGCATGAAACACAGGGAACTTATATCACAGATGAAATAGAAGACACAGTGTTAAGTGTTAAGAGCTCGACTATTGCGCGCCAAAAGAAAATCATTAAGACAATAAATATCTACTTCACATCCCAAAATTAACTCCAGAAAAAAGAGGACTTCGACTCTTCCATAAGAATGTGAAGAAAAGAAGGAAAAAAGAAAAAGAAAAACAAACATGAAAATATAAGATAAACATGAAAAATGACTGGGTAACATATGGAAGCAAACATTCGGAGACGAACCTTCAAACTTCGCAGGGTACTGGAGAGCTCCCGTTTTGCCATGTTTGCTTTCAGCTCAGTTCTTCCGGCGTAGTCGAGGAACGATACGGAAACCTCGGCGCCGTCCGGTTACATGACAGAGAAGCGACAGAGAAGGGGTTCCGCAAGCAGGCTGTTGCAAGGGACAATTTTACGAGAACTCGCGTGCCTCTGCCCTACACAGACCTAATTGCGTATCACGTGTAACGTCACGATTACCTGGTTAAAAGATATAAAAGCTATTTTTGGATCCGAATATTTTCCCGCCAAGGTCCGAAAACTAAAAATGATAAGTAATGAAGCTTAAAATTATTTTTAAAAGTTATTATATTATAATCTACATAAAAATGGTATCTACTTTTCAAGACCATTTGCCTAGATGGATAAAGATTTAAAAAATTTAATAATATGCCATGGATTTTTAGATGATAATTAGATTTTACAATCATCGTGAAAATTTCGTGATATTAATTGAGGTCAATTAAATATACTTCTTAAAAATTCTATCACTAGCTACGATTTACTAGTTTATAAGTCTATAGTCATAATTTTATATTCATTTGAATTAATATGATTTTAATATTATACTATATAATATGTTACTTTTGTAAATAATATAAGCATGTGGTCTAACTTTTTATATGACATGTTCCTTTTCTAAAATAATATGATTTAAAATTTCTACTTAAATACATAGTCGAGAAAAGTTTATTCAAAATTCAAGTCCATGTATTAAAAATCATATTATATACTTTTAGCCATTACATATCATTTTGGAATATCTATATTCTTAAACTTATTTCATCATTGGTATCTTCATTCTTCACAAATGTATCATAGTTTCAGCACTAATTACATAGGATTTGTTGTGGGAGATCTTGAGTTCAAATCTCCAGTGATAGGGCGAGTATTATTGCCAACACACTATATATTATAAAAAGAAATTATTGCGTATCTCTGATGTTTATTCCTAGAACTCCCTGATATTTGCTGAAATGCACGGAATACAACCACACAAGCACGTACCCATGCAAGAGCATAGAACTTATAAATCAAGCCACTTTTTTCAGAACCCAATATAGGATCCTCTAACGATGCTTATCTGTTTAAACAGTAACGGCAAATAATTTCTGGAAAGAGCAGAACAAGGAGGCTCTACATCTCAAAATCTAGTAGTGATTTGGGAAAAGAGAGTTTTGAAATCGTTTGTTGGTGTACCAGTGCCCTCTGGTTTTGATGCCAGATCAAATGCCTTGAACTTGGATTCTTCAATCAGCAATGCCTGTCATACAGAAGAGTAACCGTTATGGTTCTTCGAGCTCAAGAACCAAAGAAATGAAGACCTAAAATCTCTTGAAAAGAATATATTTTTCACCTGAATACAGACTTCTGCAACATCAGCTCTGGCAATTGTTCTTATCTCAGTCTGAAGAAGTTCATCGTCTTTCCCAACAACTAGCTCCCTGACGCCGCCTTCTTTATCTTGTAACCCACCAGCCCTGCTCAAGTAAGTGAAAGATAGATTTTAAAAACAATTTTTGCACAGAATGTTAACTAGAAACCAGGATCACCACTGATCGTATAAGCAACTTGAAGTTGAAGTTGCATTCACACAAGCAGTAAAATTGAGCAAATACCTTATAATTGTGTATGGAATACCAGAATCTGCCAAGTATTGCTCAGATTTTCTCTTCCACACCTGCAAAAACAATTTAATCATTTATGTTAAGTTTTGCAGTAGATACCAACTTTTTTCTCTGAATATATCCTATTCCAGAATGAAGTACTGTGAGGAAACCAATCAATCTTCTGGCAAATTGAAACTTTACTCTAAGAAACACAAAAGAGAAAAACAGGTGTTGCAAAGAAATATACAATCTGAAAAAAAAAAAGATGTCACAAAGCTAAAAGGACAAGGAATCACCAAAAAGAAAATCGTCAGAGAGGATTGGACCAACACACACCTACGCATTTGGTTTAAAAAGGCACAGGTTCAAGTGTTTTAGGTAATAGATAAAGAACCATGTAAGCTTTAGATTGGGTATTATACTCATCTAAGAGTAGGGTTTGAACCACCTTCACCTTTAGAGGATCCACTGGAACAAAATTCCGTTCAGTTAATAAATTAATAGACAATTTGTGCTTAAAGAAAATATTTATTCAGGCGATTTAGTAAACTGAATTATCTCTAAACATGCCCATATCCAGACTATATCTAGACCTAATAAAAGAATGATCAAAGTTAGAATCTGAACCAGGGTAAGGATCTGTTATGGTCAGATTATCTCATGTCTTAGTGCTGCAGGCTATCAACCTCATCTCAGATTCAGTTATCAAGGATAAGATTACCATACGTTAATTAGATACAGAGTCAGTCCTGATAAGAGGGTGCAACATGAAAGAAACATTCCAAAGACTAATAAGAAATATCCTCACGAAACAAATCTTTAGTTTAAATTTATGTTGGTCAAGTTATTGTTGAAATGAAGTTGAAAACATCCAAAACCTTATTAAAGATAAAAGCAGTAGCTTCAGAGTGAGTACTAATAGCTCAAAAATATCCAATGAGAAAGCTCACCAGTATATTTCCATTTCCTAGACTGTTCAAGGGATGATTCAGATTTGTTCCACCCATAGACCCTACTAGAACAATTTGCTTGACTCCAACGGCTTTAGCTGCATAGATTAGATGCAACGAGAAAATTGCACTAATGAAAATACATAGAGAACTGCATATATAAAGAAAAGTGTAGACAGTAACAATTTACCAGCATCAATTTGGTTTTTCTGACCAACCCAGTCAACCTACCACAAATATTCAGAATATGTGAATATAGTAAGACACAAGAAATAATGGAACATCAATGGGATTATTTAGCATCTAATTACCTGTTCAGGGTATGCACCATCTTCAAAGTAGAATTCAGGTCGACCACCTGCGCTTGGATCAAACCCGGGTTTCATCTTCGGCACAGCACTAGTAAGGATTATCAGTGCATCAATACCCTGGATAGCAGGAGCAATGCTGTCTGCATTCCTTATATCACCTACATAAACATCATCTGCCCCTCCAATTTTTTCTTTACTCTCTTCTGTTCTGACCAGACCCTTTGCAATAAACTGGTCTGTTTTTTCCTTCAACTTTTTGTACACAATTTGTCCTAGACCAATAACAGAATAATGTGAGCAAGAAGTTTCATACTTCTGTGCAAGATAAGAAAAAAGTGTCATAAAGAAGACTATGGGAGAGTCATCAATAAAGTTACTGCTTCACTCATTAAAACTTTTGATGTCCAACATAGGGTGAACAACACTGACTGCACAAAGTCCATATTTGAGAAAGGCACGTTGAAGAAAGAAATGAAGTGTGAAAAAGAAAGTGACAACCTTGCCTGAGCAATCAAAAAATATAATCAATAAAATGTTTAGCTCACTTCTTCTTCACTTCCTTATGGAGCCAGTCAATCAGTTTCATAGAAAATGGAGCTTCATTTCGAAGTATTTTAAAAGAATATCAAGAAAAAAAGGTCAACAGAAAGACAAAGATTAGGTACAGGTACAATAGCTACCAATAGTGCATTCAATTCATTCCTGTTCGTAGTGGAATTGGACAATTTCTTCATTAGTTTCACGCAGAATCAAGAATAGGACTGTCGACCTTTAATTTAAAAATAAATAAATAAAAGCATACTACTAAGTCCAGGAAACTGCTATACAATAAGCTGATCTAGAAAAGGGCGGGAATGAAACAGACACAGGAAATCGTGAAAGGCCGAAACTAAGAAAATACTGGAGCATCTAAACCTAAAACGAGACCTTATTCTTTGTCATCAAGTGCGTTATTTTTTATATTTTTTTCATTTTCTTTAGTTTATTGCTCCAGTATAAGGTAATATTTCCTTCATCGTAGTGATCTGAACCCACACAGGCAGATGTTTGACACGGAACAAACAGCTTACAAGCCTGACGAAGGTACGAGTAGAAACCATCGGCGGCTTCGAATCGCCGATATCCCATATCCATTGACCCTTGGCTTAATCCCAACTAGTACGGAGCCATCCTACTTCGACATCAAACGCATGCAAGATAAAGTTAAATAGCAAGAGAGAAAGGGGACCAGAAATATCGAGTTTACTACTCAGATGCTCGTCGAGGAAGATACAAACAGCAGAGATAACGAGATAAAGGAAGTGAATTTACCTGTTCTACCACCAGCGCCAGTGACAAGAACCGTCGGCAAGGAGGAAGTGGCCATGGCTGAAACAACCCGAGCTCTTGAAACTCTCCTACGTATAAATGGCAAAATAGTGACGGGTGGAAGGTTTTGACCAATGTAGGAAGAAGAGAGAGGAGGAGAAAGCGCAGGGACACGTGTCACCAACGCCATTATAGAAGAAGGTCCGAATCCATTCGACGCGAAGACTCCGGAGCTGCTGCGGCGACGGGAAAGATTTTCCCCAGTATTTTACTCTGGCTAATCAGCTTTCCTTATCTTGTAACGCAGGTGGGCCACTATGTAGATAGCCCCATTTCGCGACAAAAGGGTGGGTTTTCTTTACGAGCCGAACTCGAACTTATGGTGGTTCGGGTTTGGCTCGGCTCGGCTCGGTTCCCTGTTAGCTTGTAATTTGTCATTTGGCATACCTATTTCTTACGCATCGTATTTTAAGGTCCAGTACGCCGCCGGTGGTGCTACTGCTGACTGCTGACTGCTGACTGCAGAGAAGTTTGTATATTCTAGGCAAAGAGTTGTTCGTCTCTGTTTTCCTGGCGAAGGAAGATACGGCCATGTTTCATGCGAGGAAGGTTTTGTGGAGAACCATTTGTTCTGGTTCTTCTCGTCAATTGCATGTATGTATCGTCGGAAGCGGGCCTGCTGGATTCTACACGGCCGAAAAGGTTGTCTATTTTCAGCTTTTTCACTTCGTGATGAGATTTAAGTTCCGTGTCCTGTTGTTTGATAGGTTTTGTGCTTAACTCTTCGTTGTGTGGGTGAGAATATTTGCGTTTTTGGGAGTTTAAAGTTTAACCATACCTACTCCATGTTTTTAAAAAAATTTCGGTTCAGAACTAATTTTTTCGTCCGAGGTATTTCTTTGTTTTATTTCCTATTTAAAATATTCTCTAGTGCCGTCGCCTCTCTTTCATTTATAGAGGTAAAGCAATCCCGATCACACTAAGAGCCCTTATAGAGTTATAGACGTTACTTGTATGCTAACTAATATCAAGTATCTGTCAATTTTCTATTATCTTTTGTTGCATTAGAACCCCCATTTTATGTGTTCTATTGCAGGAGGTCAAACAGAGTGTGTTTGAATGCAAACGTTTCTCATCACTTCGCCTGATGGTTTTCTAGCACGCAACTTCCTTTCTTGTTAATTAAGTTTCAATATGAATTATATATATGACCATAAATCTAATGTTTCCTGCTTGCCTCATCCCTGATTTATGTTAATCTTAAATATTAATTCAAAATTTTGTTTTCCTCTTTGCTTGGAACTGTTGTATTTAGTAGATTTGGTTAAACCTTGTAAAAAGAAAAGGGCTGTATTGTAAGAAGTTGTTCGCATAGGGAACATGCATCAAATTGTATGCATGATGTGCTATTTAATTTAAGGATATATGAACCACTCAGTATTCTTCATTCAGTTCAGGCCCTGAGCCTCATTGCTTTCTTTGTATGGAACTGTACTTTGCTATTTGGTTCTTATCATCATTATTCTGATTGTTTTCGTAGATGTTAAAAGCTAATAAAGAGGCAGAGATTGATATTATAGATCGGCTACCAACACCATTTGGATTAGTTCGTTCTGGAGTTGCACCAGATCATCCAGAAACAAAGGTGAGAAGAAGGCCAAAATCTTCCTAAGACGAGTTTGCACCTGGGTTAGAGAGAGTATTTATGTTAAAAATTTGTGAGGAGCAGCTGAAACAATGATATATTGCCAAACACTTGCATTATCTAGATGTGTAAGTTATTGTGCTGGAGGTTCTCACTGACAACTGCCATTAGAAATCACCTTTATTTTTAATTTTTTCATTTTGTTTAACACACTGAAATTGTAGACCATCATTGTTCTCCAATTATAATAGCATATTGTACTTCTGAAAATTATAGGAGATTTTTTTTTTGTTTACTTTTGAGAAAGTATGATTGTCATTGAAAAACCTAAATCAAAAGACTAGAAGGAAGAAGGGTTCCAATAGCAGGAGCCAAAGAGAAACACCTTTTTTAGCTAATATATCCACTGCAGAAGATCTAGATCTTGGCATTAATGACCACACAAAATTGAAAACCCAACACATCCAAATTTCAGTGAAAACATTCCAGTGTTTTCAAGAAGGTGCCTATTCTCGGGGTGTCAATGAGCTCATGGGGTTGTATCTTTAGCATCTGAAACGCCATCCTTTCCACCTTTATGCTCTCATATTATTTGATCAAATTACTATTATTTGCTGCATTCTAATGAGTAGTAAAAAGTGAAGCCTACTAGCATTTGTACAAAATACTTCTTAATTGAGCTTAGTTTTGTCAGAAATTTCGAACAGATTGTCATTAACCAGTTCACTCGGGTTGCTACGAATGAACGATCTTCTTTCATTGGAAATGTCTCTCTCGGATCCAGTATTTCACTTTTGGATCTTCGTAACATCTATCATGTGGTAAGATTAAAATTCAACCAGCCTTTCAAGTTTTTATTTTTTCAATAGTGCCTTTTGCAGTCTCTTTTGGTTTTTGTGACAGTTCATCGCCTTTTTGTCATTCTCAAAATTTCCCAAGGCCTCTTTGATGACTTAATTTATACTTACAGGTGGTACTAGCATATGGTGCTGAAAGTGATAGAAGTTTTGGAATTCCTGGGGAAGTATGTTTCCTGCAGCTCCAGCCTTTCGAATGATTAATTATTGTCGTACAAAGCTGTCTGATCTGAAAATCTTTCATTTCGTTATGTGGGCTCTGTCCACAAGAATTTCTACTTAGAATGTTCAATTTGCTTGTATGCATTGGCGGCTCTTCTTCCCAATACTAGTAGATCTTAGTTTTCAGCTGATTGATTAGTTTTTTTTAGAGATATGTTAAGTGAACAAAATGAACAAAAACCTAAGCAATGCAGGGAATGTTCATCTGCATCACAAGACAAGTTTGTGATTTTGGTATCAGAAGACAACAAAATTGAAAGAGATAAAGGAACTGTCTTCTATACTAAAACCTTTCTGGACGTCTAAAGCATTTTATACTGGCTCACTAGATTGAAGTTTAAAGAATCTGGTGTGGGTTAATTCTATTTCTAGGACCACAGAGGTTTTCCTTGTTATTTGTTGTGGGTAATGATTATAATGGTTTAGTGAGCAAAGGAAACAGATGTAGACTCAAATAACAGTGGAGGAAGGTAAAAAATTACCATTGTTTACTTTTAAAACTTAACAGGAATTTTTCTATTGAAATATCGTGCTGACAACTCTGACCCCCACTTACTCGTGTGACTACAATTGTGTTTGCATTTTAACACTAGACCACCCAAGATTTTATCCCTAGACCATCCAAGATTTTATCCCAAATGTGTAAGAATATATCCCTGGAGATGTTCACATGGAAATTTGATGTTCATTTCTTTTGATTTAAGGATTTGCTGGGGATACACTCAGCTAGAGAGTTTGTGTGGTGGTATAATGGGCACCCTGACTGCCATAAGCTGGCACCTGATTTGAGGAGCACAGACACTGCTGTTGTCCTTGGTCAGGTAGGTTTGTGCATCTCTTTGGTGTCTGAGACTTTTATATAACTTATTTTTTACTTTTGATTTTGATTAATATAGGTCAGTTAATCTCTGTGTATTTTTTCATTTCGAGCATTGTGCACCTGGTCTCTGTTCCAACTGTCTGAACCGTTCATCTTAAATTCTTCCAGGGAAATGTAGCTCTGGACGTTGCCAGGATCCTTTTGCGGCCTCCCGAACAGTTGGCAAGTACTGATATTGCTGAGCATGCTTTAGTGTCTCTGCAGGAAAGTTCTATCAGGTCAGTTCTATTAAACCATCACTTTTCTAAGAGCATGATTTTTTTTTCTTGTCTCTGATGAACCAGTCTGTGCACCCTTCTGTGGTCTCAGAAAAGTGTTTTTGGTGGGAAGACGAGGACCAGTACAGGCGGCTTGTACTGCAAAGGAACTACGTGAAATCTTGGGTAATTTAATTCATTAAACTCTGGCTTTGCTACCGTACCCAAATGTAAGCATATAATGTAATTTGTTTGGGAAGAGAGTGCCGTTTGAATCAATCGAGAAATATTTCGAAACATATTTACAGAATTGTTATTTACAGAATATTTTGTAGTGAGTAGCGCATCAACTTCAAGGAGTTTTGTTGAGATTAGTAGTCTTGCGTATTCCTGGTGCATTTTCTCCTTCCTGAACATAATTCTGTCATATGCTTTAGGTGCAAAATTATTCTTGCCTTCTTATCATGGAAGGAAATTCTTATTTCGCTACTTGCTGGTGTTTCTGTGCTACCATTCCCACTTGGAGCTTAGGCACTATTATAATGAGATTTGCATTTGTGCCTGGAGGTTTAGACATTATTATGATGAGGTTTTGAATTTGCATTTGGAGGGATAATGAGGTTATGCATCATGCTGTGGTCTTTCTGTTGTTTGGAACCATTTCTTTTGGTTGGCTAACAATGTTATGGATAGTCTTGCAAATGTCAGGTGTAAAATGTCTTTTAGTTGGGTTCTTGATGGTATTCTTATGCCTCTTGTTTGTATTCACTTTAATGAATCAATTTTCCATTTCCACAAAAAAAGGAAATTTCTTTTATTCTGTGTATGGTGTTCTCCCTTGGGGCATATTTGTTCATGTAAAACTCATTAATTGCCTATTTCTAGAAATAAAAAAGGATCTGCTATTAATGTCCTCCCTATCAACACAGATCAATCTTGTCAATGTTTCTGCCCCAGAAAGCTGCCATCTCCTTTCATTGTCTCACTACTTCACAAATAAGTTGATAAATGATGATTCTCACTAAGAAAAGAAGGAAAGAATATCTATGCTAATAGAAATTACGATGTGGAGAAGTTTATCCTTCATTGCTTGGAGCTCTTATTTCTGGGCAAATCCTGTTATAGGCATTAAAGGATTGCATGTTCACATAAAGGAGGCCGATATGCTCAAGACACCTCGAGATGAGGTATATACTTTTCTTTTTCACTAATTTCCAGCTTTATGCTTTTAAAACAGTCACAGACTGTCTCTGGAATTATTTGTCGCCAAATGTAGGAAGAGCTAAAGAAGAGCAGAACTCAAAAACGAGTCTTTGAGCTACTCTCCAATGCAGCCACCTCTCCGCGATCCCATCCCGTTCCAGGCCAGCGAGAACTACACTTTGTATTCTTTAGAAGACCAGAAAGGTTTTTGCATGTGGATGGAAGCAACCATGTAAGTGGTGTGCAGCTCGAGAAGACCTTTCTGCAAGGTTTGTTTATTAAGCATACATAGTCATCTGTGTGTTTAATGATTTCTTATATTTCCTTCTGCATGTTTTGACTGGTTATGCTATGAATATTAATGTGAATCATGTGCCGAACATAAACAAATTGGTGTTAGTTTTTGTTCAAATAGCAAAATTATTGAGTTTGATAATAGTTTGAAATGTCATATAAAGCAAAGATTATCAACTTATTATAATGCCACATTAGCTATTTGTGAATTCCTGCTTTCTAATTAATTAACAATAACCAGAGGAATAATTGAGCATTAGTTAGTGAGTGCTACTGCTGACTATTATTGGGCGCATCAACCAAACTAGCTTTCATTGACAACTTTGTGTATCTCTTTTTTATTTCCAGCCACACATTGCAAATGCAGATATCTATGTTTGGTTATTTCTATTGTTTTGCAGCATTAGCTGGAACAGCTTGAGCTGATAATTTTTTTTGTACTGAAGAGGATAACAGCTCAGGCAGACGGTATGCAGTAGGGACTGGGCAATTTGAGGAACTAGAATGCGGGTACCGTACTCCTGAGTCTTCCAACTATTCAAATTACAGTTCGGTACATTGAATTCAGGTGTTTGCTGCAGGTTGGTGCTAAAGAGCATTGGTTACAAATCAATACCAGTTGAGGGCCTACCTTTCGATCATAATAGAGGTGAGGTCTTCCTCTTCTCATAGATTTTAATGTTTTAAAAATTAATATAAACTCAGTGCATGTTCGTAATGACCCCTTTTTTATGTAGCATGCAGCATAAAGGTTTAGATTCAAGAATAACAAGTTGAATGGTGAAACGAAAAGTAGAAATTAGGGCATCTATGGCTGTCAAGAAAATAACAAACAGAGTGGAGTCAGTGACAATGAGCTTACATCAGGACCGGCCCAACATCTTTCAATGTTGTCCATTGGTAAACTGTCCAATCTATTGACCCCTTTAGAAATTCTCCAGAAAGTTATTTGGCATCTGTAGTCCAAATGAAGGAGAACAAAAGAGGTAGTGTGAAAATGAAGACCCTCTATGTTTCTCTTCCTTTGCTATCCTCATTAAGAAAAAGACAGAAATATAGAGAATAAATCAGGAGACAGTAACTGTGAAAACTAGAGTATTAGGTGAAAGTTGGAGAAGGAAGCAAACCAAAATGAAGAGAAAGGCTGCCTTTTTCTCTGATTCTCATGTAGGCTCTGTGCTTGAGAAACTTGCCACAGTTAGCAAGCTCTTCAGCATTCAGAGAGGGCAGATAGTTGTGGAAGTAGGTTTTAAAACTCTTTTCCATGGATAAAATATCTGTTTTCCCTTACCATTAAGTTATGATATCATTGGATAAAGGGGTATAAAAGATCTCTACCGGATTCCATTCCATAAATATGATGCTGTTAACTGGATAATTTCACCTGAATCTGTTCCATATTGAATTATAACCTAATTGGTAAACCTGTAAGCCAGGTAATCGGGAAAAATTGCAATCCTACCGGCCTCCTCTCTTTCCTCCTTTATTAATTTTTAAGTTAAATATATTAGCGGTGTAAAAGTTAAAAATATATTACTTATTGTGCTTGTGAATTTGCAGTAATGCCCCTCTCTCTCCCTCCTTGTCTTCTGTCCCTTTCAAGAGATTTATCTTCAGTTAGGTATTTGAGCTAGGTTAAGGTGCAACTTAAATTAATATTGTTTATCATTGTTGTGTTATTTTTCAGGGGTGGTTCCAAATACTAGAGGCCGTGTTTTAAGTGATACATCAGATCAAGCAGCCCTTGAAAAGGGTTTGTATGTTGTCGGGTGGTTGAAGAGAGGACCGACTGGAATCATTGCAACAAATCTCTATTGTGCCGAGGAAACCGTAAGTTATATACAAGTAGTTGTTCGCGTGTATTAGGTATCTTATGTTTTTCTTTAAACAAGAAAAGAATTCCCTTAATGGTACTGACAGTCATAAAGGAAACAACAATGCAGGCTGAACACACTAAGAAGTAGCTCTATTTGTTTAGGTTAAGATTCAAAGTAACCTAACGAAGACTTATATCAAGACTTGAAGTGAGCTTAAAATGTTTGTTTTGTTTTTATATAATCTGAAAATACCCCTTCGCTTCTTATTATTTGATGAACCATCGGTTGTGATTTCTGGAGGTTGACATCTGTGACAATTGCAGGTGGCAAGCATATCCGAGGACCTCGAACAAGGGATACTACCATCTACTCGTGATAGCAAACCGGGACGCAAGGGCCTCCTTGAATTATTGAATCAAAGAAATGTTAGATACGTACCTTTCAGCGGATGGGAGAAGATAGATTTGAAAGAAAAGGATGAGGGGAGTCTGCGAAACAAACCAAGAGAGAAAATAACATCTTGGGAGGAACTACAGAATGCTGCATCTGGTTGAAAGGGCAGTATTTCCATGTGCTCGTCTCTTGTTTTTTTTCAGAACTGGCGAGAGGCTCGTAAAGTCTTCTGTTGTTTATTAGATTGGTCGTAGGTTGTTCTTGACATTCAGCTGTCATAGCCTTGCATCCGGGTCGGCAGGTCACCTGATTTATTTGGGTATTGATAATAAGGGCATCTTTCCAAGAGCCAAAACTGTTGGTACATCCTTCAGATCATTAGTGAATTCTGAATTAATAAAACAATTCCAAAATATCCATATTCCATTCGAGAAGATGAAAGACCGTCTATGCGCCTGCTTTTATCCAATTACTTGTCGATTGATACTTGAATATGTATTAATTGTCATTTAATGTGCCTGCTTTTATCCAATTACTTGTGGATTGATACTTGAATATGTATTAATTGTCATTTAATGTGCCTGGCTTCGGATACATTGGGGACGACCGTGACTGCTGCCTTTCTTTCGAGTAACTCGAAAACACATCCCTTCCCGTTCCTTGTGTGTATTTTACTGAATTATTATGCATTAATATTTTTCCAAAAAATGCCATTTTAATTCTAAATTCATGTTGAAAACAGAGTTGTTGATTTTGTCACAAGGTCAGATTCTTGAGTTACAATAGATATTTAAAAAGCGTATGTTCGAATATAATCAAATGGGGATGTAGCTCACATGGTAGAGCGCTCGCTTTGCATGCGAGAGGTACGGGGTTCGATACCCCGCATCTCCAAAGATATTTTTACCAAAAATCTGCTTCGTGTCGGACTGGAAAGAAGTATGTGAATGGGAAACCAATCAATGAGATTTCATTTATCCGTAAATTAGCCTTGGAGCACTCCTCAGTCCATGAATGAAACACAGTTACATTTCCTATCCAGCTCAACATTTGTCGACTGGTTTTTCCTTTAATCTAATTAAGCACCTCAAAAAATGAACTTAATCCAAACAAAGCCACTCAAACGAGAAAAAAAGAAAGAAATTGAATAATGAATTTGATCAAAATCAGCATTGAGGGAGATCGGACGGCGGCGGCGGCAACTTCTGACTCGGCAGCTTCCCGTCCAGCACCACCCACGCCATCTTCAGACCCCAACTCGTGTGGACTTCGAAGTGACAATGCATGAACCACACGCCCGGGTTGTCCGCCACGAACCGGATCGTCACCCAGCCTCCCGACGGTATCGCCACCGTGTTCCTCTCCACCGGGTCGACCAGATTGAATTTCGAAGGATCCGTTTTCGGGTTGTAGTTACCGAACCCCTGACCCACCACGAAGAAATTGAAGCCGTGGAGATGCAGGGGGTGAGACTCCGCCCCGAGAATGCTCGTGTCCTGCATCACCACCTCCACGGTCGCGTTGAACGGAAGCACCGACACCTTGGTTCCATTGGTCACGAACGTGTTGTTCGGAGGAGTCCCCGTGTAATTGAAGGGGAGGAGAGGGAAGCCAGGGAAATCCTTAGTGTACACCCCCTTGGACTGCCCAAAGAAGTGGGCCTGCAACAGGGCCGTGGTGGGCATTATGAAAGAGACATTATTCACGGAAGCCGAGAACTTGGTGCCATTCGGACCCTGGCACGTCTGGTTCTTGGGGCAGGGGTTCGCACCCAAGCCCACTGTGAAAAAGAACCGTCTGTCCACGCTCTGGGGTACGTTCGCCGGGAACTGGGCATTCGCCAGGCTACGGAGCCTGTTACTGAATTTAGCGGCGAGGGCGGTGTCGTTGAGAGCCGGAAGTTTTGGCTTGAACAGACGGATGGGTAATTTAGGAGAGGAAGCGGTAGTACCGGCCGTGGTACTGTTTGGTTTTTCGTACTCGAGGATTCCGGCGGTGGTCGTGTTGTCGAATGTTCCGAGGCCTGTGGCGTAGGGTCTGGCCGCCATGAGAAAGTTCGCGTTCGGGTAATTGGGTTTGGTAGAGAGAAGGACGTTGGTGGTCTGCCCTGGAGTGATGAGGAGGGTCTTGGTATTGAATGGTTTCACGTAGACCGCGTCGACTTCGACGACGGTGAGGGTGTGATTGGCTATTCTGAAGAAGAGGTCGTCGTTGAGTGCAGCGTTGATTAAACGGAGGAGATAGGTTTTGCCCGGCTTCACCTTCAGCTTGTAAGTATCTGCATTAGTACTCATGAATTAACCACCAAATTTAGCAGAGATTCCAGTAATTTGTAAATATATATATATATATATATATATATATGCATGGTACCTGTACGTCCTACTGCTACCAAATTAATTACTGATTAAACCTATCGTAAATGTTGCAGCAATTAAGGGGAAGTTAATGCACCTTTAGAACAACTGTACAAGGGACCGGGGAGGCCATTAATGGTGTAAGCGTCGGAGACATTAGGTCCACCTCCCGTCTGAAGAGCCTGGTTGATCACTGCTTCTGGGTCTGCATTGAACCATTCTCCTGAAACAAATTAACAAATTAATCCGAACACACGCAACAACAAATCACTGTCATCACGAGTACTTAACTATATAATTGTACCTTTAATATATATTAAAGAGGAGCTAATCGAATTAATCAAAGTTTTTTTAAGTGAATCGAGATGATCGATGGGAGACTATTAATTACCGAAAATGAGAGTGGCTTCTTTATGGGGTTTGGGAAATGGGTAAGGGACGTGGCGCTTGGGGAGGATTACGATGGGGCCATAGAGAGTTGCACGTAGCCAAGAGATGTGAGCGTGCCAGAAGAGGGTCCCTCTCTGTCCACTGATCGTGAAGTTGTAAACGTAAGTTTGGCCGGTTTGTATGGGACACTGGGTGATGTACGCCGGACCGTCTGCCCATCCACTCCGTAGCTGTCGAACTCCATGCCTGTTAATCCACCATGCATTAAATTACTAGCTAGGTTCCTAGAGATCTAGAGAGAGAGAGAGATTATACCAATGAAGGGTTATGTTGTTGGAGACGTGGTTAGTTACTTTAACGACGACTTGATCACCTTCTCTGGCGACAATTTTAGGCCCCGGAAACTTCCCATTCACAGTCACCATATTTTTGGTGTGGCAAAGTCGAGTCACAGATTTCATCCGAATCTGCATATATAAGATCAATATTCATATAATATATATGTACTTGAAGACATATAGCTAGATAGGTTCAATGAAATGCATGCACTAAGCTGGAAATGGGTGAACCTACGTCGAAGTTGTAGTTCCTGATATGCTTGCCTTGAACGAGCACCGTTGAGTACATCAGAGCTGTGAAAGAAAACAGCAAAGCTGCCATGGCTATTGATGGGGAACGAAGAAGAAAACCCATTTCTCTCGAGCCTGCAGTCTCTCTCGCTCCTTTGATTGCGGGCGCTAACTCTTTTTTTCCGGGGGACGACAAAGGAATGAAGAAAGGGGATGGGCACTGACTTGGATTGCCAAGAAAGTGCCTGCTTCTATATATATTGTTTCTGTTGATTAGGTGATGATTCTGTAGAGGGTCTGCTGACCTTTTCTGATCCTCTGGCCCATGCTGTTGGTCGTGTTGAATTTTAGAGTGCTGATAAAGTAAGATGATTCTACTAATCGCAATATTTCATGCACACTTGAAATCTGAGATATATATCTTGATGTATCTTAGTGGTCTCTAACTATATATAAACATTAAGAAGTATATATATCAAATATATATATATATATGTATACATGCATTTTCCATGCATCAATCGATTTGTTTTAAAAGTATACGATCTTCTTCTTTCATTGCTTAATTAATTATTAAACCTGTGATGATCAGTTTTATTAATATATCCTTTCGTACAAATTAATATACGTAGCTAGACTATATAGCTGGATCAATCTCTACTGGGTTAAATATTAGATTGGTAACTTCTAGCTTTGGCCACTGGCCGGGGTGGTTGTGGGAGTCAAGTTCGATCTCTAAGGAACTTCCTACTCCCCTTAATTCCCAGGGTTTGCCTTAGTAATCAAGGCAAATGTGCATGATTATTACCGCAACTCTTTAAGTAATAAAGGTTGAGTGATATATATATATATTACGAACGTACTTGGACTAGGGAGACTAATTAATTAAACCCAGGCTCACTTATAACCCTAAATATAGTGGTTGTGAGAAGTACCCTCCATCTTCCAATCAGTCCAAGATGAACCCAAATGGCAAGGAATTCCACGAACACAAGTTTTCTCTTGATCACTTTTATAATGAACAGAGAAAACTCCAATTAAAAAAAAAACCAAAAAATCTGTGGAAATTAATTAACTTCGTTCCTATAACTCTCTTCTCTCACCAGCCGGAGAAAGAAAGTCCAAACCGTGGCTTTATTAATTAGCTTGAAATATTAATTTAATTATTTAATTTGTTTCCTTCGCATTGTAACTGAAAAGGGCGTTTTAACCATAAGCAGCGAGTGACAAGATTTTCCGTTAGGGATGTTGGTTGGTGTCATTAGTGGGAGAGAGAGAGAGGGACGTCCGATCCAACCCAGTCCATTATCATCAATCAAACTGCTACCTTCAGACGGCAGATTAATCTATATATTATTATATATAACAGATCAACCCATTTATTTGGTAACAGAGGCTGAATATACACTCTATATATATATATATATATATATATATATATGGCCTCAAATTCAAGGCCAAGAGAGAATAATTAATTATTGATGTAAATTAAAGAGTAGAATATTGTCAGTCATCAATCATCGAAGTAGCCCAATATTATATATGGATCACTTGTCGCTTTAACCAGTCTCATCAGAAATCCTTTCTAATCTTATGATATGGTGATCATCATGATGTAACAATATATCATTCGTATGATCACTTGATGTGTCTTATATATGAGTTCCCCAAAGTCCTATGGCACATATATACTCTTCATCTAAGTCGGAATTTGATATATATATCATCTCATGTGTAATCAATTGACATTCGGCTGCAAATTTCTCATATTTTTAAAGTAAAAAAAATAAAAAATAAAAACTTTGAGATATTTTACGTATCTTGAAATTAAAGAAAGATGTCTAGGAGTGCAATTATGCTACAGGAAAAAAACTCGATGTTTTCATATTAAAAAAAAAAGTCTTTTTAATCATGTTTTGATCCGACATGGCCGCATGGTCTGGCGGCCGGGTGGGTCAGGTTTTTAATAGCTAGGACTAGTGGTTAAAGCCAATCTATTATTGGCGTCATTAGTTTGAATTTTGATGCGTGCATATGGCATGCCTTTTGGAACTGGAAGCACTTTATATTCTCAGGGCTTTCTCCTCCTCTTAATTTTCCGCTTATTGGTTACGAAAGAGCGAAGCAGCAGAAAAGGGCAGGCTGTTTATCGTATACGGAAACCGACCTTTGCTCCCTCAGGAGCAGTCTGTCGATGTCGGCAGTTCAAGATGTAATTTTCGAATGTGTTCCATCGATCCGTCGCCTTTGCAGCTGACTATCGACCACTCGTTTGTACCAAGTAACGATTGTGCAGCAACCATTACTCGTACTCAACACTATTTACGAGCCCGGAAAGAGACAGTCGAAATGGTGCGGTCCCATACTCCCGTTGCAGGCAGGCTGCGGGGAGGAGACAATGCCACAGCTCACATCCACGCTCAGTCCTCCACATTTAACTACTTGAAGTATTTAACATCCCCCCCCCCCCCCCCTTGCCACCGCCAATGAAATCAAACGGCATCGAATAATGGCCCCTTTCTTCCTCATCCACACCCACACTTGTTCCCAACTTTTTCAGCCAGCCGATTCAATCTGTAGAAGTAAAACACATGGTCAAAACGCGTCAACAGGGTCATAGCCTCCCCCCACCCCCATCCATTGACGAATTCGCGTCCTTTCAATGTTTGAGCGGATAATGCGGCACCGTCGCATATGGGTAGACGCATGCGGTTCGCCACATGGCCCTTCACTGAAAGACTCAACACCCTCTTGTGACAAGATAAGAGGATGAAACCAAACACGGCGCAGCTGCTACTGCTGCTACTTGCTACTCTGCAGACCTCTGCACCCGCCTCAACGTTGCCATTTCAGGAAGGTGTGTGCTTGTACAGAGTACTCAGAATTTAGAAAAGGAAGCCTCTCTGGTGCTCTGAATCTTCCACCAAATCTTGATTTTGTTTAAGATTAGAAACATTCCTTCCTTTACACCCGATCCGACGATATGATCTCCTCCGATGGAACGCCTCCGGCCTGAATACAATGAATAATTGGTATCCACATCAATATACACTAATTACGTACAATTAATTCAAACTTCCAGACCGACCAAAGAGAGAAGACGATCGATCCCACCCGCCCGTATGCCAAAGGACACGGTCACACGGCCTTGCGCATTGCCTAAAATTTGTCACCTCCTTATTGACCGACCAAATACGGCCTCATAACGTCGGCAGGAACTTCCCTCGGATGCTTCCATTTCTCCACGCGGGAGATGCATTCACGCATTCACACTCCTAATTAAAACCCAGTGAGTCCCTCCAGCACGGCTCCCTCCAGTTTTATCCACATTGACATCTATGACATATCTCCCCCACCCACTCGCATAAATTTTACTGTTCAACAGTCAACACGCTCCCCCCTCCCCCCCCCCTCCCAAAAAAAAAACAAGTTTCGCTCTTTAGACTGAAAATGAAAATTACGACCGAAAAGGCTAAGACGACATACTAACAGAGAGATTTAGGGCCAGAAATTGGGAGTGAGGCCCACGGAGGGGAAGGGCAGGCTTAGCTAGAGCGCAATTTTGATCTCTGCTTCGTATGCTTGGATACAATGCACACATACCAAAATACAGCCATTGCACAGCTGGATGATCTCATTCCGGCTTCCAGCTCAACAACTTCGAAGGGGGCATCTCGTTCCGTATTCGCATTCCTGAAGCTTAACGCCCCACTCCCTCTTCATGGACAACAGGCAATGAAGTACTCCTCTGCAGGAACAGAGTATTTAACTTAATTTTTAAAGACACAGAGAACCATATGCCGTACTTCCGAAATCATCTGAGCATACAACACCTTTCCCGCCAAAATTTTAACTTGAAAAGGCCGTCGAGATGTTGCGCATATTTTTACTTTCTTCCCCTCCCGAGAAGTTCCTCATGGCTAACCCTAGGACATCGTCCTATTTTCCGCGTACTGTAATCATCATGAGGCCAGGGCGAAACTAAACGAATAAGAACAGAACACATTCATAAACAGAGGAAGTAAGAGGGAAGGGTTGTGGCGAGAAGAGCAGGAAGAGATCATACACCAATATCAGGCTAAAAAACAAATCAAATATTTCTATCTATTTCAAGTTGTAAGCCTTCATTGAAAAGTACAAGCAATAGAGTCACCAGAGGGCAACTTGCCAGACAGAAAATGGAAAAAAGAAAAAAATAAAAATAACACAAACAGAAAACTAGAGTACATATATACACGCTAGGAGTAAATTGGCTTCAGACGCGCTCCGCCTCCTCCTACGCGCAAGCCTCCCGCCTGGGCGCCAGAGCGAAAAGCGCTTCGAGATCAGGCGGCTGGAAATAACCGTTCTTCGGCGGATCTCTCCTCTTCGCGTACACGACGGGCTTCTTCTTCGGAGGCGGCGGACAGACAACCACCGCCGGTATCCGACACTCCCCGTGCTTCGGGGTCACGCACCCGTCCGGTATCTTCTCCATTGCGTCGTCCATCTTCTCCGGCTACGGCTACGGCAGTCGGACACCGCGCGCTTCTCCGCTTCCTTCTCCCTTCGGTTGGGCGAACAGGGTTCCCCTTGGCGAGCCAAAAAAGCGGGACTTAGAATCTCCTCGACCCTCCTCGCACTTCCTCCTTTAAATACCCGAATATTCATAAAATACGAAAAACAAAATTTCCCGCGCCTGGCTTCTTCGGGAAGCTGCCAGGATGCGCCCGGTGACAGCTAGGTTTACGCAAAATGGCACGTGTCTTTAAATCATTGGTATGGGGTCCTCAATCAAGCGGACGTGGCAGGACGTCAGCGCCTGCGTGTCTCCGCCAAAAACCGGCGCCAAAACAGAGACACGATGGCGGGAAAACAAAGAGTTTGAACGCGAACCGCGAGGGCCTCCTCGATTTTCCGATTTTGGAGGGGAGGGGATGCGTCTCCTTTTCCGCGTTTTTTTAAGTGGTGGCACGAAGGGGCACACGTGGAAAGAAAGATTCGACGGTGTGTGCGCGTCTCACTTTCGGGGATGGATATATCACGGCCGTTGCCGATGCCACGTGGACGTGGGGTCCAACTTCCCCGTTCAAGAAAGGCGGCCACTGTTCTGGTAAGCGATAAGTCTCGAACCACCGACCGAACCGAGTACCGATCCAGCCTCTTTTGGTTTTTTTTTTTATTTATTTAAAAAAAAAAAAATAGAAATAATAACCGAAGAAATAAATTGGGGGTAGTAATTAATAAAGGAAGCGGAATTGGGGTGGAATGGATGAGGCCACCTTCCGAGTTATTAAGATATGTCTCAGGGCCTGCCTGACAAATTACTGAAGTGCGTCATTTCCGGTACTAACGGCAGTTATATAAAGAGGTCGAGAAAGGGCAGGTTGAAGAGAATCCTATGCTTGTGAACACGACGACTCGGTAAAAACTTCTAAAGCAGTAACTTCTCTCTTCGCTGGTAAGGAGGGAAATTCAGTATACGGAGAGAAACATTCTCTTCTCACTTTTGTGTGAGGTGCTGAGAGCAATGCGACGCAGAGCCCAGGTTTCTTGGTTTTTTTAAATGGGACTTTTGCAGTGGTGTATCGACATCGAGGATGGCCACCGCCGAGACTTTTTTGGTCAGCTCCGCTTCCGGTAGGGGACTGTTAATCTACCCGAGTCCCCACGCTTTTATTTTCTTCTGGAGTCCTAATTTGTCGTGGTTTTTGTAATGAAACGAGTATAAAAAATTCGGTGTATGTTAATATAGTGAGCAGTCAGTCATTACTCATTCATTACCGTGTCGGTGTCCGAAAGGGGTATGAGCGGCGTCAAATTAATTAAAAGGAGCTCCCTCTCCTTCAGACTTCAGTGCGCGTTTTAAACTCTCAATTAAGACAAGGAATTTTTGGTAATGAAACATAATTAAAATGTCTGAAGAAAGAGGATCTTTCCTTTTGTTTTATCCTTTCCAGCTCTTCAGAAATTGCTCGAGTAATTGAACTGGAAAGATATGCATACGGTTTCCCGCTTTTGATTTCTTATGATCGTGTAGTAGTTCCAAAGATTTCCATCGGGGAAAGTTCCAGAATTTTTCTTATTTTAATTTTACGATTTTATCTTCTTTTTTCTTCCGTTTTGACTCTAAAGACCAAAAGAGTCAATTGTATAGACTGTGTTTTTTAATCCGAAATTTTCGATAGTTAAGATCTTGTCGAGATTTTCTACTAATAAAAAAAAACATTTATATATTTTTCTACTAAATGGCGAATACATCAGGTTATACTCCCAATTACACGGAACTGCCCGTGCGGGGAGTTGGAACACCCCCTGATTCGCTTTGGCCACCCTGCATTTTAGCCAGCGGATCGGGCGGCTCCCATGAGACCACCTTAACTGTTAGTCAGGGCTCTTCATAAAAGTATGTTGTGTCCACATATACTCTCACACAAGACACACTCAATTCACAAATACTTGTGGGCTTATACACTCATATGTTAATAGATCAAACCATGCACAAATATGTGTAGACTCTCAAGTACATTTTCCACTTTCAATTAAAAGTGCTGTATATGGAACTGTCACACATATATACATGGTTTGTTTTAGGACACGACAACTAAATGCATCACTTTTTACATCATGAATCAGGGGATGAAATAAATTCCATCAAATATAAAATGTGGCAACAAGTTAAAATCAATGGGTTTATTTTTTAAATGAAACCATTGACAAAAATTTAATGCATTGACATTTACGCAATTTCTCTCTCTCTCTCTCTCTCTCTCTTGATTAGCTTAACCATATAATGTAATTTTTAAGTTATTGATATTTTCACTTGTTCACAGTATTTAATGTCATTCCATTGGTAATTGTGATTAGGCTAAATTTTAAATTTCAAATACCTATTTATTTACTCGTTTATCCCAATACCCATTTACCATAACTAATTAGACTAATTAGATGAATAGATAGATTGCATTAAGCAGCTCTATTTTTTGTATTTTTTATTTTTTATTTTTTATTTTAAATTTTTTTAAAGCCTAGTAACGGAATAAATTTCAGGTAATAAAATAGATAACATAGTGACTCCTAAGCTTTTTGGTGCCCAAGAGATGCTCTTTAGCCTCGGGGATAAATGTTTACCATTTACATTAGATCACTGTCCGAGGACAGGCCGGGGGAATCACCGAACGTGTCAATACCGGAGGAGTGGGACTCGGCGCAGTGAACGGCTGAACGCCCTCCCCAGCCCCCTTTCAGGCTTCAGTTCTTGTGAACATAACGAGTGCGTGCTAGTGGGAGGCAGAAAATGTCTTCTATATCACGGCCGCCGCGCCAGTCGGACTACAATCTTCTTCCAAATGAGACTCCCATCGTCATCGATAACGGCGGTTCCAGCTTCCGAATAGGGTAACCTTCGACTAGAACCTTCGGACTTCTCGTGAAGCAGCTATTGCCCTATCTACCCGATCTCCTGACTTGAAAGTTTTATCTTCTATGTGTGTGTTTAGATGGGCTGGCGAGCCTGATCCTCGTCTCATCTTCCGAAACGTCGTTCAGAGGCCCCGCCACAAAGCCACTGGTAATGTTCTGCCCTTCTCTTGTTTTACGTAACACAATGACAATGTGTGACATTTGTTTACCGTTCCTTTCCACGAGCTTTCCTCTTGCTTGTGGATGAAACCCGTTTTTGAGATTCTCTAGTGTTGAATTCTTTCAGAAATTATGAGAATTTTATTTTAAAAATCCAAAAGAATTATATACATATTAATAATATTATTATATTTTTACGATATGAGAGAATTAACTTTGAATAAATACCTATTTATAAAATTTTTATGAGATAATTCAGATATTTTAAAAGATAGACTGTTATTTAAAGAATAATTGTGCTTTTATTAAATCTATTTTAACTTTAGCTTGATGTTGTTTAATTATTTCATATGTCCAAACAGCAATTAAGGATGAAAAACTGTGATGATCCTCATTTACCGTGTTTAAAAAGATGAAAAATAGAACTAAAAACATTCATTTAGATTCAAAAGCTTAAAATCTAGTGGATTTTTTTATTAAATAGTTTGCTAACTGTTGAGTTTCTAATATTAGGACAATTCATGTCTTAAAAGGTTTCTTTCAAGGGGACATTTGTTCCCTCTCGCCTCCTGGTTCTACTTCTGCTAATGGGCAATATCAAATTATCCGCAGGCATATTATTTTTCCATTATAGATTTGATGGCAGAATGAGGTCGAGTAATATGCTATTTGTCATCTGCCATATATTGCTGCCGCCAACTCCTTTCATACAAACTCTAGTCATACATCATTCTATGCCACAATTAGGTATAAGGGGGAAGAAATCTGTTCAACCCTTCAAAACACCTAATTACCAACACACTATCTTTTCCGAATTTCTAGGACAAGAGCCAACATCAGTGGAACACTTGTGGTGATACTTAGAGCCTTTTTTGATCTGCAGTATATATATGTATAATTGTACCTGATGACTTTTATCTTATTTTATACTTATGTTCCTTGCTTTCATTTTATCAAAACTGCATTACTAGGCTTTCATTTGGTTCAGATCTCTGTATTATTTTATTTCTGTAATGCAGGTGAAACAGTCACTATCGTTGGTGATCACGATCCTTCATTAATGAAATATTTTGACTGCACACGCTCATTTTACAGATCCCCATTTGATAACAATGTTGTTTATCAATTTGAAATAATGGAATATGTAAGTACCTCTCTCCGCTTTAGTCATCCATTTGTTGGAGCTTTGTCTATTTCTCCATCTGTTAATGGAAAGAATTGGCATCTATAATTTTTTCCTTTTTTTTGAGCAGTGCCATCCATTTAGCTAATTTAATCAAATATCAGCATCACTATGTTTTGGTTATTTATGTAAACAACTTAGTTATGACTATGGTAAGGGCATTGAAGTTTCACAAAGTTTGATTTGGTTTAGTGTAGCCTTACAATGCTGATGCTCCTGTAGGTACTTGATTATGGATTTGAGCGCCTAGGTGCTGATGGTTCACAGGTAAAAACTATGATACTTCTGTTGTTTCTGCAATCATGTGCTTTGAGAATGGACTGATGGGATGAATACTCTTAACTTTCAGCATTTGAGTTATTTGCCATTATTACTGAAAATACTATTATTAGGGGACTTGGGTGTTGGCTCCGTGGTCAAATGGGAGGTTTGTTCTGGGAGGTCTAGCTTTCGAGTCGCCCTAGAATCAAGGGTGTGTGTGTTTTCAACCTCTTGGAAAAAAATTAGTACTATAGTAGTATTTTTGTCTTTTATTTTTTTCTTTTTTTTGGTTGTTTGCGTGTTTCTCCTTTTGTGCTAAACAGGTGTTCAAGGTCCCAAACATGTTTCCATTCAAAAGCAAAATTTTCTGAGAGGGATATAAATTTGGCTATGTCGAAAAAAGTAAATGCAAATTCTGACTGACTCTGATTCTTGTTGGTCAAATTAGTAAACTAATTAAACTTTGTACACATAACTCTGAAAATAAACTAATTAAACTTTGTACACATAACTCTGAAAATAAACTATTAAAACTTTTATCTTTATGTACCTTCTTGCCTGGATTATTTCGTTGGAGAAATGGAAAGGATTTAGAAAAATGACAATTAAGGTTCTGTCGTTTAGTTGTGTAGATTCTTTCCCCTTTAAAATCTCGTTGTAACTTGACAGTAAGCATGAAAAGTGTTTTCATGGCTAAACTTAATTCTTGAGCTCCTAATGAAATTTTCATAGTGTTATGTCTGGAATTTAAACGAAGGGCATACAAGTGGCCCATGGAGCTGATGTAAATCTTTGGAACTTTTTAACTGAAGGCTGCTGTGTCACAAGTGCCAGCAGTACATGGGGTCATTTGTTGTACTCTGGTGATTGGTTGGGCAAAAAGCAACTGTAGTGCTTCTGGGAAAGTTTGGGCTATTTTTTATGAAATTACAGACCAAACATATGGGGGGGAAGTCATATGGATAAATATCCCTAGAACAGCAAATTCAGAGGCTCATAAACTAGTATGAGCTGCAGTTTATAAAACTCAGCTGGTCATAGGACAATAGATTGATGTACTAAAATCTATTAGGCTATCTCTTGGCAGTTCATTGTAATGCGTTACAAAAGCATGTATCCTAGTGTAGCCTTCTAGTGTAACATTATGATTATGAAATGAATAAAAGCTTCCGCTGTATTTAAAAAAATTCCTGTCTTTTAATAATTCAATGACTTTTAATTTTATTTTAACTGGAGCACCGAACATGTGCGTCATCACGTCTTACTACAAACTGTACATTGCAGTGAATGGCATTTGATTTGTTTTGTTAACATTATCTATTTTGGGGCAGTTACACTTGCTTAGGCTAATGATTACGAATTTGCGTCCTTTAATAATACTGATACCTTCACATTTTATTTTAATTTGAGGGCAGAACAGGTGGAACATCCCATCTTAATGACAGAATGTGCATGTAATCCGGTTCAATCTCGCAGCAAAATGGCTGAACTTCTTTTCGAAACTTATGGGGTACCTTCAGTAGGTATGTCATGTACAGTACTTTCTGTTTTTATATTGCAAACATATCCTTCTAGTGGGATGTCATGTTTTCTTGCTGGACCGCTAACACTATTTGTTATTGATTTTTGCCTGCGGTTGCACTTGGTACCACTGTGACCATGACTGTTTGTGTGTGAACCTTGGATTACAGCTTTTGGTGTTGATGCTGCATTTAGTTACAAGCATAATCAACTGCTTGGAGTGTGTGACAAAGATGGTCTTGTTGTTAATGCTGGGTTCAACACCAGCCATGTCATTCCAGTGAGTTATTAAGCTTCCTACTTCTTGTCTTGTATATTGAAGCAATGGAGGAAATGCTAAAATATTTAGCAATCAATCTTTTCATTGTCATTTATTAGAGAAGAATAATGTTTTCTATGCTAGGTTGTAAATGGAGAGCCCGTTATTGAGGCATGCTGCAGAACCAATGTTGGTGGATTTCATGTTACTGACTACCTGAAGCAGCTTCTTTCTCTGAAATACCCAATGCACTTGTATGTGTTGATCATCTTCTAACAACGAAAGGAACTAGTTCTCTGAAATTACTTTTCCGTGTTATCTTCTAAGTTCATGCAATATTCTTACACTAACAGAGCTAGCCTTACATGGGAGAAGGTTGAAGACTTGAAAGTAGAGCACTGCTATGTGGCTCAAGATTATGCTTCAGAAGCACGACTGTTTCAAGTAGGCATCTTTTTAATAATCTACTTCATCCTCTTGCCTTGTACTATGTTTCCTTTTCCCTCGTCACTTAAATGCATCCTTTCTCTCATTTTTTAATTTTTTCTTTGTAGAGAAATCAAAATAACAAGTATGCTATGCTTAGAGGTGTTTTATTCTGATTTTTTAGAGAATTATTTTTTTAAATCCTGATAGAAAGGCACGGAGGAGGCTGAGCAGAAAACGAGGTGCTGGCAACTCCCATGGATTCCTCCTCCTCCAGAAGAGACACCATCAGAAGAGGAAATTGCTCGAAGGGCAGCTCTGAGAGAGAAACAAGGCCAGAGGCTGCGGGAAATGGCTGCAGCAAAGAGGTCTTCAAGAATCACTGAGCTGGAGACTGAACTCCAGGGTCTTGAATTTCTTCTGCAGCAGTTGGCCAAAGTGCCTGAAGATGGGGTTGCATCTTTTCTATCTGAAACTGGGTATATTTCAAAGCAGGAAATTGACTCTGCTATTCAAAGAGTGTCACAATCACTACGAAAAGCAAAGGGTGAGTTTGTTGAAGTTGATGAGAAAATGGAGCCTTCATCAGCTGAGAAGTACCCTCTCCTCAATGTTCCTGATCACATGCTCACCCCAGATCAGGTGTGCATAATGCACTTAAAATCTGTCTATATAAGTTGTATTTGGATTCAATTGACTTGGGAGTTTTGTTCGTGTAGTTAAAAGAAAAAAGAAAACAACAATTTCTCAAGACTACGTCCGAGGGTAGGCAGCGGGCAAAACAAAAACGCTTTGAGGAAGAGTTACAACGGGAGAAGCAAAACCAACTAGATGAGGAAAAGCGTTTGTAAGTATATCCCAACATCTCTTCTGGCCTGCATTGAGCTAGCATAAAAGAACTACAAGAGTTTTCTTGTTTGTTTCCTGGAGTTTAATCCAATGCCTTTTTTAAATGCTAATCTTATACCTATTATTGGCATATATTGAGAACTAGATGATCTAGAGTCTCAACTTTAATCATCTGAAAAAATGGCACTTTTGCTTCTCTTTGTCATTGTTTGCAAACATTGAGATTGTTGAGCAAGCAAAGTTCCACTTTGAAAAGTCTCAAGAAATGTTATTAAGTTAATTTATAAGATTCTTAAGTGGCTTATCCTTTTGGGATAGAACCGCGCTTAATCTTTAACTTGGTATTAAATGGGTGGTGTTTGTTGATTGGGAAGGCCTAGTTTGTGAGCCTTATTTTATTTGTGATGGGGTATCAATAAGGTGGGGAAGGACCTGAAAGGTCTCTTATTGCAAGTCATGGTAGGACAGTAATTCAGTTGAATCAATGTAAACAATACAGCCAGCAGGAAAATTTCTCTCTTCCTCTAATTCGTTGTCTCCTAGCTTATCTTCTCATTGGTGCACGGACAATGTGGGACTATTCTTAAAAGGCAGTAAGGTTGGATACTCTCCATTAGTTGACGGGATTAACAATTGACAGGAACCTACAAGTATGTAGCTTTGTAATTTGGTGTAAATTTTGATGTAAAAGTACATAGTAAATTAATTTATTACTTGACACAGTGTGGCTTCACGATGGGGTTGTAATTTCGTCTAAATACACCTTTCTCTGGCTTATTTTTTCCCATTATTATCTGCCCTTCTACCATTTCCCCTTCTACCACATGCCGTGTAGCATGCCTGAGATTTCACTTTGAGTTGGAAAACACACTAAATTTTTACATTTGCCGCATTGGAATAATTTGAAGATTTGCATCATCAAGTGCTGAAATAATGAGCGCTTTATACATTGAAACTAATGAATGGAATAATTTTTAAACAAAAAAGGAATGTACCAAATCTAATTCTCCAATTTTTTTGAGTAGTTCTTGATAAAGTGAAAAATTGAGTATTTCTTGATTGCTTTACCAGGCTTACAATAAAACAAATGTACTACGGTTTGTATAGTGAAAGACAAACAATTTAAAACTGACTAGTCATTTGTGAGATGGAGTTTTGAAGTCAGAGAAGAGGTAAACAAGAGGGGTTCATCTAAGAGGAGACCCCATGATCATTCACATGACTAAAAGACACCATTTGTGTAAAAACCTCCTGCATACCATGCTCCATGTGCTCTCTTAACGGTATTTTGAAACCATGTTATCTGCATCTTTCAAGCTCTCTCAAAAGTTGTGCCTATGTTTTATGGCAGGGAAAATCCGGAGCTTTATTTAGAACAACTTCGGCTGAAACACAAAGAACTTTCAGAAAGGGTGGAGCAGCGCAAGAGGTTGAAGACTAATGGATCTCGAAATAATGGTAGCCAAAATTTATCAGGAGGTGTTGGACGTGGTGAGCGATTAAATGCTGCTCAGAAGGAAAGAATGCGGCTATTGACTACTGCTGCATTTGATAGAGGCAAAGCTGAAGACACCTTTGGAGCCAAAGATGAAGATTGGCAACTCTACAAATTGATGAGCAAAGACAATGATGATGATGATGATGGACCCGATGAAGATGAAACAGAGCTTACTCGTATTACTTCTCGGCTGCAGGTTAGTTCTTGTGAGATAGAGAATCTACACATGCAAATGGCGCTACTTGTTATCCACAGTTGTAAACTCCCATCTCATGGCCCTTAGCCATGTAGGTCTAGGGAGACGGTGTTTGCCCAGTAAAACCTTTTCCAAATAAGATATGTTAAAAAAAGAAGATAGAGAAGCTATTGAAGAGTTGAAGAAGTAAGGTCCAAAGAGAGGAAGAAGGCTGCTTTCTGTAGCAATCCTGCAATGCTCTTTAGGGATGAGAATATGGCCCATAACCATTAGGTCTGTCTCTAGTGAAAAGTAGTAGAATTCCAGAAATGCCTCTGTTGCGATTCATATACATTACGACTCCAACATGCCAAATTAATACTATATAAGCTATTAATACTTTATAAACTCTCCTAATTCACTTTATCATGCTCATGGTTTCCATTTGTGCAATTTTTTTCCCAAAAGCATATTGAATTTCACATCTATATTGTGAACCATGACAGGATATTGATCCAACCTTTGTAGCTAAACCTGAGATGGGCCAGGGTGCTCTCCAAACAATAGCGGAGCTTGTTCCGCGTTTCCGTCCTCTGAGTGCAGAAGACTTCCAGGTAGTTCTTGGTGTTGAAAGGTTTCGATGCCCAGAAATCTTGTTTCAGCCAAACATGGTTGGGATTGATCAGGCAGGCCTTGATGAAATGGTTGGAGTCTCAGTGCGGCGGTTACCATCAAAGAATGATGATATTGAATCTAGAATCACTAATTCGATACTTATGACTGGTGGGAGTTGTCTGTTTCCTGGAATGGATGCCCGTTTGGAAGCGGGGGTCCGTAAAATTCGACCATTCCTTTCACCTATCAGAGTCATCAGAGCTTCTGATCCAATTTTGGATGCATGGCGTGGGGCTGCTTCTTATGCTGCTTCAGTACTATTTTCTGGACAAACATTTACGAGGCAAGACTATTATGAGAAAGGTGAAGATTGGCTGCGGAATTATCAGATCAAGTATACTTTGTGATACACAATAATGTTAAATAGGCGACTGCAATAACAAATCTCATGTGCAAATTAAAGATAATGTCGTTTATGAAAAGACGCGTACAGTTTCTGTGAGTGGCTCTGCTCTTAATGTTTTGCTGATCTGGAGTACATTTGTATTATCAGTAAGGTATATACCCTTTGCCATTTCATGAGAAAAGCTACTAGTTTTTTAAAAGGGATTCTAGTAAACCAGTGTTCTTGGATCTCTAGTTCATAGCAGTAAACTTGTTTTATTCATTCAGCGTAGGAGGGGGTTATTCACATTCTCTTCAGCTGTCTTTCAGCTTGCGTGGGGAACAAGAGAAGAGTGGATGGTGAAGGTAAGCCCTTGCCCGGGGATTTGCTGGGGAGCTGCTTCCATGAGACAGGTGGGAATATCTTACCAGGCAGATATCAGCTGCTTACATAAATACATTATTAATGTTTTCACTTTTATAAAAGATTTCTACAAGTCTCCGTTCCAGGTAAATGATCTATTTTCTGAAACCTAGCAGGGGCTTTCTCTAGCCCAAAAAAAATAAAAATAAAAATAAAAGTTGGTGACATCTCAACCAAAAAAAAAAAAAAAAAAAAAAAAATCAATCGAGAAAGTTATGCCATTAGCTGTAAAATTTTGGTTATGATCATACAAAATTTAATTACCAGTAACAATATATGAGAAAAATGAGCCATTTCGACTGATGAGTGACGAGGCCCATATCCCTCATACCATCGCATTATTTTATTTTATTTATTTATTTATTTATTAATTAATTATTATTATTATTATTATTATTATTTGAGGCATGTATTGATTGGGTTGCAATTCTTGTTGCTTGCTACTTGGGAGTGATATAATAGCTTTATATATTTTAGTTTCACCTGAATTTTTTGTGGCTATTTTGATAATTAATTAGTATAATTTTCTCTTAAAAACTTACCCCCTGTTCTTAGTTTTCCGGATGCGAAAAAGTACTGATCTATTTATTCTCAAAAGCAAAACGAATGCGAGAGAACAAGTCGACGGATATGACGTAAGTATATTCTTCCTCAACTTCTCTCGATAGAAAATAACAGCAGCAGATCTAAAGGAATGCGTACAAGGATTGAAGATGATGATCAGATGACCCAGTGGTAATATATATATGTGATCGATCTATGACGATGATCATCCTGTCACAACCGCTTCAACCCAAGCCATGTGTACTATGTGTAGTAATCTCTGCCGAACTTTGAAAAAATGGGAGAGACGTTCAGAATCTTTGCTCTGGGAGCGATTAAGATTTCTGAATCTGCATGCGCGTGCCGATCTGGGTAAGTCCACACTCCACACTGGTAGTATATATATGTACTGCTGCACATGTACAGACTTTATCAAGCACTCGTCCTCATCCGCCACCGTATCAAGGAACAGTTGCTTTCCGGTCTCTACATCCGTCATCAGCTGATGCACAGTTTTTTTTTTTTTTTTTTTTTTTTTTCTCGTTTGTATGTATTTATGATCGAGCATGAAGAAGTTTGATACATTTTGGATTGTACATGTAAGTTTCAGCTTTTCCACCATCGGGGGTGTGATCGATATTCCTGAAAGAAACGATCGAGTAGTGAGTGTCTGAGTGACACATGCTTGCTTGGTAGCATATATGATAGTGATAACTGGTACCATGTCAATCTTGGTGTGGCAAATAGTACTGTCCGCAGCTGCTGATAAGATCAAAATAGGTAGCAATGCTGCCTTGCTTCTCAACTGTCCCCTCAAATGGGATTTACTCATAATATGTGGAGTCCATGTCCTTGGATATGTAAATGTCAACGCTACTCTCATATACAATCCGAACTTATTCTCCACTTGCTGACAATGACAAATGCCTAACTTCTTCTATCTTTCAATTTTCTTAAATAAGTCTCAAGTACTCTCAACTGCATATATAAGATGAAAAATTAAGCAGTAGTTTTCAGAAGAAAAAAAAATCCATGATATATAAACTTTGGTCCACATAAATCGTGGAATACTAATAAAATTCAAGGCACAACACAACAGCTTTAAAAAGAGTCTCATGTTATATATGTTGACCGTAAACATTTGGATTGAGTGATCTATTTAATTTTCCATGACATATGCTCTTTTTTCAAACCATTGATTGTAAAATATTTGACTCGTCAATATTTATATTTAATACTAATTAAGTCATGACTAACAATAGATCAATGTTTTCTAATTAATTTTGATATAGATCAATGCATGCATGTTCTCCAACGTTCTGATACATATCTCAGATGCTCAAGGAGCCAAATTATTAACACACATATTCAGACCTAATATTTTAAGAAACTAGTGCCGTAAACAATGTCCAGCGAGAGTTAGTGAACGTCACGTACTAAAAAACAAAAAAAATGATAATGTTAGCTATAGAGTTTGACTAATTAAATAATTAATTCCATGGTACAAGCTTGGCCACTTGTTTAATGCTCGACTTAATTATGTGCATATATATATATATATATATATATATATATATTGTTCGTTAGGAACCGAGCAATCTTCATTAATATTTATTTGTTTGATGTCCGCCTTTAAGCGCTTCATATTGTTTAATGTCTGTTTCAACTGATAGAGGGACAAGTGTTCCAAGGCAAATTAGGGAGAGGAGACGCAGCTGTAATTATGGCTCATGCACTCGCTTATGCGGAGCCCCAGTGAGGGTTTCCTGAAATTTTATGAAGTTTAAATATGACCTGGTTACTCATATGTCTTGTGGTGGATTAATAGTACTGGACATGACCTATGTATATAATTAATGAAAAGGGTTATCCAAATATGGCTAAACTTTATTACAGTCACCTACTCGAAGATGAGAAGACTACCCTGAACGTACTACATATATAATTAAGTGCTTAGCAGATATGTGTTTATATTATGATCTTAATTAATTAATAATGCAACTAAAATGCATGCAAATCAATGTAGTACGTATAGCGTTGTAGGTAGCTAGCTAGCTAGTAAACCCTAGAATATATAATGAATTCTGTTAAAAAAACCCACGTATGAAATGATCGAAGTTTGCATCAGTTAAAACAATGAGAGAATATATAATATGAATGAACGTGAGAAACGTAGTCTCAATTACTTGTGGAAGAGTAGGTGCCGGTGGGCAAGTATACCATAATGAAAAGTCTCGTAGTATAAACTTGACCTGGCTAAAAATACGCAGAACAATATCCTTCTCATATTGTATATATATATATATATATATATATTGATCATCATCAGTTGGGAGGTACTGAAAATATTTTTGACTGGGAAAACCACGATCGATCGATCCCTCTAATCAAATCAAAAGGATTTGGAGGCATGATGGTGCAATAGACATTTGTAGGATCTGATAAGTACCAAGCACGTACAGATGCAGATACACCGGCCAAGTGTCTGCACTCTAGCTCCACCCTTTTCACTAGTGCGTACGTGCTTCTAACCCCTTCTCAAAGGTGATGGGAATAAATGCGTCTTTCACCAATATTTGCCTAAAAAGGAAGATAAGGCCAAGGGCAGGGCAAGCATCTGCTTCTGAATCTCAAAGTTTATATTTTCTGGAAGGGCTTGTACTGGAGGACTTTGGTGGAGGTTTACGAGGAAGTTTGTGGTTGGCTGAATTGTCATCACAAGATCCTACTTCCCCCTCTATTGAGATCACCATATATTAGCAGTCAATGTCGTCAATAATTCATATACAATGTGTATATATATATATATTATATATGTCGCATCTGGTCACAAAGGTAGTCATCATATATATATATATACATATAGATAGAGAGAGAGAGAGAGAGAGAGAGAGGTACCTGGTGACATTGAGGCCACAATAATTCATCACAAGTCATGCACTCATCTAATAACTTGAAAAGAAAATTGAATATTATGATCTCCAACTACGTAATCATATATACTTCTCGTAATATTGCACCCTCTACGATCAAGAGTTACTTAAAACGTAGCAAAATATATATTTTTCTCTCTCTCTCTATATATATATGGTCTCCTTAAAAATCGATGGTGCGTCGCATTAAGTTAATTCACCTTAAAAATTAGCAATCAACGATGCATATTCACCCTAAATCCTAAGTGAGTACGTGTCTTTAATTATGGTATCACACCATGATTAAAAATGCAAAAAAAATTGAGACTAGATTAAGTTATCAAAATGTCCCAATCCGCCTCCAATTTCAACGGATCGGAAATATCTTCCAATGACGGGTGGGCCGGACCGGAGCTACATGTACGTGGTCCACATCTCGTACACTTGTTAATCACTGAAGGAAGGAGGCAAGAAAAGGAGATCCCTCCTACATTTCTCCATTTTAAAATTGCATAACATAAGGTTTACTTCCGTAAGGTATACCTTATAAAGTCTGTCCCTCTTATTATATACATTCTTTTGGGCGGGGGCCGGGGGGGGGGGGGGACTGGTACATAATCATGTAACTCCCCTTTTTCTGCGTATCGGTAGGCATTAGTGCGATTGCTCGGCCAATACAGAGTGGCCCAATGGAGGTGCAACATTTCACGAATCCACCATCGGGAAAAAAAAAAAAAAAAAAAAAAAAAAAAAAAAAAAAAAAAAAAAAGGGAGTGCCTAAGATAAGGTGGGCGCGCCAGAATCATTTGATCAACCTCCGTTTGCCACGTGTCGTTGGCGGCGGGGAATAAAACAAGTACCTTTTACTCATGAGACAAGCGCCAACTGTCCCCGTACACGTCGCAGCATCGCTGTCGGGAATTCTGCCGCCGATTACACGTGACATTAATTCACTGGCCGTCCTCGTCATCGATGACTCGGGAGCTCGAGTCGTTTCATCGGCTCGGTTCAAAATTCGGTTCTAGGACGCTGGACCAATGGTCCCGGGCTGTAGCTGCCGGGTCAAGAAAAACAAACCGAGAGGGGGCAATTAAAGTGGGCAGACACAGTTAGGAAAGGTTAAGTAAAATATGATGCGCGTGGGTGCGTGGAAAGCACCCCGAGTGTAGCGTCGCAGTATGTGTAAGGACATGGTGCGTTTGGCTGCTCTTTGGTTGGTTTTAATATTTAAAATTTTTAACGTATACGTCTCCTCTATTAATTTGAGTCCTTCACTAATCAATCTTAATCTCAAACGCCCCTAAGTGAACCCAAAAAAAAAAAAAAAAAAAAAAAAAAGTTGGTATCGGTGCCACATTATATGTACGTGATCACGTACATAAATGGTACTCCTGCACTTTATATATATATATATATATATATATTAATGGTCCTCATGCATGTGGCTACCACTAGCTACCATGTAACTACCTCTAATAACCGACCGTACTTGTAGTTAATTACCTTTACTTGTTTAAATCATGAAGAATTAGAAGAAAATTAGCCAGTAAATATATATGCATGCAGTATTTCTGGAGTTGCATTTTGTCACTTTTATAATTTAAGCATGCATTTAGTAAAATCTTACTGAACATCAGAGAATCAATTATTGGGATCAGCTTTCGAATTCCCTGTTTACTAATATTAAAGTATAATTACAAATGTATTGATAGAAACGTGCATGGTTGTTACTTACAAGAATGATTAAGCGGGCATTTTAATTAAAAGAGAGGGTGAAATTCGTGGTGTGGCGGCTTAATTAATTGGGTGAAGTATAGTAGCGGAGAGGACTCCAAACTTGTAGATCTGGGAGCAACAAATTCCGAGGGGAGGGAACTGGGGACTGGGGACTGGGGACTGGGTAGCAGCAACAGGTAGCAGCTGCTGTTGGTGGTGGGGTCGAGTGTCCCGAGTCCCGTGTCCCGGCCCCGAGGTGTGGTCTGTGACAGGCTTTGGGAGTTTGGCTCTTCACCACTCTCCCGTTTCCGGTGTGTAGTACCGACCTTAATAGTCTCGAAATGCGACTTCGTCTTCTTCGTAGGAGCCAAGGTCGCACCACGTTAATGAGGACCTCGAGCTGCGACGCCTAGCCTTCCCCCCCAAAAATAGAAGGGTTGCGCTGCGCTTAATTGAGATTCGGCCACGGGCGCAGTGGGGAAGAGGGACGGCCCCGTCGTGACGGCAGTGACGGCCGACTGGGCCACCAATGCACGCCAGCTGCTTCGCCGCGCAGTCAGGCAGGCACTCAGGCGCGGCCCCTTCTCAGTTCTCTCTTTCTCTCTCCCTCTCCCTCCCCCTCCAGGCTCCAGGTCACGAGGTGGTATAGTGTGTGGCATATGGCAGGAGGTGGTGTACGGGTGTCGCCCCGCGGAACCTCCGATTGGGGTGCTCCCCTGTGTACCACGGGGCGAGTTGAGTTAAGGAAGGGGGAGGGATCACGGGCAGTTGCGACTTGCGAGAGGGTGACGTGTCCCGTGGACTGGGTGGGAGCGGGTCGCCATGGGCGATGAGGAGAGACTCACAGAGGGGCAGCAGGGCTAGCAGCAGCGACTGGTAAAGACCACGTTGAGCCATGCCCTTGCGTCTCACTGTAACGACTCCTCTATATAAAGGCCGGACAGACACTCGTTCCTCTCCGTCTTCACCAGCAACTACTACTCTTTTCAGTCTTCACCCCACCCTTCACCCTTTCGGTTCGGTCGGGGGATCTCTTTCACCTTTCACCTTCCCTTCTCGCGTCCACGGTCTAACCAGCACTGTAGTACACCACCTCTCTCTCTCTCTCTCTGCAACTCGCGACCACCATGCACGCCTTTTCTCTCTTCATCAATCTTTTCCTGTTGCCGACGCTTCTGCTGCTGCTGCTGCTTCTCCTCCTCCTCCCTTTCCGGGTGTTCTTCTTCCTCTTCCCATGGGTCAAACGGAAGTCCAAGAGACTGCCTCCGGGGTCCATGGGTTGGCCTTACATAGGCGAGACGCTCAAGCTCTACACTCAAAACCCAAACACCTTCTTCTCCAGAAAGCAGAAACGGTAAACACCATATACATATATATATATATATATATATATATATATATATATCACCCCCGCTCATCTCCCACAGTTAAGAGTCCAAATTCCCAGCCTCAACAGTACTCTCACAGTATAAATTCCAATCTGTAACTCCCTGTTTAAAGATATATACTAAAGGAATTAATGCTTATTAATTTCTCTCTTTCGTTGCGTGCTTCCTGAGGATTATTCATTTATTCTTGGGCGTGCATTTTCCCTCTACTTTTTCCCTTCACACTTTTACAGGGTTTCTAAGCTTAATTAGGAAATGCGAGTACTCTTTGGTTCAGTTCTATACATATATGCAGATATGTATACCATCTGAATCTCTCAACTATATAAGAAATAAGTATCGGGTTTGTAGGATTTTTTCTTTTGTTATTTATATTGGTGAGCAGGAGATTTTTGAGATTCTTTTTTTTTTTTTTTTTTTTTTTTTTTTTGGAGGGTGGGTGGGTGTGAAGAGATTTTTTCTTCTTTGTTTCTGATAGCTCCTTTTTTTTTTTTTCTAATGGTAAAAAAGGAGTAGTTTTTATTTTCTTTTTTCCTCAGAAATTTGAATTTGTGGTAGCCTTGTATTTAAAGTTGATCCATGAGAGCGGCCATGAAATTTTGGGTTAATTTGTTCACTCGATCGTCTGGTTCCTGATCACGATTGCAGGTACGGGGATATCTTCAAGACACACATACTGGGGTGCCCTTGCGTGATGCTGTCAAGCCCAGAGGCTGCTAAATTTGTGCTAGTGAGTCGAGCTCACTTGTTCAAGCCCACTTACCCGCCTAGCAAGGAAAAGATGATAGGGCCAGAAGCTCTCTTCTTCCACCAGGGGGAGTATCATAACAAGCTCAAGAAGCTGGTCCAAGCATCCTTCCTTCCCTACGCCATCAGACGCTCCGTCCCCGAGATCGAGCAACTTGTTCTCAAATTCCTCCCCGTCTGGGAAAGCAACACGATCATCAATACGCTCCATGAGATGAAGAGGGTAATTACTTAAGGATTAATTATAATTTTACATTATTTATTTCTAATGACGAGATCGGTCGCACTAGCTAGCTAGTGAAATCATGGGTCCTTGATTTAATTCACGATCTGCTTAATTCGTTTGTGCAGTTCACTTTCGATGTGGCAATGCTTGCAGTCTTCGGCCCGGATCATAATCTGGAGACGGAAGGCATCAAGAAGTTGTATTTTTGCGTGGAGGAAGGCTACAATTCGATGCCCTTCAACATACCGGGGACATCCTACCACAAAGCGCTCAAGGTAACAAAATTAATTAATTAATTAATTAGTGGCACGATGGCGGTACTGGCTCAAGGTAACATGGAGTTAATACTTAGATTGATTTGCAGGCAAGGAAGCATCTGCACGAAATATTGATAAACGTGATAGAGAGGAGAAGGGCGGAGAAGAAAGAGCGTGAAGGATTGTTGGAGATGCTGCTGCTCCATTCTCGAAAGGAGGAGGAGCTTTTCGGGGGGCTCAGCGATTCTCAGGTGGCTGACAACGTAATTGGGGTGATTTTCGCAGCTCACGACACGACTGCGAGCGTTCTCACCTGGGTCTTCAAGTATTTGGCTGACCACGCAGACCTCCTCGAGTCCGTCACGGTACGTACGCGCGGCTTCTTAATTATTCCGTGACTTTCAACGCCCCATTACATTATAACATGTATCTCTCCACCTTCCTTCCTTCCTTCCTTTCTGTTATGTACTTCTGTTTTATATTATTAATTATTTTTAATTGATATTTGAGTAAAATTATGAGATTCTCGACCTGTGGCAGATGGAACAGGAAGCCATTCAAGGAAGAATAAAGAAGGGGCGTGGCCTGACGTGGGAAGATACAAGACAGATGCCTTTGACTAGCCGGGTATAAAATATACGGTCACAAAAATAGTAGTGTAAATTAAAACCAAAAAAATAAAAACTGAGTGATATATATTAGAACGCGTTGAGGGATCAATTACTTACAAATTGTTCCTAGTACTGCGCATGCAGGTGATTCAAGAGACTCTGAGGGCAGCGAGCATTTTGTCGTTTACGTTTAGAGAGGCAGTGGAGGACGTCGAGTTCCAGGGGTATACGATTCCCAGGGGATGGAAGGTTCTCCCGCTCTTCCGAAGCATCCATCACTCCGCAGATTTCTTCCCGCACCCAGACAAGTTCGATCCCTCAAGATTCGAAGTATTGGATTTTTCCCTTAATTCTCTCCATGCATGCTGTAAATATATATATATATATATATATATATATGCATATCTCGTTGAAAATTGGAATATTTAACTTTTTTTACTTTTTTTTTCTTAATTTTTGTTCGGTTATTAATTAATTTGATAAGTTTGTAATTGCTTGATGTGGAATAATAATTCTGTGATTATGATGATGATGATGATCAGGTCCCTCCGCGGCCCAACACGTTCATGCCATTCGGAAAGGGCGTTCACTCCTGCCCCGGCAATGAGTTGGCCAAGCTCGAAGTGCTCATTCTCCTCCATCACCTCACCACCAAATTAAGGTTCATTAATTATATCCACTTATTCTCTCTCTCTCATCTCTCTCTCTCATCTCTCTCTCCCATCTCTCTCTCCCATCTCTCTCTCCCATCTCTCTCTCCCGTCTCTCTCTCCCGTCTCTCTCTCTCTTCTCTCTCATCTCTCTCTCATCTCTCTCTCAACTCTCTCTCATCTCTCTCTCAACTCTCTCTCATCTCTCTCTCAACTCTCTCTCATCTCCCTTTCATATTCTCTCTCTCCGTTGCTCTTTCTCTTTCTTCTCTCGCTGTCCCCTCCATTTGCTCTTTCTCTCTCTTTCCCTTTGCGCTCTCTCTCTCTCTCTCCCTCTCTGGTATCTTCAATGTCTGGTATTTCCTGCATCGCCGCCACCTGCTGTGACTGGAGCGAGATTCGGATAGGAAGTACTACATGGGAATTTGAAACGGTTGCCACCATGCAATATTCTTCCCTTGTACAGCTACGTGGCGCTCTCACAGAGCGTCAGATGGAAATTTGCATGAAAATGCATGACTACTCGTGAGGTGGAAAAGAAATTCACCACCATGTGTACCCATTAATCTGTGCACCGGTAAAACCAACTCTCCTCTGGCGTGCGTGCATTACGTTACAGGCGTACACATAACATGGGCAGCCACCCTGGTCAAGTAAACAGTCAACACCAGTCCACTGCTCTATAACCGCTACCAAATTAAATAAATCTTGTCTGTATTTATAACGTTTCCATCGCAAGAAGTCATATATGTATATATATGTAGTTTGAATATATATACATCTATTTCATGCATGTATTGATTATTTTGGCCTGTTCGTTTGTTTGTTTGTTTGTTTTTATGGGGGCTGGCTGTGGCGGACGTGAAGGTGGGAAGTGGTGGGAGACGACGACGGAATACAGTACGGCCCTTTTCCGGTGCCTAAACAAGGGTTGCCCATAAGGGTGTCCCCCAGAGAGAAGAGCACCGCGACGACGACAAGTGTCGACGGTCCGAATCACACGAAGCTGATCCCTCCCCTTGGACTTGGATGTCCAGACTCCATTATGGTCCCCTCAATTACCTGATCTTTACCTCAACACATCAACTTTACTTTCCCTCCACCCATCTATCTCCTTGTTTTTTTCCCCTTACTCGTTCATACGGTAATTTGTATGTAACAGTCGAAAGCAACGACGGGGAGAGTCATGTCTTCACTCACTCTTTAAACTCGGAGCTGGCCGATAGAATTTTGAAGAACAGTAAAGAAAGAAAAAAAAAACAAGGAGAAAAAAGGAAAAAAACGGAAAGTTTTTTTGTTTTATTTTTTTTGTTTGCATGCCGGCGTTTGTGTAAGAAGCCGGCGTGTTTTGAACTTTTGAGGATCATGTACGAGTGGCTTTAAATGTATATAGACTACAGACTGCTAAAATCTCTTTAATATTGTGTTTGTGCATGATTCAAGTGGGCGTGTCGTCCTGTCCTGTTCTTGGTTTTCCCTTCTCCTGTTCCAGAAAAAGATGTTAACCCAGATTTTTCTCTTCAGTTTCTTGTCATATATTCCGAGGGATGCGGAGGTGGGGGGGACCTTTGATGTTAGAGAGAGCTCAGATCGTCTGACTTTGGTGTCTTCAGTTTCTGGTTATCCCGTGAATAGTGGCACCGCAGTTGCTCTGCTGTGCTGCGACGTGGCTTCGCGTCCTCCTCAACTCCAACAAATGTCTCAAGCTTACTTAATCACTCAAAATATCTTCACTGACCACGAAAAGTAGTACTCGCTACGGAATTCCAGTTTGAATGTTGCACCTGAAAAAATGGCGGGGAGGGCGACCTGTCTGGACTTGGGAGTACTAATTGACCGTGGACGAGCTCTTGGACTTCCAATGGGCTTGGTTGGAGAAACGAAACTACGTACACTCCTCGATCGTTACATATCCAGTCTCACCTTGACATCGAGCAGTACTGCATGTAACAGAAACTAAAACTCGGTTTCGGATATGTAGCGTACGTTTAATCCTCCTTCCATATTCGTAATCTCGTACCCATATTCCTCTAATATGAAGATCCACTCTTCAAATTAAGATGAGTACTCATTTGTCGATTCGAATGTTAATTGTCTAATTTGAACAACTATAATATAATTGCTATATATGTGGAAGCCTGGCCTTTTCGTTTTCGAACTTGTGAAAGTTGTTTTCTTAATTGATTATACTGAATATAAAAAATAAATGGCTTGATGCATGTAAAAAAGAATAATATTAATTTCACTCCTAAGGGATAATTTTCGGTGTTCCACTAGCAACTTCCAATTGTTATTGTCATCTATCACTTAGTAACAATATTTATTAAGGTTTCTTAAAGCCTTATTACGTTAACACTCATTTTATTTGGCATGCCTAGCTAAATTTACAAGGTCCACTACATGACTTACTAGCTATATATATATATATATATATAGCTCAATATTATGGGATCAAATGGATCAGCAATGTACTCTCTTTACCAAACAATTAATTTCGTTAGGTATCCAATAGTACTGTAGCCCACGAAAGAGATTTTCAGTAGTTCACTGGGCTGCTAGTGGATTTTCAGTACTTGTGCCTAAAGGGATTTTAACAGCTTAAAAGGAACTAATTAATCTCTTTGTCCAACAACTTCACCCAAATAACTGTACATGTTTGCATCATGCATTCTTCAATTGAATTGATTAGTCGCCCATCCCTCAATCCTCCACCATGCACGTAGCGTAATAAATATTTCTGAAACACTTGCAATTGATTAATATAAATTACGTACCTTCTCTGCACAAGAAAGATTGTGACAGTCAATGACTCTTATCCATCTGAACTTGACTGTTGGACATGCATGCATGCCTCTGTATATATTGAAGAATTAATCCTCTCATTTCCACGGTTGAAGTCGCCTTTAATTAATTGTGAGAATCAGAAAAGGAGTAAGATTCATTGATTCATTCAATACCGTCAATGGTACGTAGCGATATATGGTAGTCCAATTACATGATGAGCATCCAAAGTTGACTCACGTAGTACTTGAGGCATGTTGAGTTCTCCAAACAGGTTAATTTTCCGAAACCCTTGTTCTTCTTTTTACGAGTACCAAGTACCAAATCATTCTTTATTATCAGCTTGTGCCAATTCTAATCTTTTGAGTGCTTATCCTGCCAAAGTTGTCCAAAAAGCAGCAAATTTATTTATACCAAAGAATCAAGGAAATTAAAATGAAGAGAATCCACCCTCATGTAACAGTAGTAGAGGGTTCTTAAAAAATTTGGGGGCTTCATGAGGCGCTTGTCTTGGAAAATTTTGGGTCAGCGTCTCTCTCTGTCGTAATAGTTAGCACGCAGTACAGTTGTGAATCTTGAGCGTGACATATATCCAACCTCATGCACGTAGCTGTTTGATTAGAGACCCAACGTAGTTGATCGTGTATTACATCGAACTTTCGAGGAAAAGAGTAGGAAAGCGCCCTTTGTTAGTCAGTCGATCGGAAGAAAAAAGATCTTCAATTAAAATTGAGGAATCTGCCTGAAACGAATCAAGCTTGGTTACTATTTGAAGTCAAATTTGGAAGTGACGACATTTACTGGATCGAGTGACAGTACTATGAAACAGTTGATTAGGCCGACTCATGAGGTGATGGAGCTAGAACCGAGATATATATATATATATATATATATATGCATGTCATTGGCCACAACCTGGGATATGATGACAAACTATATATATATATTCAATGCGCATATACATAATAAAAAATAATTAATATGATCAGTTGTTTAATTTGAATGTCAATTCCTAGCTTAAAAACCCTCCCACCTAAGAATCGGTCAATCTCCAAACGGATATCAGTTCCTTGTCCTAATCCTTGTATTTATGAGGATGATAATTAGCATTTTCTCCCCCCTCAAGAAATCTAACGTGAAAAAATCATTATTAATTAATTCCCAAGAGGGCGATATAAGTTGACTCTTTCGTGTAACCGACATCTCAGTACTCACTACTCCGACTCAGTAGACTCGGTACCATCTATGTATATATATATATGGTGCCTCTATCCTCTCGGCAAAACAAAACCGTCGAGCAGGCGCGGTGGGGACCCAGGAAGCAGGAGTGGTTGGCGCGTCGCACGTCAGCAGTGCCGGCTGCCGACGGGGACGTCACGGAGCGACCTTGACCGTGCACGTGACGAGCAGGAGCGGACCCCACGTTCCCACGGGCAATCCGTCCACACATTTTCCCTGACAGATAACTCCTATATCCGCGGACCCACCGGTTCCCAGGAAGCGTTGACTCCTTCGATGAGTACGAACGGAGGCAGGGGCTGACTCAACACATCACCTCGCGCTGGCTTCCACTCGTCCCAGTCAACCCTCCTTTGTCTCTACTCTCTAAGTACTCTCTCTACGTGGTGGACTCCAGTCCCCCGAGCCCCCCCCCCGGCGTCCAAGCCCAAAAGTCAACCTACGCAAGACAAAACTCTGGGTCGATACTAACTCCACTCTCTTATCAGCTCTCAACGTCCACGAGTTAGCGATAACGTTCGTGTGTACGCCGGAGTCAAGTGACGAAAATGCCCGTGTAGTGGTTTGCTACTTCCCTAATGCATGTGCTCGATCGAATTGAGACGGACAATAGAATGTCATTAATAAAGAGGGCAGTTGTTGGATAGAGCAGTTGCGGATGTGATTGCCCTTGAAAACCACCGAAAGAAAGGTTCCTTCGTATTTATATCTAGATCGAGAGGGAATGAATGAATGAAAGATACTTCTCTTACTTGGAATTCCCTTCAGATAATAATCAATTAACCATTCTTAATTTGGTGATTAGTGTAAACCATCAATTAAGCATGCATGCATATATATATATATATATGTACTTGTGGAGAATCATGTTTAAGGAAGGTCATTATATTATATGAAGCCAAATCAGAAGCATTAAACAATAGATAAGAAGAAAGCGAATCAAATCGTGCTTTTGGGGTGGTTGACTCTGTGCTTTAGTTGGAATTAAGAAATTGGAGGTCATGGATCAGGTGGTTTCAATTCCCTCCACTTTTAATTAATTAATAAACTGCATGCTACATATATTGCTATCTAACCCCCCATATGTACCCACATTACTAATCCAAAGGAATAAAATCAGGTAAGGGTATTTCAGTCTTTCTTTTCTCTAAAGCGGCTACTCGAGAAGAATCTACGCGGTGCCGAGATTTTTACGCAATTCGTGAAACAGTAAACTTCCACTACTCAAGCTCTCTCTCTCTCTCTCTCTCTCTCTCTCTCTCTTTCATAAGCCTTTCCTCCTGCAGCCTCGCTCACTCCTGATCGCTATCTGCTTCTGGTGAGGACGTCGTCCATGGCCGCAGCCGAAGAGCCTCCAGCGAATTGGGCTTCTGGGTCCGAAGACGAGCTCGTGAGGGAGCTGCTCGATGACGAGACGCCCCTCTTCCTTCTACCGGGCGACGACTACCCCTTCTTGGGATCTGAATATTCCGGATCTCTTTCCACGATCGACGTTCCTCCCGCCATTAATCGTTCGACCTTGAACCTCTATTCCGGGCCTACGCTTGAAGATATCGAGAGCGCGTTATCGACGACCAAGCAGAGCTTAGGATTAACGGAAGAGCTCGGCACATCGCGGACGTCGTATGTTTAATTAATTCATCGCCGAGCGCCCTCTTGCTTCTCTTTCTCATTTCTTTTTTTCTTTATCCTTTTTCTTTTTTTCTTCTGAATTAACTAATCTCCTTTGTTTTTGTCTCCACCAGTACTGTTTCTTTGATCGAGAAGGGGTTCAACAAGGTCGATAACAAATACACTCTGAAAATTAAGAGCTCGGGGAGTACAATGGCGGACGATGGCTACAAGTGGAGAAAGTACGGGCAGAAATCCATTAAAAACAGTCCCAACCCGAGGTATATATATACTACAGAGTACTTAATTAATTTCCTTCGTTTGAAGTTTGATTTAATTTCTGGAAGCAAGGACAGACGTTACTCAATTTATTTTAGATCTTTTTGGTTTACCGATTTCGAAAGAGTCTTCATAGTCCCCTTGGCAAACCAGTGAAGTCATTAATCCTTAATTAGGGGTTAATTAATTTAATGAAGAATTAAAATTTCCGTCGTTAAAAAGGCAATTAATTAAGGTCCCGATCAGTTCTCCAGTCCTGGCCCCTCGTCAGCCGCGCGTCGTCGTCAAAGCAAAAAGAAAGAGAATTGCACTGGTTGGTGCTAGCGACATGTCTCCTCACACTTGCCATTTTCGTGAACAGAGAGAATGCACCTCGCCATTTTCCCTTTTGACAGAAACTGCAGCCTCTTCAATATACCGCATCGTCTTTTGGGATGTAAAGCGTCACCTTCCACCCGCGCCAATTCCCTTCTCGCTGCATACACCACAACGTCGTCGAAGATATATTCCACCTCTTAAATAGTACTCATCAAACCTTTGACTTCATGTTTTCCTTTTACGAATTCCTCTTTTACCTGCAGCGGGGTTTAATTTCCGGAGTATCGCCTCACTCTCTGCAACGACTTCCAAAACTCTACGAGTTTTATTTTATTTGTGTAATATATATCGTGAAGAATTTTCGTTGTTGCTGTCATTTCACATCTTCCTCCTCTTCATGTCAGGGGCCGGAGAGTGTCACCAGACGTTACTTAAATAATTGACTTTGGTGCATGCTTAAGTAATTAATTAGTGTCCAGTATAGTTAATAGTGTTAAGTCTTGTTTATTAAGACGATGTTGTCCTTTTTTGCGAAAGCAATTCCAAGCTGAGTGGTTTAATTAGACCAAAGTCATTAAATCTCTTCATTAATTTGGATCGGGAGCTGGTTAATTCGTTGTGATGATCTGATCATGTTATGCTTCTTAATTTGTGCGGACAGGAGCTATTACAGGTGCACCAACCCTCGATGCAGCGCGAAGAAGCAAGTAGAGAAGTCGAAAGACGAAGCCGACACGCTCATCGTCACCTACGAAGGCCTCCATCTCCACTTCGCCTACTCTCACTTCCTCAGAAGCCGACCCGTGATGAGTTTCGTACCGGAGTTAATTCAGCCCAAGAAGAGGCTTAAACTACCCTCAGACCCGGCCAACCCGGACCAAGGCCATCAGGAAGTACTCCAAATTACCACGTCGACGACCAGCACCTGCAGAGACGATCATGAAGAAGAGCCAGCTGCAGTGGTTGCGGGAGCTGGAGAACTCGGCGCAGAGGACGCGGTCTCCAATATGGGAACTAGCTTCCAAGCTCAAGGGTTGCTTGAGGATATCGTTCCCCTCTTCGTGAGAAACCCTTTGAACTTGTCTGCGGCTTTGTCCAACAACGAGACCTGCTTATTATCTTCTTCTCCGCCGTCTTCTTCTTCCACTTCTTCCGTGTGCTGGTCACCGCCGTCCCCCTATGTCGACGTTGGCATTCTTTCAGGGATTTTGTGAGACGATGGAAGTTCTGTCTCGTTCCGCATACCGTTCAGTTTTTTTTTTTTTTAGAAATTAAAAAAGACGAAAACGTCAATAAATTAACCCTGTAATATATATTGCTCGACTGCAAAGGTGGTCAAGTACTATATGTATGTATGTACGTCTTTGACGTAGTGCGATCGAGTAGTGGAAGTCGATGAATGTAAATTAATTAGTTGTAGTTAGTCGATCATGCATATTATCGAACTAATTAATTAGGCAGCTTTTTTGGTTATATATTTTAGCTCTTAAAGTGGAGAAAGTCTCCTTTTTTTTTTTTTTTTTTTTTGAAAGAACAGCTCGTCGGGAGAGAGAAAAAACACATATTTGGATGAATTAATCTCGGTTTGTATTAATTAAACACCCTTAAAGGAGCTAAGAGAAAATCTGAAGAGTCCTCGACCAAATTTGTAGAGAGCAAACATCACCTGCGTACATTTAGTCAAGCACAAAAACAACTTGTTTAAATTTTAAAGCATTGACCATTTTAGATACAGAAGTTTGACTATGGCATGGTCAAGGTCAAAGTCGATGTCACGCTCGAAAATCTTAATCAATCTAACCATCATTATGAAGCTGATCACGGATGAGAATAAGCTATAGTCGCGTAAATTTGGTCGAGTAGTTATAAGAGGATGAAACAAGCCCCACATCGGCTACGTTAAGATAGGATTAGGATAAGATGTGGATGACACATCAGATACCACGTGTCAAAATTATGGAACACGTGGCCTAGGGGACTTCTATTTACCGGAGACTGGGGAATGTAATAGCTATCCCTTACAGTACAGCTTAAGTAATTAAGAACAGTTTGAGAAATTTAGGGAGGAGGTTAGTGGGGTGGTTAAAACTCAAAACTTAAAAGCATAGTCATAGCCATATTAAATTAAAACATTAAAAGAATATTATGAAGTCCTTAAACAAAAGCCATAGGATAGTTAAAGTGTAAAACAGGTCATGAATGTATTAAATTAATCAAGCATTAGTTTTAGGGAAAGATGGGCAAGTATTTGTACCATATTCTGTAATTGCAAAAAGGTACCGGTTGGAGAGTTGGGCTTCGTTGGGCTCTTATGTGGGCCTAAGGTTCATGTAGATGTAGAAACGAATGACAAAGGGTCCAGACTCTCAGAGTATGCCTGCCACTTTCCTCTCCTGTTGGTCACTAGGCTTAGTTCCAGGCTTCCAGCGATTTAATGACCCTGGTGCAAGAGGAGAATGGTTTATCAACGAGTTCTGTGTTCGCTCGGAGTCGGAGGTCCTCTCAGTGGTGACACACCCTGATAATTGACAGTCTAGGCGGCGCATAACATTTCTCCGGCGACGAGAATGGGAGGTACGTCGCTCTTACTCCACTCCGGGCACCGGCCTCTGTCTATTTCGTCTTCCACTTCACTAAATCGCAGTAGAAGCTCCTTCAGTCCGAACATCAAGCAAGCTGCGCGCACTTCGCTCAGAACAAGCATTATTTACGCAATTCACTTTAGTTCCAGAATCCATATATCCAGAACCCGGCTTTCTCCGATAGTCAGGTGCTCATACGCCAATTCTGACAACCCTAAAACCCTAAATTCAGTAGTAAAATCTCTAAACTTCCCGGTGATTTCGTCCTTTGACCCATCTTTTTTTACTCCGCTAAATATTTGCAAATGGTCGGCAATCATTTGTATCGCTATCGCCGCGGCCAAAAAGACTGTTAGTACCCTTTTAAATCCCTTCTTTTGGATGTATTTCAGCTGGACCTGGATTTTCTGGCCGTGGTTAGTTGCCATCGCTCTCGCAGTCTACGCTCTCTACTGCGTCCGGAAACACTCCCAGCAAAAAGCCTCTACTTTTGAGCAAATCGTCATTGTAACTTCGGCTTTCACGTGGCTCACGCTAGTCCCTCCTGCTCATTTCAACGGATTTCTTGAAGGCTGGCCTATTGTATTTTTCTTCGTTTACCACTACTTCTTCTTCTTCAACTCTTCCATCCGTAAACGCCTCTATGGGGATCTATACACAAGGGAGCATGACCCAAAATGGGACGTAAGGTTGCCTAATTACCTGCGCATTCCCTTCTCTGCATCTGTTTTGGTCGGACATTGGTTTGCTGCTGCTGAGGGACCGGCTTTGCACACAGTTTCCGGTGGATTGGCCAATGTTGCTATCTGGGCCGTGATTGGGGTAGCATTATTTTCGCATTATCATGCAAGTTTGTATCTAGCCAAGTACTCGGAAAAGGTGGTTGTACCTACGGCCGTTGTGCAGTTTGGCCCATACCGGTGGGTACGTCATCCAATTTATGCCTCGACAATGCTGATGTTTGCTACCTACTGTGCTGCTTTACGTGCTCCTCTTAGTTTATTGTTTATAATTGGGGCCTGCGTGGCCTATTATGATCAGAAGGCAAAACTGGAAGAGGGATTGATGTTGGATACATTTGGGCAGCCGTATAAGGATTACATGACAAAAGTTAAATACAAGTTTATTCCCGGTGTATATTAGTTGATTTTTTTTTTTCTGGTTTTGAATTCTTAATGTATCGCAGTGGACAGTTAGTGAGTGGATTAATTAGGTATCCTTCAATGATTTGATTCATGATGTACTTGTCGGTGCTTGTTGTGTGCACCAAAGTATGCAAGCTTCAGTTTAATATATTATTTTCACTTGTGGTAAATTTTTGAATGTAATTTGCATGGTACTTTTTCTTTCTTGTGCCTATTGTGTTCACCAAGTATGGAAGCTTCTGTTTATATATTACTTTCTCCTCTGGCAAATTCTGGAATGTTTATGAAAAATTCACACATTTTGTGTTGTGAAGTACAACATAAGTAGCTACAAAAGTTGTCTTCGGAGGTTATGTGAGCCAGCTTCTAAAAAGAAGGGTCATATCAGTAGCTGCAATGAAGTCAGAGAGAACTGATCGTCATAGGGTACCGGTAGGTGTGTCTTGGATGGACATTCAAAAGGTAAATATCCCCTTTGTTAGGGGATACTAAGCTTTATGTGTATGGCTTGTGTAGGGCAACATGGGTTCAGATGGTTATGGTGGTGTTTAAAAGACTCCTTGGTGGAGATCTTGTTGTCTTTCTCTGCCTTTTTTGGCATTGCCGATCCTTCTGAGGTTTAGATTCTTGATGTCTTCCATGGTCTCTACTTGGTAAGGAGATGGTTATCTGTGCCAGTTCACATCAAGTGGATTCCAAATATTTTATTAGGGGGTGTCCACAGATTATGAAGTCTCACTGGAGATTCCTAACCCGTCGTGGACTCCTGTAATCAGGTATGCCAGCAACCTTCTGTTTGTCAGAGAGGGGTTTCTCTACAGAAGCTTGTTGTAAGAGGCTCTACTCTTGATATTTCCTTTTTTGGTTTCTTACCTTAATGAAATGCCTTTTGCTAAAGAAAAGGGAAAATTTTCTCAACCAGTGAGCATTTTCCCTTCTGATTAGTGTATTGTGGTGTTTCAGTTATTGAGCTATTACCAAGCACAGATTCTTCTGTCAGTGTAAGCAGCTTGTCATTGGGGCAGCATGTTGGATGAATATTTGCTGTCTCACATCTCCTAAATATTTGAGCAGATAGAGTTGTTAGTGGGTATTTGTTAAGAGTCTATTTGAAATCCATTTCATGATGGTTGTGTTTAAATTAATCCCAGTGACCTAATGGATATCCAATAATATTTAACTAATGTCATGAGAAATATTTTGTTGTTCGTAAATGCCTTTCACTTTTTTCTTCTCATCACTGCTGCAAAACTATGGAAAGCCACTTTGAGGCAGATTCAATTGGGTCGATTTAATCCTGATTAAGGAACTTTTTGGAGTCCATTGTTAACAAAGGAAGAAAATGGATTGATTCACTATATAAGCTGAAAGTTGAATCTTACATTTGTGGCTCCATATGTCTCTACATTCTTTCAGGTCAATCATCAAAAGAAGGGTATGTATTGTTTAGAAATTATATTTTGCCTAGTTGTTTGTGTTTTCATCTTCTTGCTTAAATGACTTTTATCTTCTTTTTAAACCTGTGTTTTCTTTGTGCTGCTCTCATTTTCATCATCCTGTTTGTACTGGCTCTGTGATTCCTATAGCAACTTGCTCACTAATTGACAGAGCATCTATACTCATATAAACTGAAGAACAAGGATGACAGAGTTAATGCATCCTTCGTGGATACAGAAGCCTAGCCATGTTTGAGCTTCTCTGGGAAAGCAGTCATGCGTTTCTCTGACCCTTTTGCCAATGTATTCAACCAATTTTGAACAGTAGCAGAGGAAAGAATCATGATTTTCTTTTGGTTTTCAATACATATCGGTATACTTATGTAAGTGTTTATTTCCTTTTGAATAACACCCTTTGCCATGTTCAACCGTTACTGTAATTGCCTTCTTGAATTAATTAGATAGCCAAACTCCAGTTTCTTTGAACATTTATCTGTCCAAAAAATGTTATGTTTTTGTCCATTTAATGTTGGAACCACATTGATACCGGAATTTGTGTGTGAAACTGGATGATTCTGAAACTAAATTAAAGTTCTTGCTATCTTGCCTGAATATTTTGAGCTTAGTGAATCCTGTCTTTTTGCCATTAGATCTCCAGACATGCAGGTGGTCAGTTGTTATGTTCATCTTTGTGCTTGTTTTGTGAGGGCCACCATAGTATGGGGCATGAAAGTGTCTGATGAACTTCTGAAGTTATATTTGCAGAAGCAGGTTGGCTGTTGGTGGTGCAAGAAATAAACGGTTGATGTTCGGCAGTGAAGTCATCGGCTTCTCTATTGATGCTCATGAAATGACCAAGGACTGTCTTGAAGGAAAATTTTGTTCTTTGCAGTTTAACGGTTTTTATACATAGTTGTCCCTGTTTCACTTCAACTCATGATCACTACTACTTTTAAATCTTATGTTGAACCAAATTCTTAGACTTGGAAAATAACTTTTCACTCTAAGCTACTGCATTTTTGGTAGTTTGTGTTCTAAGTAGGATAATCTAGGTGGTGCTAATTCCTCGAAAGGAAAAAAGTTGGGTAATCTAGCTAGTGCAATTTGTTTGATTTCGATGGCAGAAGAGAAAGATTATGGATTTGCATCAATTTTCTAAAAACAATTGGCCGCATGTTGGGTACATCTTACAAGTCCCAAGTTCAGGCACTCATAAATGGTTTCTCTTTGACAAACAAGATTAAGTTCAGGCCCTAGCAACATCAAGTCCAAATAGGTAGGGGTGGCAATGATCGGATATTCAAATCAAATATAACAAATTCAAATCAAATCGTTAAGAAATGAACATCCGATAAACTGCTAATCGGATATTCATTTCTTAATGGATTGATTTGAATTTTATTCATAATACTTATCGGATGTCCACCAGACCCGAAGCTTTCTCCATCGCTTTGATTGAGCGCGGTCAGTGTGGCTTTGGCATCAAGGTCGGGGACGCCAAAGACACCGGATTTCGCCCCGTCCTCATCTATAGCGACAACGATCTTGGCTCCAGTAAGTTTTGTTTCCCTATTCGTTTCATTGATTAACGAAATTCAATGTCGATTCAAAGATTGCTCTGTTTTCGTTGCAGAGGAAAGGGCCCAGTGGGCGGAAGTCGTGTTTGTCCCGAAGAAGGACGGGGAGATGCTCAAAGAGCTGGTGCAACCGAAGAAGGCCCCAAGAAGGCCGAAAGCCGTGTCGATTCTCAGATTGCTCTATTTTTCTCTCTAGTTTTTCTCTCTAGTTTTTCTCTCTAGTTCTCTCTCACTAGGTTTTCTCTCTCTAGTTTTTCTCTCTTTCTCTCCCTAGTTTTTCTCTCTTTCTCTCTCTAGTTTTTCTCTCTTTCTCTCTCTAGTTTTTCTCTTTTTCTCTCTCTAGTTTTTCTTTCTTTCTCTCTCTAGTTTTTCTCTCTTTCTCTCTCTATTTTTTCTCTCTTTCTCTCTCTAGTTTTTCTCTTTTCTCTCTCTAGTTTTCTCTTCTCTCTTATTTTTTCTCTCTTTCTCTCTAGTTTTTCTCTCTTTCTCTCTCTTTTTTTCTTTCTCTTTTTTCTTTTTTCTCTTTTCTCTCTCTTTCTCTCTTTCTCTCTCTTTTTCTCTCTCTTTTTTTTTTCTAAACAACTCTTTTTTTTCTCTTTTTTTCTCTCTCTCTTTTTTTTCTCTTTTCTCTCTAGTTTTTTCTCTCTTTCTCTCTGGTTTTTTTTTTTTTTTTTCTCTCTAGTTTTTTTTCTCTCTTTTTTTTTTTCTTTTCTCTCTTTTTTTCTCTTTTTCTCTGGTTTTTTCTTTTTCTCTCTTTTTGTTTTTCTCTTTTTCTCTCTTTTTTCTCCGTTTTTTCTCTCTTTTTATTTTTTCTCTTTTTCTCTCTGTTTTTTCTCTTTTTCTTCTTTTTTTTCTCTTTTCTCTCTCTTTTTTTCTCTTTTCTCTCTCTCTTTTTTTTTCTTTCTTTTTTTCTCTCTTTTTTTTCTCTCTTTTCTCTCTGGTTTTTTTTCTCTCTTTCTCTCTCTTTTTCTCTCTTTCTCTCTCTAGTTTTCTCTCTTTCTCTCTCTAGTTTTTTCTCTTTCTCTCTCTAGTTTTTTCTCTCTTTCTCTCTCTAGTTTTTCTCTCTTTCTCTCTCTAGTTTTTCTCTCTTTCTCTCTCTAGTTTTTCTCTCTTTCTCTCTAGTTTTTTTTCTCTCTCTCTCTCTAATTTTTTCTCCTTCTCTCTAGTTTTCTCTCTCTCTCTCTAGGTTTTTTCTCTTTCTCTCTCTAAATTTTTTCTCAAGGTTTTTTCTTAATTTTTAAATTTAATTTTTTTTTTTAATTCTTATTTTTTTATAATTTTTATTAAAATATAATTTAAATTTTAACCAGTTCTTTTGTTAACGGATCTATTGGATATCCTTCCAATAAGTTTATTGGATTCTTATTGGATATCCAATAAGAGTACAATAAGCTTATTGGATTGGTAATGGAGATCCAATAACAAAACTATTGATTTGATTTGATATGGATTTTGAATATATCCAAATCATTGAGCATTGGTCGGGTTTTTTGGGTAACCCAAGCCGACCCGACCCAAAAAAACTTGGGTTTAGATTCCCGAATTCAACCCGCGGGTCGGGTTTGGGTTCGGGTTTACCCAAACTCGACCAGCGGGTTTTTATTTTTTATTGATTTATTTTTAAAAAATATATTAAAAAATTGGGTTTTTTCGGTCGGGTTTGAGTTTTGGTCGGGTCGGGTTAGGTATGGATTTGTAAAATCGTAGATAGGGTCAGGTTCGGGTTCGGGTTTTAAAACCCGTGCAATTTTTCATGGGTTCGGGTATATTAGTCGGGTCGGGTTCGGGTTTTCAAAAACCCAACCCAAACCTGACCCGTGCCCACCCCTAAGTCCAAGTGGACCTTGGGAACTGCCCCAATGCTATCAAACTAACAACACTTTTGTGTATTGTTTCACTGAAAATTTGCCGGTTCGCGAAGAGGCGCGACCACGAGAGTAATTCTATTTACGACAGAATATTTATGTTACAATTTGTGTTTGAATATCAAGGAATGTGTGTACAATCTCCTAGTATCACTCTGATTCGATCTTTGTGTAATTTGATGAAGTTTCGGCTTCTGGCGAGGACGTCGAAATATGAGTTCTAGAACGAGTGTGCACGAACGGTGACAGATTTGGTCAGTAGGACGGAAGTATTTGTGTTCCGCGTGTACCGACTTGTTAACGTTGTCGGCAAACGTGTAGAGCTGCTTCGGTTGAACTGTTGAGTTCCGACGAATTGCGAGCAGCTTAACTTCTTTGGCTCGAGAGAGCTTCTGTGTGTGAGAGTTCTTCTCGACAAAAGGTTTCGAACCCCTGTGACATAACTTTTCTGGCTATTTGTAGCCGGGTCTGTCTAGCTGTTGGAGTTCTTTAATTTTTGTTGCAGTTGAGATGGGAGGAAGACTGGGAGTTCCTCTCTTGGATTCCTTGAATGAGGATCTCGGTGTCTTTTCTTGGCTTCTTCAGTTAGCGACCATGCTTGGTTGTTTAATCGTTGAAGTGGCTGATTTGTAACTTGGCTGCTGATTGGTGCTGACTCAACAGTGCAATGCTGACTGGGGCGTCGACTGTATTGATGACGCGGCAAGATAAATGGGGCTGGTGATGGGCTGCGACGGATGACTTCTAAAATCGACGGAGCCTACCCACGACAATCGTTTGCTGGATTGATGGGTGTCTGGGCTCGTCGAAATTGGGCTAGTCACATTTTGGTGCATACATGTATTTTCACAAAATGAGAACCTTTTCAGAAATTGAGAATCTTTTCACAAAATGAGGATTGGACAAATCTTTGGTGAGCGCCGTAAAATGAACCCATCTAGCTCAGGTTTCATAACACTTGAAAAAATATATAATAATAACAAATACGGAATAATAAATTTATCTTTAAATTATCTCATTCACTCTTATTGGTTAAAATAAAAATAAGTGCAACCAAGACAAGTTGAAATTGGGTCATATTCCCTTTTTCTCATTTTTTTGGGTTTATTGCGATAAAATTTTCTACCAACTCGTATGAGTTGCTGGTCCAGTGTAGATCTCTTATATTTTAGAGGATTTTCCATGTACTTATCTATTGCACTTTTATTAAATATTATTACGACAGAAGGTCCTGCTCCAGCCTCCAACGGCTAGTTACTAAAGCGGTACTTGGTGCGCGGAGCTACCTCTCGTCCCGGTTACCAAACTGGCAGCTTCAGCTCCTAATGTGACCGTTGCGATCGGCATCGTTTAAAAACATCTCAATTTGACACCTTGCAGCCCTCTTTCTTCCTTGCCGGTCTTGTTCCCCTTTCCTTCCACACCGCTTCACAGAGGGGAACTGCTCCATCGAAGTGAGGAGGAACCGAAGCGAAGCCATGGAGTCCATGGAGTCCATGGAGGCTCGGAAACCTCGTCTCAATCTCCCCACTGGGATGTCCCAAACATCTCTGCATCTGGAGACCTTTTCGCCCACGCGATCTTTCTCTTCAATTCCTCAAACATCTTCCCCTTCCAAAACCACATACAGTGACAGATTCATCCCTTGCAGGACTTCCTCGAGGCTTCAAAACTTTGCGCTGATAGATAAGTCTCCGCAGGCTAAAGAAGGGGGTAACGAGGCTTATGCCAGATTGTTGAGAAGTGAGCTCCTAGGGGAAGATTCACTCCCTGGATCACCTGCCGTTTTGGGATCTCCGATGAGTCCTAACAAGAATTTGTTTAGGTTCAAAACGGAACATTCGACCCCTAGCTCGCCGTTCGCGCAGTCCGTTTCTGGTGTGGAAGGAGGGATTGTCGGCGAGTCTTCTACGCCTCCGAAAGCACCTCGAAAGATACCGAAGACTCCGCATAAGGTAAAGGCTTTCTGCTGTTCAGGAATGTTTTTTCGTCGAGAAAACTCAACTCTGGGACTTCCTCTGGATATCAACCATCGCAGAGTATCCGCCTTGTTTTCCTCTTCTGTTTCTCGCTTGCGCTCTTAGTATTTGCCCTGCGAAAAGGATTGCCCCTTTTGCCCTGTGCGCAACCGATAGGAGCTTTAACTAGTGTTAGAGGGGCTTGCCTTTGCATATCTTGGTGCATCATGTATAGAAACTGAGGATTGTACTATCATAGAAACCATATCCTCTGGACAGAATGGTGAGCGGTCTTATCACGCTTGCTGGTTCCCCTAGTTAAATTTGCACTACGAAGTACAAATATGTACAGAGTCTTTATATAAACTGCGTTCTGTCAAATCTAGCAAAGAGATAATGAGCTGAACGTTACATATTTCAACCCTGCAAACATGCTTTAATGCTTAGGTATGCTGATGGCTAAATTGGTTGCAGGTTCTGGATGCTCCTTCACTTCAAGATGATTTCTACCTGAACTTAGTTGATTGGTCGTCTCAGAATGTACTAGCTGTTGGATTGGGAACATGTGTTTATCTGTGGACAGCATCGAACAGTAAGGTAGATCAGCCAATTGAAGAGATAACCCATGTTAGATTGGGAGATAAGGGTTGTTCTTCTTTATTTCTATGTGCTAAAACACTGGTTTCGTGCTTTGGAATAGGTGACAAAGTTGTGTGACTTGGGTCGAACCGACAGTGTATGTGCAGTTCAGTGGACTCGTGAAGGTTCTTATATCTCCATTGGTACAAATCTTGGCGAGATTCAAGTAAGTTGTCAGCCTTTTTTTAGGAGAATTCCTATTCTATAGAACATTCTACTTCTGATCCCTGGTTGACAGGTCTGGGACGCGACTCGCTGCAAAAGGGTGAGGACCATGGGTGGTCATCAGACAAGAACAGGAGTACTAGCATGGAATTCTAGCATTCTATCTTCCGGAAGTAGGGACAGAAATATTTTGAACCATGATCTTCGTGTTCCGAACGATTTTGTTAGCAAGCTTGTTGGCCATAAGTCTGAGGTGAGGGACATATAGTAAGTTAATCCAAGTTATCATCAGTGTTTTTCAAGTTCTTATACAGCTGAAAATAGATACTCTTTCCTTTTGAACCAGGTCTGTGGGCTGAAATGGTCTCATGATGACAGAGAACTCGCATCAGGAGGAAATGATAATCAGGTTTGATAGAAACTGATGGTCTGATAGAGAATTGATCGCATTACCCTGAAATAATGAGATACTTATAATAGGGAATTGTGTTGTACTCAGCTGCTAGTTTGGAGTCAACATTCTCAACAACCCGTCTTGAGACTCATGGAGCACACTGCAGCTGTAAAAGCCATCGCATGGTCTCCTCACCAACACGGGTTACTTGTGTCTGGAGGCGGAACAGCTGATAGGTGCATTAGATTCTGGAATACAGCAAATGGTAACCAGTTGAACTCAGTAGATACAGGCAGCCAGGTTATTATCTTCATTTCTAAACTCTAAAACTTCAGATATCATCCTCTCTCCAAATTACAAGGTTCTTCCTTCTTTTGCTAATCTGGGTGAGCTCCCGCTTCATATGTGGGTTTTCATACAGGTCTGCAATCTATCATGGAGCAGAAATGTTAATGAGCTGGTCAGCACACACGGGTACTCACAGAACCAAATCATGGTTTGGAAGTATCCGTCCATGGCAAAGGTATGTTCCATGGAGAACAGCAAAAGCTTTTATGAATTCTTCCAAACCATCAAAAGCCAACTATCAACAAGTAGCCTCTTGCTTATGAATTCTTAGCCAGGGTTGTGGGGATTGGGGTTCTTTCACCGTTTCTTCTGACCGAATAACTGGTGTACTAACATATTTTATAACAGGTTGCAACTTTAACGGGACACAGCTTGCGAGTGCTTTACCTTGCTATGTCTCCAGACGGGCAGGTAATGTATTATATATAGCACATGCGAAAGCCATAGTTCCAATTTCCTTTCCTCTGGGTTTTAACATTAGACATCTTGCTGCAGACGATAGTCACAGGAGCAGGGGATGAGACACTGAGATTTTGGAATGTCTTCCCGTCCGCTAAAACACCAGTAAGTGTTTAAAGCAAAATCACCAGCCGAAAAACCCTCTGATTTGGTTTACTGATCTCTGACCAATTTTACGATATGTCAATTCAGGCACCCGTTCGTGATACTGGTCTTTGGTCCATGGGACGAACACACATCCGATGACGAAAAAAAGCACGGGACCTCTCAAGATTTTACATAATGCATCAGAGACACCAAAACAAATAAAATTAAATATATTGTTTCTGTAAATGTTATTATGCTGATAAAAAAAATTCGTTTATTTTTTAATTGTATTGTAAGAGTTACTTTTGATTCCTTATATTTTTGGATTCTGGAGAAGGCGCACTGCTCTTATAATCTCGTTTATAATCATCGCAAACCAGTCTTAACATGCATTTTGGTAGTGTAATAATCAACATGCATACTCCCCCGAGTCTCTCCATCTGCAAGTAAAAGCACTCAAGTGAAAGTTATCTTTGATCCAACCGCCGACTCTGACATACCAAATAAATTTCCCTGGAAGATGACCTGGTGGCTTTAGGCCTCAACAAAGATGTTTTCTTGAAATAGGGTTTACACAATTGAGTGAATCCTGCCAAGACACCACCATATCAGGAAGACGACTAAATCTAGGAAAAATTCAACAGCAGCCAGTTTTGCAGAAACACCACTGTTGCAGAAACATGGTATATCATCTTGACCATTACCTTGCAAGTCTTCGCTCTCAAGAAGCTTAAGTACTAGGTTGCCTCCAGGTAGAAGAATACCCTCATCATCTGTATCCAATTCTGATCCCTTCAGAGTATTATCACTACTACCCATGGCCAAAGAGAAGGCCCGCATGCCCAGCTCCATTGATAATGCAGCATCTTTAGTTGTAATACCAGAAACTGGTGGGCACATATCAGAAAGAACCACAGAGAACCCTTTTCCCTGCAAAATGAATTATTACAACGGATTTCCATCTTAATTTGTACTACCATATACATAAACATGTAACTTTCTTCACAAAGAACTAAGTTACCCAATATTCCAACTCACGCCCTCAGTCTACAATAATGTCCATCACACTAACACTACACCTTGGGGAAAACAAACGTGGCATGAAGATCTCAAACCTGGGGAGACAATTGTTTGGCTCGATCTCTTTGGAGATTCATTACATTGAAACACACAGTCCTGACTCGCTCATCACAGAAAGCAGAGGGAACCTTCACCTTCTGCTCTGCAGTCAACATTACATACAAAAGAGTTTTACTTCCTTTCATCCACAAGCCCAAGTATATACATCAAAGAAAGCTTCATAAGACATTTAATGCATTAATATCATAGTGTTAACAAGTAAATTAGGCTAGCATACTGCAGAATTCATACAGCAAATAAATCACTAAACTTAGCAAGTAACAGAAAAGAACCACACATATCAGATCAAGATATCATCATTCTCACCTTTACATCAACGCCCACTACCACACCACCATTTATTAGAGGACCCAAACTTTGACAGGCAACCTACAACAAGAAGGTCAAAACACAGAAATAATTGAAGTGAACACAGTTGCATCTTAACCAAGCAACCAAGAAAAATTAAAGTTCTAAATTCAACTGAAAGAATGTGGTTTTAAAGGTATTAAAAAAAAAAAAGACACAACACACAGAGCTAAGCATCACGGTAAACAACTTAACCAGATTGTTTGAAGTAATCTGGAAGATAATGCAGACAGGGAAAGATGTTTCTATCTAAAGTTTCCATTTAATCATGGCAACAAAACATTTATTCAGGTGCTATTGGGCGTATAGTCATCAGAGAAGCACCTAACAGTATGGCATTCGGTACACTTTTTAAATGCAGAAACAAAATCAATAAATCTTCTCACCTCTGGAATCATGTTTAAAGAGATTTAAGAACGTTTAAATCCTTCAATAAGAAAGACATGCACAGAACATAGGAATAATAATAATTGGTAAAAAAAATAAAAAAAAGGCTATAACAGATAATTTCAATGATTCAATGGGTTTTGCTACTTCATGTTTTTCTTTCCTTCTTTTCATACTTCTACTTCTTGAGTCGCTTGATACAAAGTTAATACCAGTGGTAGGCTTCCTAAATTCCACTAACTCCGTCACTTCCGATAATGTATGTAAACCCCACAACCTGAACTAGCAAGAGGATGCTCAAGTCCAGCTTGAGTCAAATGCAGCTAGTTTATTTTTGTTGCCTGTACCACCTATGTCTTCAGCAGGATCTGTAACTCAACTTGGACCTGGTGGAGGCCCATTATTTGGCTAGAGGTGATGATTTTCCTTCTCTGATATTGTGTGCATCAATGAAGGTGTATTTGTCTCATGATGCACCAGCCGGAAGAGGAGAATTACAACATACTTCGGTCGTGTTGGTAAAACGTATAGTGATGCCCCGTACTCAAAGTCAAGCCCAATAGAAAATTTTCAAGAGTAATGAATCACAGGGGTTGACCACTGTCATGTTCCTCAAAATGATCCAAGGAGAACATAGAAGCATGAAGAATTTGCAATTATCAACAATCAAGTGGCTCATTGTAAAAAAAATTGAAGTGGAACAAGATGAAGATAAAGATTAATTAGACAATTGAAGACTTAAGAGAAATAATTTCTTCCAATCTCGAGTTTGTAAACATTATGAGCCGATTGAAGACTTAAGAAGAAATCTTTTATTGCAAGCGGAAACTTGTAAGGATCTGAGAGCGAATTGAAGACTTAAGGAAAAATCTTATCTCAGCTGAAATCCAAATTTTTTTTTGAACACGTAGCTGAAATCCAATATGATTGGATATTTTCTTGCAATCTGGATTTTTTAAACATATATGAGCGCACTGGAGACTAGAAAAAAAAATCCTTTCTTGCAAGTTGAAACTTGTAAAGACCTGAGAGTAATTGACAAGTAAAGAGAAAATCTTATCTTGCAAGCTGAACTCCAATGAAAAAATTTCATTGAGCCACCTGATTCTTATGGATGAGGAGGTCTCACAAGGGGAAGAAGCTCAAAAAAGAAAGTGAACTAATGTTTAGATAGAATGGAAGAGAAGAAGAGGCAGAATGTTGAAGCAAAATGTGGAGTTTCCTTGTTAAAGTTCCTTTATTGATTGTTTTGGTATGCTTAAGTCGGCTGCAGTTGGGATTTGGGTAATTTGTTTAAGATAGATAGTGAGTGTGATAGGTGTGACAGGTAGTGTGCTGGGTGAGATCAAGTATAATAAATGGAACGTTTGAGAGAGCCAAGGCGAGCTTTTCACTTTTTCTTTTTTTTTATATTGAGAGTCTTCGGCTTCTGAAAACTAAAAGGACCACAACGTAAAGGCCTAAAAGGCTAACATATAGTAATTTCACGCATCTTTGCTGATGGACAGTAACTTCGTCGGGAAAAAAAAAAAAAAAAAAAAAAAAGAAAACAATTCTACCACAAGAAACAAACAGAATGATCAACCCAACTCCACTTGAGTCTTTGGCAAAAATACAAGCCAAAGAAGAAACCAAATGGTACCTGCAGCCAAGCGCCGGGTGCACATCCAAGGTCGAGGACAGATGATCCAGGTGATATCAGCTTGTATTGTTTTTGCAACTGCAGCAACTGATATGTATTTTTGCATGATATTAACAGGAACTAAAGTCGGAAAAGGAAGAACACGAACACAACGACTTACAGAGGAGAGTGAGAGTTCATATGAAAACCATACCTTGAACGCCGAACGCGCGACATAGCCAAGGCGCTGTGCTTCTCGGTAGAAGAAATCGGGCGCCCCCGGGCTGCCCATGTCCGCACCCTGATCTCTTCACAGACAAGTTGGCATTTTGGTTCGAAGCCCCTGAGGATTTTCAGCGATGGTTCACACGGAGGACGCAGTGCACTTGCGGGGGGTTACCACCGAAAGAATTTATTCTATTGATTTTTTCTCTTTGATATATTAAAATATTTATAATACAGAGTTTAAGAGTTAATGCGATTGATAATTTGATATAACTATTTTTTACTACACATTTCTAAAGAATCGTATTATTTCTTGTAGACCAAGATTTTAGGTGAGAGGAAGATATTTGTTGTACTATGCGTGGCGTTTTAGTCATTTACGTGTCCTTTTTGGTTTCGAATGTTATTAATGACTGCGTTCGCGACTAGGTTTAAGGTGGAGACTCCGGTGGTGTGGTGTACCATATTATTCGTATACTATTCTACCCTCGTTAAGTTGGAGAATTTACGGACTCGAAATGGCTCCGTTGAACGGGGTTTAAAAATCGAAGAGTCATCTCTTGACTCTTGGGAGAGCGGTTTTCTCTAGAAGCAGCAAAAAATTGGCTGCTGCTGGCGGCTTCTTAGTTGGCTCAGAATTACGGCTTCTTTTCGGGGTTTTTTGTGAAAGTTTAATGATTTGATTAATATTCCTTAATTACGTATTAAATTATTAATTAAGTTCAGTAAAATATATGAATCAACCATGATTCTCGCATGAGGTAATAGGCCGTAAGTCACTAAAAAATTACATTATCACTAAAATTGTATCTTTTAATTATTTTTTAAATATGTAGTTACCTGCAGGAAATTATCGTAGGTGACTTTATTTTCACTAAAAACTTGGATAAAAGGTTAAAGTTTTTCTTTCTTTAAAAGAATTTCCAGCAGATAAATTATAATCTCCTTTTATTTTTGGAGCCCGTCTCACGAGAAGCGGCTCGAGGCTCGAAGCCGGACCCCTGCTCGGCTGCTCAGTTTCGAGTCTTTTGACCCTTTGTTTCCGAACCGGGCCGCGACGGCCTCTAGGTACCCTCGTCAACACAAGGATATTTTCGTTATTAAATTTCATGGAGCTACGTGGTCCGCGAGTTACCGCTCACCGGAACTTCGCCGCTGATAAAACAGAACAGGGTCTCTTTTCCCAGCAAGGTTACACCTTTCGGGTTACATTTACACAACAGGCGATTCCCGACACGAAGAGACGATTTTTGTTCCTTTCCTTGCGCCATCGTCTTACACGAAATATTAGGTTTCATTCATGCTTGCTTTGATCAAAGAATGATTTTTTCTAGAATCGCTCGCTCTGCATCACGGTCTGCTCGTTCCAGATTCGAAGCCGTGAGTTACTTTTGTTTTCATGTTTTCTTTTCTTTTTTGTACCTTAATTTTTTGTCTCATGTCCTCTCTACTAAATCAAATGCGCTATTCCAGAACGGAGTTCTTGGTGGGTATGGTGCAAGGGGGGCGTGTCTGCACGAATTGCTAGTTCGATCACCGCCCTGCAGAGCGACTTCCGGTGGAAGCGATGGATTCGGCCTCCTCAGGGGCTATTTGACCTCCATTGGGGCTACTAAGGGTTTTAACGGGAGAAAGTTTTTCTCTGATTTTAATTGGGTTCTTGTCAACCCAAAATTTCACCGACTCTTTTCAAGCGAAGCGCCTAAAAAGAAGAGTAAGTTGGATTCTGCCACTCCTATAGCCCTTTCGAAATGATTGTATCCGGGCTTCTGTAATGCGGTTTGCTGCTGTTTTCTTTAACTTCATCTCTCAAGAGCATTTTTTTTTTTACGATTTTCAGATTATGAAAACTTCTATCCGAAGAAAAAGACCGATGTCCCTAAAGGAAATGATAATCAGAAATCGGAATCTAAAGGTATGGAATTGCTGCTCCTTTCCTTTTTTTAAGCTCCCCAAATTAGTGCTATTTTGGCATATAAATCATAATTATAGCTGAAACAATGAATGGTGGTCAGTTGAGTCATAGATGGAATAGATGGTGAGCGCTTGCCACTGTCTAATGCAACTTGTCGACTTGCATTCACTTCCTTCCGTGACAGTTATCCAGTTAAATGCCTAATTAGAATGATTACTTGTCATTGATGAAACCTTGGAATCTCCAACGCTGTTGGCCTCTTCCAAGTGGCAGAGAACTTTTTTGAGTTTTAATAATTATATTGTTTCCCATTACCTTTTGCATAGTGTTTGTGTACTTTGAATTAAAAGAATGCAATAGTTATAGTTTTGGTAGGGAGTGGCCAGCTTGGTGTCACAAGGTTTATGGTAGATCCCCCTGTGGTATACTGCATATGGCATAAGACAGCAAATTCCCAATAGTTGACTAGAACACCAACACCATCATCGAACCTCATAATTAGGAAAGAGCATTTTATCATGGATTATGCTGAGCTCCCTTTTTCTTTCAAGTGCCTGAAACAGTAAACTACTACCCATGTTATTTATTTTAAGGTGATAGAAATAGTGATGCTAGGGCAAAGGGAGAAGCTTGGGTTAAGCCATAAGGGAAAGGAAGGTCCCATTCCAAGGCTAATACATGATGATGAGTCTGATATAACATTGGCTGCTCATGAAGTGCGCTTTGCTCAACATTTCTATAATAGATTGGTGTAAGCCTCCAAGATATTCGGAAAGTTTTGAAAGTCAACTAATTACAATGGCAGAATTCCTTTCAACAATCTCTAATTTACTGAAATTCTTAAGAGAGCCTCAACCGATTAACCACTGTTCTAGTGTCTGTCCAAATTGAGCTACAGATCCTAGATGCTCCTCAGAATGTGGGAAGAACGACACCTGATCATGTGCTACTTCTCAAGACCGTAGTAATGGAAAAAGTTTGGCTATCCATCTTGTGCTGCCAAGCAGCCGAGTGAGTGGAGTTGCCATGCTGCTTAATGAAAAGTGACGAATTTGTATGAACTATTGGTAAGGGAAACAGATTCCAAAAGCCTAATCTGAGAGGAGGATGGAGTGTTAGGTAGACTTAGTGACTCCCTCTACTGTGCCAATTTTTTTATTTAAGGTATTTGAGTTTTTTCTCTTTCCATAGGTCCCACATGCCTGTGAAAATTGCTAGTTTCTTTGTAAATCTTCCCGTGTTTGGGTATGAGAAGAGTGGTGCTGGATTAAGATTCCACCAGCACTACCTGGGAAACATCCTGTTGATAAACAGGGGTATTTTGGTCATATTATCCTTTTTTAATTCTACTTTCGTGCTGTGGATGTTAAATCTATTTTGATCATGTTCCTAGAAGTTTAGTGATGTAAGTTTTCTGATTTTTTATCCTGTTTGAGGTCTCCTACCCGATCTTCACTTAAGTTAATAGGAGTTAGGGGTCAAATTCGACCTTAACATGTTTTACCTTTCCAGTTGTAGTTTTATCTTTCTCTTCCCTATCCTCTCAATCTGCACTCAGATCTGCTGCTGTGTTTAACCACTTAGAGACACGTTGATAAAAAAATTCATAATTTGCTGCATAATATTACAATATGTTAGAAAATAGTACCATATGTTATGCAATCCACTATGGAAATACTACAATGTGCAATAGAATAATTCTATCAATATTTCATCTTCAAGATGGACACTTTTTTTTTTTTTTTTTTTAAGTTGATCACTCTTTTCCCAAAAAATTTGTTTTTGCACCTATACTAATTTTATCTGCATGCCTATTTAATCACTTCAATTTTCTATGAAGACTTTATCTATGTGGAATCCATTAATGGCAAATAATGTCTCATTAGTGTAAGAAAGATTCTATCCAATGACCACATTTCATCAAAATACAATGGAGAACCCCAAAATCCACCATTCTTAAAAATAAAAAATAAATAAATATAATTAAAAAAAAAAAGAGGTTATTGTCTGAGATTGGTTGAGGAAGGATATGGCTATAATCCAAGAGGAAGTTGTTCGAGCATTCCTGGATTTTGCCCAAAACAAGTCTGGCGCCTTTTTTGGCTGGTCCAGTTGGTATTTTGTTAATGAAAGAATAAACCTCCATTGTAGTACTTTTTAGATTATTGTTCAAGCACACATGCAAGTCATACTTCATTGAATTTCCCTCCTAGATAATGGATTCTATATTATTACTACTGAACAAGGAGTCACTTATGATGATAATTCCCCTTTGTCCAGTAACTTTAAGGAGCCTTATTTGGGCTTCTTTAATGTCCTCCATTCTTGGCGCTATGTACATATGATCATCCTTCTAACCATCACTGTTCTTCAAAAAGGATAACTAACCTCAAACATGTAGGGGATAATTATTGCAAGCACAAATTTTTCTATATCATTTGCATTGGGGGCTGATTCTCCAATCTTTTCTGGGTTTGGGTCGTCATGTTCTCCTGCCTTGTTATCTTTGCTTGAGCAAATACGCCTTCAGTTGCTTCAGCAAACCCTGTCTCTGACACAAATTCTTGAGCCTGTTCATTTTGGTTTTACCAACTTGTTGACACACCACCAGATTTTGTTTATTCCCGTGGACTAAGAGATGGAGAATCAAGATTTTGTGATAAGACCAACTTCCATGTTTGAAGCCACATTTAAAGCCTCTTAGACCAATGCACCTTCCTTTTCCATGTCATAGTATACTTCTAGCGCGTGCTTGCTTTGATATTGTTCCGTGTTTATGGTCAAGAAGAAATCAAGGTCCATAACAGTAAGCATGGGCTTGGAGGTGTTAGTGAGAAGATTCACTTGTTAAAATATCTTTAGGCTGATGGACATTTGGATGTTGTAGCCATTGGCTGCACTTTTTATGTGCATTATTTGAGCAAAAAAGAATACTGATTGGCATTGGAGAGAATTCTTTTTAATTCCTATCTAAGTTGCTCCAAACATATCCAAAGTTACTTCGAAGTTGGAAAACTGTTGCTTGTGGACTTCTGGATTGTGAATTTAGCCTGTAAGCTACAAAGTTGGAACTCTCTGTTGCTTATCTTTGATTTTCATTAAGTTGTTGGATATTCTCTTGTCCTTTTCAGTTTTATTGTTGATTTATCTAAGAAATAGTTTTTGCTGTTCTGTTTTGAATGATTTTTAGTGCCCATCTACACCATTTCCTGTGTTTTAGAAAACAGAAAAGGAAAATGATGATATCCTGATTTTGATTTTTATTGTTCCTTTGCTAAAATTATTTGGCTGCAGGCTTTGAAATCACTTTAATTTCTTTCTGCAGATGACTCCAATGCCGATGATCATGGCAATTTCCAAGATAATTTTGTAAAGCAGCTACAGAATTATTTGACACCTTTACTGTTACTTGCATTTGTGTTCTCATCATTTTCATTTGGCTCTAAAGAACAGAAGCAGGTGGCAATTTTTCTACTCAATTTGTTTGGTGATTATATTATTAGTAGTTTATCAAATTTTGGGTTCCCCAGAGCCCTGAGCAATAGCTCTGGTGGTCTCTTTTGGGTAGATATCACGGGGGGTCTTGAGTTCGAATCTCCTAGGGGACATTAGGTGGGTTAATGGGGTTCACTAATTAAAAAAAAAAGGTTTGGGGTTCCCTTTTACTTTATTAATATTATCATTTTTTCTTATAGTCTTTTACGCTTTGACATGTGTTTGTTTTCAGATTAGCTTCCAAGAGTTCAAAACCAAGCTCCTAGAGCACGGCTTAGTGGATCACATTGTTGTTTCCAATAAATCTGTTGCCAAGGTTTATGTGAAGAACTCCCCAGCTGTTAGCAGTGAGACCAGGGATGATTCTTTGCAGACCCATGCTCCTGCTGGAAATACAAGCCAGTACAAGTATTATTTCACAATTGGAAGTGTCGAATCATTTGAAGAAAAGCTGGAGGAAGCACAGGAATCATTCGGGATTGACCCTCATGATTTTGTCCCTGTCACTTACGTTTCAGAAATGGTTTGGTACCAGGAATTATTTAAATTTGCTCCAACATTGTTATTACTTGGTTCACTCCTATATATGGGCCGAAGAATGCAAGGCGGATTTGGTATAGGTGGGGGCACTGGGAGAGGTGGCCGTGGCATATTTAATATTGGAAAAGCACATGTAACGAAAATGGACAAAAATTCCAAAAACAAGGTAAGATGTGCTTTTTTATGGTTAATAAAAACAAGGTAACATGAAACTATTTCCCTACTCTTGACTAGTTTTGTTCTGCCAATCTCACATGTATTCCAAAATTCTGCTTTACAGGTATTTTTCAAAGATGTGGCTGGCTGTGATGAGGCAAAGCAGGAAATTATGGAGTTTGTGCACTTCCTCAAGAACCCAAAGAAGTACGAAGATCTGGGAGCAAAAATTCCAAAAGGTGCTCTTCTTGTGGGCCCTCCTGGCACTGGAAAGACACTTCTTGCAAAAGCTACTGCAGGTGAATCAGATGTGCCATTTTTATCTATATCTGGTTCAGACTTTATGGAAATGTTTGTTGGGGTTGGCCCATCAAGAGTGAGGAACTTGTTTGCTGAAGCTAGACAGAGTGCTCCGAGCATTATATTTATTGATGAAATCGACGCAATTGGTCGAGCAAGGGGACGTGGGGGGTTCACAGGTGCTAATGACGAACGTGAAAGTACCTTAAATCAATTGCTTGTGGAAATGGATGGATTTGGGACTACTGCAGGAGTGGTCGTACTTGCTGGAACCAATAGGCCAGACATTTTAGACAAGGCCCTATTGAGGCCTGGGCGATTTGATCGTCAAATCACTATTGATAAACCCGATATTAAGGGTCGTGATCAGATATTTCAGATTTACTTGAAGAAGCTCAAACTTGATCATGCGCCTTCATATTACTCTCAGCGATTAGCAGCCTTGACACCTGGATTTGCTGGTGCTGACATTGCAAACATTTGTAATGAAGCTGCTTTGATTGCTGCAAGGAATGAGGAGGCACAGGTCAAAATGGATAATTTTGAAGCGGCTATTGACAGGGTAATTGGTGGGCTGGAGAAGAAAAATAAGGTAGTCTATTTTAGCTATATTTATCAGATCCTTATCGTCCACTCTCATACTTACTAGAATTATTTGCATCTTATTAGCTGCGTTTTTTAAGAATGTTAGCTTTTTACTCAAGTCCTTCGCTTACTTCAAAGTGTGGAAAAGGATTTTATTGTGTAGTTGTATGTGAATTCACATTTGTTGGTTAGATTTTTAACTTCATCTGGAACATGACGACCTATATTGATATGTGTTTGCCTTATAGGTCATAAGCAAGCTAGAACGCCGTACTGTTGCTTATCATGAATCAGGCCATGCAGTTTCAGGTTGGTTTCTGGAGCATGCAGAACCGCTACTTAAAGTTACAATAGTTCCTCGGGGAACTGCTGCTTTGGGCTTTGCTCAGTATGTACCGAATGAGAACCTCTTGATGACGAAAGAGCAGCTCTTTGACATGACCTGCATGACCTTAGGTGGCCGAGCAGCGGAACAGGTAGAAGTTCAAATCTTTTCTTTCTCTCCTTTATGGCTGAACCTTAGCAAAAATTACTGAGAAAAGCAATGCCAGGCAATGCAAGTGTAACTTGTTGGGTATCTGGTGCTTCTGTAGGTTTTGTTGGGCAAGATCTCAACAGGAGCTCAAAACGACTTGGAGAAGGTGACTAAGATGACTTACGCACAAGTGGCAGTGTATGGGTTCAGCGACAAGATTGGTCTCCTCTCGTTCCCTCAAAGAGAGGATGCTTTTGAAATGTCGAAACCATACAGCAGTAAAACTGGGGCAATCATCGACAATGAAGTCCGTGAATGGGTCGGTAAGGCCTATGAGCGAACAATGCAACTGATAACGGAGCACAAGGATCAAGTGGCTCAGATTGCTGAACTGCTCTTGGAGAAGGAGGTTCTCCACCAGGAAGACTTGGTTCGCGTGCTTGGAGAGCGCCCGTTCAAGAGTGCAGAGCCCACTAATTATGATAGGTTTAGGCAAGGGTTCCAAGATGAGGAGAGCACCCCATCAACAGAAAATGTGGGGGATGAAAATCCACCCATTGAAGGCGAAGTGGTACCTGCCTAGTGGGGACATTTTCTGTTGTTTGTGTATGGGAAGATGTTTGTTTTTTTCAATACCCTTTTTGTTCTCCCTTTGTCACTGCCTGCTTAGGTTATTAAATTGTACAAATCAACGCTTGAGGGTGAAACAATAAGAATTTTTCTCAAATCTGACGGTTTCTCCGCAGCTTCCTGTGGTGTATACTAGCTAATATACTTTTCCAACGTTTCTGCAAGAGTAGGTCTCAAATGCTCAATAGGTTTTTCCAACCGTCCAAGAGCGCGGATGGTGCAGGTATTGACTTAAATAACTTTTTATCTCCACTCACTCTCAAGTCTGATTTGCGAGCATAAATGTGCTAACATTATGCTGACCTTGTTAACAGCATGTGATGTTTTTTTCCTTATTTGATGGGTTCTTTTCATCTTTCTCTAATAATTGGAGGGGACCAGTCATTTAAATGTGTAACTCATTTGTGATCTCAACTTTTGGGTACTGCACTGCTTTATGCTTTTGTTGGCCATTTAGTAAAGAAACAAGAAAGTAGTACAGTGTTCGAAATGCATTACATCTGCCTTCTGCATGCACTGTATCCGTCGGCCACTGGAGTGGGGAAAGCAAAAAAAAAAAACAATCATTGTCGAGATCACTGAGGCGGCAAATCAACATGCAGAAACAATTAGAGTAGTTGTGCAGTCTGCCATGTAAAAACTTTCCTAGGGAAGCAGGGAAATAAAGGACTTGCAGGTTATTGCTTTCTTAAAAATGAGTGGAAACCAACCAAATGACAAAAGTAACAGGCAGAGTGACGGTGTACATCAGATCACGATCCGCTCTACATATAAGACATTTAAAAAGACTCGCAGCTCACTGGTTTTTCTCTTCTTGATATCGCTGGGGCGGTGGCTCGGTCCTCCTCTCAGCGGTCGATGATTATTTGGTGATACATTGGCCACGCTCGCAGCTTTAAAGCTTAAAGAAACGAGCTTAAAATCTTTTGTCACATCACGCAAAGTGAGGAAGTACGAATGATAAAGACAAAAGGAGTACGCATGCATCGAGGAGTAGTACGTGAGATGTGAGACTGAACCGAAGAGAAGTAAAGAAGAGCTTCTCTGCTACCGCCGTCCTCTTTGGTTTTTTGATGGGAAAGGAAAAGCAGGTGAGAGTTGAGAATTGAGTATTGAGATGACTGCGCCCGGTCGTTCGCTGTCTGACAGATGCTAGCGGTCACGTTACAACCTGCTGCATGAATCACCGACGGCCTTACCCCCCGAAAACTAAAGCGCCCGTGTATAAAACTTTAATAGCAAATGTAGCAATAGTCAATATAGTTGTTGGCAATTTCTGGCAGATTACTTACCCATTTGGCCAACCCTAAGAAGAAGAGAAAAGGAAAAAAAAAAAAAAAAACTTCTCAAGAGTTTCTTCTTTCTTATTCTTACAGTCATGAAAAGCTTTGCCCTTTTTATTATTTATTTATTTTTTATTTATTTTTTATTTATTTTTTCTGGTGTCACTTCACGTGAACAAAATTAAGACGGAAATCCAACCGCCTCCTCCCTCCACCTTCGATCGATTTGGGTTCGGTGTCTTCGGACCCTAAAAAAAAGAAAACAAGCCACACACGTCTTCCATAGTTTGATTTCCAGATCTCCATTGCCGTGACTAGCTCGTGAGGTCAGGGCTCGGGGTGGGTGAGATGATCCCCCTCCAGAAATTCGGAGGCTGACTCACTCAAAACTCCAAGAATTGAAAGGAAGGGGGTCCTGTCGATGCCAAATTGCGAAAGCCACCATCTCCTCACCACCCCCAAATAATTGAAACAGAGAGAAAATCAATGAAAGAGGTTAGAAATGGATCTTTCAGCGTCCCATATTTAAAAGGACGCCAGAGAGAAACGAGGGTCTTTTTCTATTACTCTTTTTGTTCCCTTTTGCGAGCTGCTTCCCTTACTATTTATTATTTCTCCAACCCCTTTGATCCATGTTGGCCCTTCACTTCCGGCTTCCAATTATTTTTCCCCCCACCCTTCATTGATTACAAGCTTAGGACAAAGGGGGTCGTGTCATGCTCCTCATTTTTGAATTACTTCCTCTCAAATTATGGGCATCCAGTTCTTAATACTTTATTATTCAAGGCGCCTCATTCAAGAAGTAACCTTTTAAATAATCCAGATGCTTGGAATTGCATCCAACCATCCAATTCCAATCCTTTTCGGACTCATTTACCATTCTAATGCAACCTCTTTTTTTTTTTTTTTTTTTTTTTTTTTTCGATAATGATAAAACTCGGGTTTTCCGACCTGCCACTCGGTCGGCTCGGTCATGGGCGAGTGAGACTCGTCTTCGACTCAATCCGAGTCGAGCTATAGTAGATGAAAATCGGATCGGATTTCTTGGGTAGAGGACCCCGATTGAAGCACAAGCTACGATATTCTTCACTCCAAAGGTCTCGTGTATGCGCCAGGAGATGCCAAGTGGAAGGCCTACTCGGATGCTTATCCAACCACCTTCTTCAATTATTGGAACACAGCCCTTCCATTATTAAAAACCTGGTATAATATGCAATCCACCTTGCCACGTGTCCACTTCCTTGTCTCCCCTTGGCTTTAATTTTTTCAACAAAAACCCGATTTCGTAACTTCGCCGATACATGCCGGATCCAAGCTGTACTTTTTGTTATTTTTGGAGAATATCTGTTTTCGAGATTTTATTATTTAAATGCTTGGTAAGAAGTGTCTCAGAGTGACTCTCACTACACTACGAGATTCGGTACCGAATTGTACCGAATAAACGTTAGCCACAAAATTATTCCATGGTCGACGATATTGATAACGGCATGTAACGGGAGTATGACCTGGAAAAGAATATTTTGGACGCCACCTTAATGCCAAGCCCAATGTGAACCACTAAGAGGAACCAAATAGTATGGTCCACTTCTTATAGTGCACCACTTCACCTCGCTCATTTCGCTCTGAAACTCGGTCCTTTTCATTTCATTGTAAACATGGTGTACGCATTCATAACTTTTAGAGCAGTTGAGGGAAAAAAGTAAACCTGAAATCAGTCCAATATTGGTCATTGGTTGGTCTTACGATAAATATTATAGTATTTTTTTAAAATATTATAGATTATTATTTTTTGTATAGCGTAGCTATTCCATTGTCTTAATTATAATGTAAAAAATACTTAAGTAAGAACCTCTAATAATATAAAGATGGAAATATACCTCAAATACTAGTATAATGATTGTTGTCATTAAAATAATCAAATGAAGGAGCGTTTATAAATAACATCAATTAAATAATAAAGAATGAATGGTTTAAAAATAAAATTTGATGTAACCAGACTTGGGGCTTAACTTTAAAATAAAATAAATGTGTAACCAACCTTGACTGGAGTTACGTCCATACTCCATTTTCTCGTTTAAAAAACATGGAGGGGCACTTTTACTTTTACAAGGCATAAAATAATATCCTTTACTTACCAATGTAAGCTCACCAGAATTGAACGTCACAAAAACATGTTTCTAGTCTGCCATCGACGCGTCCATGCGGATAGTTGGAAACTCCGATTACCGAATGTCCGATACGTTTGACGATTGCTTAAGAGTTGAATTGAATGGCCTGGAAGAATTAATGAAGGGAAATGGGAATTCACGCGGGCACCGACCAGGAAGGGTCCGGACACCGGAACCGCCAAAACTAAAACGGGCACACGATCGATCGGGGATCTAGAAAGGGCAATTCGCGTAATTAAATGGTCAGTGGAGGTCTGAAAGTGGGGAGTCTGGAGAAGCGGTGACGAAATCAAAATGAATAAAGAAAAGCGGAATATTAGAATAATTGAGAAAAGGGTGAGTCCAGAAGCTACGAATACGGGTTTGACAGCTCCAAAGCGTCAAAAGACGGTATCCGGACGTTTCCGCTCTCCTTCGCAGTAATAACTCTTGACTCTTCTTTCCATCTCCTTAATTTTAATTTTAGCGCCTCATTACCGACTAATTTTTGCTTAGCAGCGGCAACCGTTTCCTATTTAAACACACCCTCGCCTCTTCTGTTTCCTCCCCTCGCTTCTTCTCTCTCTTTCGTCTATACGAAACGCCATTCTCTCGCGCTCTCCTGTTACATCTCCCCTCTTTTAACTTTCTTCATTTCCCTTCCTTTTCCTTCCTTTTCAATCCGTTCTTCAGAGTCCGGACCGTTTCTCGGTACGTTTTCTCTTTCGATTTCTTCCCGTTGTGAAATGCTGCCCGGCCGCGGCATCATTTTTTGGATGGAACTGCGGGGGTTTTCATTGTTTAGTTAGGTTTTACTGGTTAAGATATATGTAGATTTTCCGTCGTCGTTGAAATTTTTCGGCTTCTAAGTGTTCCAGTCGTTGACATTTCTGCGTTCAACTTCTGGCCTTTGTAATTTTAAGTTTTAGGACTCGGAGCGAATATCCTTGATGGTGTATTGTATGAAATGTACATGCCTTCCGAATATTTGTTTTTTATGTCTGAGATTATAACTCTAAATGTCCGGCTTAATCTGTACAGTTTGAATGATTTACTTGGATTCGTCCAGCCATTCTAGTTGCAGGTTTTATTTGTTGCTTGTTTGGTACTTCGTCGACAACGCAGACGTTTCTTGATTATTTAGGTGTCCTTTCAAGTTCTTTTCCTTTTCGTTTCTTTCTTTTTTTTGTATTTCGAGTACTGGATTGAGCATATTTAACATTCCTTGATGAGTTTTTTTAATCTATTTTGTTTTATATATATTTGCCTTTTCATGTAACATTTTTTTTTGGGATAACTAGTTAATGGTGAATTTTTATTATGTTGCCATTCTCATCTCTTCTTCAGATATTGCGGTTATAATCGTCTTGCCATTTTTTGCCCTGTTTTGTTCTTCTTTTGATTCCTTCGGAAGTGAAATATTGTAACTGCTATGTAACTCTTACTTCTAAATCATTTATTTGAAGGCTTTTTAACGTTTAATCGGAAAAGTTTGCTTTTGACGACCATATGTTAGTCTAACTGGAAAGTTCTCTCTATACTTCAGAATTCTTCTGGAAAGAATCAGTATTGGAGGAATCGACGGTCTTATAATTGTTTGTAGGTAATAAATTACATCATTATTGAAACCAAATTACGTTCATTCTCTTTTCAGGATCTAAGTGAAAATGGAGTTTCAGGGCCGATATCGACAGGCTCAAACATCTAAATATGATTGCCTTTTATTTGGTAAGTTTAATGGATCTCTTTTTTCAGCTTTCATTTGGGTTTGATTAACTGGAGAAATAAGTAATACTCATGAAGATATGTTTTTGAAATATCATCTTCAGATCTTGATGATACGTTGTATCCTTTGAGCTCTGGTTTGGCAGTAGCATGTCGAAATAATATTGAAGGTACCAAACGGAAAATTTTAATGACAAAGTTCTTTTCTAACTTCTTCTCTTCTTTTCCTGTCCTGTTTTATAGATGGCGATTCACTTCTCCTTGATTTTGTGATTAAAACTTTTGTGCTTGTTGCCCAGCGTATATGGTTGAAAAACTTGGCATAGATGAAAGCAAGATTCCTGTGATGTGTAATCTTCTGTACAAGTACTATGGAACAACAATGGCCGGACTCAGGGTATTCTACATATATCCTTTCTTATCATTTGTTTTATTTTCTGTTACTTCTCAGTAGCTGCGCTGTTTTAATGTGATTAACGTCCCCTTCTCCTCTCTTCTCACTTTTATATTGTGATTCGTTTTTCTTGCAGGCAATTGGTTATGAATTCGATTATGACGATTACCACAGGTGCCATCCCTTTCCATTATGATCTTTCTCTAAATGTTGCATTTTGTTAGAAAGAGATTTTACATTCTTCTGTCCTGTTTTTGCAGTTACGTTCACGGGAGGTTGCCCTATGAAAATCTGAAGCCGGATCCTGTGCTCAGGAACCTTTTGTTGAGCTTGCCTCTTCGTAAAGTAGTAAGTTTCTTGGAAGAATTTACATTAGTTTTATGAATAAGTAATCGTGTGGATCTTGTCCTAATCCCTTGTGAACTGTTTTAAATTCAGATATTCACGAACGGCGACAAGGTTCATGCTGCTAAAGTTCTCAGCAGACTTGGACTAGAAGATTGCTTTGAAGGCATTATATGTTTCGAGACTTTGAACTCCCAGCCTGACCCTCCTCAAGAAAGCTCTAAAACTGATATCTTTGATATAATTGACTATTTCTCAAAACCAAACGTTTCGATTGAGGATCTTCCGAAGACCCCAATCCGCTGCAAGCCTTCCGAGGCTGCCATAGAAGAAGCCCTTAAAATTGCAAACATCGATCCTAAGAGGACGGTAAGCCTTTACAAGCTGAAATTTCTATACTTCTTCAAAGGACGCCGTGCCTTTATTATGATAAGGCAAATTTTTTTAAAAAAATAAAGAAAAAGAAAAGGAAAAAGAAAAAAAACAAAACAGCTAAAAACAAAACAGCTCTGGCCGAAAAGAGAAAAACAAAGAGCTCTGCCCTACGTAACGTAACCCGACTCGGTAACTTGTTAGCACATCACATCTGAAAACGATTGATCTTGATGATTTTGGGTGAAAAAGACCTAAAATTCCTTCTCCTCTCAACTAAATAATTTAATACCAAGTTCGTGTATCCGATCCATGCTCTCACGCTGTTGGCTTTGCGTTTCAGATCTTCTTTGATGACAGTCTACGAAACATCCAGGCTGGGAAGCGCGTTGGTCTCGACACTGTTCTCGTAAGTATTTGGTCAGATTCCCGGGTGGATGACCTGTCTGGAGTCTTTAACTCTGTTCTCATTTGTAAGTTGTCTGATTCTTTAATTTTGTTTTGGACAGGTGGGTACTTCACAGAGATTGAAAGGCGCGGATTTTGCGTTGGAGAGCATCCACAACATTCGACAGGCTTTGCCGCAGCTTTGGGAAGAGGAAGACAAACGCGAAGGCGTGAGGTACTCTGGGAAGCCTGCGATAGAGACGTCTGTGACAGCTTAGTTTTCTTTGTATAAGAAATTCGAAAGCTAATATTGTTTAGCGTCTTGTCCAGTTCATGTTACATCATAGTGAATAAACTAGTCATTTTGTCCGGTGGGTTTGATTATTTTAGTAGGGTCGAATCGAACGACCTGTGTACGGTGTGGTGTACCTGCGCTCCCCTCCTCCGTCTCTCGCATGCCCAATGCTGTGAGCTGCGATTGGATTGCGCGGGAACTAGGAAGTCGGAAAAGATAGAATGGGGTAGTAACTTACGTTGAGCCGCCGAAAAGGAAGGAAGACGACAAAAGGGGCCTGTTAGCTCTAGTGGTGTCAGTCAGGGGGACCAGGCCCGACTACGGAAAGTCCCATCTGTTTAGAATCCAAGAATACGAATCTGAATCAGAGTCCATTATAAGTTGTAACGATCCCGCTCACATTCGCACCCACCCACTTTGTGCGTTGTCAAATCCTTCCTTCCTTTCTACTCAGATTACTTTTGCAATCGAACTCGCGTATATGAACCGAACTCACTTTTGTAAGTTTGCAGATAGCAGCCTGGCTACTATCTGCAAAACTTAGGCGGGCGGCAACCGTATTCTATATTCTATATATATATCCATAGGATCTCCAAAAAATTGGAAAATGATATGAAGGATAGAGAGATCCAAATCTGGAGGGCAAATACAAAATAGAAATGGAAACTCACATGCCCTCTCAATTGGTCTTTTTCGATGACAGATCTGAAATAAAGTAGAATAACTTTTAAGCTGGAAATACGTAGTTAAGCGAAAGGTCGAGTAACTTTCAGAGGACTTGCATTAGATAAGATAGAGAAAGACAAGCATCTTTGAGTTTTACAAACATAGCTTCATTGACACAGCTTGAATCTGAAACCATATGTCGATCGATCAGAATAATATGCACTAGTAGTGGAGAACAAGATAGCAACAATAACTATAGAACCTATATATTCGCCACCACGGAATTTCGAATTTAAAGGAGTAGGCCGTAGGCAGTGGATCGATAATGGATATGAGAATAAATGCTTCTAAAATGGGCAAGAGAATAAATACTCTAAAGATACTCTTAAATCACGTAGACTAATATATGCATGCCCAAGTTGAGTTTTGATGAACAATACCTTTATCATTTATCCTACTTCAGCATATTATTAGTAAAAAGTGCATTCTCATCCTTCATCAAACATTGTATTGATAGAATAACCATGCCTATTTTCATTTCGTATGATAGATGGTTTTATACTTCTTAGTGATTATAAATTTAGTCAATATTATATTAGCATAAAGAAAATATTAAGGCGTGAGTTCCGCACCAACTCCATCTACCATAGAATTAATAGTGACATCATTTGAATGAATATTTTTATGTTGCTTTCTCGATATTGTCACATTGTGTTTACAATTTACTCTTCAATGAGTCAAGATAGACAGTATTGAAGGAGACAAACCGGCCAGCAGCCAAGGGGTTGGTGTAACCAATCATCAACTATACTTTATAAGGTAAAATACCACGAAATAAGGGAAATACAACAAAATGACTGAAAATATAATAAAACGTGGTAAAATACCAGTGAAACATTCTTTCGTATTTTACCATTTTTTTATGATATTTTGCCTTAAGTGTTAGCAGCTGAATAGCGGGTATTGTAGTCTAGATCCAAACCCTATTCAGGTACATGAACAATAAAAGCACGTGGGGGGACCACGGAGGAGGGAGGGCCGATGTTGTTGCCAGCCTTCCCTAGGGACAATCCCCTTGTAGGCAGGCATGCACAAATAGAGCCTTCTGAAGCATAAGATGGGCCTTTAAAAGATTCTCCTTCCATGGGCTAGTCTTTTTCAATCGCCCAGACTTGGGCTTCTGTATTTCTTTGGTTTCTCTTTGTTACGAACTCTGTTATATAACTCGATCATATATTGTTGGACCAAATTAAACAGTCCATTTCGCAGGCCCCTTTCTACTCGTTTTGGATTTGTGGGCCGCAACAAGTCTTTTCGCTTTCAGGCATATATATATATATATATATATATAACATCGATGGAAGGCCTCTTTCTGTGTTGTACGTTACGGTTGGTGCCATTATCTCAACTCTGAAGGCCCTTTAACTTAAAAGACGTGATTAATTAGTACATATCAAGATTAAGAAAGGACACCAACCGACATGTCTAACGGAAATTAGTCCTGATGTTAGCTCTTCAACGTTAGACACTGCATCCTTATAACTCCTTTCTGCAAATTGTCAACCCATCTTGCATTTACGTAAACACAAAGTTTGACGAAGAAGAACTGACAATTTAATAATAACGGGTGTCACTAGCTACGTCCAACACTAACTACTGCTACTACTAATACAGCTAGAAAATATGAACGAGAACGTTGAATTCCCATGCACCATACATTTAAGTGTGTAATTGAATTCTCATCTACATTTGAATCTAATACACCCACTTGGGTTTTCATTAATAGAATTAATCCTGAAGAGAATTAAATTGAAAGATGAGAAGGAAATTAAGGGAGAGCCAAGTTAGACGTCGGAGGACCTTCCATAAGTATATAACTAATTACTAACGTGTTTAATTACGTAGTCTAATAGGTTACTTTCTCAAAGCAGAAGTGAATCCTGCTAGCTAGCCGTGACAGGAAGACCGAGATCCGGGAGGTTGAACTTGGATGGGTAGGAAATTCCTTGAGTTCTAGGCATCCCTGTATCTACCTTGCTCTTCTAGCTGTTGGCATATATATTATATATATCTTCTTTAATTAAAAATTGGGGGTTGAATATCGATCTTATAATTAATTAGGTACTAACTGTATTAACCTCAAGCAAAATCAAAAGAGAGAGCTGCATGTATTCCCATTTCAGAAAAATTAGATAAGAGAGCATGTATGTAGAGCTGTGGGAATCTAATCTCGTTGAAATAATCTCACTTCATAAACACTCTACAACATAGCTCGAACAACTGCTTAGGCCAACCGGCCAAGAACAATACCTTTCACTGAGAATTGGAAGCAATGGGGAGACTTTCCTTTTTCTCTCGATTCACCTAATCAACCAACCTTCTTCAAGTATGCCTATAAAAGCAATGCACTCAAGAAACACATGGAATCGTACTACACATCCCCGTCTTTCTCTTGCCTAGCAGAATCATCAATCGGCCTCGATCTCTTCGAGGAATTAAGCAAGTGATGGCTGCAGCTTCCGTCCTGTCCTCCTCAATATTGCCAGTCAGAATTTTCTTATTTGCACTTGCTGCAATCTTGCTCGTCTTGCCTCCGCTCGCAGGAGCCAAACATGCAGGCGCCGTTACCAGGCATTACAAATTCGATGTATGCGTGGCGTGCTGTACTTACTCGTGGCAGCGATCTGATTAGCTAGTTAAATGCTTCTCCTTGTATGTGTCTCTGATTTTTCTTACTATGTTCTTTGCAGATAAGGATGAAGAGTGTGACCAGACTGTGCCACAGTAAGAGCATCGTTACGGTGAATGGGAAGTTTCCCGGGCCGAAAATTATAGCAAGGGAAGGTGACAATGTGGTTATTAAAGTGACTAACAACGTCCAGAACAACATCTCCTTGCATTGGTACGTACAGTCCTCCTCCTTCTCTAAGCTCTCGATGTTACTAATTAATTAACGTCTCTCTTTCATATTATATATATCGACCTGTCCTCCCATATTTTGATAGATATAAGATATAAATTATATAATGTTTGCAGGCATGGGATTCGTCAGCTTCAGAGTGGATGGGCAGATGGTCCCGCATATGTGACTCAGTGCCCAATACAAACTGGTCAAAGCTACGTGTACAACTTCACAATCACGGGCCAAAGAGGAACGCTCTTTTGGCACGCTCACATCTCATGGCTCCGTTCCACCGTCTACGGGCCCATGGTCATCCTCCCAAAACGCAACGTTCCATACCCCTTCCCCAAACCACACAAGGAGATCCCAATTATCTTTGGTAATGACAAGATTAATTAAGTACTACGAATTAATAAATATGATCATCTGTATATATAAGAGTACTATTAATTAATTTTCAAGCGAATTAACGATCAAATTCTGAATTTGGTGTCTTAATTTGCAGGAGAATGGTTTAATGCAGATACAGAGGCTATCATTAACCAAGCTCTTCAAACCGGCGGAGGTCCTAATGTCTCCGATGCCTACACCTTCAATGGTCTCCCAGGACCCTTATACAACTGCTCATCTAAAGGTTCTGCTAATTAATTTACTCAAAATTATTACCATATGATCAATCACCTGAATCAAACAGTACTGTACGTCGTCGCTTCCGGATGCTCGATCTTTCTCAATTTCGATGCGAATTGTGTACATGTGGTGTTGCAGATACATTCAAGCTTAGTGTGGAGCCCGGAAAGACATACCTCCTCCGTTTGATCAACGCTGCACTCAACGATGATCTCTTCTTCAGCATCGCGAATCACTCCCTCACGGTGGTGGAGGCGGATGCTGTTTACGTGAAGCCATTCCAAACAGATACCCTGCTCATAACCCCCGGCCAAACCACCAACGTCCTGCTCAGGACCCAACCCACTTTTCCAAATGCCACCTTCCTCATGGCTGCGAGACCCTACGCCACGGGTCTGGGGACCTTCGACAACTCCACCGTCGCTGGAGTTGTGGAATATTACAAACAACCCAGTTCCTCATCATCAATATCCGTTAATATTCCTCCTCCAAAGAAACTTCCCCTGTTCAAACCCACACTCCCGGCTCTCAACGACACTTCCTTCGCTACGAATTTCAGCAGCCGACTTCGCAGCTTGGCCACTCCCCAGTTCCCGGCGAACGTCCCTCAAACGGTCGACAAGCGCTTCTTCTTCACCGTCGGCCTCGGAACGAACCCCTGCCCCGGTAATGCATGTCAGGGGCCCAACGGCACGAAATTTGCAGCGTCCATCAACAACGTCTCGTTCGTGCAACCCACCACGGCGCTTCTCCAGGCGCACTTCTTTGGTCAATCTAAGGGCGTCTACACCACCGACTTCCCCTCTAACCCGCCCTTCCAGTTCGATTACACGGGCAATATTCCTCCGAACAACACGATGGTGGACAATGAGACCAAGGTGGTGGTGCTTCCTTTCAACGCGAGAGTGGAGCTGGTGATGCAGGACACCAGCATTCTGGGCGCCGAGAGCCACCCCCTCCATTTGCACGGCTTCAACTTCTTCGTGGTGGGTCAAGGGTTCGGTAACTTTGACAAGAAGAAAGACCCCCCCAAATTCAATCTCGTCGACCCCGTCGAGAGGAACACGGTCGGGGTTCCTTCCGGTGGTTGGGTTGCCATTCGTTTCCTTGCCGACAACCCAGGTATATAACTTTTTTTATATCTTTGTTATCGAATATGAATGAGATTGAAGTAATGGAAATTTATATATATTCATGCAGGGGTATGGTTCATGCATTGTCACCTGGAGGTCCACACGAGTTGGGGTCTGAAGATGGCATGGGTGGTGCTGGACGGGAAGCTGCCCAACCAGAAGTTACCACCTCCGCCGTCTGATCTTCCCAAGTGCTAGCTGATGAATTCGTCCGTTGATGAAGAAGAAGAGACTTGTCAAACCGTTTCCTACAGTTCTGCTAATTTATACCATTTTCTTTGATTCTTGTTCCTGAAGACCACCACACTTTCTCGATCGAGCAACTAGATTGGCTACGTACATTCCGGAATCCGAAGGGATAACACGGAGAGGAAGAGAAGAGTACTAATGAGATTTGTGATTATAAGCTTTCTTGTTTTTATTTTCCATGGTAATAAGAATTTGAGACCTTTCAAGTACGTACTCTGCTCATAATCCATATTTAAAAATGTCACAAATTGTTGATAACATTAATACTACAAGAATACAATGCTTCCTCAAAATACAACAATCGAGTACCTTCTTGACTGAAGAAAAATGCTGTTGAGGCCGCATGCAGTAGCAGATTCTCATTCTTGACAACTTTTAATCATGTCCTTGCCTTCAAGGACTGATTTAGGTTCTGATAGTACTAGATTACAAGTATGATAATGGTTTATCAATTTGGAATAGGCAAATTAATTTCTAGCTAGCTAGTTAATCATTTTGGATATATATATATATATATATCCTGTCTAATTTCACATTCTTTTCCTAAAAATACATACAATACGAAACCCTTATTTGGGATGGGCATCCTTCACTATATATGGGTATTTTAAGAAGCTAAATGCTCAATTAATTAAATATTAATACCGTATTTACAAAAGTTGACCAGCTTTAAATATTTTTCCTTCAAAGTAAAAAGCCTAGATATATAAGAGCTGCCATATTCAGTCATTCGGTACATTCAGGGCTTTTCTAATTTCTATTAGTAAAGAGATCTTAATTACTTCAGCCTTTGTTTGGCGTGACGTATCTGACATGCTAAAGAATTTCCCTTCCAGCAGATTGGTTAGATGTCGGCTATGATAAAGTTTAATGGTCAAGGACCTCATAATTAATTAGCTACTTTAGCTTGCTTTGATTTTAAACCTTAATTAAAATTTAGTAGTAAGCTGCTCACGACATATAGGAAAAACTCTTTTATCCTCTGTTATTTAATTTATAACTTGGCCAGGTCTGCCGGTTCAATTGGTTATTTTGTCTTGGACCTAGACTCATTCCCGAGTTAAAAAGAGAGAGATCTGAAAAAACTAGAAAAAGCATGTAACCTGGCTGGTTGAGATGAGGCTGCAGGCGGACCCTCAAGTGCATGTTTGAGTACTACCTCCACCTTAAACCCTAATATAAACCCCAAATATTTTTTTTATAATTTTTTTTTTCTTTTTTTCTTTTTGGTTTTTTTTGAGAGCCAAAGGAAGATGAACCTCGTCTCTGCATGTGCAATGATGTTATATATCTGTTATATTAATTTGAAGTTTGAAGTCCTTTTGAAAAGGGAATTAAAAGAAAAGTTGGTTGAAATTCGTTGATTGAAGTCAAAAGATGAGTTTAATTATCATGCATCATCTAAAACGTACTCTAGTGTCCCTCGAGCAATTAATTAAGCACACAAGTACTTTTGATCTGCAACATATATATATATATATATATATATATATATATATATATATCCATATATAGATAGTCCCATGAAATATTGGACCTACAAATTTGCTCTTAGATCAGTAGATGTAGAGCTGATCTGCTTATGCAAAATACAATGTACTCTTTGAGTACGTACATGAAAAAAAGAATAATATAACAGGTCGGTCTATCCGACTCCCTAAGATTTGAATTTTAGTGGAAAATATAGAGATAGAAATTAAATTCCATCATCGTCAGCATTGAAATTGCATTTATACGTCCCTGTCATGTTCTTCATTCTCTATTATGACATGTAGGTATACCGTCTGACATCAATATAATTGACTTGGAAGCAAGGTGTTATTGGGTAATCGGTTTTCCTAAGGTACGATCTCTTGCGTCCTTAATTAACAATGGTGAAAGCTTGTTTACGTACTTGCAATATCACGAATGGAGAAGCAGATCAGGCGCTCTACAGGTGGGAGACGCCTTTCACGGGTCCATTGTGATCAGAACGAATTAAGTTAATATATAACCGCGGAATTCCAAATAACAAAATGTGAAAGATCGATCACCTGACCTCGAAGTAACTGCGTGTGGAGGTAGTAAAAGGAAACGTACGGCTGAGTTGATTTTGACTTTGTTCTGGGAAAATTAAGAAATGAGGGACCCAAGCTGCAGGCGTCCCAGATTAATTAAGTTCATGGAATTCCGAAAAAGGCTCTTTCTCCTTCTGGGTCAATGAGAATGATTCTTCACCTAACATGTATATATGGGTCGACGGTGATCTCTCACCATGAAAATGAAAAAAGGCCTCTGTTTTTCTCATTGAAATTAATCTGAGTGAAATATATATCACCCACAGATCGTGCTATGTCTGCCTGGCCGAGTCGTTCTTCACAGGGGAAGGCTTCATCTGGGTTCGATCGAGTTATCTTTTGTAATTATCAGTACTAATATTAATCAGTACTATATATGGGGAAAAACATTTATATAAGTTACAGTTCACGCGCCTGTCTTTCTCTGCTACTTTCTAGAAGTTAGCTGTTACTTAATTAGTTTCAATGATCTGATTAAGTTTAGGATTGAGTATGTTTAGCGGTTTCCGGGCGTTGACCGTGAAGAAGAAAAAAATTGGCACTATATATGGTATATATATATATATATATGGCATGAAACGATGGATGTTATATAAAGGTTTTGTACATGGGAAAGAAAAGCCAAGAGAGTGTTTAATACGATTTTAATCTACTTAATCAGCACTCTAAAGTAAAATATGACCCACGATTCAGGTGTTATGATGATCAATGGACCCACGAAAAGCCTTTTATCTTGCTGACAATTAATATCGTCACCTAATTATCAGATAAACAGTGCTCCAGCCTCGCTAATCGCTACCTATATAACCATTCACGGATGTGAATCTTTTGAACTATCCCATTTGTCCAATATTTGTCCAGCTATTCAGAGGGAGAAAAGGCCAAGCTTGGAGAGAGAGAGGGGCGGCTGCACTTTCCTTCCATCCACAGCTACGACCATGACGACTTTGCTTTTTGCAGCCATTGTTTTGCTCGTCTTGCCGGCTTCCTCCCACGCCCAGCGCACCAGATACTATGATTTTCATGTACGTAAGTAGAGTAGTGCTCAAAACTGTGTTTATCAGCATAGTCCGAGTTTTAAATGGGGTGTGTATAATTAGGAGTAGGGGTGGAGGGTTATGGGGTCAGAGTGGCCTCTGCGCTAGTTTGATCTCTCATTAATTGTAGTTATTTATTAACATCATCTGTTTGTTTTCTTATAAATATATATTGCAGGTTCGGTTGCACAATGTGACTCGACAATGCAAGACGAAGACCATTTTAACTGTTAACAGTCAGTTCCCAGGGCCTAAAATTCTTGCCAGGGAAGGTGATAGGGTTCTAGTCAATGTTACCAATCACGTCGCCAACAATATCTCCATACATTGGTAAGAAAACACGATTTTCTGAGTTAATTTTTGAGATAAGCTTAATTATATATATAGCCCCAAACTAAATTCTTTAATATATACATAACCTTTCAATAGATTCATTTTTGGACATATATATATTCATCCTAAATAATAACATACTATATATATATATATATATATATATATATATATATATATATATATATATATATATATATGTAGATTACCTTTCTAAGTGAAATTATGTGTTGCAATGGCTCTCCATATGTCACAAATATATTGTGTGTCATCATGTAATTAATAGCTAATTTTCCGATTTTAAACTTCACCTGGCATTTTCTCCATATAGTAATTAAAGTAGTGAATAACGTACTAATTAATGACTTGGATGGAAGCAGGCATGGCATTCGACAGCTGCGGAGTGGATGGGCTGATGGTCCTGCCTACATTACTCAGTGCCCCATACAAACCGGCAAATCCTACCTTTATAACTTCACAATCACAGGACAAAGGGGGACTCTCTTCTGGCACGCACATATTTCTTGGCTGAGGGCAACCCTCTATGGTCCTTTAGTTATCCTTCCCAAGAAAAATGTTCCTTACCCGTTTCCCCAACCATACAAGGAGGTTCCTATCTTGTTCGGTGAGGAGAAATATTTAAATTAAGAGAAATTAAGAGAGAATTACCATGTATATATGTGTTCCTGAAGATACGGTAATTAATTATAAGATAACAAACTTGGAGTACTATGACTGATTAAATATTACAGGCGAGTGGTGGAAGGCGGACACAGAGGCTGTGATCAACCAAGCTCTTCAGACTGGGGCGGGGCCTAACATCTCCGATTCATTCACTATCAACGGCTTCCCGGGGCTCCTATATAACTGTTCATCACGAGGTATCATATTATTACACGAGTCAAATGGCTTATCTATGAATAATTTTCGCATAAAGTTGAACTCATTAATATAATATATCCCGTCAAACATTCGCACTCGCTCATGATAACTCTATCCGGTCCGGTGAAACTTTGATATATATATATATATATATATATATATATATACTTGATCGGTATCTTTAAAGAGGAACAAACATTAATAATATTGTCAATGCATGATCGACGACGATGATGATGATGATACTTTTCTTAATTTCCGTGTTCGTTGCTCGATCATGCTAATTACTTTTAATCAATTAATGTTTTCTTGTGTTTGTGTGCATGGAGCTAGATACGTACACTGTGAAGGTGAAGCCCGGTAAGACGTACCTGCTGCGGCTGATCAACGCTGCACTCAACAATGACCTCTTCTTCAGTATCGCCAATCACTCCCTCACGGTGGTGGAAGCCGACGCCGTCTACGTGAAGCCCTTTAACACCACCACTCTTCTCATCACACCAGGGCAAACCACCAATGTCCTACTTCACACGGAACCCATTTACCCCAATGCCAAATTTCTTATGGCCGCGAGACCTTATTTGACTGGACAAGGCACATTCGACAACACCACCACAGCCGGAATTCTCCATTACAAAAAACCCAATTCATCATCTTCTTCTTCAAATACGAAACGACCGATCCCTCTGTACAAACCAAAACTTCCAGCACTTAACGACACCGCCTTTGCTGCCAACTTCCGCAACAGGCTTCGTAGCTTGGCGAACGCTGAGTTCCCAGCCAACGTTCCTAGGAAAGTTGACAAGAAGTTCTTCTTCACGGTGGGTTTGGGTGCAAACCCCTGCCCCAAGAACCAGACGTGCCAGGGTCCAAATGGCACCAAGTTCTCCGCTTCCATGAATAATATCTCTTTCATAGTGCCCACCAGGGCCCTGTTGCAGGCTCACTACTTTGGGCAATCTAAGGGGGTACTATATACGACGGATTTCCCCAGCTTCCCTCTCGTCCCCTTCAATTACACGGGGACTCCTCCAAACAACACGTTCGTGACTAATGGAACCAAGGTGGTGGTGCTACCTTTCAACACGACCGTGGAGGTGGTGCTGCAGGACACGAGCATTCTCGGGGCGGAGTCTCACCCCCTGCATCTCCATGGCTTCAACTTCTTTGTACTGGGCCAGGGATTCGGGAACTTCGACCCAATGAAAGACCCTCCCAAATTCAATCTGGCTGACCCGGTGGAGAGAAACACCGTGCCCGTACCTTCCGGTGGCTGGGTTGCGATTCGTTTTCTTGCAGACAACCCAGGTGAGTGAGTCACTGAGCTACGTGTATACAACAAATCGGAGAATTAATTGAACTGCCGGTCGTTACTTAATTGTTCTAGGGATACTAGCTAATGACCGGCCTTTTTACGAAAATATTCGTTTTGATGTGCAGGTGTGTGGTTCATGCATTGCCACTTCGAGGTCCACCTCAGCTGGGGTTTGAAGATGGCGTGGATAGTGTTGGATGGAGATTTGCCCAACCAGAAATTGCTGCCTCCGCCGTCCGATCTACCTCAGTGTTGATTTTGACCCATATATGTTGACACCCCACTTTTAATTATTAATTTTTTGTGGCTTGTGTCGATCATTATATTGTGTTGGAGAGAGCGCGATGGATGTGATCAAACAACGTCCTCGAGAAGGGCCGGCCCCGGCGTATGATGCCTCATCTGTTTATGTGAACTCTACTTTTTTAATTTCTTTCTTATATATTTACCTGATTCTCGAATAAAATCTGATTTTTTTTTTTTTTCACATTTTTATCTTTTTTAATTTGCTACCAATTTGCGGATTGAAAGTAATTAATTTGCCCCCCCTCTAATATATATCCCCTTTGGACACTGATTTAGTATGGTTAATTATATATGATTTATAAGTGATTGTCATTTGGAAGCTCTTGAGCCTGGTGGATAGCTCAAGTAACTTGATTTCCTTAAAAAAATCAGTTCCCACACGACTCTGGAGCACCCATATACAATAACCTATTAAAACTTGGAAATGCATAATAAAAATATTTGGAGATGCGGGGGATCGAACCCCGTGCCTCTCGCATGCAAAGCGAGCGCTCTACCATTTGAGCTACATCCCCATTGATTTTTATAAGGTCTGGATGATATTAAAAGTTTCAGAAATATCTTCCTCTTTAAACACATTTATACAAGTCCACTTCGGCCCAAGATATATAGTAAGATCCCACACAGCCTTCATAAACCCTATACATGCACTTTTACGTAACATATATAGGGGATCGAGTCAGGGTCCGGGTCTATTCATAAGTACTTGATTAAGAAGCCAATTAATCTAGAGAGACTGAGTGAATAGACTAACTAATAATTAAATTCCCAAATTTACATTTTTGGCAAGAATAGCAAAAGTTAAACAAACAAAAGTGCATATACAAAAAGAACTTTTTGACGTGGTGTCATCCGGCCTATTGCGTAAGAGAGCTTTTTTTTTGCTTTTGCTTTTGGTATCTAAGCAACTACATATATATATATATATATATATATATATATATATATATATATATATATATATATATATGCTTGAAATTAAACTCTTGTACTAATTAAGTATGTCACCGATGCCTTCGTCACCATTCCCACAGTCATTGGACGACCCCTATATATATCTGCAGGTACATCACATTTACGTAAAGTTACAAATGCTCGTGACCCTCACTTACTTTTCTTGACTCAAATTAAGCATATATTAGAAAAGGTGGATCGAGCCTCAATATATAGAATTAATTCCAAAAGTTCCACCAGCTCTAATATATATATACATGGTGGCGAACCGATGGCATTAATGAAAAACGTCGAATCAATCGGTTGAATGCACGGTGGGTGTCGGCCCCTGGCTTGCCCGTGGACTGTGGAAGAGTTATAGTACTAAGTCCATACTGGGGCTCCATCTGTATGTGCTGCTGTATGACGGTGTTTAGCGATGTTGATCGTACAACGGGGGGCATGCATCATTGATCAGGCATTGGCCCGCCTGAAATGATGCTCTCAATTATAGCTTTCATCTTCCACAGAGGAGTCCTGATTGATAAGACCGCCCTTCTCAGAAGGTATGACGTGAGAGGGACGACCAAATTCTTCGAGTGAATCCTTTGCTTCCTGGGCAATCAGATTTTTGGCAACACTCTTACGTATCCCAGAAACAAAAACAGATGCTAATCGGTAATATATATACATATATATATATATATATATATATATATATATATATATATACCGGAGACAATGTCTGTTACGTTCAATATTCGTGTAATTAAAATTTTTCTAATTTGGGGCATGCAGCCTCCCCTCCAGTCACTGCAGAGGGCAGCGCGGCCATCTTTCAGCCTCGATCGGTGGCTAGTTTGAAGGGGAAAATAATTTTGAATTTATGCAAAAAGATTGATGAGAAAAGAGCTTCCATGGCTGCACTCTGATAATTAGTTAGGGTGGAGCTAGCTAGCTATGATCTAAAGCACACTGACAATATTATTATTGGGTCGAAGTAATGGCATGTAGAGTCTGCTACTAGTAATTCTTTCAAGTCTCGGCTAGAAGATATTTATATGGAAGAACTTGTTCAGCAACTCATTAAGATTAAATCTTTCAAGTCTCTAAATTGTTTACTTAAAACGTTACACACTGGAAAATAGGTAACAATTAATTGATTTGGAAGAGTAAATTAAGGAAGAGATAAAAGTACTCCGTGGTATAAGTTCACCAACCTAGCTAGCTAGCTGATTGAAGCAGAATGGTACCTTCCATATTTGTTTTTTCTAGGTTCAATTTGCCTCATTGGCGTCTCTTTGTATATCATGTATGATGATTATTTTCTTGTCCGGATTCTGGACAGCTTGTTAAGAGTAGATTTTTCTCTTCAGATACTGGTTGCCGATGAGATTCTCCAATCTGGACCCCTGCACTTGTCGCCTTCTACCACATACATACACGGTCCATCTCAGTAGTACAGGACTCGGCAAACTGCTTTTATGATACGTGAAATTTCATTTCAGTTGTCTTCCAAATGAATTACAGTTTCTGAATCCGCTCTCTTATATACAGACAAACAACTAGCAGACCATTGAAAAACCAATTAAAATTGGAACTATAAAATATTAAGCTTGTCAACTTATATATGAGAGTCTGAATTAAGGTTGAAGCAGAAAGGACATGCACTGATGATATATATCCTATTGCAGTAATGGAAGTATATATAGTAGTTCATGTACCAGGGAATCGCAGACCATGTGGCATTCACATGGAGGGTGGAGCCCATGCATGAGGACTTGGAGGAGGGATGGTATCGAACTTGATCAGATGCAACCAATTAAGTCGTCGATCGACTTGAGACATACAATACATGCACGAGTAAGGTCCAAAAGATCGATCATAGAAGAGAAATGTTTCAGATTAATGGGGCCGGGTAGGGCCGTGGCCGTGGGGTTGCAGTTTGACAACCTCTGTCTGCATGTGCAGGGGGGAGTGAGATCTGCACGTACAAATCCACTCTAAAACAAGGTGACAATGAGTGCAGAAGAAGGAGATTGCAGGGAGTCATCATCAATCATCGAGAAAAGATAAAGAGAAGAGAGCAATGAATGGCTGAGGGAGAGATGCCACTTCTAATTGTTTTGTGATCATATATCCAACTTAACATCAACATTAGTACTTAGACGTCGCAACATCCCCACCTTCTCCCTCTCCATTTATTTCGAATATATGTCCTCCTATCCAATGAAAGGACCATATGTATATAGTCATACATATACTCCCACTCAGGCTGAGTAGTACTGATGAATATCTCCAGCTAGTGGAAAAGAACTGCAGCAGATGCGCTATTAATGGCTCTCTAGGATCAGGACATGCATGATCGTTCTCGTTTTCGTCCTCTCTCTCTAGATCTCTCTCTCTCTATCATTTGCTCTCTCTTTCACATTTGTTCTCTCTCTCTCTCTCTCTCTCTCTCTCTTTCACATTTGTTCTCTCTCTCTCTCTCTCTCTCTCTCTCTCTCTCTCTCTCACACACACACACACACACACACACTCATTTGCTCACTTGCTCTCTCTGTATCTCTCTCTTTCCATCTGTTATCTGATAAACGCTCGGAAGCCAGCACCGACAGTCGACGTCAGGCAGATTCGAGTTCTGTCAGGAGAATGGTACCGAGTACGAAGGACAATGGCATACATTTCTATGAGGACCGGTTTCCTTATCTATGGGGACGGGCCAAGACGGTTCCCAATAACCTGGTTTTTACTAGTGAAATTACACCTTCAATTTTTAAACCTTACAGTAGACGTTATTAGTTATTACTTGTTTTATGGATATGATGAAGAGAAAGGGTAAGAATTAATGAGGACGGATTATGAATAAGATGAAGAGAAAGGATAACAACTAAACAATTTGATCCAAATCAAAGGACCCTGAAGCTAGCTCCGATCAATCAATACTGCTTGACTGTCCTTCAATGAGCTTTGTACGTGGTCATGTAGTAAAGAATGAGCGAGATATCCAAATAGAAGTTTTGGTCTATATATATACATATATAAGTATGCCTGAAACGTACTATATAATTATATCCTTTTAGAAGCACCTCAATTTAAAAAGTTAAAAAATGTGTCATGAAGAGGGTAAGGTCGTCTTCCCATCTCGGTACTTACTTTGGTAGGGAGTTTCTAGCCTGATAATCTTAGTTCGCGTTCGTGACTTTTTAGCATATATGTATATGTATATATCTCGGTACGTTCATGAGGGGGGCTTTAAAGGACAATATCTTACGATTCTCACGTTGGACAGTTTCTTGTGTTTATGTTTGAAAAAAATAATAATCCATATTTACTAAAAGCAAAAGAAAAGAGGTGCAAAGTCCGGAGATAGAAAACAGAAAAGCTCACGATTCCTGGGTAATTCGTAGTAATTGTACCAAAAGAGGACAAGGTTGCTGGCCACCAGGAAGGCAACTTGCCCCCACCAGGGTAAAAGGGAGATCTCAGAAAATCGTCGATGAAGCAGAGAGACATCAGAGAGATCAGAGAGGCAAATGATAGAGAGAGAGAGAGAGAGAGAGAGAGAGAGAGAGAGAGAGAGAGAGAGAGAGAGAGAGAGAGAGAGAGAGAGAGGTAGAAAGAGAGCAAATAAGAGAGAGCCAATGAGAGAGCGAGAGAGCAAATGATAGAGAACCAATGAGAGAGAGCCAATGAGAGGCGAGAGAGCAAATGAGAGAGAACCAATGAGAGAGCGACAGAGCAAATGAGAGAGAGTGAGAGTGAGAGAGAGAAAGAGAGAAGAAATGAGAGAGAGAGAGAGAGAGAGAGAGAGAGAGAGAGAGAGAGAGAGAGAGAGAGAGAGAGAGAGAGAGAGAGAGAGAGAGAGAGAGAGTGAAAGGGATGGGGTCGTCTGGTCCGTGATGCTTAGAACTTAGAACAGCGGAGAGCAGAGACGACGACCCTTTTTGTTTTTTCAATCACCACCAAAGGGAGAGTGATGATGGCAAATGGGACGATCCAAATCTTGATGTGATCGGTAGGTGTTTTAGCCTGTTTCCCTTCTGGATTTTTTACAAATATTAGGGTTACGGCTTCAATATTGTTAAGTGAAATCTACCGTCTTTCTTGTCATAACGGCTAACATACTCCTTCCTCTCCTTGTTCTGTTAACGTTCCTCAGGCGAACATGTTTGATGCAAGACACATATTGATGCAAGACACATATTGTACTCCATCGATCATTTATATATAGTATTATATACAGTGATACAGTGCTCGATCCTCACGAACAAGAGGAATATTACTTATTTCTTTCCTTCCTTTTGAGTATCTATCCCACAGGGGATACCTATCTGCTTTCCTTTTTTCCGAAAGCGTACGTGTGCAGAGACATAGAACCGTTCGACGAAAACAATAAACAGAAGAGGCAACAGTTTTTTGGGTTATGCACTGAAAATATTCCTGCTATCTCCTTCAAAAAAACCTCTGCAACTAAAGTAAATATGGGCAGCAGTCTTTGCTTCAGACTAGAATATATTAATATAAATCCTCTACAGACCAAAGGGTTGCTAAGGTGAAGATCAGTGAAGAGTGAAGAGGGTGGGTATATATACTTCAATAAATATTATAAAATGAGAAATTAAAAAAATCATATTGAGAAAGAGAATAAGAAAATGTTGAAATCTGTGATTCGTTAATTTTGATCTTTTGGTTTCCTTAGCTAGTTCGGTTTATAGCTAGTGGGCCGGAAGTAAGCTTATTATAATAAGGAATCGAATAGAATTTAAGAATTAGAGGGTGATGTGGGCGTCATTATCCTTTGTTGCAAGCAAAAGGGAACAGTAATGATGTGGCGTCATTTATTGAAGACGTGAAGGAGACTGAGAGAGTACTGGGGCTGTTAGCGTCTGAGAGATTGAGACGGAGGGAAGTACTGGTGAGGAGTAGCGTCAGTGAAAGCCGAGGATTTCTTTTTGGTATGCGAACTTGCAGATCCGAGGAGGGAGGGAGGGAGGGAGGGAGGGAGGGGTTTAATCGTTTAAGACTTTTAAACGTTTTAAGGCGACAAGGTGAAAGCTGTCCGAGTACTGGGGAGGGTGACGTACGTTGTGTGGTCTGTGTTCTTCGAAAGAAGGAGAGAAGGGAGTGCTGCTGCGACTGGGTGGCTGCCTCTTTCAGTCTTTCTCACCCGTCCCGCTCCCTCCCTCCTCGTACGATTTGGGTCGACTCCACTCGACTCGACGCGCGCCATCAATTAATTAATATGTCTAGTCCCCTTTGACGTTGCAGCCTTGCTCCTGCTCCTGTGCTTGCCTCTGCTACGTATGTCTGTCTGCACCTCCTCTTCTCCAGAATCTCTAAACCCCCGTTGCAGGCGCGCTCCCACTTTCTTTTCCCTTGCCCTCCTGTAAAAAAAAATCTCTGCCATTGTTCTGCCTGCCTACCCGCCCCAGTCAGTCGGTTCCCCTTGGGACCAAAATGCCCTACCTCCCCCAGTTTACCTTTTTTTTTTTTTTTTTTTTTTTTTTTTTTTTTTCTTTCTTTCTTTCTTTAGACCCAACGCTTTTCAGTAACACTTGGACTAGAATAACCTTACAAGTTACCCACCCCTGTGCCTGCTGCTACTTGGGCCTCTACCAGTGTCTGCAAATCGATCGCTCGAGTTCATTTCCTTCTCCACCAGACTCATCATGTGCTTTGTTCATAATTTCCAGCAGTGTTATCTTGCATCTTTTTTGCAGTTTTAGCTAGCTAGCAGCTTCTTGTTTATCTATCTTTGATCGCAAGCATCTCAACTGCCCAACTACTACTTACTTAGGAGCTGCAGAGCACGTCCGAGAATGTAGATTCCTGCAGTCACAAATTCAATAGTGGAGAATGATGTTTTTTTTTTTTTTGCCGCGCGTCCAAGAAGAAATAAACACACTCACACACACATATTATATATTAGCTACCATTCAATTGATGAATTCCCTGATGTGTCATCAGTCACCAACCTAGTGCGCATATTTTTTTTATCTATCCCCCAGTTGATAGCTACACAAAAGATTTCGATTGATCAAGACGCGCGCACGGAAAGACTATTTAAAAAAAAGAAAAAAAGAATCTCTTTGCTTGCTTTAATCCGCTGAACTCTCAACAACTGATAATCTTTCGAAACGTATACATGATTTGCAGAAGAAAAGTGGTACCTCTTTGATTCACAACACGACGAAGGACTACAGCTTTAAATGACGTTTGATCTCGCTAAATAAAGTTGTCTACTCGTGTATACACTTGGGATCGATCGTACGCCCAATTAAAACATTAACAACAGAAATTAAATAAGAAAAATGAGTAGTACTGATGAAGGCGCGCGTAACGAGTCTAATGATCATAATCTACATTTAAAATCTAAGATTCTGCACTATCACTTAATCACTATCTGGATCATGCATCTATCTACTCGGTTTGGACCTACTTGTATCCCTAAACTGCGGCGCAATTATTGAATCTGGGAAGCCAGATAGACTTCATCGTATGCTCTTTAATCATCAGAATCTGTGAATAAGATGTTAACTATCACCTCTATTTCATCTTAATTAATACACTTTTCTAAATATAACTTTTTATATAGTGGAGATGTAGTATGACGCATGTTCTTCCTATCGTTAGATATATATATAAGAGTAGAGAACGATAAGATAAATGGGTTTTTCTCATTTGTTTATGTCGCATGCGGCATGGTAAGAAAAACTACTTAAACAAAGGGTGTGTTTAACAAGTTTATTTAAACAGGGAAAGCGCGTCTCCACAATCTAAGTTGTCAAATGGGTAATTAATTAATGTTGGAACTTTATGAGGAGTACATAAGAAAGAAGGGAACAGGAGGGAGATTTAAGGAGGAGAAGGGGATGGATGGAAAAGAGATAATTAGGGTTCTTGTGAGAGAGAGAGAGAGAGAGAGAGAGAGAGAGAGGCAGTAGTCGACCGAGGATTTGGGGCGGGGTGGTGTAGTACGACGACCTGTCAATTCCGTTCACGTCGAAAGCTTGTGGAAGACGCAACAGATCCTCCAGGCCTAAACGCGGCCATTAAAGGAGAGTTTTCGATGGTGAGAGATTTTAAGTTTTGACATCTGCGGCAAGTGGCTGTGGCAGCGAGGATTAAAGCATCGGGTGTTTTAGGAACAAGGGATTGCGACGGATAACTGTTGTGGGTACAACCCCCTGACAGTCTCTCACCTCTCACCAAGCCTCCTTTCTTCTATTCATTACTCCCACACATGACCTATATATATCTATATATATATCCTTTCTCCAATCCAATGAATCCATATCATCCTTCATCTTCTCCCTCTCTTGCTTCTTCTCCTTTTTCTTCGTGTTCTTTTTATTTCCTGCTTTTTCTTTCTCTTCTATATATTTATTTGATGGCCCTCTCTTGGTCTTTTTGTTCTTCCTTCATCTATTTTTTTCAGTTTTTCTTTCACGGGTATAAGGATTTATATTTTAGTTACTAATTTGCAATAGATACCCATATTGTAATTGCTCTCGCAAGCGCGGATCCTTCCAGTACTCGTGGAGTTGGGTTTGTTGCTTGAGCTTTGAGGGATGTTTAATTCACGGCCGTGGATGCTTATGCTATATCCTTTTCTTTTCTTTTTCAGTACTTTATCCATGTGCCGTGCTTTTAAAGTCCTTAGGGCTAGGGTTCTTCCTCTTTATATAACTTGCCCTAATCTGCATGGGATGATGAACGAAGAAGATCTTTGGAGAGACCCAGTCAGTGTTTGCGGGTGTAGCATCATCAAGATTCACATAAACTTTTGCGGAGGTGGTTTGAGTTTTTTGTGGTGGTGTCGGTAGTGGCTCGTGCCGTCGCGGCCCCATCCAAAACTCAAAAGTCTCCCAGAATGGGAATCTTGATGATGCTGCATCGGCAATAAATGACTTTTTTTAAAGAAAAAAGAAATCTAGGCGGGCTTCCGCGGCAACAATACTCGGTGGAGGCATCAGGTAAGTGCTCGTCTTACTCAAATATATGATCGATTTTCCTGAAACCCTAGCTTCTTCTTTCTCACTAGCTGGTACGTTACTATAATTATTACCCACTCTTTAAAGAATGGGAGGAAGATGAAAGCAAGTTATTCCTGAAACCCTTTTTTGTTCTCGATATCTTTTTAATTTGTCTAGAAAAAAAAGGAATATGGCAGTCATACATGCTTGTCTTCAAATCTGTTTGTGTTCTGCGTACATACGTACTTGTCTTCAAAGAGATCGATCAAGTACTCCTGAGTAAATCCACCTTCCATTAATTCAGAACCGATGCGTGGCCAAACTGGTGCCTCCAGAAGGACTGCCTGTTCCTCTTGTGACGGGAGCCGGAACCCCGGAGCCCTGTCGAAAGGTAGTTCAAGCTGCATTATTTCTTCGTTGCTTCGTACTGAAAAATTATGGGTTCGTGTCTTTTACTTTCTTTGGCTTTCGAATGCCCTATTATTCCGCTTCGTTGTCAAGGCTTGTCCTCTTCAAGAATTTTTTCCCAGCTGGAGAAGAAACTCTGCATGGGTCTCCATGCCATCGAGTTCTGTTTGACAAACGAGAATATTTTGACCTTATTAAAGATGAAAGCCCACTCTTTATTTCATTTAATATTTAAAGACTATATTTCCGTTTGTATCATATGAAATTTGAACATCACTTTTGACTTTGCTTTCTCTTATATATCCTTTCAAAATCATCTTATTTTATGGCTTGTATACGGACTGATTATCTGAAAGCATTATATATATTTGGATTCTCCCATGACCCATTGCCAAAATATTTTGTTGTTCAACTTGGAAGATGAAGAAGATCATCAATTCCTTTGTTTTGTAGGAGCCTATTACTATAAACAAAATTTATCCGTCAGATGTCCTTGGTAAACTACATCAGTGCCCCATTCAAAAAGTTGATATCCTTATCTTTCTTTGATAAATTTATACTGACCCCATCTTCGAGTTTTGTTCATTAGATTTTCCCTAACGAATTAATGCAGACCCTTCTCCTTTGCGATATCCTCTTATGCTGCATTATTGTTCTACTCTAACTTGTTCTCATTATTCTCCTGCTTTGCTATTTCTGTTTCCATATATCATCTCTCCATTTATGCAGCTATGTTTTTTTCTGGTACTCTCCGAGTTTGATCTTATGTTTTGTTGTGTAAATTGGTGGTGTAATCATAGCATATTTATTTCGGTAATATGGAGAATGATTTAAAGTGGCATGCCTAGTTAGTTTCGTGCTTGATTGAACAATGTGTAGTTTACATTCTATCTTTTAGAGATTTCTATTTGTTGTTACAAACCAAATGAACTAACTCTTTATAGTGTTCATTTATCCCTGAAATGGGATTTTTGCTTATATAGTATATGTTGTCAGGGGTCTAATTGATGTATTTGATAATGGACGAAAGAACTTGTTGACAATATTCTCTTGGAAGTCTGATTTGTTTGGGTGAGTTCATGTTTCAGCTGACAATTTCTCGTCTTGTCTAATTTTGACCTGTTGGATAAAGCTCTAAATTTGTTTCTGTGTCTTACGCTAATCTGGTTCAATTGCACCCTGCTGGTGTACATTGAAACTTTTAATAAAATAAAGTAGCATCATTTTGCTTGGAAGTGATGTCCCCAAGAATGAAATCAATTCATGTACTTACTCAAGTTCCTACGTTCTCTTTTGAACGATGAAAATTTTAATGAATTTCTATTATTGCGTTCCTTGTTCTTTGCCTATCTTTTCTTTTATTTTTTTCTACTTGTCCTCTGTCTAATAGTTTCTTTTCATCTCTCATTCTCTCTGTCCAAATTAAGACACTGGATGTTATTAATTAGAAAAATCTTTAGTGATCCTGCAGCGAATTAAAGCTTAAATATTAAGATTGTGATAACAATTCTTGTAATTTATTATTCTCCATCACTATTAATCCTTATTTTAGGCTTAATTACACTGATCTTCAAAAATTATTTTCCGACTCCATCTGCCAAGTAGTTGGTTGTGTTAAACTATTAATTAAAATATGTTTCCCTAACTAATAAATAAGCTTTTTATTTTTGTTATATGTTCCCATGTTCAGTGACGACACTATTCAAGAGCTAGCAGTCCTTTTCCTACCTTCTGAGAAATTATTGAAGAGTAGTGTCTAGTACTGTACGTGTTGCTTCCTTTCATCTGATGCGTTTTCTGAATTCTGGAGTTTATTCCGACTCTCCTGAGACTTGGCTATGAAGAAAATGTACGTTGTTCTGCCGGTTGTGGAGCTCTGAACGGTTTGATCATGTAAGTTTGAAACTTTTTCTTGAGGGTTGCTGCTGAAGAGAAGACATTTTCAATCGGTCATGGGACCTTCGATCTTAGTAGTAGAATTGTTTCGCGTAATTGTTTCATTGATATGTTTCCCGCAAAATTCATCTTGTAAATCCTTGACCTAGTGGAAGGATGTGTTTGGACGTCTCCTCTCTCCCGTGGTGTGGTGGGGTCTCCTGAGTAGAATTCTCCTCTTGTACCGGGATTTGATGGGGTATGAAGATATATATGCTCCTCTCTTCTGATCTCTTTCTCTTAAATGTTCCGTGAATGTATATATATTTCATATGTTTTTAAAATTTTAGGCTTTGCGATCTAAGATTCTGGAGAGGAATCGTTTTGTAAGCGCGCGATATATATATATACAAGGGTGCATGGAGATGGTTTGGACTGCTTGTACACATATATGCATTGTCTCCATCTGACAACCAAATCTCCAAGATTTCAATCTTCCCAACATGTCGTCAACCAACCGCGCGCTCACATCAACTCTACCAAATTAGAATCGTATGCAAGTATTAGAAAATAGGAACATCAGACACGATTTGTGGAAGCTGATTCATCGTGTCGGATCAAGAATATTGAATATCGCTTCCCGTTAATCATAAACGAAATTCCAATTAATCTGCCGCATGCATGAAAACAATTTAAAATTTCTTTCCCTAGTACGTCCAGATCAATCTCCTTCCGTTATACTTATATATAATACTAGAATATTAACTGCCGCTAATTAATCCTCCATATAATTAATGTCCCCCGACCATGCATGCATGTCAGACGGTAATATTAATATATATATATATAGAGAGAGAGTATTTTCTTCTACAGTCACACATTGTTAAAATTAGCTTCATGACGTAATTTAGGATATGATCATTACGTTAATTGCGCGCGCTGCTGCGCCGATTGATAACAGTACTCTTGGACCTTGGAATTAATGATTAAAAATAAACAAGGAGCTAGAATCAGCGGCAAATTTAGAATTAATAACAGTTTGAACGGCTGTTAGTGAAAATAAACTCTTGTGATCGAATGCACCTTCGGATGCATGAATGGATGCCTCTATTGCACATGCTAGTTTCCTACTTCTTTTTTCTACTATTTTCGATCGTCTATGGCTGAGGACCTGATCAGCTGGTTGGTTCCACATATATTTTGATAGATCTGATATCGCATGAGCCGAGTACCGAAGATGGAAAATTAATGGTAGCTGTCCGGCCGGGAGGGGGAATTAAGGCTGAAAAAAGGGGGAACGTTAATAATTAATTACTTGTAATCTTATCCATATGGAAGTAAAAACTAAAAACAATAACATAATATTAAAAAAAATATTATATATATTTAAGCCACATATATATCTCCTGGCATTACTTGCACATTAAGATAAAAAGGGAGGAGTGAGTCAGTTGTCCTTTTATGGCCATGAGAGAACAAGACCGGGCTAGCTCATGTCTCTCTTTCTTTTATTTAAAACAATATATTAAAAAAGGTAATTAATTAGGTTGAACAAAATTAGAAGAGTCACCTGCTTTACAATTAGTTCCCCCGCCAAGACATGCACGTAGTGATTCCAACAAGGCTAGCTATTGTTAATTTGGGCTGGCTCTATATATGGGCCCTCCCCTCTTTGCTGTCCAGTGTCCACTATTAATGCCTTATGGACCAGGGTTCCTCACTACTAATTGCAAGAGTGTTAATTGGTTGATAGCTATTTGATCTTGTGTTGTGCGCGTGTGAGTATTGTGACTATGCTTGACGCTGACTGATTAGCGTATTATTAATAATAATATATTCTCGCATCCATCATGTCAAAAAAATGCAAACTAGTTTTTTCAACAAATTTATGAATAGAGATGACAAAGCTTTTTTATTTGCATAGAGTCGTAATTTATGATCTCCCCAAGTTAGCTACCTTCCACCACTTTTTCTAACTTAGAAATTAAATAAAAGGGAAACATGGTATGATTCTAATTTCTAACTTAGAAATTCGTCAAGTAGATCGGCGTAAAAGATAGATAGCCCTTTGACCGGACTTTTTCACACTGCACATGAGGGGAAAAAAAAAAAAAAAAAAAAAAAACAAAACAATAACAAAACAAATATATATGATGAGCGTTTGACTGACTAGTGATCAAGCATGTGTTTAGGGAATCTAGCGTGGCGGACAGGGACGACCCTTGTTAATCATTGATACTAACAAGTACGTTACCATAATCAATCCGATATATAATTAACGAATCTTGCAATCAGAAGAACGTTGACCGGTCAAAGCCTCCGGAATCCCTTACCCCAGTTAATTAATAATACCCAAAATAAATACCACAGTTCACTAACGGGGTCGATTCGAAAACGGCGGGGACATCAAATGGGGGCTCCGTTTTCGGAGACGCCCCCCTTGCCCGGCGCCCCCCCCCCCGGGAAAATAAAAAAAAATAAAAAAAATAAAAATAAAATAAAATAACGGTATCGAGAGAGCGGCGACCGACTTGTAACGTCAGCAGCAACACGTGCACTCTCGATCGGCACACGTACCCCCTCCGGACTTGGCCGTGCACATCACTAGGACGGAGTTTAATTATGTGATAATATTAATTTTGATAAGGAGGAAATGCAAATTTTTTTTTTTTTTATATATATATATTTTTTTCCCGAATGGTCACGGCTTGCTCTAGAAAGTAGAGATAGGAGAATTCTCCCAGGGAATTGTATGAATTAAGGGGGAAGGCGAGGGGACGTACGTACGTGTACAAGAGGAAGGTATCGTTTCACGGATATTGGGGGGATCAATGGGCGGGAGTGGTCATATTCCTTTTTCTCCCGCCCGTGACGATACGAGACGTCTCTTTCCATGTTGTTGTTTGATGAGTGATGACAGTCACGCCTCTCATTATTATTACGTGAATTTTGTGTTCAGATTCTTCAGATTCTTCAGATCAGGGACGTGGATTGGATATGGTGACTCATAAGAAGACTCGTATGGGGAAGAAAGAAGTTGGACGCTGTTGGGGATGGAACATGGAGACAGAGGCGGACAGGAAGAGAGTACAGAGAGAGAGAGAGAGACAGATCTAGAGAGAGAGAGAGAGACAGATCTAGAGAGAGAGAGAGAGACAGATCTAGAGAGAGAGAGAGAGAGAGAGAGGAGCATATATGACTCCCTCGAGAAATTCCTTTTTCCCCTGGTTACTACTTAATGGTGAGTGTGGTGACTGGTTACTTATTATTATTACTCGTCTCCTTTGATTCAAAGTCTTCCCCACCGACGCTGACCACAAGGGGGTGGGGGGGCCCTGGCGGACTCACGGTCCCACTGACCAGGAACATGACCCTCCTCCCACGCTGATCGACACGTGTGGAATGGACCCACCGAACCCTCTTTCGAACAGGAGTCATATGCTCTCACGTGTGCTGTGGCTCTTCCTTCCCTTCCGCCCTCCCTCCCTAGCAGTCCCTCGATCCCTCCCCAGGTCGTCCTGGTGATCGAGCCAGCAGACGCTGCAGACCAGGACGGCAGCACCCCCACCCTCCTAATTAATTTACACGCTCTACAGTAATTTACACTTGACAGATCGAGCCGATCGAGCCTCCGTAATCGGGTAAAAGGGAGTGAAGAAGATAAGAGAAAAAAGAGAAACGTTGCGTGCATTGATGTATTTTCTTTCTGAAGACGTCTTTTAATCTGGGTAGATATGCAGTTCATATAAAAAAATAAAAAATAAAAAAAAACAATTGAATGCCGCTCGCTCGCTCGCTCGCTCGCTCATGATGTAACGACGGAAGTAGCCAGAGGCTGCAATCCGCGGCAGCTCTGCCTTCATGACACAAATCTGGAAACTCCGAATGCCTGGACTCTGGACGGACGGGCCGCTCTCTGACCAGACGAGGTGGAATTAGGAAAATAGAGTTTTGTTTTTTTTTTTGCTTTTCCCCCTCTCTCATCGAACGACGAGGGTATCTTCCGTACTTTAAGAGAGAGAGAGAGAGAGAGAGAGAGAGAGAGAGAGAATAGCGAAATCGTAGATTCACAAGGGGGGGCAAGGCAGCTCCATTGTAGTAAGCAGCTGCAGTATAGGAACCAACCGCATTAATTCATTGCAGTGGGCAGTGCATTCCGCAGAAAAATAAGTCATTGTTACTTTTTTTCTTCTCCAATTTCGCTCAGTGCAAACTCGACTCTTATCAGTTATCTGAAAGAGGAAACTGCCGAGATGCACTCGTCGACGAACCAAATTCCAAAACCTCCATCTCTTTCTTTTTGTCTGCTCCATCGCGAGCAAAGGCCATCCACCATTAATTATCCCCTCCCATTGCCACAAAATTACTCACCCTCCGGCGCCTTGAGTACTCTTACTCTTCTCTTCTCTAGATCTGTCATACGCACATGAGTCACGAGTGACCATGCATGACAGTGTTACTACATCTCTTTAATCAATTCTCCTCTAGCTAGCTAGAAGCAAATTGAACTACTACTTGAGCTGTATATATGAAATAATAATAATACTTGAAAGAATATTGCAATATTGTGTATATTGATGCTTAACTAATTATGCGAAAGATATTGAGGAGAGATACTGTCCCGAAATTTGTGCAAGGGGAAACGCACCCTATATAAACACGAGAGTGTGGGCGGAGGGCCCTCTCCACCTCGACCTGGGCTCGCCTCCATCTCACGGCCATGGCTTCCAACTCCGGAATCACGTGAAGCGAACCCTGGCTTGTCCAAATTTTTAGAGTTATGGGAGCGTGTTTGAGAATGGGTTGATGATGGGACCCAACTATACCCAATCCCCCAACTCATTCGTTAATCCAAACACGGCTCGCCACCCTCAGCTGAGTGTGTCTTCTCTTTCGCCAACGGGAGCCATTGAAGGGGAGTCCCCATTGTTTCCTAGTTTTTAAGACATACCCGATCGAGACAGAACCCAACGCGTCCCCTCCTCGATCCCCACGCAAATTAAACCTAGCAGATCATAAGAGATATAACATCAAATATTTGACTACTCCTAGCTACAACATATTGTAAGTGTCGTGCCACATGAGATGAGAATTGTGGCACCCTAGCTAATCGGAGGAACCTCTTGTTCAACTCTTGCAATCTGGACCGTGCAACGTTACTAAAAAAACTGTAACGGATGGGAACGTTAGATTGTAAAAGAGTATTTGTTTGGTTTTCTAGAGAGAGAGAGAGAGAGAGAGAGAGAGAGAGAGTTACAAGTTTTTTTTAAGTTTGGTGTGGCTGTGCGGGAATAGTAGGGACCGAAGTACCCCACACTAGTAGTACTGGGTGTGGTAGGATAGTGAAATATTTCCTTTTAAATACGAAAACTCACTAGTTTAAGGGGGTATTGACGAGAGTATCGGGAACAGGTCTTAATAATAAAAAAGACCAAGCAAAAAATGGTGGGCCTATCGAGGCAAAAGAAAACCCTCAGGTGATACCCACTGCCACCCATCCGAAAGCCTTTATAAATGCTCCAACCTTCACTTCTCTTTCAGTCTCATCAATCACAAACCTCATCACCCGACCCCGGCCGAGAGAGAGAGAGAGAGAGGCCGGAGAAAAACCGCGCCATCGAGGAATTGAAGCCGGACAATCACAATCGGGGTCGGTTTTCGTTTATCTGCAACTCCAATCGGTGGCGGTAGTGCTCTCGCCGTGTCGGTGTCGCTAGTTTGTTCTACTGCCTTACTCATGGCGGCGGCGGCGGCGGCGGCGGCGGCTCCTCCTCCCCAGTTCTACATGGACGAGAAGTGGAAGCTTTCGAAGAAGGAAGGGAGCAGAAGAAGCTCCTTCGTGAAAAATTCTTCGGGTGGGCGATCTTCTTTTACTCGGAAATGCGCGAGTTTGGTTAAAGAGCAGAGGGCCAGGTTCTACATCATGCGGCGCTGCGTGACGATGCTCATCTGCTGGAGGGAGTACCGAGATTCGTAGAGAGAAAGAGAGAGAGAAAAGCAGCTCACGAGTTGAGGCCCCAAAAGGCCCTACACTGTTCTTGTACTCTTTTTCTTTCTGCGAGATGGGTCGACGGAGGTCTGCCGTCCAAGGAGGAAGAGGAAAAGAAAGTCGGAAAGGGAAAAGAAAGTCGGAAAGGGAAAAGAAGAAGAAGAAGAAGAAGAAGAAGAAGAAGAAGAAGAAGAGAGAAAGGGGAGAAAGCACAGTGAGAGAGAGAGTTCTACTCACAGAGAAATTACTTTCGATCGGTGTAAATATTTTTTCGTGTTTAGCTTCTCCATTGTTTTTTGGTTTCCCGGCTGGAACCGGATCTCTTGTTAACATCAATACGAGTTGAATTTCACCCTATTCTGGGATATCATGAGATTGCGGACATCACACTCGATCGATTACGTTTTTGGTCCACTTTTTCTCTCTTTGGTTTCTTTCTTTCTTCCGCAATTCTATTTCAGTATTGCTTTCTCCCCTCGATGACTCGATCTGGTTTCTTTCTGCAGCAGCTGTAAGAAAGTCGATTGAAGTGATGGAGAGAGAGAGGGAGAGAGAGAGGGAGAGAGAGAGGGAGAGAGAAAGAGAGAGAGAGAGAGAGGCAAGGAGAGATTCCTTTCGAGGTGATCTGCGGAAGAGGATGTGAAAAAATGGTTTTTTTAAATTCAATCAAGTATTTTACTCGAAATTTGCGAATTAAAAATAAGAGCTTCCCGGAAACGAACATGGTTTCATGGAAGAATCAACGTGGGGACGCCATTCTAAATTCTATAATCACACTTTTAAAATCATATTTAATAGTTAATAGTTAATAGTTAATACACAACAAATTAAAGAAAGCTTCCACTCACTCAACTGTCAGTTCCAGTTATAGGCTCTCGTAGCTGAGGAGGTAAACGAAGTTAGTAATAAGGACGAGTAACCGCTGACGTCGACGTAAATATCGAGGTAAATTTTCTTCGAATGACTAAAACAAACCCGTAGAAGGGGTGGGTGGTAAATCGGTCTTTTAAACGATATTCGTGTAACTGGATTCGTCAGTTGCTTGTTTGTCTGTCATTGGATGCACTGATGAGATCTGGACCGTTAATCGGCGGCGTATTTTTGAGCAGGGGGAGTGGGAATTGGCAGCAATTGGCAAGGGCAGTGCGCAGACACATGTCCGTCTCCGTAATCCGAATAACTCCAAAAGCCGGTCAAAAATCACAGCTGTGAGCTGTCCCTTTCCTCTAATCTTTCAGCATTAAAGTAATGCATGTACTGAAAATCATGTCATTTAAGTTCGAAGGGACCCACTACCGATTATGGGGACCACCAAAGGCGTCGTCGGATTAAGGAGGCCCCCCTTTTTGACAGCATGCGGGAGTCGAAGAGAGCTTTTATTGTTGTGGGTTAGAAACCAGTCCCACTCCTAAATATGATTGCGAACGGACTCCGGAGTAGTCCCGACTCCGGGACTCTGGGACTCCGGGACTCCGGAGTGGAGGAGCGGTCCGAGAGTGGGAGGCCGGGAAAGAATTTAAAGGAGAACAAGGGCGGAGTTTGGTTAACGGTCACATCGTCTCCGACAAATAGGGTCTGCGGAGGGGAGGATGGCGTCTCCTCCTCCGGTCCTCCGCCGCGGAAACATCCAAGATGCGCCACGTCACGGGACTGGCGATTGGTCCAGGTGTCGCGTCCCACGTAGGCAAGCGCTTCTGCTGACAAGAAAAGGGCCGCAGACCGAGTCACATGCGCGCTTTTTTTTTTCTCTCTCTTTCTCTCTCACGCACACCCACTGCAATGGGGCCGGGGAAGGGGTGGACGTTAGCAGGTGCAGGATAAGGGCCGAATCACGTGGGAGGATATGCGGGCCCTTTTTTTTTTTTTGTTGTTTTTGTTATAATTTTAATTAATTAATCGGCGCGGGCGTCTGGGATTTTCTTAAAGATGGAGGGCGTGCCCCGTGCTCGGCGTGGTGGTGGATCGGTCATGGGTGTCTCCTTATCTCATAACCATGTCAATAATTAGGGGAAGACAGAAAAGAAAAAGGTAAGAAAAGACCTATGGCATTATCAATCTTCCCTTTTTAGAACCTAGTGAAAAAAAGATAATAAGGAGTCCCTCCTAAGTCCTAACTCGAATTGAGAATGATGTCCCGTAATCGGAGGGAATGAATACGTACATATATTACAATCCAGGCTTGTTGATAAGTAAGAAGAGGAGGGAGAAGGGGGGGAGAGGGCCCCTTTGGCAGCTCTTTTAAGCTCAGGAGTCAGCAATCAGGACAGCTAAGATTGTCTCCTCTACATTGACAATTGACAAATGATCATAGGCCGTCTCCTCTAATATTAGAAGAGAAGCGGAAGCAGGGACGAAACAAGTCCTGGCTTCATGGGCCACCATCCACTCGACCCTTTTTTTTACTTACATTACATGCTACCGAGCGTCCGAACAGGTAAAGTAGATTCAAGATCAGGTACTGACAGCTGCGTTATATATATATATATATATAGAAGATCCAAACCAAAAGTAGATTGGACTGGAAATCGAAATCTTTTGAATGGAGGGATTACTAGGTTCGAAATCGCGATCGTCGTCTTAATGACGGCCCTAGTTCCAGAGATTCATCGCATCAAAGTTGGAACAAATTATTGATTGAAAGAGTTTGGTGGCGTGACGGATCCGAAATTCCAAACCCTTTGTAAGTTATAAAAGAGAAGAGCCAACAAAACGTTGAGGGTCCTGATCAAGTACTCCTGAGGGTGTAAGTTTTAATTTGGGCGATGCAAACATGTGGGTTTCACATGGCCATGTTTTCTTATACAAACATGGGGGAGGCTTCTACCTTAGGATTCGTGTAATTAATTAACCTGGATGCGAAAACGACATTACAAATGTCTTCCATTCCATCCATCGATGCTCTCATCTCTACAGGTGGTCGATCTGCCCCTCTTCATTTCCCCAATTTGTCTCCTTTACCGTCATTTTCAGAGTTACGGCCAGTGACTCCTCTTAATCCTACAACATACCTTCTCTCGCCCTCTCATACACTGTACATATATATATATATATATATGCCTATGTACTCTCCGTTTGCTTGCCACCTTTGTGACTGCTACTTCTGCCCAGGCAAACAACAAAACTTAATTCGATCCTTTACCTTCATTTGTAATTTTCCTCGATCCGTCAGAAATCGTTTTTTTCTTTTATTTTTTTTTTTTTTTTTTTTTTTTTTTTTATATTTTAGAGCTTTGAGTAAATGATAATGTGGCTTTTCACTCTTTTATGGTTTTATAAACATTTAGATCATTATTTTTTTTCTTTATTCTATTTACATGATTATTAATTACATACACTCGAAGCGTCTTAAATAAATAAATAACTAAATGGTTTATGAGACAACTTATTCTTATATCCAGATAGTAATAAATATAATGAATATATAATGAATATATATATACTATTTAAATCCTCTACCAGCGCTTGCTTACCAGTTACCACCACATGTTATACATACACATTCACTCGCCCTTATCCGTCTTTATATTGAGAGAGTTGAAAAGAATGTGTATATATATATAATTGTTGGCACCAAAATTCGGTTTAAATTAGAATTAGAATTTTAATTTATATCGATGCAGTCGACAGTTACAATTGACTAAGTCAAATTTTCACGAGATTTGGGTCAAGATCGTCGGGATCAAAGTTAAGCAATTGGAGCGTTAACAAGTTAAATTGGACCGTCGATCGACACATCTTAAGCGACCCATCTCCAAGGTTGGATCAATGGTCAGGATTCAAATTGCTCTAGTGGGCTCATCATTGACCCATGTTCGACACATGTCCACCTGGGGGTGGCAACGGGGCGAGGCGGGGCAGGTTTTTGGGCCCCACGGGTTTGCATTGTAAACCCATCCCCCCCTCCCGTGGAACAAAAATCCCGCTCTGATCCCGCGAAAACCTGCCCCACCCCTCGGGTAAAATTTTTAAAAATATAAAAAAATTTAGAAACGAATATTATAAACTTGTAAACATATTGTAGACGCCAAAATCCAATGCGGCCCAACTACAATAAGCTCACTCATTTTTCATTGTCCATGGATGCATTTTCATTTGTCAGATGTCCACCAGCAACACGATTGCCGACCCATGAAGTCATTTGCCAGGAGCCCATCACCAGGTCCAGCACTCCACCACATCACCGACTATGTAATTGCCAATGTCATCGACACGTCACTGCGCCATCAACCCCTCAAATCACTTGGCTGCCCGCCAAGCCTCAAGCTACATCATCACTCCAATCAATCAACTCTCTTTCCAATCAACCAGAGAAAAGAGGATTGATCCCCTGTGAATCGCCCTCCAAATTTAGCAAACAACGTCACCAACAAATAGGCAGCAAAAAGGCCCTCCAGGGGCTGATTGAAGTTTGGAAGATTGAAATTCTCACAAACACAAAAAGTCCTTCACGTCAGAAGTTCACTCGCTCAACCCTTAAGTTTGTCAAAGTTCAAATAGTTCCTTCGAAGCACTCTGTATGTTCACCGGTGACATCAACAACACCGAAAACACACGAAAAACAAATAGTTTTGTCCGGCCGACTATAACCGTTGTCGTTTGTGCACTCCCACTCAGAGACTCGCAGCTCAATCGCAATTGGCACGAGGTGGTAACTTCCTAAAAAAACACACAGAGATCGAATCAGAGGAAGAATAGGAAATTGCACCCAAATAATTTTTCAATTCACAAATACAAAATTGTAATTTTCTCTGTATCTCAGTCAATTTAATCAATCGGTAGCGCCATTTCGCGGACCGGAGGATTTTCGTCACTACACATATAAATACTTATGAAACATGTAAAACTTAAACATGCTATCAAACATAAAATTCATTAACATATATTTTTTTCTGTTACATGTTTGCCTTCTAATATATATATATTTTTTTACATATGTGTTAAGAGGGTCGGGTCAGGTTTTTTGGGCAAAACCCTTCCCCACCCCAAACCCGTGACGGGTTCTACTTCAAAATACCAAACCTACCCTGCGGGCAAAAAATGCAAACCCGAACCCACTTTAAGCGGGTTTAAAGGGTCGAGTCTAGGCGAGTTCCCTGTTAACGGGAACCCATTGCCACCCCTATGTCCACCATGTGTCCACCACATCGTGCCATGCTTTTGACAAACGTTTGCCACATCATCGACACATGTTCGCCACCTATCCACCATGTCATTGACATGTGTCTGCCAAGTCATTGACACATGTTCGCCACATTATGCCATATCATCAATACACATTTGCTATGTCAGCAACATGAGACTGCCACATGGACTAATTGAATTCGGTCAAGGAGGTTAAAATCGAAAATTGGAGAAATCAACGTGAGATCCCTGTTAGTGGATTGAGGGAGAGAAAACACGGAGGAAGAAAACTACAAATTCTAGTTAAAAGAAGAACAAAGGGCCAATGGATGAAGAAAAAAAAATGTTGAAACGTTGCTAGAGTGAATACCTACATTTTCACTACAAAACTTCACCAAATCACTTCCAAAAAACTTTGCCAAGAGGGAGGTTCATAGAAATTTTTGACGCCCACAAGCTCTCTCGACCGAAGATCTTGCGGAATCGTGCCCAACTTGTCCATGAGTTCTACACAATCACGGAAGACTTCACCAAGCTGATCCCCCTGAGGTCGTAATTCGCAATCAGATCCTGAGAAGGCGCAAATTTCACATACACACGGAGATCGAATCAGAGTCATAGAAAATGCACCCGCAAAATTTCTCAACTTGTAATTTTTCTCAGTATCTTGACAAACGGTCACAATGTTTCATGGACCAACCGATTTTCGTGAATACAAAAAGTACAATTATATTCATTTGATGACTTGCCCAATTTATTAAAGGTGGTGAAAATGGGCAATACCCATTAGATCAAATACCCATTTGTCCTTTTTACTTAAGGGTGTAAACGGGTAATAAACGAAACAGGTAAGGGAGATTCTGTTACCCGTTTCGATTACCCTACCCAGTATTCCATCACCCGTTTCGCCTGAATAAAAACTAGCTATTCCGTCAAATGGATAATAGAGAATTATCATACTCATTTTTATTTACACCTTTTCATCATCTAAAGGGAAATTATGATGATTTTTCTTTTTTAAAATAGTTATATCTGTAATAAGAAAAGAGTGCTTGTGAGAAGTGAGTGTAGAGATAGAATTGATTTTATGAAATAAACATAACCAAGCACAAATTTCATATTTTTCAGGCAGAAAATTAGTTAGACTATTAGTTCATAAAAAGAAGAAAATTAGTTAGACTGTTAATTCAATACACTTCTGAATTGCTTCAGAAATCGAACAGAAAATCACCCCATGCGCTTCTAAAGTTTTCCGATGCGTCGTGGCAATTGAAACACCGTCCAAGACACCGATCAACAAAGAACATTCGCTAATCGCTTCGCTTTCGTTCATCCAAACTATGCAATTTGGGCTTCGTTTCGCTCGAGTAATAACAAATACCTTGAAAATTGATATATAGTGGTGAAGCCAGATATTGAGACCAGCAACAACAAGTCGATTAGGGCACGACAAACCGACTCATAGAAATAGAGAAAGAGAAGTGAAGAGTAAAGAAAAAATATACGTAAAACAAAGAGAACAAGCTAACCTTTTGTAAGGAGAGACGAATCGAATCAAAATCCACCAAAAAAAATTAGACGACCAAACAAATGAGGCAAATAAGTTTGAAATGGTGATTCTGACTTGAGCGATCGATCTCAGTTGGGAGTCAGGGAAGGGAAAGAGGGGGAGTCGGGGAAGGGAAAGAGGGGGCGTTTGAGAAGGGAAAGAGGGGAAATAGAAGAAGAAACAGAGGAGGAAGAAAAAGAGGGGGAGCTGGGGAAGGATTCAAGGGAGGGAGAGAGGGAGAGTCAGGGAAGGCAATCGGGGAAGGCAATCGGGGAAGGCAATTAGGGAAGGGAAAGTAACTTAAGAACAATTAGGGTATGTGTTAAAGAAATAAGGGCATAAAGTTTTAAAATTTTACTAAATTACCATCCAGGTAATCGGGTAATCAGGTAAGGAATACCCATTATCCATATCCGTTTCCATTAAGAGGCGGGTAATCGGGTAATTTTTTTATCGGGTAATCGGGTAATTGAAACACATAAGTTTATTCCTTATCCATCCGATTACCATTCGGGTAATCGGGTAATCGGGTAAAATTGACACCCTTACTTTTACTAGCAATGTAAGGATATCGTTTTTTTGTATATATTTAAAATATGGATGACCTTTTCCATGTGTTATTATATGACACTTTAGGATTATTAAAATATATTTTACAATTTTGTTTTTATCATATGGTTGAGAAAAATATATGATTTTTAATTTGTATTTGACTAAATGTTTATTTAGATATATTTAAGTGTTTCTGAAAATTAATGTTCTTTGAATGGTTTTGTTCGTTATTGTTACAAGTGTGTTTAGGGGTGTCAGGGCGTATATAAATGGAACAAATTAGGGTTATTTTATATACAGTTTCTTAATAATCGATAGAACTATATATATTATAAATGGAATAATCGAAAAGTTGTTTCATATACCATTTATTCATTTATTTTTAATAGATAATCAGATAAGAAATGGAATAACAATGAAAGTTTTTATAAAAGTATAAAGTAATAAAATATATAAACAATTTACATATAAATTTAAAAATAATGATATTTTAAAGTGGGAAAAATCATCAATTGGAAGAATATTACATAATTTAGCAAAATAAAATAACTTAGACAATAATTTTATCAAGGTATATCATAAGAATTAATAAAAAATATGATTAAAAGACTAATATACCCTCCTGTGTGTTTTACTCTTTTATGAAGCCTCAAACAGAAACCCCAACCCAACCAACAGGGCTATAGCAGTTCTGCTAAGTACTGACCGACGCAGAAGTGAGAGTATAACATCTGGCTTCACCAGCGGCTTGGGCTATCTCACTTCTCCCAAAAAGCTGTGAGTTGTAGAGGACTTCCAGGCATAGAGAATCTTGTTAATTTGATAGTCTGATGCTTGATTAATCGTTTATTTATCGGGTGCCAGTTTTTCTCCTCTTTTATTTTATCCGAGGAAAATGGGCGATTCAGTGGATTTAACCGGTGATGGAGGCGTTGTAAAGAAGATTCTTACTAGAGCCAAGCCAGATGCTCTTCAGCCATCGGACGACCTCCCTCTTGTCGATGGTACGTTAGTGGTAATTACTGCTAACAAGCATTTACCATTTCTCTGGATTTAATTTCCCATTTGTTTTAACTCTGCTTGCTTGAATTATGTCTTTGAATTTATCATTTATGTTCCGTTTATGACAATAATAATTGTTTGGTGGAGGATAAAGATTATGAGAACCGGAGGTAGCTGCTCCTTAATGGTTATTGTAACTATACCGAAACAATTTAAATGGGTAAAAGAACTGGGATGATTTTAGGGATTCACCATAAAGACAGAGGTTTGGGTTCATAACAGATGACATCTCTTTGTGGTTATTTTTTAATTGCTTTTTTTTTTTTTTTTTTTTTGGGAGGGATTTTAATTGATAACTCAAACATGATTATTCAATATGTAATAATATGGGAGTTTTACTATTTCGTTGTAGATGGACCTTTGCCTGTTTCATATGCTTGCTGCATAGTGCATCTATCTCAAAGGCTTTGCTGAAAATGATGTTTTGTTTGACAATTTTTACGTACATAGAAGACAGGACACCTATAAATTGAGTACTTTACAGAAAAAACAAATAAATAGTAAACATAGCTGTATGACGATGATCGTCGTTCTTTCTAAGGCAACATTTTTCGTGGGTGTTAACACTCATTGGACAAGTCAATTCCTTTAGGGTCTGCATGGATGTCATACCATCCTAGATAGATTTTTTGTTCTTAAATATGAGATTGCCACAATCTTGACCTCTTTGTTGAAGCATGAAAAAGTGTGAAGATAAAAGAACAGCACTGACATACATTCAGTCACCAGGAGGCAAAGAGAGATACCATCTTCATATCGCTAGCTTTTCAAATTGATAATCATGTATGGCAATTTATAGGCTATGCATACGAAAGAATATAACTCAATCATTTTGTGTGCTTTATACATTTCAAAGTATTTCCGCTATCCATGCTCATGTACTGGTGTATAAGTATTGTTTGCTGCGTTGTGAGGTTATCTAAGTGAACATCTGCCTAAATAATGAAGTCTGTCTAGTTGCTTTTCTTGTTCTATTTCTGCAAGGAGAATAGCTTTCACAAGTTATGAATGTTTGTAATATTCTTTTGTATAAGCAATTTCTCATATTAGAGGAACTATAATATTCATTTTGTAAAAGAATGTTTGAAATAATGTATACCTTTCTTAAACATAATGAGCTTGATTTTGTATGACTAAGGAACCAATGATATGAAAAGGAGAGGGTTTGTGATATTATAAAAGTATATTTGGATGATTCCATACCTAACTTTACAAACACTTCAGACGGATGTTTACAATGAACCATGAAACCCTTAACCATCTTCTTTGCCACTTGTTTCTCAGAAAAACAAGTCTGTGGCTAGTATTTGCTCTGTTGGAATTGTCATTAATTAAGAAGAAAATATTGTTAACATAATTTGGAATAGTAAGTTTCTCTATCCATTGTGCAATGGGAAGTTGGCTCGGGAGGTTCTTTTCCCCTTTCCTTATTGTGGAGAGCTCCATTCCTATTGGCATTCAGGGATTATCACTGCTTGTTCTCTTTCATTTTTTAAGCCAACTACAATAAAGCCAATCATCTTTTCAAACAAAAGTTGCAACAGGATTTTGAGTCATATTTGCCGGACAGTTGTCGCAGACTCTAGTGCATACTCATCAATTGCAGACAAGTAAATCACTTGAGCCTATGTCAATCTTTTGATGGAGACAGATGCATTTTTAGGCCTCTTTTGTAAAACATCTGTTCTTGTGTTGTTCCTTTTGGCTCTAATGAATCTATTTTTGTGTTCATTACCAAAGAAAAAAGTCCTACCTTTTGTATGAAAGTTTAAAATTATTTGGGATCATCAACTTGAAGTGATTGAAATGCATATTCTGCTTTGGGTCTTGGGCATTAGCTCAGTGGTCCCATGGGAGTTATTGCCGCGGGAGGTCTTGGGTTCGGGTCTCCACAGCAGCATTGGGAGTAAAAACTTGTAATTAGGAGTAAAATGTATTCACTTTCCTCAAAAAAAAAAAAATGCATATTCTGCTAAAAAACATATTTTGAGAATGACGAAGGGAAAATTTTACTAAATCATGATAATTTGTTCACAGTGATTTTAAAACTGGAGTCTTACTCTTTATTGACTTGTATTTGACAGTTCACTATGAAGGTGTTCTTGAGGAAACCGGAGAAGTATTTGACACTACCCATGAGGACAACACTGTTTTCTCTTTTGAAATAGGGAAAGGCTCTGTAATCAAGGCATGGGAAATCGCTGTGAAGACAATGAAAGTAAATTGAAGTACCTAGTGAATGATCCATAACTGTGATATAAGTGAAGTTCTTCATAGTGATTTGTTTTCTTTCTTTCCGGATCCTTCTTAAGGTTGGAGAAGTGGCAAAAATCACTTGCAAACCAGAATATGCTTATGGCATTGCTGGTTCCCCACCTGACATTCCACCTGAGTAAGCTCTTTTCTGACTTATTAGTGCTTCTCATTTTTCTAAATGTGGAATTGATGTTCGTCCTATTTATTTTGTGCAGTTCAACTCTGATATTCGAAGTGGAGTTGGTGGCCTGCAGGCCTCGGAAGGGTTCAAGTCTAGGTAGTGTCTCTGATGAAAAGGCCAGACTAGAGTAAGTAACAGTTTAAGTAATTTGCTACGACAACTCTTTAATCCTACTGATTAGGAAGCTTTGTTTTCATGTGCTTTATGTGACTTCCATGCGGCTTCCATGATATGGTTTTGACACCGTAGAAGTGATTGTTTCATGCGACTGAAGACAATAGTTGCACAGTTTTTTTTTTTTTTTTTTTTTTTTTGTCTGGTTGAATATAAGACTACCTAGACTAAAATCGTTGGCAAGGGGGGTTAGTTTTAGATAAAGAATTAGTGCTATGTATAATTAATACACATTAAGACTGGTCCATACTGGCAAGAAAAAGGATCAAATTGATTATTGAAGTCCTTGCCCCATGGCCTTCCTATGGCGGACACATCAGTTTTTCAGTGTAAGATGATCTCAGCTTTTGGGGACAATGTGCAACGAGAGGGCTTGAATTGCCTCAATTACTTATTCTCTAGGTTCAAATCACAGGACTTACGAGACTTTTTTTTCCAAGTTGTTTTTGCTCACTGCTGCAAAGATAATAAATTTGTTGTTTCCTCCGAAGGAACCTGTGTAGTTAAGTGAGGCGGTGATCTCGTGGACAAGATGTATGATAATGGCTTGCTGGTTCCTCATGTTGGCAACAGAATACTGCTTATATGTACGCGACTAATGGGATTCTTCATGCGTGTGGCCCTAAACGATCCGGTCGAACATGTTGATAATAACATACAGCCTTGTACACTGGACTAACTGAGATCCATCTGCTTTTGCTTTATTATGAATTCATCTGACACTCTGTTCTTATGCTGTCAGGGAACTGAAGAAGCAAAGAGAAGTCGCTGCTGCCGTCAAGGAGGAAGAGAAGAAAAAGAGGGAAGAAGCAAAAGCTGCAGCAGCAGCCCGCATACAGGCGAAGCTGGAAGCCAAGAAAGGTCATGGAAAAGGCAAAGGAAAAGCTAAATAGACATAGATGCTAGTTGCTGAAACTTCCAAAGTAGCATTTTGGAACTCTCTCTTGTTGTTAACGGCCCCATTCTAGAGGCGACAAACAAGAAAATTACTCAGTTCAGCACACGTATGTACAAACAACATCTCCTCGAATAGAATAATTACATAATAAGTTGATGCGGTTGGCTTGGCTCCTACTGTCGGGTGATCCCACTAAAGCATCAATGTGGCAAAATATTGCTCAAATTCTTGATCGATGGTCGGCTTTCGAGCAGCGCTCTGGGCTTCTGTGCACAAAACAGCAAGGTTCATTATGCCGAGGGCTTTAAAGAAATGTATTGAATACAGAGAATACAGCACTGAAAAGTATATTGCAAGAGCTTTTTCGCCTTCCTCAAATTCTGTTCTAACGCCTCGAACAGAGGGGGTCCATAAGCTCTTGACGTTCCATAATTTAATAGAAAAAACGTAGCAATTTTGTGTACTCTTTGGTAAGCATATTAGTCACCTGAGTTGGTGCCGACCGCTCCAGACGAGAGAAGGTAGAGATGAGGACCGATGTCATTCGAGTAAAGCATCATCTCCTCTGCTGTCAATTCAGGTAACTGCTCCTCGTCTCCAATCCCATACTCGGAGCACATAAATTCAGCGTAGTTCATTCCATACCCGTTAAGTTGCTTCTTTGAGCTTCCCCTTCTGGTCTCGAAGCTCGCTGCATCTTCAACATCTGTACAATGGCGCTCCTTGGCGTGGTACCCAGGTTTTGTCTTGGACGTCCTGCTTTCCAGAGAATACAGACTAGATATGAAAGCATCGCCATGATCGCGAGAGGAAGAGGAATTTTGATCATAAGCGGCGGCTAGGTCATGACTATCGACATCCACATATACGGCTGTCTGATATTCTTCAATGAAGCTGTTACTGTCTTGACAGGATTCTGTCTGGCTACTCCGGGGATCTGCTGAACTCCCTGCGTATACGTCGGATTCACACGATTCATCTTCGAGTCTTGGCTTTTGTCCTGGATGATCCCCCTGCTCATCCTGAAACTTCCTCTTCCTGCTTATGTAATGTATATCAACATGAAGCACTTCCAGAGGTGGGAAGCTGAACCAATTAGAGGGTAAGAAGGAAAATCAGTGCCCCTAGAATGGTGAGAACAATATTTAGAGAGAAAAAAAAAAAAAGGAGTTGGAATGAAAGAAAATAGTAATATCCTTGCAATAATACTGGAAGTTAAAGGTGAAGCATCCCATCGAATCGACGTTGTGAGAATGAATACTTATGATTAAGAGCAAGAGCGGCTAAAAGGCAACTACTATAGAAGCAACAACTTGACAGACATAGATTAGACATTTAAAAGCAAAAGAATTGGCTTGAACACAAAGGAACTTCGGGACGGACAGTTTCACTGGCCCTTCCCCTCTTCTGGGTTTCATAAGCCCAGTTTATAGGTGGTTTTTTGGAAGATCATTCTTTACTCGCCGAAAAACATTTTCTTGAAGTTTTACCCAATCTGGTCGCGCGTGCAAAGTTGCAAGAAAAACAGTACCACAAAATACGGATCGACCCCAATCTCTCAATCGATCAAAAAAGCATTCTTCGAATAAAGAATCACAAAAACAAAAAAAAAACTAAATAAATAAATTGAATTTGTCAAACAGCAGATCGAACCTAAGTCCACGCTTCAGTTTTACCGCATGTTGAACAGACGCTATGGAAAGCAGAGGCTTAAAAATAAAAAGTTCCAGAACACGAATGAGAATTAAAGCCGGACATAAAACCCCAATACAATTTTCGTAGCAGAAATCGACTCGACTGAATATAATTGAAAAGAGCAGGAAAAGAAAAAACCTGCCAATAACAAATGGTTTCCAGATCTTCTGGTCTCCTTCCATATCGACCAAAGCCGTTGAAATTCAGTCTGATGCTGTAGCCTCTCCGTCCGTGGCTCGCCCGCTCAAAGCGGAGACATCCGATTGTGCATATATATAAATATAAACAAATATATCCTTTCAAGGACTGGACCGGCTGCAAGTCTGGAATCTGGAAGCCGGAGTGAGGAGGGAAGACGATGATCTGCATCTGGTGAAGGTAGAAAGCAGAAACCCAGAGGCTCGTGGCCGCACGTGCTACCAGTGGAAAGTTCACGTGGAATTGTCGGAGGTACCCTTTCCGAAAATCTTAGTCCTGTTTCGGGTTGGAAGCCATTTTTGGATAAAAGGTGTCATTTCGGGGAGAGGAGGTTTTTCTTATTAGCCAATCAGGATAAGGGGGACAGGCCGCCATGCTCGTGAAAGTGAAACTCATCATCGGACGGCATCGACTTCAATGGGGATGGGCCAATCACATATTAACTTACGAAAACTATGAAGAAAATCTGGCATACAAGACAAGCCATTTTATCTCTTGTTTGGACGAATGCGAGAAAGAGACAAAAGATAGAGCGGCACATTAGTACAAGTTCCAGTGTTTTAACGAGGATTCGCCGGCCGGAACCACCGCCGGAACCACCGCCGGAACCGCCGGCCGGAACCGCCGCCTACCTGCCTCTCGGTTGCTTCGTCCAAGGGGTTTAGTGCAATCAGAAATTAATTTAAAGTGGTTGATAGATACTAAATTCTGGGTCAATAGAATTTTTGTATTGATTTTATCATGTTAGACTTAGTTGGAGAATTTAACAAAATTCAAAATTTCACCATATTTTCAAGTGACAGTTAATTTTTATCATAAGAATTTTTCTTCCTTTTTCCATTTGAAGGCTGCATGCTTTGAGGATCCCCTCAACAATGCACAGAACGTCGCAGCCAGTCACCACCCGAAACCAAAAAAAAATTTCTTCCTTTTTTTTTTTTTTTTTTTTCTGATGTAATGGACACGAGTTTTATTCATACATTTTTGCCCCTTCGATGAGTAGGCAAACTGTAAACAGATTTCTTCAATACCTCATCAAAAGATACAAAACAATGCCCTCCTCCTACAAAGATGGGTTCGAGCCCCAAAACCTCTCAACCTCTAAAACCGAAACGTGAAACCTAATTCGTGTATGTGGCACCTTCGCCAATCCCTCGGTGGCTTCTGTAAATACAATACCTGAGTCAGTAATGTACACGGTGGGTGGGTGGGTGGGCGGTCTCTGTATCAACATTCCTTCCCCCATATGTATGTGTGTCACTCAGAGCCTTTTACCTATACAGTGACTAGCTGCGTCAGGTCAGGTGTCATCTTGACATCGAAGACACTGGTACTGAGTTGTCGTAAGATGTGCGGAAGCGAATACCAGAGCCAATATGACTTGATGTAGGGAATATCCAACATAAAATGCTGGGGCCCAGCACCTGGAGATGGAAAATGTTTATTTCTCGTGAAGAAATCTGAAGAGTAGAAACAGATTACGAATCCAGCTTCACCTTACCGAGACAAGATTTTCATAAGCACCAACATCGTAAGGATGCCTATAAATATTTCCAACTTTCTCCGCCAACCACATTGCCCTCACTCCTTCATGATACTGTCAAGGCCATCATAGCATAAAAAGTTACACAGAATCACTCGTTAAGGAATTTATAATCAAGTCAAAGGGCACAATACCTCTATTGTTGTCTTGTTATGCAGAGTGAGATATATGTGCCATCCCAGGAGAATACTCAATGCTAGAGTCAAAGGAACAAGTAGTACTCCAGCAATGATCTGCAAATTTACCATATGAATGATTACGTCGACACAATAAATTAAACTGTTGGGCCATCACGATCATTTCATCTTTCCTAACAGGAATGTCAGTATTCAATCCAAAATAAAAATCTACATGTTTCGGAAGCCAGTCTAAGCGGACAAAACTGCCTTCAAAACAATAATCCTTAACTAGTAACTATCAAAGTAGCCCAAGTTACTGTCAAAGTAAGATAGATCAGATATCTGGCTCAATGCCACATTAGCGTGTTTCTAGTGTGAGTTCTTATCAAATCTAACCCAGGGAAAGGGTTTAGCCTATGTGCATAATCAACATTCAAACAAAAAACTTACAACGGAAGTTTTGAATGATCCTCCACTTTGCTCATTATCCATTTGAACATCGTGAGCAGCACTACCGACAAGCAAAACCTGACACAAGAGCACCATAATACTTTGAGCGGCTCACAAATATCTTGTCACAGGTAGGAACTTAACCAATGTAAAAAAGCTGTACCGTGGCATAAATACAAGATGCTACAGAATACAACACAAAGACGAAGAAAATCTTATAGTTAGCATGGCCCACACAATTGTTTATCCAAACACAGTGATGATCCTGCGTGCATCAGAGAAAGATGTTATGAGAATAATTTTAGACTAGCCACTAAAATTTCAGGTATTCTATTTTAAAAAGAAAAAGAAATTTCGAAACTCCAAAAGGTTTTTATACATACCATCCTCAAGACACACCTTTTGCAAACACGGCAATGATGTGCACGAGGAGGTTTATAGTGCGAACACTTCTGACAGTATCTCAAGTCACCACCCTGTCAAAAAATTGCAATCAGGGAAACCAAATTCTCCAAACAAACCCAATTACTAGAACACCATTTGAAGGCAAATTTTGACTTGTTAACAGTCTGACAGAAAGACAAATGCCACTTTTTTCCAAGAAATAATTTTATGGAAGCAAGAGAATGAAAACACAAACAGTAATACAAAGGCTGCAACCTGCTGATGGCAAACAATAATATCTCCAGAGTTATATATCAGTAGATTGGGACTTTGGTGGCTGACGGAGAGGATCACCAGAAGTTGTGTACGTGAACCAACGTTTCAGGAAAACTCCAACGTTTCAGGAAAACAAGTGTTAATATCATGGCAGAGCTGGAGCAACAACACAGACATTGCTAGCCTAGGTCTTTAATCTCAATAGAAATGATTTTTCGAATCTAAATGTTTATTGCAGCATCTGATGGTCACATAAAAATCTGGAATAATTTTTTGGATGAAATGACTCATCAGGATGGAATGACTCATGAGCACCTCGTTTTCGGTCCGTCCCTCCCATCCTAAGTAGTTATGTCTAGTTTCTTAATTGTTGTGCCCATTTTATTATTTTTCTCTCACCTTGTTTGGCCTCCTCTTGCTGGAATTTGGTGGTGTGCCTCTCCTCTTGTATTGTTCTTTCTCTTAAAGATTGTTTCTTCTCATTTTAAAAATAAATAAATAAATAAATAATGCAAGAATCTCAAAAATCTCTCTTCTGAATGATAAATCTCAAATTAAAACAATGAAGAACTTCACCGGCAATTAAAAGATATGGGTACTGCTAAGATATTAACAAAAGTAAGAGAAACCACAAGCACAATTACCTTTTTTTAAATTAATAAAATAGAGTTAAATTCATGTCTAAAGAACTTAGATGATTCATCAATTTCTATCTTAAAAAATAAAAGGATTACCACCAGTTTCATAACCTGATATTTACAGAAGTGCATTAATTGTGGCCTGCCAGATGGCATTGTTCCTATCCAACATTCTTATTTGGGGGAAAAGCATAACCTTAGAAAAATTTCATGGATTCTTAGTATGCCATTGCCAAAGTTTTAAAAGGACCAATGAGCCTCTGACTGATACAGAATAAAGCCTTGAAAGAATTTTATGTTAACATTGGAACTTCTTTCACCTACTTTCTAGAGATAGCAGCAAAAAAATTGAATCAACAAGAACCATTGTAGTCAAGTGGCAATTTGAGTTCCGAAGGAATTCTCACGCCTCGAAACCCTATAGTTCTTAAAGTACCCCAGACCAACCATTTCCTCATTTCTTCTTTTGATTTGCTTATAAACTCTTCAGTTGCCACAGTGGAAGGGTAACATGAGTGGCAAATATACAGGCCTGAGGGGTATAACAATATTTTTTTTGGAGAGAGGAGTATAACAATATTTTTGAGGAAAGGAGTATAACAATATTAGAGAAGCAAAGCATTTAATTTGTACAATGCAAGATAAAAAGTTTAAAGGAAACAAGAGAAAAGATTAAAGACGAAGCGTAAAGAACACAGTATATAACGTTGTCAAAAAAATCTTTGTATGCCAAGCTCGTATGGCCTACTCCTACAACAGTGGTTCGCATGCCCACTTCCATCTTGTGGTAAAATATTGCAAAGAGCCAGTTTAGCAGCAATTCCTTGGCTGATTTGGCTAGAAAGGAATGCCAGAACATTCACTAATACGAGAACCTCTCTGGCAGGGGTCTTCGAGAAGACAATACATTGTATCTTGCTATGGGCAAGTACCGCACAAAAGTTGCCACCATTCCCCAGTTCTGCGATTAGGAAGTTTTGGAGCAGATTCATCTATTTCTGCACCAGCAAGCCTCCTAAGCAGGAAGCCACCCCCCAGAGGACTTTTGAAGCTCAACTTTGACGGGTCTTCCCTAGGTAATCCTGGACCCGCTGGGATTGGAGGAGCTATAAGGACTGATGATGGAGAAATCTTGATTCTATTTTCTGGCCCAGTGGGAGCACGTTCATCTAATACTGCTGAGGCCCGACCACTGTTGGCTGGGAGTAAGCCTGTTGATACAACAGAATACAGAAGTAGCAGCACAAATAGAAGGTGATTCTGCCCTTGTAATAAGCTGGGTGAAGCAAGAATCCACCCCCCATGGAACATTAGAGCAATTTTTTATGAGCTTAATGTGTTGCTGAAAGATTGGAGTATCACTTGGAGAAGAGTGCCAAGGTCAGCCAACAACTCTTTGGCTGACCAATTAGCTAAAGATGGAGTCTGGAAAGATGAATTGTATGCAGGGTCGGCTTTGACCACCTAACTGATCTGTATTTTACAATTGTAACCTATGTATCATGTGACAATTAATCCTCAAGCAAGCAATAAAGTCTTTCATCATTTAAAAAAAAAAGAAATCTATAACCCTAACCTTTTAACAAACTGAAGCATGATTTCGGACTATCCTTGTCACCAGGTGACAAGAGCAAATGAAAGCAGAATTTTAAGATGGAAATCATTCATGATAAGAACCCATTTTACGAGGAAATAACGCTCGTTGGATTGAACTTGAGACACGCCACGCCACAAAATACTAACCTCCAGATATATCTTCAGTAAGAAAATGGAAATTATACAGACCGTTTTCTTTCCGTTTTACTCTAAAAACTCCCGAAAACAAACACAATGACATCCACTCCTTAAAAAAAGTTCAAGCCGCCCAAATTAAACTCGGAATTGCAATAATTATGGTGACAATCCCAATAGGAAAAACCTAAAAAAGAGAATTTTCAAGGAAAACATACTCACTTTCCGCTTGATTTCGTGAATTGGGCTTTCAGCATCTTCAATATCCGGCATGAACGATGCCGGAATGTGACCTGGATCCCTCGCGATGGCGACGCCGTACGTCACAGTCGACATTGCAACCAAGAAGGTGAAAACGATGGCATTCATGAGGCCAGGGGAGGTGCTGAGACCGAGCCATTCGTCGATCACGACGAAGACGGTCGTGTAGTACAGAAATCCGATCGCCGACAGAACGACGACAATTGGGAGGGATATATATTTTCGCTTCATTGCCGTGTCCAAGTTTGATCTGATCTAGGGTTTTCACAGGGAAGAGTTGTTGGCCGTAAAAAGGCAAGGAAGTGCTCCACCGTCAACGACGTAGAAGAGATGAAAAACGAGAAAATTTCGAAAGAGGTCGGCCAAATCAAAGCGCGGCCATTTGGGAGCAACGGAGGCCACCGGCGCTGGAGACGACGGCGACTCCGCTTTTCCCCGGTGAGGGACGGCGATGGAGAGAGGCTACGTAAAGAGTGGGTGACTCGGTGGGGAAAGAGCTTAAAATCGATGGTTTTTTATAATTGACCATTTTCTCCTCAAAAGTCAATAGTCAATTTGTTTTTTTTTAAATAGAGGTCAATAGTCAAACTGACTTACTGCTTTTATGAATCTTTAAAAATTTACTATTAAAATTTATTATATAATTATTATAATTCTGCATTTTCTTTTTCTGAAGTCTTAAACTCTGAATCAATTATTAAGGGAACGAGAAGATCTGATATATAAATTATGATTCTTTATTAATATAAGAATTATAATATTAGAGTAGGGACTAGGTGAGTAGGGAGTCTTGGGTAGCATTTTAAAAACCGAACCGAACTGGTTGAACCAGAATTAGAATTACCTTCCACCCCGGCGGGCCGGACCCGGGCCTGGCCAAGGGCCAACCTTCACATACTATGAAATAGGAGATCCTACGACAGAGGAGGCCCGGAATTCCAGGTGTCCCTTCACTTGCCGCTTCATGAATTATGAAGGGGCAAATTTTCCTACTACCACTCGGTACTCGGCTATATGTTACTTGTTTATAGCAAAAGATAAATCGAAGAATTTCATCGTAAGACCATATCATACCAAGAATTTTCACTCCTCATACATAGGAACATACAACTATATTACATTTTGAATTATTTCATTGAGACATGCATCTAGATTTAGATTTTTTAATTTAAGGATATATGTGAAAAAAATGTTATGCATAAGGATGTGAATATCTCCTTTAATTAGAATTGTAATTAATGGACCATACTTTTTATTTTTGACAAAGTAGCCAGTACAGATGCGATTTGTTTTAATTCTTAATAACCTTAATTATCTAAGAAACACTTTGTATTAAACCATCCAGAATAAGAATAATGTCAGATTTTAATGGACATTAATTCACTTTGATATAAGCAAATTAATTTATGGGTAAGGACTAAGGAATGAAATTTTTTATTTGCTAGATACATATTGATCTCGTTCAAATTAATGCTCTAATTAATCAAAATATCTTAATTTCTTGATCTTCAAAAATCAAATGACAACCAATCAATTGATTGATTTTTCATCCAATGACAATTATCCATGTTTAGCCAGATAATTAAGTAGCTAGTACTTGTGGTCACCTCAGATGTCAATCGAAGACTTGACTATATATATTTGGCAGTGAATTATTGAGTAACATCCTATTTATTTATTAAATGCACCGTTAACCACCCATCAACGTGGGTTGTATTGTCAAAATCTGAATTTGATATCTTGTAACCCAAGTTAAGGAAGGCTACAGAGTCATCGCGGTGAAATTAAGTTAATTAACACCAACCGATTGGAATTAACTAGTTAGGATACCAAATTACCAGTGTGCAGCTTCAAATTAACCTTCAAACAAACAGATTATTTCATATATATATAACAACACTCGCATGCACAGTAAGTTCTTCATTTTTTCAATTAAGCTTAAGTTCTAAGCTACTTAATTAACTGCAGTTTCATTATAAATCATTTTATTGTTGATTAGTCCAACTAATCCCTCCCGTAGTACTGAATTGCTTGAAGAGTGGGCGATCGTGTTTGTGGATCGTAAAATGAAACCTTTAATTTCAGGCAGCTCTAATTAATTAATTATATAAATATACTTGCATTGTTCCCTAAATCAAGGAAATTAAGCAGAAACGAAGACTGAAGATCAAACAGTCGACCATCTTTTATTGATGACATAACAGATACAAGAGAAAAATGGAGTTACATGGATCGACCAATATTAAAAGAGACAAACTAAAAAAAAACCACTCTCTTTGTGAATGTCGTGGACACAGCCGCAGCACTTTTAGGAACTAGTCGTTAGCAACTCTCTTCTAACCGAACAACGGCCATAAAACAACAAACCTCACCTGAATTGCATGCAGAAGAAAGGAATAAGTTAAAAAAAATCAATCGGGGCGAGCAAATTAGTGAGAGCTTAATTTCAACACTTGGGAAGGTCGGAAGGTGGAGGTGGAAGTTTCTGGTTAGGAAGCTCTCCGTCCAAAACCAGCCATGCCATCTTCAAGCCCCAGCTCGTGTGAACCTCCAGGTGACAATGCATGAACCAGACCCCTGTTATTACAAAATTCACGAAATTAATTAAGAAGAAATAAATTGCATGTAATTAATTAGGCGATTGATGATCAGACATGTAAACAGTACTAATTAATTACCCGGGTTGTCTGCTCGGAAGCGCATGGCTAGCCAACCACCAGAAGGAACTCCGACCGTGTTTCGTTCCACAGGGTCGACGAGATTGAACTTGAGAGGGTCCTTCTTGGGGTCGAAGTTTCCGAAGCCTTGCCCTACTACGAAGAAATTGAAGCCGTGGAGATGGAGGGGATGGCTCTCGGCACCCAGAATGCTGGTGTCCTGAAGCACCACCTCGACGCTTGCGTTGAAAGGAAGCACCACAACTTTGGTACCATTACTGACCATGGTGTTGTTGGGTGGCGTGCCTGTGTAGTTGAAGGGAATGGCCGGCTCGCCCGGGAAGTCGGTGGTGTAAACGCCCAAGGATTGACCCGTGAAATGGGCTTGCAGGAGTGCAGTAGTGGGTTGGACGAAGGAGACGTTGTTGATCGAAGCCGAAAATTTGGTGCCATTATTGGGTCCTTGACAGGTCTGGTTTTTAGGGCAAGGGTGGGTGCCCAGGCCGATGGTGAAGAAGAACTGCTTGTCAACTCTCAGGGGCACGTTGGCCGGGAACTGGGCGTTCGCTAAGCTACGGAATTTCCTGCTGAAGTTAGCAGCAAAGGCAGTATCGTTAAGAGCAGGGAGTGTAGGCTTGAAGAGGGAAACTAATTTATTCTTGCTAACGCCCAAGGCAGAGTGAGGGTGTTTGTATTTGAGAAATCCGGTGGTCGTTGTATTATCGAAGGTGCCTTGTCCGGTCGCGTAGGGTCTAGCAGCCATGAGAAAGGCGGCATTTGGGTACTCGGGCTTGGTTTTTAGGAGCACATTGGTGGTCTGGCCGGGAGTTATGAGGAGAGTATCGGTCTCGAATGGCTTAACGTAAACGGCGTCAGCGTCCACAACGGTAAGGCTGTGGTTAGCAATGCTGAAGAAGAGCTCGTCGTTGAGTGCAGCATTGATCAGGCGGAGGAGATAAGTTTTTCCTGGCTTCACACTGAGCTTGAACGTTTCTGCAAGTAGAATACAAATAGAGTGATATATATATATATATATACATATATATATATAAATAACAGGGGAAGACATACTGAAGACTTGAAAACATTTGACATATATATATAAATATAGCAGGAGCTAGGAAAAAGCTGGGCACCTTTGGCTGAACAATTGTAGGTAGGTCCTGGAAGTCCATTGATTGTGTAGGCTTCAGATACATTAGGACCTCCACCTGTCTGAAGAGCCTGGTTGATTATAGCTTCTGTGTCTGCCTTAAACCATTCCCCTGATCAAATTAAGAAGCCCGTTTAAAACAAATTAATCAACAACATGCATGGCATTTATTCCATGCATGATCTTAATTTATTTCAACTACTTTTAAAGAATGACTGTGTTTAATTAATTTGGCTCTTTACCAAAGATGATTGGAATCTCCTTGTGTGGCTTGGGGAATGGGTAAGGAACGCCGAGCGGAGGGAGGATGATAATGGGGCCGTAGATGGTCGACCGGAGCCAGGAAATGTGGGCGTGCCAAAAGAGTGTTCCTCTTTGGCCTGTAATAGTGAAGTTGTAGACGTAGCTTTGGCCGGTTTGTATGGGGCACTGTGTTACATAAGCAGGACCATCTGCCCATCCGGTTTGAAGCTGGCGTATCCCATGCCTGCAGTGATACAAACTCAAAATAGCAACTTATTCATCAGAGTGGATTATTTTGGAGAGAAAATTAAACTATAGATGATCCAAGAAAGTAGGAAAGAGAAAAAGGTCAACGAGCTAGTATCGCACCAATGGATAGACATATTGTTCTGAATGTGGTTTACCACCTTAATAACCACATTATCACCTTCCCTAGCTACGATTTTGGGTCCCGGGAACTGCCCATTAACGGTGGGTATCGTCTTGGTGTGGCATAGTCTTGTCACATTTTGTAGTTGAATCTACACAAAAATAAGTACCAGAGTCAATCGCATGAATTGCAATCTTGATGAACAACATTGCCTACAAGTCGATCGCTTACGTTGAACTTGTAATGTCGAGTAATTTGAGCAGACGCAAGCTCCGGCAACAGGCACAAGCCACTTAGCGCAAGCAGAAGAACGCCGGCGATGGAGAGGCTCGAAGCTGTTACTTGATCGGAGCTCCCCATTTCTTCCTTTTTCTAGTATCTTGCACAAAGAAAAGATCAGCTAAGAGGGGGGGGTGGCAACGAATTGAAGCTCTTCCCTGCATATGGAATGTTTATATAGAAAAGAAAGCCCGGCGAGGTTGGTTGAACTGACCACAGTTTGATTAATTAACACTTTTAGACAAGTTTAGTATAATATATTCACGATGACCTTTTTTTTTTTTTTTTTTTTTTGTGTGTGTGTGTGTGTGTGTGTCAGTGAGGTGTTGGTCGTCTTTAACTATAGAGTGCTATCAAAGTTAATTTAATTTTATTTAATTTAATTCTCGTCCTGCCTCTCTTTCTGGTTCACTATTATTGAGGGCGAACTTGAAACAAAAATGAACTTTTTCCGTTATAAGTACCAAGTTACTACTCTCTTGCAAGGCCACAGCAAGAATAGAACTTGAAACAGCTAGGTTGACGTACTACTACTCCAACTTAACTGTGTATATATACAAACAACTCCTACTAATTAAGATAAAAATGGACCAAGTATTTTAATTCGTACGTCCACTTCTAGCTAGCTATCTGCCGCGAGTGAATTTTTCATTTCTGAAAGTCATTCTCACCGATGAATATCCATATAACTACAACGATATTACCACATTTTTACTCCAGTACTTTCCAGGAAAGGTTCCAAACTTTCAACAATCCGGCCGGTGGTAGTTATTTCCTACGACGAATAAGACGTATTTGTTTGAATAATATTAGTGAAACGAACAGGGGTTAATTTAGAGGGGAGCAAATTAATGACGATGTTAAGCCAGCCAGGGAAATAGCCGTCGTTGGAAGGGACGTCTTGGCCTTCAGTTTGAGTGTTACCTTCAACAGTACTGCTAATCCTGCCTTGCTAACCAAGCCATATATATATGAACAGGTCAGTTCCAGTGACATTGCCTGTCTCATCTCCAAGTTTGGTGGCGCGAGAAACACACCGAGACACAGTCGGTCGGTCGGTGCGGGCCAGGTTTCCAGAGATGCTCCCACGCCGGAGAGGGACTTGCCAACCCATTTGATTTGATCTCGATGAACCCACTTTCATTTTCCTCCCACTTTCATTTTCCTCCACCTGAACTCCATCCCTCGCCGCCTCCATGTATATATCACCTTCCTACTCGTGTATATATAGTATAACTTAAGGTATTCGGTTACTCGATCACCCTCGCCAACTGATCATACGCGTTACGCCCAGTAGGTATACCGAATTGAAGAGGAAATCAATATGAGATATTGCCATACTTGTACTTGTGGCGTAGATGTTATATACCCTTGATGCGGCATCTTGAGACGTGTGCATGGGAGAGTTTGTCTTCCAAAATGTATCAGAGCGAATCTATAGGAGGAGGTCGGACTTAATTTCTGCTTATTATACTTTAAGCACATATATAGGGACTAGGGTACATATATATAAATGCAAAAACAACAGTAGTATACATATACGATAGAGCCACGATTAATTGGGAAATCATATTATCTATGCCACATTATCACAATAGGTACAGTGCGCATATGGGAAATGATCATGAAATTAAGACAAATTAAGTTTTATCTGTGTATATATTTCAAGGTCGACCTTAAATTCGATATCCATGTATATATATAGCGTAAATGGATGCGCGCTATAACTATAAGAGATCGGATCAGCACTTGGGAAGATTCGACGGCTGAGATAGTTTCTGATGAGGGTGGTCCCCGTCTATCACAATCCACGCCATATCCAATCCCCAGCTCGTGTGGACGTCCAAGTGACAATGCATGAACCAAACCCCTGCAAATAATTAATAATTAAAAATTATCGCAATTAAAATCAAATTAAAGCAAATCGTTTCAATAATTGGCTTCAATTAATTTTGATCAACAACGCTAGACACAGGATTAATTATATACATACACGAGTAGTACTGATGACTAAATTACTAGCTAATTAATTAATTACTTGGATTGTCTGCAAGGAAGCGGTGGCAAGCCAACCACCGGCGCGCACTCCGGCGGTTTTCCTCTCGGAGGGGTCGACCTGCAGGTTGAAGTTGAGTGGGTCCCTCTCTGGGTCGTAGTTACCGAAGCCTTCTCCGACCACAAAGAAGTTGAAACCATGGAGATGGACGGGGTGGCTCTCCATTCCGATGATGCTAGTGTCCTGCAACACCACCTGCACATGGCAGTTGTAGGAAGCCCCGGAAGTCCATTAATTGTGTAGGCATCGGAGACATTAGGTGCCTCATGGTCTGCAATCCACCATTGCCCTGCAATATATTCGACATTGTTCATAGCTCAAATTAATTAATTACGTGTCGATATTGATTTCAATATAATTAATATTCGTTTAATTTAAATATTAATGATCAGGTGTGATGATATTCCTAAGAAGATGGTGACTTCCCGGTTACGGAACGCCAATCTTTGGGTAGTCCGATAAGGAGAGCTCCATATACGGTGTAGCGCAGCCAGGAGATGTGTGGGTGCCAAAACAGGGTTCCTAGCTCGCTGGTCGATGACGGTGAAGTTGTAGATGAAGCTCTGCCCGGTCCGAATGGGGCACTGAGTCACGTACGAAGATCCATCGTATCATGCCGATCGAAGCTGTCGATTGCCGTGCTTGCTCTCTCTCTCCAAACCCTATATTAATTAATTCCTCCGTCATGAATCCAGAAAAATATACAAGACAGGAAACATGCATCTATATATAACTAGAGACTGCTGAGCAACATTCACTTATAATACAGGATTACAGAAGGGAGAATGAACTGGTTATATAACAATGTATGCTGATATTGTTTTGGGGACGTGGTTCGTGACTTTGACCACCGCTCTGTCACCCTCTGTGGCGGCGATCGTCGGCCCGGTCGGGAACTTCCCATTCACTGTAATGATGCTCTTAGTTCAGCATAACCTTGTCACATTTTTCAACCTAATCTTCAGCGCATCAAGTCGTATAAAGTTAAAGAGAAAGTATAATTAGTATAGCAATTAATCACTTGATGACGCAAGAGATATATTACAGAATGGCATGCATGCATCCTTACGTGGAAGTCATAGTGCCTGGTGAAGCTTTCAGGCTCTGCAGATAAGAGCTTTGGGAAAGTGATTAAGAAGCACATGAGTAGTGCAAATTGTAGAGCAATGTCTCCACGGCAACTGAGCAAGCGAAACCTCAGTATCAACCTTCCAAGAGTGTACTTATAAATGTTGATTATTTTGGTGGGAGAGATATCTGCGTCTCCATAGGATATATATATATATATATATTGTTTCACCGAAAATCCGCCGGTCCGCGAAGAGGCGCGACCGAGAGAAGTTTTCAATTACTTTAGAATAATTTGTGTTACAGGGTGTGTTTTGTATCAAGGAATGCGAGTCCACTCTCCTAATAACCCTCTGATTCGATCTCCATGTGAATTTGTCGAAGTTTCGGCTTTTGGCGAGAATGTCGGTTGAGTTCGGGAACGAGTGTGCGATCATCGGTGTGGCTTTGGTCGGTCAGACGGAAGTATTTGTGTTCCGTGTGTTTCGACTTGTGACGTTGCCAGCGAATGTGTAGAGCTGCTCCGGTTGAACTGTTGAACGACGAACTGCAGTGGCTGAATTTCTCTGGTTCGAGAGCTTCCGCGAGTGTATTTTCTTCTCTGCAAGAAGGCTGTCGAACTCGATTTTTTCCAACCTCTATGCGTGAGAGCTTCTCCTCCGGGTAGGAATTTGTGTCCTTCGGTTTGGGAGAGGGAAAAAGTTCTTCACTTGCCGAGATCTTTTGAGGTTAATTTCTCCAACCGTAGTGATGAAAGTTTTTCCAACCTTTGGAACAGGGAGCTTTTGGCCTTTTGTAGCCTGTCCGTGTGGTGGTTGAGGGATTTTGTCTGGGAAAGGGGATCACGATCCCCTTTCTGCTGCTGTAGTTGAGATGAGGAGAGGGAAGGAGGGAGAAAAGGAACTCCCTGTTGAGATCCCTTCGTGGCCCTTTTTCTGGGTTTTTATCTCCACGTTTGAGGTAGGTGATTGTATGCTGACTCATGCTGATGTGGCGATGACTCACCGAGTCGTTGATGGCTGTAAGATGACTCACCGAGTCGTTGATGGCTGTAAGATGACTCACTGTGTCGATGATGCGGCGAGACTGATGAGTCCGACGATGGGCTGCGTCGGGCAAATCTGAGAATCGTCGAGGCCTGTCCACGAACCTTGTTTGCTGGATCGTTGGACTCCTGGACCTGTTCAAATTGGGCCGTGCACATTTTGGTGCATACATATATATATAATAATTAATGGCTTGTGCATCAGCTGGGTTTACCCTGGACTTCTCCATTCAAAAGCAGTATAGGATCATTATAGCCGGACGTGGGACAGTAGTGGATTGATCAGAATTAATTATCAGGATATATATTACCCCGAATTCCTAATTGTTTCAGATTTTAATTAATTTGTGTCACTAGACTCACTTCAGATGCATTTGATGCTTGGTCACATGAGAACCAAACGTACGTAATACTCTTGCAAGGCTTCAGTAGTCTTCGCGCGGGTATTATTAAAAGGATAAATATATAATTATGTATATATACATAACATTTCTGGAGATCTTGTTTAGGGTAGAAAGCACGTAACAGTTCAACTTGACATACCAGAACAAGTAGATCATCCGCATGATGCATCTGTCGCTTGAGAATCACCCTGTCAATTGTCATTACTCTCGAGATTAAAATTTTAATAGTAAAAATATTTAAAGGAACAATCAAAGAGCTTGTTAATTTGATTTTCCTTATAAATATAAATTGTCGAAGCTTACATTTTGTTGATTTTCCCTATTAATACTTAATACCTTCCCGTTAAGTAACAACTCCCACCACCATTAGAATTGTACTACCACCACAATTACAATATATAGTACAAGTTCAACTCTCATATGGTTGACTATAGGACGTATTTATGTTTAGTTAGAATTATTTCAGATGACTGCGTCAGGGATTGTCCAAGAGCCGGAATTTTGAACTCGGGCATGCATTTGAACTCAGGAACAGAAAGCACGATAAATTAATCAACAAGATTAATTATTGAGCAAGAATATTGCAAGATTGCATTCTGCATTTGCGTTTAAGATAGTCTAATTTGACCAGTTCATAATTATCATGTATACTGTCTACATATCCATGATTCATTACATATGCACAAAATTTAAGCATGTCACAGAAAGAAAGAAAGAAAGAAAGAAAGAAAGAAAGAAAGAAAGAAGAAGAGAAGAAAAAGTTTGAGACTTGACGGAGAGAAGATTGAGACTAATCCCATGTCATAACGACTGCAATGACAGCAACTCCAACAAGTACCGCAGAGAACTTAGAGAAGGGTGTATCGAAGTAGCAGGCCTCATTGGGCTTGAAGCCCTTGGCAATGAGATGGTTTATGGCAACATAAATGAAGACTCCCGTTGAAATGCCCATGGAGATGGCGAAAATCCAATCGGCTGCAGCACCTTGCGTGGTCGCGTCGATGGCGATGCCAATTCCGACCCCAATCGGGCTCGAGATTGCAAAAGCAAAAGAGTAGGCGATACTCGTGAGAAAAGGCCTGTCAGGAAGCATCCTGAGAAGAGCAATACCCATAGCAATGGCTGCGAATACCTTGTGCAAGCTAATTGTCCACAGGTTTCTCCATGCGCCTCCTTTCGTATCTGAATATGTTTCAAAACTTGTAAGAAAATAACAGCCTACAATACATAGTTCCATTTCATGATGGTTAATTTGATCCATCGACGGACTTTCAAGGTGAAAACGGATTCGGGTCTTCATGATTTTGCCAGAACGAACACGAATTCCCTCAGTTCTAGTCGACATTTTTTAATTTTGGAGGAAGGCTTCTGACTTCTGAGGGAACTAGAAGAAACCCCTTTTAATTTTGTGAGAACAGAGCATATAATCAGGATGAGGATCAAGAAGGCAGAGGACAAAAGTCTTCATTTTTGTTTATTACTCGATAGTAGTGAATTTGATTGTCTCCGTTAAATTAACCTAGCTCAGATTTGTTGCCTGTTTTCTGACTTCAATCCGATGTCTAATTTAAAGCTTTTAAAGTAGTAGCAGATACCCAGACAATCACTGACAAAAGAGGAGCAAAAAGAATCTAAAGAAAAGGAATCATGGGTATATATATACCTGCAATTCCAACGGCTATCCCTTCGAAGACAGAGTGAAAGCAAAGAGCAAGGATGAGCAACAGGGTATCCCCAAAAGACGAAGTCTTGGCAAGCATCGGATGGACATCCGAACCCGTCCTTCCTCCCTCTCCTTCATCCCTCCCCTCCTCGACCTCCACTTTCATCTCTTTGACGCGGCCTGTCGTAACCAGAGCCACCACACAGTCCCCCAGCATGGTGAGAAGATACCCGCCGCAAGCGAGCATGAAAGCAAAAGGGTACCCCTTGCTGCTGATTTCCTCAAAAGTCTCGTTCGCATCGCTCAAGAAATGCATCATAGCGGTAGCCAGAAAGACCCCGCCTGCGAACTGGGTGCCCAGGAGGAGGAAGCTCTCGTTCCATCTGTAGAAGTAAGGGGAGACGCCGGCGACGAAGGTACTGACGAGGAGGATTATAAGGCACCATATTTTGACGAGAATCAGACCCTTGGAATGCAAATCGGAAGGGTGATCGGCAGACTGGTCTTCGTCGTGGTCTGCGCCTCCGTGAGCTCCGGCTCGAAATATTTGAAGGGATATCGATAAAACGAGTATTAGGAAGAGGCAAGACGATGGAAGAACCTTTGGAAGGGTCGCCATGGAAGGGGAAGCGGCTCTCTGCGACCCCGTGTCTCTCTCTCACCCGCCTTGATGGGAAAGACAGAGCGAGCGGCGTCTTCTTGTAAGGTTGGATTTTTCTCTCCTCGTCTTCTCCAACTGTCTGTAGTACAGTGTTGACTTGTGAACGATTGTACTACACACCCGCCAGGAATTTCTAAATAAGGACGACTGTATAATTGACGTACCGTATAATGAAGCAGCTCTTCTTCTGAGTTCTGAGTTCTGAGTTCCCAAAATTAATTATTAAGAACTAAAAAACAATGGTGTATGTTCTGTTGATGGGTCTGCATGTCCACATCAAGAAAAATTTCGGTTCGCATTGAAACAATAATTTGTTTAATTTTGTGCAATTCCAGTCTCCAATCCCATTAAGAAAAATTATTAGGGTGGAAGGATGAGGAAGGTGGTTTCTGTTACAGGAATATTGTCAGCTGTTGTGAAACAAACTCGATCGGTAGTACCAAACGCAGTACACCATTACTGCATTGCATTATTTTCCGTGAGGTTTTTCCGGCTTCCTTTCTCTGGTGGCACGTCGGTGAACCATTCCGCGTCCCCTTTTTCGTCGGGCAGGCTGCCTTAAATGAACCCATAATTTACCTTCGCCGAAAAGGAGGGACGATTTCGAAATCTCAAAGGTGCAGAAGAAGCCTAATGTGCAGTGCTTAAAATAAGAAATGTTGGAGGAGAACGATCCAAAATGACGCGACAGCCAGCCTGACGTCTATGCTTCTTACACAATCCACATTTAATAAATTCAGCCTGGAATACTTTCGTGCCGAACGAGATTTTTTTTTTCTTTCTGGGGTTGATGCTCGGAACTCGGAACTCGGAAGGTAGGTCTGATTCACCGAACATGGCAACCAATATGATTAAAGTCAAGTTGGTAAACGCTCGCCTTACATTAGGTTTACTTAAACCGAGTCTAACTCGAGCTTTTAAGTAGCTACAAGCCTAGCAGCTCGTTGTATAAAAGTTAAATAAGATATCACATTAACATTTCTTCTTTGATAAAGGGAAATGTATTTAAAATAAAACTATGAACATAAAATCCTTAATCTTTGTGGCCTTCTCAGCCATCCCCTTATGCCCCTTACAGTGTCCAAGTTCAGCCAATATGCAATAAGGTCACCAGAAGGCATTTCAAGGGAAAAAAATTAAAAAACTCAAAATACAAGTTTATATCATTCTAAATATAGATTTCCCTACCTTAATATGCCTTCTCTTACAAGCCAATGTGACATCGAATTTTCCTCCCCAGCTTAATGGAACTTGGCAGTTAAAACTACTTGGTCAACGTTTCTACTAGATTACATTAAACAACCCAGCAGTTAAGTGCTCCTGCCCTGTTTCCCCCCAGAAGTTGAAAAAGTTACAAACACTAGAATTTTATAAATTTTGTATCAATCTACAACCCTATCCATGTATTATATGCTTTAATTTCACGCTTCCATAGACCCCCCCCCCCCGACCAACTAGGATTCCCCAGCATATCCGACCAACATCTGCCACTAAACAGTTTGATGCAACAGCTAAACCATGAATGCCCCTGTCACTCCGCCCTCCGGATTTTCTTGCCACCCAGACGCCGCTTTGAATTTGCAAACAGGGCAGGTTCCCTGTTGGCGTAACCACGGATCTATGCAATTCGCATGAAACTGAAATGGAATTTGACAATACAAAGCAAAATTGATAATCAACATAAACAGTAGAAGATTTGAGTAAACTCAGTGAACAAATATCTCCAACAGAGAACAAGCAATTAATCCTAGTTGTTAAATTAACCTGGTGTAAGCATGGTAGACTGCGTATCAGCTCCCCAACATTCACTTGTTCCAAGCAAACACTACAAGTGAGCTCGTCGTCGGGACTTCTAGTATTTCCATCGACCTTAGATATATCCTGCCTCTGTATAATTAAAATGCACAAACCATAGAAAGAATTGAGAAGATGGTAAAACCCATATGATGAGAGTTTTGGGTTTTGTTGTTCACATAACCATGATTGAGTTCCTGGCCTTGTATAGTTTACATAATCATGGTAAAGGATCCCAAGAAAATACAAGGATATCAATACTAGAGAAGTTGATAGTTTTCATAACCAAATGTGAGCACAGAACACCAATTAGAACATTCAACAAATGAACAAGAATGCAGGCTAAATATAGAGCTGAGGCCCATTGTTGATGTAGCCAACTAACAAACACTGAAAAGCAAACCTGTGGCATAATTTCAAAAGGAAAAAAAAAAATAGAGGTTTAAAAGGTAGATGTAAGAATCAGCCCATTAATAGAATAATAAATATTTGTTTAAATGAGGGTGTTGCATTTCCACAGAGAGAGAGAGAGAGAGAGAGAGAGAGAGAGAGAGAGAGTAGACACTCTTTCAGTGTCTAAATAAAACAAATAAGCGCAAACGTACCTCTGTCATGGATGTAGAAGAGGAAGCCTGCTGAAATGATGAGCCCTCACTGTAGAAGAGAACGATAATGCATTAGTACCTCAAAATTCTGTCAGCGCATCTCACCCATAAATAAAAATTTTGACACTTAAATGTTCGATCATAACCAAATAAAGCACACCAATAAGAGTTCATGAATAGCGTACAAGAAGGTGCCAAAATGCCATTTGTGGGTTCAACCAAGTGAAATCAGCACAAATATCTACCAAATATCACAGTTCATATTGCAAATATAATGACCATAATAGAAAAACTTGTCACTTACTTTTGTGGACCTGATGACTGATGAGACTGTACTTTGTATTTGTGAACTGGAAGAGCATTAATCTCCTCTTCACTCATTGATGGAGCACCTGGAGAATTATCATTGTCGAGAGCTCTTAATGTATCATAATCTGCACACAAGTAAATGGTGCAATTTCACCAAATAAGCCTCCACCACCTCCAATCTCACTAAAATGAACTACAATAGACTTCCAATTAGTGATACCCACAAGTTCTCTGACAGATTTTCTAAAATTTGCTGATGCAACAAATTGATCTTGTCACAAGTACAAATTCACACCTAAGTCATCGAATTCACGATCAAGCAGTGCAAGTTGAAGTCTAAGACCCTGCAATCTTCCTCTTGTAGCAAATGCAATAGAAGGTGGCATGTGAAGCCGCAACTCAGTGTGACCAAGTAGGCCACTGGCTGCTGCAGCATGAGCCTGGGCTTGTGCTTGAAGTTGTTGACATGTTGCATACATCCTCAGGCTTGTGGCCATAAGAAAAACACCCAAAACCAACCAAAGCTACAAAAAAAAAAAAGAGAAAGAGGAATTATCTTCTTTAAAAGTATTACATAAAATGTTGCACGTACCCCACAGCAGGCATAGCAGTCTAAAAGCTAGCATACTAATTTAGGTCTAGGAATACCAGAAAATTCGGTGACATCTGATGTGAGTTGAGTATCATGAACAGCAACAAAACTGCTGGAATAATCAGATTCAGCAAGGATTAATAGATATAAAGATGAGATCATCACCATTATTGTTTGAACCACATAAAGGGGAAAAAATAAGAAATTAATCAAAGAAAGGACAAGAAAAAAGGTATGGAAAGTGAGAGAAAGGAAACAGTACCTGTGACAAGAAAAGCCATTGAATTGGTGTTCACTGGCCTGCCCCCAGGATGCACACGCTGGACATTTGAATATAATGAGACAACCAAACAAATGACCACGCATGTGACAAATTTAAAATAAAGAACTAAGCAGCCAAAAAAGTTAAGTGAAGAATGTACCACAGCACGTCTTTCTGGGATGAACCCAGGAAATCCACTCTCTAGATCAGCTCTAGTCCCTCGGAAAACAAAACTCATCTTTGCAAGAGATAACTGAAGTTATTCTCCACTACAAAAGTATATAATTCTGAGAATTTCCTCCAATCCTCACTTCTTCACAGCTAATCAAAAAAACTTTTGCTAGTATATCTGGAAAATGTCAATACATTAGTAGAAATAACAATTGGAAGGCTTCACTTTACAACAGGAGAAGATGAGTTCACCTGCAAATAGCACAAACCAGGTCCAATGTGAACAGAAGAAGTTAGAGATTGTGTGCTATTTAATAACTGGATGAGTTTTTATATGATCAACGTAGAATCATCCCTACTACTGGCAGAGTTTTCTCATGGAAAAGATTCATTTTCATCTCATTGACTTTTGCTCATTGGCGTAACATTATCTTAAGCACAGTTTCATCTCCCAATTTAAAATATGGTCAAGGTTTATAAACATGGGGCGTCATTCCCCAAAGGTTATCAGTTCACAAAAGCGCTAACACCGATCCAGGTAATCCTTTATATTTATGAAACGCCATGGAATAAATAAAATTCAGACTACGCCATGGAATAGATAAAATTCAGACTATCTAGTTTAACAGTTATTGTACACAAAAATATAATGACTTGGACAAGATTTATTTTTCCTAGTAGAGAAACTAGTTGAATTAGTTTAATCAGCTTGCCACCACAACTCCCGGTTCCTATGTCCACATAATTCTGTTTAATGAATTTCAGGCCAAAATCAGTCCCAGACATTTCTTACAATGCGCCAGAGGTTCTGCCCATGTAAAAGTGCGGGTAAACAAAGTCATGTTGCTCGACAGATGTCCGATAAATCAAAAGCAAATAGAAAAAAATTAACTCAAAGAAAACGCCAATTCATTTAGTATCAGGCTATTATCATTATTTTTTTTTTTTGGTCGAAGGCTATTATCATTTCAAAACCCAAATTAAAGCAGAAAATAGTGCAGTTCCTAAATTCCACTTCCCATAGATTCATCCTGACACCCCAACGGGAGATCTCAATTAATATACTGTAATCCCAGTTGCTCAAAGTCGAGGCACAAAGGGGGAAAAAGGGGAAAGGCAGAAACTTTGCAGCGCATACCCACAATAAGAGCAAAATGACGGCGTCAAATTTCTCGAAACCAAAAAATAATCCAACCCTAGAGCGGAATAGGAGAAGCAAAAAAAATAAAAAAAATAAAAAATAAAAAAAAATAAAAGAGGAAAGAACGACGCAATCAAACTTACAAGATACAACATCGTAAGACGGAGACGAGCACGGAACGATTACAAAGCGAATGGCAGGACGACTAACAATGAAACTTAGTCGAGGAGTTTCGTTCCGGGAGAAGAAGGGAGGAACAACCGAGAACGATCTTTGACAGGTAAAAACGCGCTAGTCCCAGAGATGACTAGACTGACAGGTGGTGGCCCGCTTTGTACATGTGTAAGAAGCGTAATAAACGCCGCTGATAAACAAATAGGTGTAGGACCCCCAATTTCCAGTTCTAACTTCTAACTTCTAAGAGTGCGAACTGATAGGTGGGGCCGGTGGTTAATAATTTAAATTTTATTTTAAAAGGAATTAACGATCTTGGTCGCGTTCTTTCTTCTGGACCTTGCCTAAGGGTGTGGTTAGACGAGAGGTCGCCTTTGGTTCGGGTTAAGCGTGAACCCACGCTGCCCAAGTCAAAAACATTCGTCAGAACTCAAGAGAACACAGACGACAAGTTGTGCGGATTAGGACGGGGTTTACCAAAATGCAATTCAAACCCCTATCTTAATCCGTCTCATTGATTGTGCCTTATCCATAGCTTAAAATAATGTATTTTTCTTATTTGGTTATTATGTTCCAATCATCAAAATTCGAAATCACTCTTTTGCTTTGTAATTTACAAGTACGATGAATACGTGGGTAAAATACTAAATTTAGAAGAAAAAAAAAGTACATATTTTCGTTCCATTAAATAAAACTAATGTGACATAACAGGTTATCATCATTGAGCTGTCATTGAGATTTTGATCTTAATTTGTATTTTGTAAAGAATAATATCGATGATTAGAAAAAAGGTTAAAAATGATTTAATTATCAGGTCAGCCCGTCAGGTTGTTTTCTATGATTTTATTTTTCAAGTTAGTTTCACCCTTTTTTTTTTTTTTTTTTTTTTTTTCCATTAAGTGTAAAGAAATTTACTAATATTGGGGAATGGGGATCGTGGAATAAAAGAGAATTACAGAAACAATGAGTGTTTATTACCTCATTAGTGTTCTTCCCTCAATGGTCGTTATTTACGCCCACCTGATTACTACGGGATGTCTCGACGGTCTCGTCCGCCGACGGGTCCGCTGGAGGTGACCGGCATTTTTTCCCTACTGATCAGTGTGCCAAATGCTAGACTCCAATCTTCGCCGCTGGTCGAGCATCATCAGCGACTCAGCTTCTCGTGGCTCTTTCCGGCAGACGTTGTATCTCTTTCGCCAATTTCTCCAACAAAGTCCGAGACCAAATAGATTTGTTCTTCCCAGCATTCTCCGCGCCTGCGCCAATTCCGGGAATCTAAAAACCGGGCGGGAACTCCATAACTTCATATTTCGATGCCTTGACTCTTTGGATACATTCGTCAACACCGCATTGATAGACATGTATTCCAAATGCGGCCGTCTGCAGCTTGCTCGCAAGCTGTTCGATAGAATGCCCCAGAGAGACGTAATCGCCTGGAATACTATGGTGTCTGGGTACGCCAAGCAAGGGTTTGTGAAAAATGGACTGCTCTTGGTTGACGAGATGAGGTCAATGGGAATGAAACCCGATTTAGTGACTTGGAACGCTCTGATAGCAGGTTTTTCTCTTGAGGGTGAGGATAAAATGGCCATCAATCTTTTTCAGGCAATGAAGGATGACGGAATTTGCCCTGATGTTGTCTCTTGGACTTCAATTATATCTGGATCTGCCAAGAACCTTCAGTATGATGAGGCTTTCAAAATGTTCAGACAGATGGTGCTTACTGGTATAAGGCCGAATTCAGTCACAATAAGCAGTCTCTTACCTGCGTGCGCAAACGTGGCCAACTTGAAATTCGGTGAGGAAATTCATGGATATGCAGTGGTCTCTGGCATCGAGGAGGATATGTTTGTGAGTAGTTCTTTAATTGATATGTATGCTAAATGTGGCTCCGTGTTCAAAGCTGAGAGACTGTTCTACAAGATGCATTTAAGAAATACAGTTAGTTATAACTCAATGATTTTTGCATATGCAAATAATGGGGACTGTGATACAGCTATAAACTTGTTTCAGCAAATGGTGGAAGGTGGAGAAGTTGAACTAGACTATCTAACATTTGTAGCAATTATTATGTGTTGCAGTCATGCAGGATGGGTTGAGGTTGGTGAGAAAATTTTCAATATGATGCAACTAAGGTATGGCATACAACCCAGGCTCGAGCATTATGCATGCATGGTGGATCTTTTGGGTCGAGCAGGAAGGATATCAGATGCTTATGAGTTTATAAAGACTATGCCAGTCGAGCCCGATGCTTTTGTGTGGGGTGCATTGTTGGGTGCATGTAGACATCATGGTAACATTGAATTAGGAGAATTATCAGCATCACACTTATTCGAACTGGAGCCGAAAAGTGTGGGTAGTCATGCTGTACTGTCTAGTATGCTTATGAATTCTGGTAGATGGGAAGATGCCGCAAAACTGAAAAAACTGGTAAAGAGAAGACTGAGAAGAAGCATTGGATGTAGCTGGCTTGATGCTGCTTGACTACGAAGCTTTGTAATTGTTGATTGACTTTGTGCCGAGAACCAAATCCTCTTTTCCAAGAGTAAGCTTGAAGAGAAGGATTCTCTTCTTTTTGTGCTGATGAAGGTGCTGAATTAGAAAGAAAGGCAGTGAACAAGATTAAGGAGACCTTGTACCACCAAGATGTATCTGTCAGGCTTAAAATCTAACCAGAATCCTGCAGGGATCCCAATCGCAAGTGAAGCAGAAGAGGTTGAATACACATTGAGAATACTATACTGGTTTATGGTCCTGGGGCTGGTGAGAAGAGATTCTTCATGTGTTTCAGAATAGCACATCAGAAAGACATGTCTCATACAACCAATTTGTGGAAATATTTCATCTTTGTGCTGAATTCTCTCCCGTTGTCATCTTGGGTTTGGCCTTGCTTAGATGTGGGCAGTGGTTATGAGGAAAAACAAAAAAGCAGAATATGCCTTGTCGCTGGGGGTTTCGTTCAGGTACTATTCTCTTTGCCCAATATGTTGAACTATTTGCTCACCTGCAGCTGCATGCCCTTCTGTAACTCTCTCTCTCATCGACAGAGTTGAATTTTATCTTAGTGTTCTGATGCAGGTGATACCACCGCACGAATCAAGTTCTTTGAAATAGCTTTCAATTGGCTTATTCTCATAGAATGTTCTGCTTAAACTTCTCAAGCTCCCCAAATTACAGAATTACTACTGTGGAGCTTAATTTTGCAGAGTTGGTTGAAGTATTTACTAATGATCTCGCATTATTGGGCTCAATCAGGGATGTTGCCGGAGCGGGAAGCGGAATCGATCGATCCAAATGCCGCTAGAATCGACCTGTTCATGTGGCAGTTGTTGCTTCCATTCTGACACTAACCATATGACCATAATTTTGAAAAGATGGTGATGTTAGAGGTCTGCAATTAAGGCATAACAACGGTTATGCTCTTATTTAGCCCATCACCAATGCTTTTGTCATAAATCACGGAAATCCATATTAGGAGTTTTGGATATATCCTTTGTCGGTGCAGATAGAAACGTTATAACAAAGGCGGAGCCCAGGCAGAGAAGCAGTTGGTATAAGTCGCGATGTGTAAGTGTAACAGCTAAGTTTCGTTGCTTCCGGTTTGGTCCATGTGCATTTCTTATTTGTTAATCTTTTCTTGTTAATGCATCCAACACTGAGCTTTTGCTGACGCTTTTGGGCCTCCAATCAGTGGTCGACTCAATCTTCCGCGAACGACAATGGTGGAGTTTGAAGTTTAAACGTCAAATTCTGCGCGATCGACGGTTCAGGTTGTCCCATCGGGTTACACGTGGGAGATGACTTGGGTCTCCGCGTCGCTCGCGTCATTTAGACGGAAACGACAAGCGACACGCGAAGTAAAAATCGCTGCAAGGATGGAAGGAAAGACCGGGCCAATGAAATAATGGATGGGAAAGTGAAAATAATATAAAATGGAAGGGCGTGACCAAGCGGCACGCGAGAGCCGAGAGGGAGAGAGGAGAGACGTCTCTGTAGGAAGTGGGAACTACGAAGGCGCGGATCCAGCGCAGCAGGCGATGTTCTTTGGCCCAAAATTCTGGATTGCGGTCTGGAGACGACGCAGATCTGACGTGGCGATCCAATCCTCGTCAACCCTAACGGCGGATTTCCTGACGGAGCCTTCGGCGGTGCCTCCTGTTTTCTTTCCGTCCGGAGAAACACAGAGCGGCGAAGCCGAGAGAGAGGACAGAGGGGCGCTAGAATCATGGTGGGTGGCGATTTCATCTCAACATACAGTACTACCCTGTCTTCCGTCTCCATAAATTGGAGTCCTTTTCCCTCCTTTCCCAAGTCATTTCATTTTCCTCAGCCGTTTTTCTCCCGGCAATCACTCTTCTCTGGTACACATTATCCTCTCCTTTCTCCTTCTCTTTTTCCTAATCCGCATTCTTTCTCTTTCGTTCTCGTTGCTGACGGAACTTTCTGTCTTGTTTTCATCATATTATCGCTGCCGCAGTTCGTTCACATCCGATCGACTTCATCTTTCTCGACCAGCAAAGGTGTGTTGATCGAAATTAAAACGCACATCCGATATTCCGATGGTTATTCTGTTCTCGTTTTCTGAAATGAACATCTCATAAATAGGTATTGGGTTTGGCATTGTTGCAGAAGAAAAAAGGGGTGACCTCAATTTACATTGAAGAAGAAGAGAAAAAGAAAGAAACAGGAAAGATGACCATCACGCCGGCGGTACGAATTACGGAGCGCAAACTTGTTATTAAGGATCGCACCATTCTTACAGGCGTGCCAGATAACATAATCACCACCTCCGCTGCCTCCTCTTCTCCTGTCGACGGGATCTTCGTGGGTGCGGCTTTTGAAAAGACAAATAGCCGCCATGTCGTCTCCCTCGGCACTCTCAGGTATGTACGAAAGTCCACTTCTTGTGTGCAAACCTGATAATTAATTTGAACGAAAATTAAGGTGAAATTTGTAACATTGTTAATTGTCGCATATTGTTCTTCAGAGGCGTCCGATTTCTCTCTGCCTTCCGTTTCAAGCTGTGGTGGATGGCGCAGCGGATGGGAGATCGAGGCCGAGACGTCCCACTCGAGACCCAACTCCTGTTGGTTGAAAGCAAAGATGGGTCACACTCGGAAATCGACGAGGAAAGCTCCCAGATTTTGTACACCGTCTTCCTCCCCCTCGTCGAGGGCCCCTTCCGGGCGTGCCTCCAAGGTAATTCACAGGACGAAATCGAGCTCTGCATCGAGAGCGGCGACTCCGAGACAAAACTCTCCGCCTTCTCGCGTGCCCTCTTCGTGAGCGCCGGCACCGATCCCTTCGCTGCCATTACTGAGGCTATCTCCGCCATCAAATCCCATCTCAAGACTTTCCGGCAGCGGTCCGAGAAGAAACTCCCAGGACTCTTGGATTATTTCGGTTGGTGCACGTGGGACGCCTTCTACCAAGAGGTGACCCAGGAAGGCGTGGAGGCCGGACTGGCGAGTTTGGCCGCTGGCGGAGCGCCGCCCAAGTTCGTGATCATCGACGACGGATGGCAATCTGTGGGTTCCGATCGGGATCATGAGTCAGGGAATATTCAAGGACCCGAAGAGAATGGGCAACAACCTCTTCTGAGATTGACGGGCATCAAGGAAAACAGCAAGTTCCAAACGAACGAGGGGACCGTGAAGGGGATCGAGAACATCGTGAGCATCGCCAAGGAGAAACACGGGCTCAAGTACGTGTACGTGTGGCACGCGATCACGGGCTACTGGGGCGGGGTTCGTCCGGGGATGGAGGGGATGGAGCAGTACGGGTCGAGGATGCAGTACCCGGTGGTGTCCCCCGGCGTGGCGGGTAACGAACCCGGTTGGAAGACGGACCCGTTGGCGGTTCATGGACTCGGCGTGGTGAACCCGAAGCAGATGTACCGATTCTACAACGAGTTGCACGGGTACCTGGCGGCGGCGGGCGTCGACGGGGTGAAGGTGGACGTGCAGTGCATTCTGGAGACGCTGGGCGCCGGGTTGGGCGGTCGGGTTCAGCTGACGCGGCAGTACCACCAGGCGTTGGACGCCTCCATTGCCAAGAATTTCCCCGACAACGGTTGCATTGCCTGCATGAGCCACAACACGGACGCCCTCTATTGCTCGAAGCAGACGGCGGTGGTGAGGGCATCGGACGATTTCTACCCGCGAGACCCGGTCTCGCACACGATCCACATTGCGGCGGTGGCCTACAACAGCGTCTTCTTGGGCGAGTTTATGCAACCCGACTGGGACATGTTTCACTCGCTGCACCCTGCTGCTGAGTACCACGCCTCCGCCAGGGCCATCAGCGGCGGACCCATCTATGTCAGGTTTGTTAGCTCGTGTCGATCGCGCGGTTCTGTTTTAGTTTATTCCGTAAGCTATTAGCCAATTTTATTCAGATTCGGTCTTCAACAGTGACGCCCCTGGAAAGCACAATTTTGAGGTGCTGAAAAAGCTAGTCCTTCCCGACGGCTCTGTCCTCCGGGCTCGCCTCCCTGGACGCCCCACCAAAGATTGTCTCTTTACTGACCCTGCCCGAGATGGCGTCAGGTAAATCGACATTCAATTTTCTACAATTGATAGGAAAGGTATTCGAATCGACACTCTCACTAATTATCGTCGATCCTAATTTTTTGGGTTCTTACATCGATTGGTCAGTTTGCTCAAGATATGGAACATGAACAAATACACTGGAGTATTAGGAGTGTACAATTGCCAAGGCGCGGCTTGGAACACGGTGGAGAAGAGGAACACTTTCCATCAGGCCGGGTCTGAGGCACTGACAGCCGCTGTGAGGGCCCGAGACGTCCATCTCATCTCTGAGGCTGCTGTAGACCCTGACTGGAATGGGGATTGCGCCGTTTTTCGCCACTCCGAAGGCGATATAGTCCGTCTTCCCGATCGTGCCGCCTTGCCCATCTCTCTCAAGGTCCTGGAGCACGATATCTTCACTCTGTCGCCTATCAAGGTTCGCTTCTTACTTCCCTGCAGATTGATGCATGTATATATGATAAATATACTCTTAATCGGCCTTTTTCCCCTTTCCTCTGTTTGATCGATCTAATTGGGGGACTGAATCGTATTTTGTTGCTATTTCTTTCAGGTATTGACTCCAGGATTAATTGAGTTCGCACCGCTGGGTCTCCTCAACATGTACAATAGCGGAGGGGCGATTATTGGGCTGGAGTACCATATCGAGGAATCCTCCGCTGCTTTATCAGAACTGGCTTCTGGTTATGTAAGCGAAGTGTCTCTGGGACAGCGATTAGAGAACAAGAGCGCGCATGCTGTGGCGTGCGTTACGGTGGAGGTCAAGGGATGTGGCAGGTTTGGTGCTTACTCTTCGGTGAAGCCGAGGAAGTGCTCCGTAGGCTCCAGAGTAGTGGAGTTTGGTTATGACTCCTCGTCTGGCCTTCTTTCCCTTGCCTTGGATAGCATGCCCGAAATTGATAAAGCAGGCCATATTTTAGAGATCAAGCTGTAGGCTTTGTAGCATACTTTTAGGTGAATTACACTTGTACCTTTGCCATTTTTTCATCGTAGCAAACAAGACCCCTTGGTGACTGGCTGCACAGATATTTTTGTTGTATCAAATTAATGTTAACTCTTCTCGTATTCTGTTGAGAGAAAAAAAATTCCACCATTATAATCAAATGAAGGACCCTGAACCAGTGAAGCCGTTTTAATATTTCTGAACAAAACCTCATTTTTTTGCGTAGAATTAATTACTTAATTAGTGCTTAAGCATTAGAGACCACCGTCTCCTCTCTGTCTCTCTGTCTCTATTAGTAGTCAGTGAACAGAGTCAGAAATCATTCATGAGTATCCCTGGTGAGAGTGAAAATAAGAGAGGAGATAAATTAATTAAGGAGAATAGTACAGAGTTCCGATTGAGCAAGCGAAGGGCAAACTTCAGTTCACGCGGTTTGAAGACCCATAAAATATAGTGTGGTAGATTCCAAAAGTACGTCTGGAACAAACAGCACGAATTCTCTCGAGCATGCTGAACTTTCGCGAGTATGAATTAGAAGGCCAAAGAAGGTGGTAGTAAAAACGCTATTTTGGGCGATAGCTAGGTAGCTATTTTGGGCCTCTGCGCGTCACGCCCGGACCTATTCTTGTGCCATTTGGAGAGGATCCTTGTACCGGAACCGGTGCCCCATAACCAAGAGCAAATTAACGCTTAATTTTCATTGAACGAATCTATCTTCTTTTTTACAAATCGCTCGCTCTAGTTAACCTCTCTAATCGTAATTGACAAAATTACAGAAAGAAAGAAATGCCGGTGGCTAGCTAGCTGTTGCCGATCGAGAAACTCGATAGTACGTTATTATGCGTTCGTGTAAGCCATCTCCGTCAATGCCGCCGTCTTCCTCCTCTCCAGGAGCTGCTGCTGCGTCGATTTGTAAAAGGCCGCGTAGAGAATCAGCTGCCCCAGGGCGAGCACCGTCCCCAACCCGTTAGGAATCTGAACAATACACCAAAGTATATATACAATTATACATCGCTCCATGAACAAACATATATACAATTATGCCTCTCTAATGGGTTGAAGAATATATTTTAACTTATATTAAGAGAATTAAGGAATTAATTACTTACGGTGATGAAGAGGTCGAAACGGAGGAGGGCGTAGGCGGTCCAGCAAATCGCATTGAGGAAGGAGGTGAGCGACAGAGACAGTGGCATGAACTCCACACTCTTCGTTCGAATCACCATTGCCTGTAAATTGATTAAACACGAAATTAATTAGGAAAAGTCACCACAGTACTACCGAATAATGAACGACAACAATGGAAAACCAATTCGAACAAGGACTAAAATAAATAATTAAGGTTATATTGATCATGATTAATTAATTACCATGACTGACAAGGGAGCCAGATAGACCATCGTTGAGGAGAAGACGCACAAGCTTCCGACGAGAAGTAAACGCTTCTGATGAGCGTGAACACCGATGAGAACATAAATAGCGACCCCGGCGGCGAAGAGGAGTTGGAAGAGGAAGATGAGAAGGGTGAGCGTCCTCTGTTTCCCGGTGGAGAATAAGAGAAAGATGATAAGATAGGAAAGCTCGATGAGGACGCCGCAGCCATTGATGGTGATGACAAGTACGCTGTGTGGGTGCACCATTGGGAGGCCGTAGATGCACCATAAGAGGCAGTTGATAAAGGTGGCGAGGTAAGGGAGGGGTGAGAACGACTCCACAGATCTTCTTTTCCATATCCGCAACATCGTCGCTCTGCAATCAACGAATTCATATACATATATACCCTCTTTCATCAATATTTAAAACCCAATGGCATGCACACACACACACACACACATATATATATATATATACACACATATACTTGACAGTACTGTTGCTTTCGTTTTTAATGGAGCACGACTGAAATCAGAGACTTACACGGGAGAGAGAAACAGAGATAGTGATATAATGTTCCCTGCAAAAAAAAAGAAAATAAAAAAAAGAAAAAAAATGAAACCTCCACCGAAACACAAATCGATGTAGGGAAGAATGAATTATAGTGGGGTGATCTCGATTATTAGCTGTAGTGTACCTACCCAAAATACCAACCCCCATCCTCGCATCATCTACAGACACCACCATTGTTGGCTACCTGGCTACAGCTGCGAAGAAGATGATGAGTAAGAACTAAGCACTTGAGGAATTAAGAAACGTACTAATTAGCGGCGGCTACTGCTGAAGCAAGGAAGAAGAGGGATTTAAATAGAGGTGGTGAAGGAGGAGGAGAGCGGGAGATGGGAAAAGACTGCCAGGGATCACTTAACAGTGGATGACTCATCACTAGTGTCAGCACTAGCTGCCTCTTCATCGATCGGTCATGCTGGCAATTGACCGAGTTTTACGAACGAACAAGTGTCACACTGTCAGCACTCCTCAGGACTCTGCTGCCATACAAAAAAAAACCTCCCGAGCAAATGGGAAGCAGGTACCTATAAAAAAAAAAAAAAAAAAAAAAAAAGCTAACTGATCAATTAATGCATTGTTGACAACATATGTGATGTATGGTCGATTGATATTGTTAAAACAATGAATTACCCTTAATTATTATAAAAAAATTACCCATCTTATATATATTACATTTAAAGTTACAAATTAATTATCATGTTAGTAATTAGTGGAATACTTTGTTAATTATGAGCACCCTACTAACATGTTAGTTATCCCAGCTAAGACGCTGTTGATTGACCACCAACATATGGTATGTTATATGTTATTGACCTCAACTAGTACGTTAACAACTTCTTCTACGTACTTCAGTTTGATCAAATAAAGAAATCAAAGGTATTTTTGTTAAAAAATAAGAGATTAGTTCTCGTTTTAGTAACATATATAAATACATAAATCCTCCAGTTTGACCCGGACAGTCAGGAATCTTAATTGACCCGGTGCAATCACCCGTCCGTGTGTTTATGTGTTACCTCGATCGTTAACCGCGAAAATTAGCCGTTGGCAGCGGTTTAAGATTCTTCAAGGTTTGGACCGGTCGCGAGGAAGAAGATCAGGATTCAGGCGTCTAAATGCTCACGGTCACGGATAATATATGGATCACTTCACTCATCACCGAAGAGCGAGAGACTGATGATCAGCACGACTGCAACGTACTTGTTTCTTTATCGAAGATGGATGGGTCGACGACGAAATGGAGTGCAGGCTAGTAGACAAGACGTCAATGGCCTTCCCCCCACTCCCACCGAAGATACATATTCGCTGCATGGAACAAGCAACATGCATGTGTCCACTACTCAAGGATACAAACAAACCTCCATTAATGAAGAAAAAGAAACTACTTACAGCGATCGCTTCAAGTTTACTCATTGTTGGTAAAATTATCTAAAGAAGACAGATGGAGATCGTCCTCTGGTGTACATCTCCAAAAAGATAAAGATAGGTTAGGAAAATCAATATGAACACTGAAAACAAACGTCTCTCTCTCTCTCTCTCTCTCTCTAGATCTCTGTCTCTACCGAGACCGAGTTGTAGGCATTCCGAGTCTGTGCCCCACCAAATCGCATCTCGCTTTGCCGAACCCGACGCGGGAGTTCTGCAGATCGTATTCAACCCATGTGTCTCGCTGGTGGTGATGCCCGATAATGTAGGCCTCGACCGGCACCAGATCCGAATTCCCAAACGTGAAGCAGAACACCCTGTCCGAGACCCTGTACAGCAGCCTCTCCCCCGATATCGAAATCTCCGCCCCCCTGAACATAAGCACCACCTCCGGCACCCCACCCACGATGCTCCCCGAAATCGAGCCACCGAAGCAGAGATCCAGAGCGCCCTCGAAGACGTAGTCGGGAATCGCTCTCAACAACCCCCTGGTCTGCTCCAGGAACTCGTTCCTGAGGGCTGCGTAGGCCGGACCCAAGAGGAACGTGAACTGGGTCCCGGAATCCACCATTGTCTGGCCCGCCCCCGTGTGGTCCGGCTCGAACACCGACTTGGGCAACGGCAGCAGCTTCTCCTTCACCCGGATTCCGTCGAGCTGCACCGAGTAGGCGACCCTGTCGAAGTAGGGCAACGGCAGAGTCATCTGGATGAGGGGCGTGTAATTGAGCGGCGCCAGCCACGGGTAGGTGGATGAGTTGCCGCCGAAGACGAGGACGCCCGAAAAATCGCGACCCGATATGCAGTAGGAGAACTTGGGGAAACGCATCTGGGAGACGAAGGAGAGGGAGCCCCTGTTCATGCCCAGCAGCCCCGCGCTCGAGGAGTCCTCTTCCGGGTGGGAGCTGAATGTCGAATCCATGCACCCAAAGACGGTTCCCGGCATGGGCGCGCCGCCGATACGGAACGTTTCGGCGGCGAGAGTGCCTTCGGAAGTGGAGGCGTCGGCGTAGGAGAGCTGGACGTGGCAGAGATTTTTGGGCGCGCAGGAGGCGGGAATGGGGAAATCCCGCGTCTTCCCTTGGCAGATTTGGGAAGAACAGGGGATGGGTCGAAGGAGGAAGAAGAGAGGTTTTTGCCGCAACGAATCCAGGAGAGCTCGCTGCCGGTGTCGAAGACCAAGGACACGTTTCGGGGAGGCGTCCCCACGGCGAGAGAGACTGTGAGAGAGACATTGTAGCGGAAGAGAAGGCTGTTGCGAGGAGAACCCAGTTGGATTTTTTCGGTTCTGAGTGGCAGAACGAGGGAGTACTGTGAAGAAACAGAGCAAGTTCCTAGCCGAAGAAGGCAGAACACAAGAAGAAGAAGAAGAAGAAGAAGAAGACGGGGGAGTAGAGAAGCCATAGACGACACTACAGGGTTCCCGAAGACATGGGATTGCGGGAAATGTTTCAGGTGAAGAAAAGGGTAGAGACAGTGGGGTGAAATGGGAACGGAAAAAACGGAAATTTGAAATTAAAAAAATTCTCCAAGTACTCGGACAAGGAAGGGGCAGTGCTATTTGATATTGGGACTTTTATCGATAATAAAAATACGCTGTTGTATCTAATTTCTTCACCGATAGATAGAAACTTGCTAATTCATTCAACCTAAAGTTCTTTTACCGTTTCCAAATACTTTAATAATCGAGTATTTAAGTTTTCAAAAAGTCGCTTAATTAAAGACAGGTCCCCCTTTTCGCTTTCCAGTTCAACTTACTCAGAATCTTAATTTGTACGACTTAAAAACAAGCAGAGGAGGACCCGACTGCTACACTACAGTATCTGTAGGTAAGAAGTCACTAGTCACATCTCACTAGTCCCTCTTTAGTCACTTGTCACCACTGCTGTGGTTAATGCAAATGCCACTTTTCAACAAGTAACGATGGCCTTGAGTCGCTAAAAAGAGAGAAACTTCGAAAATTAAGGATCTATATATATATATATTAAGGATTAAGCTTCGGTGGTGGTGATAATATATATTTCTAGAAAGGCCGCACATGCATTGAACACCGACACGAATAACTACTTTTAATCTTAACGGTGGGGTGTTCGGTTCCATTCGGGGACTGAGTATTCAATTCGAGAATAAATTGATGAGAGAAAAAAGAGGCGGTTTTTTAATCTAAAACACACAACTTAATTTGGAGTCTGAAAGCTTCACCGTGCATTCATCATTGAAGGCAAGGCTAGCTTTATTGTGGTTACTAAAAGGTGATGTGTTAATGAGGCCCCCCCTTATTCGGCACTCGTGCGTCTGTGTGAATCTCTGAGCCTGTCTTTCTTTCCCGGATTAGAGATCTAGCCGGGGGAGTTTTAGATTTGATAATCGGTTCAATATATATATATATATATATATATATACATATATATATTCAATGTATTTTCCTCTATTAAATGCACATAGAAACATAGATAGACATTCGAGATTCGGGAACAAGAGATGTACATATATAAAATCGATGTATTTAATTTGGTCGCACTCGAGACAAAGCAATATTAGATCTTCAAAGCGCTGCTACTGCCGGGTTCCGAGAATGAAGAACATAGTATAGAATCGATGCGTTGCTGCACGCTGTAGCAGCCACTCGACCCTGAACTTTAATTTATTGGGATCATATTATAGATGCAAGGTTTTATATATAACTCAAGCAAAAAGAGTCTTCTAGATAGAGTCTGATCAGCAGGTGCTGTGAGTCAAAACTTTAATCTAAAAGCACTGTTATATAGATGTTGTGAAGGAATGGAAGAAACTGACAGGGGCAGGCGAAAGAAAGAGGTACGGTGCAATCTAAAGAAAAGCTGCAATCAATTAGAATCCAAGAGCGCCGACACTTGTTAATTATACTACTTTTCCTCCAAAGAAGAGCTGCACTTGATCATCAAAGAATGTAAGAGGTAGACTGAGCCATGCATTTCTCTGATTGTTGGGACGACAGACATGACTAGGCCAACCTCACCGATATGTCGCTTGGCTTTTCCGGACGGTAGGAGGGCCCTGTGCTTTGAAACCCAGTTCTTGGATCCGCCCCAGCTTTTACATATATATATATATGCAGCTGAAAACATCACCATGTTACCCCGGCCCTCTGCGGAACGGGTATCAGGATTATCAATTGTCATTGTCCCTTCAACGTACCTAGCTACCTCCCTCGTTCATATATATGTGAGCATTAACGGGTCCCATGCTTGAAAGAATCCGATTAATTACCATCTCTTGATTTACAGACAATTTTCTGGTTTCGAGTCAGATCAGTTGTTGACGACGACGAGGACCGAGTCAAAAATTATCATCGGACCACCTTCATTGCCTTGACCCACTGACCAATGATCAGTACTCTTTGACCATTGACCCATGAATATGTATTTATTGCACACCACGATATATATATATATATAGAGGGACTTGATCAGGTGCGCTCAACCCTTATATGCGCTTATGTGCGCTCAAGGGCGTTGAGCCGTCCGATTAACGAAAAATTCATCTAACGGTTTTATTTTATTTTAAGAAATTTTAATTTAATTACAAAAGTGCCATTCACATGAGAAGGGTTCGGCGTTTGGGAGGAAGCAGGGCTTGGCGGAGGAGGGTTCGGCACTCGGCGGCGCCGCCGACGCCGGGACTCTCTCCACGATCTACTTCCTCAGAATATCGTGGAGCCGACCTTGTGCCCCTGTCTCTATAATCCCTTGGCTATGACCTGCCCGAAATTGCCGAACCAAATAATCCCAATCTTCAGTGCTTCTGATGAACATTTTAATGGCTCCCCGAAATTGTCCAGTTGATTCACAACCCGGAGGCTCTTTCCTGTCATGGGTTTGCTGTTTCTCAATTTGGAAGAGGACTTAAGCAGATCGGTGGAGGTACGAGTTGAGGAGAATAGCATTGGAGCTGCTAAAGATTTGTTGTACTGATTCTTCAAGCGGGTCTTGGTTTGGGCGACGTTGGGAGGTATGCAGTTGCAGAGATGAAAGGAGGCAGCCATTTTTGCGACTGAAGGTTGCGATTCCTCTCTCTCTGTTTGGTACTCAGAACTGAGAGATGAGAGTCCTCTATGGAGACGGGCACCGAAACGAAGAGGAGTACTGTCCGATGGGGACGGTACCGATCCGAAGAAGCTCCGTCGGGAAGAGGAGTCGGGAATCGGTCGAATCGGGAGTGGGACGAGTTTTCTTTTGCGATGGCATTTTTTGTAAATTAAATAAAATTCTTTTAAATTATATTACAACCATAAGATCAAAATGAGGCTAGATCGGACGGCTCAACACCCTTGAGCGCACATAAGCGCATATAAGGGTTGAGCGCACCTCATCAAGTCCCTATATATATATATATATATATATATATATATATATATATATATATAGGAGGGCGCTCAAGCTAAATATGCGCTTAAGAGCGCTCAACGCCCTTGAGTCGTCCGATCAAGTCCCTTCTGATCGGATGGTTGTAATATAATATAACATGATTTTATTATATTTACAAAAAATGCCAACGATGGCTTCACCTTGTTGCCGTGGTTCTCTTCAATCGGAAACGGAGGAAGCTGTCCGCCCGGGAACCTCGAAATGCAACGACTAAAGTAAGGCTCCCCTTCGCTTCTTTCTCCTCCCAAAATCCTCCACCCTCCCTTTCTTCCCCCTCCTTGCAAAATCGACCAGATCGACGGACAAAAAGACATTATCAACCGTCGGATCGGGCCTCAATTAGATGGACGGTCTCAAAATAATAAGAGGGAAAAATCGTGCCCTTTCCGACGAAATCCCCGACTTTCTCAATCCCTCGCCCGGACTGGAACCAATTCGATTTCGCGTGCGTCAGAGAGCACGTTCGAATGAAGCTCCCCACTTTCCCCATTCCTCAATCCTCGGAGATGATTTCTGCGTCCGCCCAACCTCTTCTCCTACTTCTTCTTTTGATTTTGCCTCTTCCGAATCCTGTCCCATTCTTTTTCACCGTCTCGAAATCCTCCTACTTGCGACTCACCCGATGCTTACAACTAGAGGCAGGCTGATTCAGGAAGCTAACAAATCTCAATCGAGAAATCCAAGAGGTAACTAAATTAATCAGGTACTCATTTTCAATGTGAATCTCTTTTGCCCATTTGTTTTCCCAATGGCTTGATTTATTGGCTGATTAATTATATTTTGAAGAAAAGTGTGATGAAATAAAGAGTTCTAATGAACCTAGAATTTTTTTTTGCAGGACCCTATTCCCTGCATTGCTGGATTTCTCACTTTTCTTTCTGCTTTTGTCTCCTGCAACGAAAACTGGGAAGTAATTATTTATGCTGCTGCCCTTTTTCCTTGCATTATCTTGCTTTTTAAGACCTTTACAACTGCAAGAGATCATCTACATCGGGTTTTAGCTGTATTATCATTTATATTACTAGGGTTAGTTTATATCTATTTGAAGTATCCAATCCACATTTCAGCGTTCTGGAAAGCGTGGAAACACATTGTCTCAGTTGGATGTTTAAATGTTGTAACTCAGGTCAGTAATTTCTTTATAGTGCTTTTCCTCTTTACTAGGAAGGGGATAGCTGACTATTTTTCAAAGATTATGAATCTTCCGCTCTTCTGTTTCTGAATTTGATCTAAAAACTTTGAAAATCCTGCATTGTTGAATCCGGACTGTCTTTTCCTGATATTTATATGGCCTTGAGTTTAGATTCATACCCACTGTTTGGTGTTTGGCAGGCCGTTTTAAGGAGATGTTCGCTCCTTATTGAAATTATTATAGTTTGTTCTCATAGACTAATAGCGGGTGTGTAAACTACAAACTCTTGGTTTTAATTTAATGAATTATTTTATGCAATCACCATAGGAACTTCCATGTTATTTTTTCTAGAAAAAGTCTCACCTGCCAGCAATGAAAAGGGTGTGGATTGCTGGTGTTAATAAAGTCATATTTGACTGAAAAGTGAGAACAGCATATCTAAGGGTAAATTTCATCATAAGCAACTTTTTCCTTCTTATATTTTCACTTTTTTCTTTAGATATATCTTAGTCAGCTTCCAACTTCCAAGTGTTACAGTTCTCTTGTAATTTGTTACTGATGCATTAAACTCAAGCAGGTGTCCTGATAAAGTTTTTTCCTGCTTGTGGGAGAACTTTGTCTGTGTTATTATAAGTAATGCACTTGTATTCACATGTTCCTCGTGACTCATTAGAGTGAAAGATGGCAGTAGCAGTATCATGTCACTGAGATGCTCTATGCATCAGCCAGTGGCATGTTCCTCGAATTTGTGCTTCTTAGTTAATTTCTATAGTATGCTTCATGATGTGAAAACTAGGTTATTGGTGCTTTGTGGTATGTTAAGAGTTTGGGTTTACGTCTCTGGTCAGTTATGTAAAGCCAAGATGTGTGACACTGTTCAATGGAAAAAAATAAAGTCTAACATTCAAGTATCTTGAAAATGTAATGGACTTATAAATTTGAGCATTAAGCCTCAATGGCTAGTCAGTTTGGAACCAGATTTGATCTTTAGCTAAAAGTTATAAGAAGCATTCAAGTCAGTAATTAACATCACACTAGCATTGCTCAGAGTAATGTAGTTATCACATTCACATCTTGCAAATCTTATCTCACCAGATTGACAGATTTTGGAATGAAGAACGAGCACATTCTAGGGCTACGTTGAGCATCAGTTGTACTTGAGAATTCAAAGCCAGTGGACGGTTTAAGACAGAGCAGTTGGTTGTTTTGGCAGACTTTACATGACACAGGGACATTCTTTGCAGCATTAATTTACTTTACTAAATGATATTTTTATCAGTGGATCTTTAAGCTCAAAATGGTAAGAGCGCTCAGATTTATTTTTGAGAGGATGGTGGTTCGAATCCACCAAGATACACCACATAAGAGAAAAACAATGAAACTAAATCAAATACCAAATTTCTGAAAAGAAATAGAATAGAAAGAAATCAACCACAAAATCATACAAGGCAATAAGGAAACTATATTTCAAGGTCGTAGGAAAATGAAGTAGGACGATGAGACTGGGGAGCCGGGAGCGAACAATCTCTTGCTCGTCAGTTCTTCCCAGACGCGCAGAGAAGGGAAGAGGCTTCGGCTCTTCCTCGATGCACTGAGATGGCAGCAGCTGGGAGATTTTTGGGGGAGCCGTGAGATTTTTGGGGGAGCTGTAAGGGGGAAGAATGAAATGGGAAATATTAACTAAACATATGAATGCCATATGCCGATTTGGCATCACTGTATCATTTTTGAGACTCGCTTCCAAATGACCAAAGCAGGAATTGACATACGAGAACAGAAAGAGATAATTTGATGCATACAATTTAGGGTATTCAAGCTGTAATTATGCCAGTGTTTCCTAACCGCTATTGCGGCCCATCAGCTTCACAAGGCCGACACCATTTTCTACACTTTCTGCTTCAACATGAGCAGCATAAATAGCACATTGAAACTGGCCTTGTCTTGTGTCGCCACCGATGCCGCCAGGGAGAGAACCTCCATTATCGCCACCGATGCAGCCAGAGAGAGAACGAGTTTTTCCCCTGTCTTTTTGTCCGTCGATATGGTCGATTTTGCAAGGAGGGGGAAGAGAGGGAGGGTGGAGGATTTTGGGAGGAGAAAGAAGCGAAGGGGAGCCTTGCAAAGAGGTCGTAGTGAGGAGCGTCGTCGCCTGCGGGAGCACTTTGGTCGTTGCTTCTTGATTTCGAGGTTCCCGAGTGGACAGCTTCCCCCTGATTTTGAGGCTCCCGGGCAGACAGTTTCCTCCGTTTCCGATTGATATAGCTTGAGCGCACCTGATATATATATATATATAGTGCCGGCCCCATGCCCAGATTTTAACAAGGTCGTTAATTTGTGATCACCTAGTTTAATTGTAGCAACTCATCTTCATGTGACAGAAGGGGCCGAATCCGTGAACAATTAAACCCGACCTAGGTATAGCTGATCGAACTGATCTCCTGGCATCGGCTCAACATCCTGGTTCCACCTGCACCTCAGATGACTCAAACCATCGGTACATAAAGTGATGCTACGTCCATACTGTGCATCATATATATATGTGACAGACCATGAATGAGGTTGCATGCCCACAAGACTTCTATCATACCATAGACAAATAATTAATTAATATTTGATCAGCTCCCTGCCGATTCATCTCTCAGTATTTCAATTTGCTGTAGTTTCAAATGTTATTTTCTTTAATATAAAAGTTCACAACGCATGGTTGTTAATTCTAAATCGAATCAATAGATATAGTAAAAAGATTTGATATATATATATATATAAGCAAACGAAGTTACTAATTAATAATGCTGTAACCGAGTATTTACATTATGTTAAGCGCGAGTACAATTTATATATGCCAAATAATCACTAAGCAACGCCAAAATTAATTGGCACTCTAATAAGGTATGAAATATTTTAAAAAATGACATTATTAAACATGCATGAAGCGGCTGTAACGTGTTCTTGGCCTCCCTTTGGCTGTGCATGCATCTTTCTTCACGCACAGCTAATTAGTTTGCTGTTGGTGAGTATCGTACTGAATCAACTGGCTGGTATATGTGCTCACCGGAGGTAAATGGCAAGCTCAAGATATATTGTCTCATCCCGCGAGCTTGATGATCTTATAATTACCCCATTTTATCCGCTATTTTCTTGATCGATGAGTATGTTCCCAATATGGAACAAACAATGCCTACGATAATAATGAAACTGCATGCTGCAATCTGTGAGAGGAGGAAATTATAGACGTAAGACCCGTGTCACTGATGCTTAGTACTAATATGTTAGAGCTTTCATTAATTAATTCCTATCGAAAAAAAACCAACATGAGTGCATCCACTTAATTTTGTACCTGATTCCAGTGCAGTCTTCCTTTCATTATAGTCAAGTAACTTGCACAAGGAAAAATCAGAGCCTGCATCAAACGATCAATCAATTGTCATAATAATAAAAAAAAAAAAAAAAAAAAAAGCATATATATATTTGACATATATATTTAGGTGATGGGGAATGCTTACGATGAACATAGTGAGACCGGAGCCTAGTAGAGACATCACAAAACCTGCAACACAAAAATATTCAATTCATCAGAAGGATTATTTACAAGTCTTGGCGCCATATATAGGAGACAATAGCAGACAACAATTAATTCAGAAATACTTCTCACCAAAGTAGGGAAATGTGACTGCCGTAACTACGGAGGATAGAACCAAAAGCGTCCTGATGAGGATGGAGATGCAGTGAGACCTGAGACGACGAGGTAACAACTCTTCCACACTCAGAGCGATCGGAGTGAGTGTTATTGCGTACTTGGTAAGCGGATTCACAACCTATACAAACATCCAGACACTTTCACTAATTTAATAACAAGACAAATTAAGGGTACTAGTCTTAAATTATGAGTCTTAATCTAATTCAGAAAAAAAGTGGCTCTTGTATTAATTACCGTCGTCCAAACTGCTATTTTGGAAGCAACGAATTGGTTTGGCATGTTGAGGGTGAACTGTGATTTTACGGCGCTACCAAACATGAGGAACCCAGCGACAGCCACTCCGGCGTAAAGAACCGAACAGACTATAAAGCTGCACTTAGTTCAAACGAGCAGGAACATTAGAATCGGTACGTTAATTAATTAGCTGAGAAATCTACCCATTCAGAGAAGTAGCTTTGCAATACCTGACTATCAGGACTGACGGATAATCAGATGGTTTCTCCATGGAATGATAGATGTTGGGAAATACAGCGTGGCCAGCATAGCAGAAACCGTACAAGCCAATTGCCACTGGAAGATTAGCAATGTCTAGAGCAGTTCCCTGTGGGCGAAATCCAATCCCATCGACTGCCCCAACCCAGACCAGGCAACCGGCCACGAGCACTGAAGCTACCACACCCCCGGCTGAAACATGGATTAATTAATTATTTCAGACAAACCAAAGTTATTAGTAAAATTAATTAGTAAAGGGTCGGTCGCCCCACTCACCGGAGAGATACGAAAGAATGGTTAGATTTCGAAAATAAGTGGTGGGGAGAACGATAAGGCCCACGACGACGGCGAAGAGATTGGTGGAGTTGAGTTGAATTCCTAAGAGATAGAGATGGGCGTTCTGGTACAGTGAAGCTAGATTGTCGCCCATCAGAATAATGAACTCCAAAGCCGCTCCCTGCATGCCCATAAATCAAACATATATGTTAATTTCCATAGTTTACTCATAGTTAACGAACGAAGAGGTCATATATGTATACACTTACATATAGCTCCACGTACAAAAAAATCTGCATGATGAAACCATTTAAATTCCTAGAATCAGAAATTAGTCAAAACAACTAATTAATTATATGCGTCTTGCTAAGAGCAGGCAAGAGGAAAAGTAATGTTGTATAATATATGAACTTAACTGATGTAATTAGGCGGCCGGGCATCCCAAAAGCAGCCTGTGCAATATCAGGTAAAGTGTACAGTTCGGGGTTGCTCTCCAAACATCTCTTGAACAGAATTCCAGTGTAGCACGCAATGACACTGAAACCAAAGAGAAGCACGAGACCGAGCCATCCTCCCTCTTTGATGGCGTATGGGGTGGTAAGGAGCCCGACGCCGCACAAAACATTAATCCCTGAATAGAAATTAAAATTGAGTTAATTAATTGAGAAAATTAAAGGAAAAGAGGATTAATTGGGGCAGTACCATTGAAGACGGACTGGAAATAAGTGCATCCCCGGGTATCCCCCAAGTCTCCTGGCGAATTAAGCTTTGACCTTGAACCTGTCGAGAAACTTTCCTGAATGTCTAGATGTTGAGGCAAGAGCTTTTCCTCTGCCTCTGTGGAAGTGAAAGTTGGAAGGAGGGGCGAATGAAGACCACCGTTTGATAATCCCGCTTGAAGTGGAGAAGACCAAAAGGAGCTACTCAACCTTGTGAAACTCGATCCTGCTAGAATAGCAGGAATATTGGACTGAGATAGACTGCCATACGTGTCCATGGACTGCCTGCGAAGATCAACACAGGACGGCATTGTTTTCATAATCTTATTTTCACGCTAGCATATTTCCATTAATTAATCCCCTTGATCCTACAAAAAAATTGAAGTAACATGCCTATGTATTTTGTTCCTTTCCAGTATTTTGATTCGTCCACATTAATGTAGTCGATCTTATAACTTTGTTTTCTTTCTAAGTTCGGTATAAATTAATTATACACAATGGAAATTAATACGTACACTTTCTAGACCTAGCTAGCTGATCTGTTCGAAAAGTTTCTAGAAACGATTCTGCACCTCACATTCTCATAATATATATATATATATAGCCAACAGGGACACGGGATTGGTCTAAGAAACTTTGTTTACCGCCGGATTTATCAATGAATAAAGAATTTAGGAAATTAATTAAGGAGAACATATGCCAAGAAGTCACCTGCATGTTTTAGGCCAGGAGACGCCGTATGGAGCGTCGAGGAGGGCCGCCGCCGATGAGGTAGTCGCCTCGTTCATATTGTCGTTGTCGTCGTCGTCGTCGTCGTCGTCGCAGTCAAAGTCGTCGTCCTCCCCTCCGACTCGCTCAGCCTCGCCGTCTTCATCGTCCGTCTCGAACACGAACCCCCGATCCGGACCCAATTCCTCGTCCGTCTTCATGATCGCGCTAGCTTTGCTTTATCTCTGATTAATTCATCCGGGTCCCCTCTTCTTTCGACTTTCGCAGTGATAAAAACCCTAGAAAAAGATATGTGTTCGTGATCAGTTTTAATTTGCGGGATCATCAGGCATTCGAAATCCAATAGGAATTTCCAATGCAGAATGAATGAAATAAGGCAACAAAAAACGTACGCTAGTACGCGTCTTTATCCGTCCCTCCGGGGAGGGAATCCGTCCGTTTCTACCCCTATCCAGCGAAACGTCGACGTGGCAAGAAACAAGTCCGACGAGTCGAGAGTGCGTGTGAAGCGGGAGTCCCTCGGGGGAAGGTCTGAATGCTTCGTTCGTTTCGTGTCTTTGTTTCCGCAGATCTCTGTCTGCCTCTCCCACTCGTATTCTTCATTTTCTGCGATCTCCACGCCTTTTAATTGGCCCAAACGGCAAACGCCCCCAACCATTGCATGCAAATGCCTTTCTTTAATTAATTTGCTCTAGCTTCTTCGCATATTAATATATTACGTTTTGTATTCTTTTATTTAATTCGTTTTATATAAGTAGTTAAGTACTCTCTCTTCCAGTTTTAGATACTAACCAATAACCATATACAATAAGTACAAATATACGATCTTTTCAATTTCCTAGTTTTTGGTATATATATACTAACAACAATTGATGGAGTTAATTAATGACATTTATAATAATCTAGATACCTATGAAATTTTAATTGTTGTAATTGCAATTTTTAATATGTTAAATTTTTAATTTCGATTTCATTAAATTTAGAAAGACTAGCGATATTTGATATTTTATAGTTAATATAATAATTAGATTATGAAGTATATAGTTTAATACAAGAAATAATGGAGAGTAATAATTGAAAATGATACTACCAAATAACAATTCATTAAAATGACAAAATAATGAAATATATATATATATATATATATATTAAAAAATATAACTATCTTTATCTTAGCGTCCCCTGGGCTAATAATGTTTCTTGTAAAAAATGAGTACTTTACAGCACAGCACATTAAAACTACGATACGTTTGGCAGGAGATTTCTAGATTTCTAGGGTCTCAACAGCATATATATCGAGAAGTAATAAAGATCAGAAAAGTTGTATATCAAAATTATTTAATACATCTGATAAGTTTTAAATAAGAAATTACATCGAAGTGATGCTGTGGTGTAGTGGTTATCACGTCAGTCTTACACACTGAAGGTCCCCAGTTCGATCCTGGGCAGCATCAATTTTCGAAATAGAACTTTAGTGTTTTCCTTCCGAATTAATATTTGCATACTTGAACTCTTATAGAAACTGAATCACTTATTTTTGGTTATATGACAAAGAGGTGTTGTTGTGGTGTAGTGGTTATCACGTCAGTCTTACACACTGAAGGTCCCCAGTTCGATCCTGGGCAACATCAACTTGAAAAAAAAGGCAGGAGTTGTCTTGTCTTCTTAGATGAAAAATCTTTTTTTCATTATGTTCTTCCGCATAACCTCTCTGGTTAAAGCCCAACTGCACTTGCAATGTGATACTTCTGGTTATATGATATTAGACACCTCTGTGACCAATTTTTAACTTGGTTTTGAAGTTTATTTCTTACTGTTGCAGCCAAGGCCAAAACTTACTAATATTTGAACTTAGCAGCTTTTGCGGAAATAAGTCTAGTATGTTTGTCGTATCGAATTATGACATGTGAAACATACTAAAATTCAACCTTCAACTAATTATATATGTCCTAAGCGAAATATCTTCTATTATTCGCACTTCTGAATGCGGTATGTGATGACTCACTAGTGAATGTTGATAATGATATATTACAAATGTATTTCTTTAATCGTTCTCTCCGTAAAACGTTCAACCAAAAAAAGTCGACCACAGTGGGAGTCGAACCCACGACCTTTTGATCCGAAGTCAAACGCGCTAATCCACTGCGCTATGCGGTCTTGATGAGGGTAAACAATTAGGTTACCCTATTAAAGTCTGGTAAACTATTTTTTTATATATACTATCACATTTCTCAAAAATTCCTACCTATATTACTTATTTAATAATTTAACTATTTAACTATGTGAATTATAAACCCCATGTACCTAGTCTGTTTGTAAATTATAAACTCCAATACTTGTTAATCTATATATGTTTTTGCTTTAATTCGGTTCGTAGCCAATTGTATTTTAGATATAATAAAAGTTCAAAGAGATAACGTATGTGCTGGTAGCTGGGTCCGTGGCAAATGACAGTTTGGTAAATATGATTTTCTGTCCCATAAAAGAAAAAAGAGGAACAAAATACAAGCATTTTCCATCTCCAGCCACTTAATTAGAAATCAGTGGGATTAGAAATTTCTGTCAAACATTAATTTGTGCCACTTTATAGATATATAGCGTCCGTCCTCCCTCTGGCTCTATGGCTGCATGTTAAGAACAATTTTCATGACCGATGAGCATGTTCCAACTATAGAACAAACAACTCCCACGGTAATAATAGCGTAACACACTACAATCTGTTGATTAAGATGAGCAATTTTCATGTCAGTAATAGTGCAAGGTGGAGAAAATTTGAGAAGAGAATTGGGTTAGCTAGACTCACTTGTGTCCTACTGAGTTTTCCTTTCATTAACTTCAAATAGCTTGCACAAGGGAAGATTAAGGCCTGCACAGTAATAATTTAACAAATTTAAAACTCCTTTTATCAGATAATGAATAATCACAGTGAATAATGATATTAGGAGCCAACTTACTATAATCATAGTGATGAAAGATCCAATTAAAGCCATAACGAAACCTACAATTAATAATGAGGCAAGAATTTTAAGTCCATGAGTTTCCTCTATCTCAAAGAACATATATATATATACATAATTGCTGCGTGGTATATATATATATAGAGGATATAAGAACAGTTAGTTCTCACCGAAGAAGGGAAAAGTTATAGCCACCAGCAAGGTTGACAGCACTAAGACTGTTCTGATTAACATTGAGATGAAATAAGATTTAAACCAAGCCAAAGGCAAGAGCTCTTCCAGGCTGAGTGCCACTGGAGTAATTGTAAGTGCATATTTGGTTAGTGGATTCACCACCTGCAACATTGTAACATATATGCAGTACTCGAAAATGAATATCAAACCATAAAATCTGAGTTCTATTTATATACGACTTCTATTTCAAATAAGAGTTCTATTTATATACTTCGAAAGTTCATATAAATAAGCGTTTAGATTGTTTTGATATTGCTTACTGTAGTCCAAACTGCAATTTTGGAAGCTACAAATTTGGAAGGCATGTTTAGTGTAAACTGGGATTCTATTGCTTCACCAAACATGAGAAATCCAGTGACGGCTACCCCAGAGTAGAGCACGGTACAAATTATGAAACTGCACAATCAAAATTATAAGTTAACCTCTAGATGTGAGCTCTATTTTTATCAATTTTAAGTGGAGAAAGAGAGTTGTGCAAGCTCACCTGAGTAACAGAACAGACGGAAAATCTGATGGGTTCTGCATAGAAAGGTAGATGTTTGGGAAGAGAGGGTGTCCAGCATAGCAGAAGCCATATAATCCAAGTGCCACTGGGAGGTTTGCAATGTCCAGAGCAGTTCCACTAGGGTGGAATCCGACCCCATCTATTACTCCCACCCACAGCAAGCACAACACCACAAGGATTGAAGCAATGACACCGCCAGCTGAATTACAAAACACAGTTTTATTGAGAATATAAACACTTAATTGGCCTGTACTCTCCTTATAATTAGCTTATAATTAATCTAGGTAAGATCTATATATAAACAGAGAAGGGTTTAGATTACAGACCTGAAAGATACGACATAAAACTAAGATTTCGAAGCCAAGCAGTAGGCAGAACGGCAAGGGTTGCCAATATGGAAAATAATTGTTGAGAATTTAGATTCACTAGGTCTAGATTTACATGAACATCTGGGAAAACTGACGAGAGGTTGTCACCCATGAGAATTATGAATTCGACACAGGCAGCCTGTACACAGATTAAATAATCTTTATTCCCTTTAAAACAAATAGTAAGGAAAGTGTTTAGTTATTTGATGTAGAAATTAAGACTTACATATAGCTCTGCATAAAGGAGTATCTGCATTGAGAGACAAACACAAAAAAATGCATTAATTAGCGCTTGCTTTGGTCGGCACTAATATAATTAATTAAAGTATATAATTTCAAGTTAATTAATGGGAAGAATTGTTTTTGTTATTACTTACAGATATAAGTAAGCGACCATGAGTACCGAAGGCAAGTTGTGCAATATCTGGGAAAGTGTGGAGGTCTCTGTTGGTCTCTAAACATCTCTTTAACAAAACTCCAGTATAACATGCTATTAAACTGAAGGCAAAGAGTACGAAGAGGCCAAGCCACCCTCCTTGTTTTATTGCGTAAGGGGTACTTAGGAGGCCCACCCCGCACATGACATTGATTCCTGTAGAAAAATGAAAGTTAAAAGTAAGGAAAAGATCAAACTCAATGGGGTACCAGATGATGATAATATATATAATGGATAATGGTAAATACCATTAAAGACAGACTGAGCGTAGGAGCACTTTGGGGGTCCCTTGATCAATGGTTCGTGCAGGAAAGAATTGTGGACTAGTGCGGAGGTGGTGAAGGAAAGCCTGGATGCAGAACGAGGGGCGGGGGAAGAGAAGGACTTGTTAGCAAGATCGGTTTCTTGGTCCGAGAGGTATAAATTAAGGGGGGCGGTGAGAGTGGATTCCAGACTATAATTGGAGGAGGCTCTTCTTCTTTGAGAGAGAGATCGGAAGGAATTGTTCAATCTTGTTAGGCTTCTGCTCAAGCTTCTTGAACCAGCTTCTATGACAGCCGTGGAGTGTGGCACGCTGCCGTAGGCTTCCATCGAGTCTCTGCATTAATTATATTCCAAATCCACTATTAATCGTCAGAATATTCAATTTAAGCAAGCTGCATATAAAGGATATATATATATATATATATATATATGCCACGAGTAATCCAGTAAAATTTAGTAATTTTCAAGGAATTAAAGATCTGGATGGGGGCCTCTTTTTTGGGGGCTCTGGTGTACTGGACTAATAATATTATTGTAGCAGCGAAATTCGATTCGCCGATGTTTTACACTAGAATGTTTTGTCCGCTTATTTGACTCTTTGAAAGAAAGACGAAGATAGCGTCTGCAGTCTTCCCAATGGACCGCGCACAAGAATGAAGAAATCAATTAAACATGAGACGCCGCCGTGAGCGGCGTCAATCTCCGTTACATTCGAATCTTCCACGCAAATTTAATAAATATCTCTCACTGTTGTATCTACGAGACAAACAACATCATATTCGAGGACCGCTCTTCCCTTCACCACACCACTCTTCATATCCATTAGAGTTTCATATCGATCAAAATCTTCAACTGATGACCATTGCCTCATTCGCTGTAGCATATATATCAGTACTGGAGAAAGCAGACTTATATTCCCTACAGAACTAGCTCATTCATGTGTACGTGTAGATATAATATATTTATAGACATCTAGATCTGGTGAGGAACGAGTACTTATTAAGGCCAATGTTTGTTTCTTTAAACATCAGCTAGAGGCTCAAGTACTAGTCTGTGAAGGAGGACTAGAGAAGCATTAATTTCCTCCGGTCGTATGTGGATACCGAAAAAATGAGATGAATGTAGCGCGCCTACATTTTTATTTTTTAAAGAGAAACGGCCGGGAAACGAAAAATAATTAACCTGAAAGTTCGGGGCCAGGACGTAAGCTTATGATACTCGTGTGAATCGTCTTCCTTATCACGAACATCCTCGACGTCGTCGTCCTTGAGTTTGGTGTCGTCGAGGAGGTCCTTCTGAGAATGCTGGTTTTCCTCGTCCATTAAGAACACTACACCCTGATCCTCCGCCGCCGCCGTCACCATGGTATCAAAAATCTTGCAGCGACCACTTACGTCCTCCTCCTCGCTCCACACCAGCTACTGTGAGTCTGTGACGCATCCAAATTCTCTTCTTCATTTATAAGGCGAGAGGGGGACCCGGGAAAGTGGGCTTCCAGGTTCAGGAAACGCAGGCCTTTCCCATCGCCACTTGTTTTTATTTTTAAGTACAAGTAAGTCTCGGTTTCGAATGTAGCGCTCGGCAGCCACAATTATTTAATCTGATATTCTATTCCATACGGCACGTTTTTGTTGACCCCTCTCCGGAAATTCCTCGAATTTATTTTTCTTTTTTTTTCATTAAAAAAAAAATCCGAAAATGAGTAAGCTGAGTCACATATATAGGCCGAGTCAGATCACCTCTGTCGGACTCATCTCACTGTGCTCGACTTAGAGATCACTTAGTGTAAATATTACACAGCTAGCTAAGTACACGATGAGTTATACAAGGCAACTTGTTATTGTGCAGTTCGGAAACAATTGTGCCTATTGGGGTGCAGAGCACTCAATCAGAGTTTAAGATTAATCCATTATTAGTAGAGTTTACTATTAACTTACGTACACCAAGTTATAGTAGTCGATGGCATGCATCTTGTTTCCTGTTGCCATTTCCTCTTCGTCTCTACCTTTCTTTAGTAGTCATTGTGATGCCCTTTTGAATGATGTCAAATCAAGACTCAATAAATCTTGTCTCATTCTCGTATTTAATTTTAATTCGTAAATCCTTGAAATTTCGTAGGTCTCCAGCCATCTCCTTAAATAGTCATTTTGTCAAAAATAGGCGACCTAGATATATTTTTGCTTCAACAACCTACTTGTCCATGCTTACACGAGCCTAAAATTCGAACAAGTACTGTTTCAACTCGGTCTCGAGTTAACTCTACTCAGCAAGGACATAAAACCGTGATTTTTCAAGTATTAATTCTTAACCAACAAATTAAAGAACGTATATTAAACAATAAGGGATCTATCCTTACTTTGATGATCCACAACATTTTCCTTGTGGTCCTCAACTCAATTATTATATTTGTTGCTTTACTAATACTTCAGTGGTTTATCCCTAACATTAATTAGGTAGGTAGATTAATGTTTGAGATGGATGATTTGGACGGGGCACTGGCTGGTGGAGAGGGGGTCCTCCGTTTAGGCCAGAAGTTAAATGCCTAATTAAATCTAACCAAGCTTTTGACGAGCATGATCAGTGGAATCCATTCATATTTCAACCGGATATATATTAGGTTTTTCAAAGCTTCATGGACGACCATGCATCCAAGTAATTTCTTTAAACTCAACGCGGAGAACAGAGATTATTCAATAATATGTGAAATATTAAACTAGCTCGTAATATTGGCCCTATAACAGGACTGCTGGACTGGACCACACATAATATGGCTCCATAATGCATCCCCATCTTGTCTCCCTCGTCACTTTTACTGTATAATTAACCTCAAGATTCAACAATGTAACAGATCGATTTTATATATATTAAAAAAATATTAATGTTCCCTTTAAGGAATGAAGAATAATTAAAAAATAAAAGATAATTAATATAATGGTGCATGTCTAGTGTGATGCATGTGAAGTTTGTTTCTTTAAAAATGAAAGGCCGGATAATATTAAAATGGGCTCCTCTTTTCATGTATGTATGTAACTCTTGATCAGCGTGCTTTAAATCGAACCCAAACCATGTTTAGCTTGGTTAATTAAACCAGGTTCAACAGGAACGGAGTATGTCACTGCATGTACTCATTATTACGAAAAAAATAAAAAACTCCTGTATTAATTCGCATGTCTTTTTATTGGTCGTTACCCATTAAAATCAGTTGGGTTTAGAAACAAATCTAAAAAGATTATCCAAACCCGACCGGTTTCATTATCAGTGGTTGAATTGGCCGGTTGGTTTTGATAATGTTAATTTCAAGTAATAATAATATAATCAATCAATAAGACGTGGATAATGCTAATTTCAAGTAATATTATAATAAACCAATAAGACGTAATTAAACACGCGCGCGAGGTAAAAAAGACAAAAAAAAAAAAAAAAAAAAAAAAAAAAAAAAAAAAAAAAAAAGGCTATACGCCTGAACAAGAGAAATTAATACAAAATAAAATAATAAATAAATAAATAAATAAAGTTACTATATATACTTTAGTCTCTCGTCACCAGTACCACTTGCCCTTAAGTTAATTACAATTAATAATCTACATTTGTATCTCTCGTCTTTGTCTTCGTTCCTCGCCGTTGCCCGAGTTTGTCTTTCGTTATAAAATGTTGCGAAAAAGTCCGACGACGTTTCCGAGTCCTAGGATATACATCACACATGTGACTTTCACCGTCCGGCCGTCCATACTTCTTTAATATAATGCCCTTGTCTCGCATTTCCTTTACAGTTCATGCACCCACTGATCCACACTCCCCACCCGATGATATCATTAACAGGGCTCTAACTCGCTCACCACTTTAATCATTCAAACAACCTCTTCTTGGGTATTCGCACTCTTAATTGAATAGCTAGATTCGCTAATTCTTTTGGAGTACTTGTTAGTTCTATGTTAAAAAAGTTCTGTTATGCAATTTTATTATTTAGAAAAAGTTTAACTAAGAATTAAGAACTAGTTAGTTAAGGTACCATAACTGGCTGAAAAAGGAAAAAGGAGAGAGCAAACGAAAAGTTAATGAGAAAAATAGCATTAATTAGGAGATTATGCTTTTTAATTAGCACAAGTGAACAGGGTGTATGTTCACAAACTTTTTAGAACAAGGTTGGATCTTGTCATGATCTACCTGGACATATCCACCAAAAAGAAAAACCACCTTGTTATATCTTGTTCTCTGAATCTATTCCTTATGAAAATCCAATCCCGTGGTTAACAAATGAAATTAGCAATGTAATTACATCTTGACAAGTAGGGGTGACAGGAATCCGGGCTCCATCAAATGCACACGTTGGACTAGAATTGGATTCGTGAGTCCTAAATTTTGCGCTAAAAGCATTATTTGGCTTGGACTTGGAACAGACTATATATATAGTAGACCTAAAAATCCAATTCTGAATTCTGATGAGCCGATGGAAATGAAGTGTCCGTCCAAACTCTTTGAAAACTATGATAAAACGCGAGGCAAGCGACCCCAAGCTAGAAGAAAACGTTAATTTATAAGAGCACCAGATTCCCGTCCATCCAGTGGCTTTTACAAGTTAATTTTCTTGATGAGAAGAAGGTATGGTTTTAATGAATTGATAAACCCATTTTGGTCGGCATATATAGTACGTATTAGACATGCCTTAGCCCTAATTAATACAAGCAGAAATGGGTTTTTATGGCACTGATCGATGATGAGTGTCAAAGATGGCTTTACAATAGAAGGTCTAAATAGTAATTGCCATGAAGAAGAGGGATGCAATGTGAGAGACAAGAGGCCGAGAAGTGGACGGGGGACAATTCAGACCTCAAATGTTGCCAATTACTAGAACTGCTTCCGCTGTACAGAGTTTCACTTGTCAATCTGGTTTAATTTGCCAAGCCCGTTGCATCGAGCACAGACAATCTGAACTTGGTCTTTTCGAGCAGCATTGGCCCTCAATGTCGCACCCGACTTCCTTACGAAACCTGCCCCGTCGCATTCTGGACACCTGAACGACAGAAGCTACTACTTGTCAAAAAACTAATGGTAGTCCAGGGAAGTTCTATTCTATCATAAAATTAAATGCTAATCGACTAACAGTATATCACGGCTCAACTTATCAGTAGCACTTTCTCAAATCAGAATTGAAACAGCTTTAATTCGTCCCTCAAAATGAGGGTTCTCATGACATTCAGACGGACGAATATTCCCTCTCCAACGGCAGAGATATACTACGGACGGACAATTTTAAGATTAAAAAAATAAATAATAATAATAATAATAATAAAATATTACAGGTCTTTGCGGGAGAAGAAAATGGGGAAGGCGGTGCCGACGAGCGCCACGGCAAGAGCACCTCCGATCAGATAGACGGTGCCGTCGGCGGAGACGTCGCCCACGGCTGCAACCGACGTCGTGGATCTCTTCGGCCGCTGCAGAGCAACTGAACGGGCGGGCGACGGCCGCGAGGCTGAGGAGGGAGTCACCGGGAAACGAAGAGGGACGGTTGAGGCCATCTTGATATGTCGGACAGACACGCCGCGAGAGAGAAACAGAGGAATCTGACCAGGCACAAAAGGAAAGAAGGATACAGGATACCCCTTTTCGGATCTGGTTTTCCCTTCTTCTTTATGCTCAGCAGAGGAGAGAGACAATGGACCGTTGAGTGATAGTACCGACGTGGTTCTGGATAAGCACACGTCAGCTAAAAACAGTTGGCTATGCTTACACCAGTGGATAAGATAGGGCCTACGTGCCAGACAACGTGGAACATAAACTTCTACGTCGCCGTCGGTGGCTGTGTAGAACGAAGGGGTGAGAATTAAATTACGCCAGCGAAAAGGAGCACCCCGTGAGCCCCACAGAGTGGGCTCCACCTCTTTCCAGTCGTGTCACGTAAATATATAGCCTTACTGTAACAAAAACATTATTGGTCCCTATCGCTGGCAAGACAAACCGAACCGTGGCCAAAGCGAATCACGGGGCACCACGTCATGGATTCATCAGTGTGGGGCTTACGTGGCGCCCAGTGATTCACTTTGGCCACGGTGCATTTTGGGGGCTGGTACCTTTCAACTTTCAAACAAAAATGCCATCAAACAATGTTTAATATTTTGAGAGAATAAAAGCAACTAGTTTTATAATATGTACCTTTTTAAATATTATCTTGTTCCACTGAAGAAAAGGTGTTACCGTCCTGCATAATTTATTATACTTAATTTTAATAACATCCTACTCATCTCAAGTTAAAACTATTTAAAAACTTAACTGTAAATAATTAAAGACAAATCGAGCCTTGCTCATCAAAGCCAAGTTATACCCAAACCGTTTGCACACTAGCTTGCCCAGAAGCGCCCCCCCTAACTTGAAACAGAAAGTTCGTTTGGCGGATGATTGTCAATTACCTTGGTTGGTTGTAAGTATATAATACGCCACATGCCAAATCTGAAACTAAAACAATCAATGTATACTTCAAATAGAGACCATCCAGAATACCATCCACAACGAAATACAATAATTGTAATTAACTGTCATCTTACCCATCCAAACCTTAACTTAAGCTTCCCTTACATTTCCAACACTAAAGAAACAGTATTGAGTTAGAAGTGCTAAGATTTTTCTACCAGGGTTTAGAATGTCAGGATCAGTTATGTATAAAGAAAAACAGGCGGCTATTACCTACAAAAAAGTTGGTACATATAAAACAAAAAAAAGCTGCCATTGTTAATCATCTCCAGCTATGGTAAGATATAACACGCAAAAGTTGTCATGCATAACGCAAAAACATGTAGCATTACCTTCCAATTATCTTCTCCAAGCTCTCGTCACAAAAGTTGTTACTGTATGGTTTACTGCTTTTTCTTCTCTTTCTTGACTTCAGATTTCTGGTAGAAAAGTATCTGACTCAAGATTGTGCCATTCATCACAATACCGAAAACCGATCCCAAGATCACTTCAACCGCATTAAGGTAAACATATCTTTACAGATCCAAAAGGAATGTGAATAAACACATGCACATATCATGAGTGTACACACTGGTCAAAGCAGATAAAACATTCACCTTCAACAAAGTACACAAGGATAAAATGACACAGCAAAGCTCTTCTCCTTTTTATATTGTACTTGTACAAGCTGCTATGATTTTAGTTTTTATTATTTCAAATATTTATTTTCTACTTCCACCCCAGTGGTGTGACATTCAACCATGTGCTGTGGCATTCAACCAATTAGATGGTATAAACCTACCAGATGGCAATGTTCAAGGATGATATCCGCAGTCTTTGGAACCAAAGTCATTATATGTAGTCATGTATCGAGGTTGTCAGAACTCAGAAGACTAAATAAAGTAGTCAAACACAAGGATTCATCAATCTTCTCTAGTCCAATCCATAAGCAGTTAACTAGGTCAGAAAAGACCCAGTACTGTCTTATGCAAGATATTAAAAAGGAAAAACAGAACGAAGAGAGGGAGGAACAGGTGGAAGAAAAAGGAAATGGAGATAGGACATCTGTCCTGAACTGACTTACGAGCTCTTTTTCATGACCTCTTTTCGTTAGTTTCCATGCAATGTTTGTGAATGCTTTCCATGATTATTAACCTCAGATATATGGAAAACATTTCGTATATGCTATGCCATCACCAGACCTTCAGTAAAATTCAGATAAGTTAGCATTTAAGTTTTACTTAAACGGACTAGCATTTAAGTTTAAATGTACTTATCTTTGATCAAGTCTGACAAAAAAAACAGAAACTGCAGTAAAGTAACATGCAAATAAAATTCCAAATACATAAATAAACATGCCAGTCATGAGAAATATGAAAAGTTCAGAATTTGGAAACAGATATAAAAATCAAGTCACATACAAACATACCAGATACTCTGCACTAATAAACATATGAAAAATTCTTGTTAGAATTTATGAATCATTATAAACTTTGCAACAGAAACTGATTAACAATGTTCAAATAAAAAGGCAAGGATACCACTTATTGGAGCATTTTCTTGGATGCTGGTGAAGACCCTTACTGCCAACAGAAGAGTTTAATATTTGAGAGATTAATGAAGTAAAAAAAATGGGTGAACAAAAAAGACTTAGTGATCAAGGACAGAATTACAAGTGACTCAGCTCACCCAGTGAACCACCAAAGTTCATAAAGCATGTCAAGAAGCTGAGCTCCCCAGTGCTTTTATTCTGCACAATATATAGAACATTCAGCCAGATATGTATATATTTGTAAAAATATTTAAAAAAAATAAAAAAAAAAATTCTCAGCTATTCTCCCTGTTTGCAGTCAATTTCTAAAAAATCATCCATAAGCAAATAAATTTATTACTTTTTTATTAAAAAATTCAGTGAGACATGACTTACAGAGTAGTTCTCCCAAATTTGTGGAACTCTTGCAAAAATGAAAATTGCATGCTGAGATGCCTGCAGATAAGCTAAATGTATCAGAGAAGAATGAAAGTTTCTGAAATAACCTTTAGACTAAAAATTCTTAGACACAAACTGTTTCAGCTGATGAATGTAAGCATACAAGCTTTAGTGTTTCTGGCATATCATTGTCCGGTTATCAAACACTTACATATAAAGCTTCAAAAAGAACAGGATCAATCTGACCAGCTAAAATTGTTGGCGCTAAGCCACAGTATCTGACCAGAATTTCATCAAGGAATGCAGAATTTTTTTCAAACTGGAAACATGAATAACAGAAACTGGTATAGAACTTTCATCCAAAACTTCAACGGCATAAATAACTTTCACAGAAAAACCAGTGATTACACCAAACGAGTAGGTAGGATACAATAATGCTCTGATCCACGACTTCACGCCAGCAGGTCGAGCATAGTAATAGATAATTGCAACCAATATTATACCTGCAACAAGAAAAAACTTGGATGTTAGTAAATGAAGGGATAGACGAGCTATTTACACATGATTCATGGTGCATTTTCTTTAGTACCAATGCAGGATTGAGTCCTCTCAAAAGGAAACCTAATTCATGATCTGCAACTTGCACCACCAAGTTTCAAACCTTCTCAAGGTCCTTCAGTTAACAGAACGCAGCTGTTGTCCCATTTGTACAGAAGGATACCCTTCGGCACTAGAACACAAACTATATTCCAGAAAACAAAATGTTTTACTCATTTACTAGAAATCAAAAGTTCCACAAAGTTACCTTGAATTAAAAGAAAAAATAACTCCCCATAAGCTGAAAAAGGGAGTCCTTTATGGAGACAATAAGCTAAGGCAATAGTATAGCCCACAACTTCAAGCTCAAAAGATGTAACACTAAGGCCCCTAACACTGTTATGCTTCAAAATTTTAAGTATCTGCAATACAATAAGATGTGTCAAATAATTATTGATATGTCAGTAGCTTAAAGCAACAGTACACTATAACAAACTTTCTGACACTTCAGAACTTCCAATTGGATACATGTAGTCAAAAGAATATCACATTCTTTCAAGCAATCCCAGTGACAGGCCCATTGAAATTAGCAAAAGGCAATCTCATGTACTCATGCAGAGTCACCATGATGAGCACCAATGAAGCTACATGAGCTCAAAATCTCTTCATTAGCATAAACATGCAAAGAAAGCTAAAAAAGAGAGTGCCAGTCTTCCAATATTTGTCATATCATAATGTTCAACAGGATTACTGGATGCAGATGCTGCAGGAAAGAGCCATTCTATGATGACAAAGCGACCTTAATGATGTTGAGGTAAGAAAGACATGCTATTTGAGAATCCCAATGAAGAGCATCTCAGTTCACCGGAAATATTGGTTCAGTAGAAGGCATTTTTAGCAGATGGTGAAAAAGCATTGAATGTCCGATCAAAAGAGACAAGTTTGTTCTATGTACAGTTTGCCTTCACTAAGACAATAAGTCAGATGGTGAAAAAAGCATTGAGAATGGATTACTGCATTAAGGCAATAAGTCAGAACAGCAACACAAGAGGAAGCCTCTCTCTTTACAAGATGCTGAAGAAACTTCTTCCCTTGCCAACACATTAGAATGGCCGTTGGTGGAATCTTGCAGACAAGATGTCTGAAAATTTTTGGAAATCTTGATCAAGAAGTAAAAAAATCAGAATCTTTTTGTCCAGACAATAGCCCTACATCTACCCTGGTCCTGAAAACGGAATAGTAATCTCTTTAAGGCTCTTCTGGAACAAAGAATAAGTGATGATATCAAAATCTAACACAGAATTCAGAATCCCTGTCTCACGGAATTGCTTATATCAAGAATAATGGAGTTGTCCCCATTAACATCCAAGCTTTTGCAGAAGGCAATTAAATAAATGCTTTTGGCAGGAAAGAGATCCAAAGAAGGATACACCTAGTAGTTCCAAATAAGGTTACAATTAGTAGTAAAAACTAGGGGCTCCAACATGTCATTGACAAATTGCAATTCCTTGCTCAATCAGAAAACGGGAACAAACACTTTGGGCAGTTCTGTGACAATAATAATTTGGCAGGAAAGTCATCTACGAAGGGTGACGCAAGGCATCCAATGTAGCCAAATTTAAGCAAATTTCCGGCTGATGTCCTATGATATACGCACAATAAGTGGTCATATTGGTTTCATTATTTTCCGATCAAACCCAGAAGTGGTTTAACACAACTTCATTATAGATGTTGCCTGCGAAATGAGTATAATAAAGGGCAAGAAAAAATGGACAATTTCGCATGTTCAAGGTAGCTCCACAAAAGTAGATCCAGAAGAGATTAAGGTTCCAAAATTACGATAAAAATAACAAAAAATATGTCCAAGACAAAGCATGATCAAGGATCACCTGCGGAACTTTAACAGTGGTGGAAGCGGCAACAATACAGTATCCGAGGAGCTTGGATATGAGCGGAAGCAAGCAGTCCTTGTGAGGGAATTTCCCGTCCGCAAGGGATGTAAGGACACAACTGAAATTCATTCCCAATATTTCCAGTTCCATCATGAGATCAGATCAGTTGTTTCTTCAGCGCTCTCCTCTCGTTTTTCTCTGCTAATCACTAGAGCGGAGAGCCTCGGCGTCCGAACTTAATTGCGCGGCGCGGGTCCCGATAATTTTCTGTTAAGACCTCAGACAACGAGAGGGCTTCAGATCTGCTAAGTCGCATGACGTAGCAATTTGCTACTCCACCCTATCATATAAAGCCACTGTGCATGTGAAGGGCAGGTCTTTGAAGTGTACTTTGTAAAGCCATATATGAGAAGTAACTAACGCAAATGAAATTTGACGTATGGGATATCCAATAAGAATCCGAACCGTTACAAAAAAAAAAATATTTTTAAATAAAAATTATTTAAAAAATATAATTAAATTAAAAAATTAATAAAAAACCTAGAGAGAAAATTTAGAGAGAGAAAGAGAGAAAATTTAGAGAGAGAAAGAGAGAACATTTAGAGAGAGAAAGAGAGAAAATTTAGAGAGAGAAAGAGATAAATTTTAGAGAGAGAAAGAGATAAATTTTAGAGAGAAAAAGAGATAAATTTTAGAGAGAGAAAGAGATCAAATTTAGAGAGAGAAAGACATAAAATTTAGAGAGAGAAAGACATAAAATTTAGAGAGAGAAAGAGATAAAATTTAGAGAGCGAGAAAATTTAGAGAGAGAAAGAGCTAAAATTTAGAGAGAGAGAGAGAGAGAGAGATCAATTTTAGAGAGAGAGATCAATTTTAGAGAGAGAAAGAGATCAATTTTAAAGAGAGAAAGAGATAAATTTTAGAGAGAGAGAAAGAGATAAATTTTAGAGAGAGAGAAAGATAAATTTTAGAGAGAGAAAGAGATAAATTTTAGAGAGAGAGAAAGAGATAAATTTTAAGAGAGAGAAAGAGATAAATTTTAGAGAGAGATAAAAAGAGATAAATTTTAGAGAGAGAGAAAGAGATAAATTTTAGAGAGAGAGAGAGAGAGAGAAAAGAGATATAAATTTTAGAGAGAGAAAGAGATAAATTTTAGAGAGAGAAAGAGATAAATTTTAGAGAGAGAAAGAGATAAATTTTAGAGAGAGAGAGAGATAAATTTTAGAGAGAGAGAGAGAGAGAGAAAAAGATAAATTTTAGAGAGAGAAAGAGATACATTTTAGAGAGAGAAAGAGATACATTTTAGAGAGAGAAAGAGATAAATTTTAGAGAGAGAAAGAGATAAATTTTAGAGAGAAAGAGATAAATTTTAGAGAGAAAGAGATAAATTTTAGATATATATATAGATATATATAGAGATAAATTTTAGAGAGATAGAAAAATTTTAGAGAGAGAGAGAGAGATATATATATATATATTAGAGAAACCCTTGGATAATTAAGACACAAACCCTAGATAGAAGCCACATAAATTTTAGATATAGAAAGACATAAATTTTAGAGATATAAAAGACACAAATTTTTAGATATATATATATATATATATATATATATATAGATATATATATATATATATATATATATATATATATATATAGAGAGAGAGAGAGAGAGAGAGATATATATATAGAGATATATATAGAGAGATATATATATATAGATAGAGAGAGAGAGAGAGAGAAAGACATAAATTTTAGAGAGAGAAAGACATAAATTTTAGAGAGAGAAAGACATAAATTTTAGAGAGAGAAAGAAAAAGAGATAAAAGACATAAATTTTAGAGAGAGAAAGAGATAAATTTTAGAGAGAGAAAGAGATAAATTTTAGAGAGAGAAAGAGATAAATTCTTAGAGAGAAAGAGATAAATTTTAGAGAGAGAAAGAGATAAAATTTAGAGAGAGAAAGAGATAAAATTTAGAGAGAGAAAGAGATAAAATTTAGAGAGAGAAAGAGATAAAATTTAGAGAGAGAAAGAGATAAAATTTAGAGAGAGAAAGAGATAAAATTTAGAGAGAGAAAGAGATAAAATTTAGAGAGAGAAAGAGAGAAGTTTTAGAGAGAGAAAGAGATAAAATTTAGAGAGAGAAAGAGAGAGGTTTTAGAGAGAGAGAAAGAGATAAAATTTAGAGAGAGAAAGAGATACAATTTAGAGAGAGAAAGAGAGAAAATTTAGAGAGGGAAAGAGAGAAAATTTAGAGAGACCCTCCGCCTCCGCCTCCCCGGCTCTCGATTCGTGGGACGCCTCCGCCTCCCCGCACTGCGACTGGAAGGGAATCAACTGCGTCGACGACTCCGTCGTCTCCGTCTCCCTCTCCAACGTTGACTTCGTAACCGAAGTTCCCTCCGGTTTCTGTCGACTCACCAACCTCACCACCCTCGATCTCTCCTACAACTACATCCCCGGAACGTTCCCCGTCTCTCTCCTCAACTGCTCCAACCTTCAATCCCTCAACCTCTCCCAAAATTACTTCGTCGGCGACATTCCCTCCGATATCGACCGATTATCCAATCTCCGCAACCTCAACCTCTCCGGCAACAATTTTACCAAGAAAGAGAAAGCTGCCCGAACATGCGAGGGGGTTTCTTTTCTTTTATGGGAGGAGGGGGCATGTCAATACTAAAATAATATTAGAGGGAGATTTGAGGGAAGCGACATGGGAGAGATATAGGAATGCGACCCTCTTTGATAATCTTGAAAGAGAGACGGCTCCATCTTTTTCGAGATCTTACACATTCCTCCGGAAGAATTAGGGCTTGTCTATGCTTTCCCGAGCACTGTCTGCTCCCAAATCCAAGCATCAATTTCAAACCCAAGAAAGAGAAAGCTGCCCACGAACGGACACTTAACAATTCCCAAACTCCTTTAATTATATAATCAGTTTACATCTTTAGAGAGAGAAGAGAGACAGAAGGGGAAGAAGCATACCGGGAGAACGAATCAGGTGGAGAGAGATTTCGATTCCCACCGAGAGAGTCTGGTCTTTCTTCAGTTCCGATTCCAAGTGAGGGGAGTCGGAGGGGAGTCGGGAGGGGAGTCGGGAGGGGAGTCGGGAGGGGAGTCGGGGAGGGGAGTCGGGAGGGGAGTCGGGAGGGGAGGGATGGGAAGTCAGGGGAGTCGGGAGGGGAGTCGGGAGGGGAGTCCAGATGGGAATCGGGAGGGGATCGGGAGGGGAATCAAGGGGAGTCGGGAAAGTCAAAAGGGAATCAGGAAATCAAGGAGAAATCCAGAAATCAATGAAGGGGAGTCAAAAAAGGAAATCAAAATCAAAATCAAAAAATCAAATGGGGATCGAATCAAATCAAATCAAAGATCAAGAAAATCAGAAGTCGGGAAATCCAGGAAAGATGGGAGTCAGAATCAAATCCGAAGTGGATCCAAATCAGGAATCGAAAAGATGAATCAAGGATCAGGAATCAGAGCCGGAGGAGGTCGGGAGGAATCAGAGGGGAGTCAAAGGGGAGGAGGGAGGGGGAGTCAGGGAGGGGAGTCGGGAGGGGAGTCAGGAGGGGAGGAGGGGAGTCAGAGGGGAGTCGGGGAGGGGGAGTCGGGAGGGACAGAGTGAGCGCGGGTCGGCTGCGGCTTCGGGTCTAATGGATATTCATTACTATTATGAATAAAATTCATAATTAAATCGTTTTAAAATGAATAGATAATAAAAACATTCTTAATTTTATTTGATAAGACAGACTAATTACTGTTTTTTAGAGGTCACTGATTCTTGAGCCATCGAATCACAGATGACTGCCCGCTTCGAAATTCATAGAGGCATATAGCTAGAGAGAGGGAACTGGCTTTTAATTTGTTGAGGCCGGTGCGGCCGGAGCTGCCAAGATGCAGATCATCTGCTTCGGTTGGGTGTGAAACGACCCAGGTTGCTCAAACTTTAGGGCAGACCCTGCGCGAGACTGATCCAAATTCCAGTTGATCCGATCTAATTCTACCAGAAGAAGTTGGAAACTTTTCAGTGCTACATGTGGCTCATTTCAGTAGAGAAGCTGGCATAGTAGCATTTTTGCACGAACAAGAGAAAGGAATTAATCTTATATTAGAGGCCGAGGGAGGAGAAGGTTTAGAGTTGGTTTCTTTTTCCATTCAAATTAACTTCATTTTCCAACTACTCTGTACGTTTCGAGTACCCAGTTTCAAAGGAATCACTCTACCTCTCAGATCCATTGCAAGCAAGCTGATGACAATGGAAGCGAAAGAGTAAGTAATTAACAGGAACCAACCCCACCCCCTCCCCAAAGGGGCGGGGCGGGCCCCCGGAGAGATGTAGTCGGTCACCGCAGGGCAGGGAAGCAGCGGCCCTTCAAATCAGCTCCTCCTCGAATCTCGATTGGTCGACAAAGCAAAGTACAGCAGCATGGAGCAAGGCTGCAGACTCATGTGCTTTGTCAACTCAAAGCTTCAAAGCCCCCAGCAAGGACACAGCGGCCCGCCACCAGGTCACTCTCGCGCCCACACACTCTCTGTACGTGACAACGCACCCAACGACAGAGTCTCAGATAATTGTCACGCTATTTGGAAAAAAGCAAGCCACTTAACTGCGGCAGTTGCACTCTCTTAACACCAAAATCGGTCCAAATAAACTCGCACCGAGTAATGAATTGAATTCTAGATGGCTGAGGTGCATGAAAGAGGAAATTAAGTTCAGGGGAGTGGGAGTGGGATCCGGCTCCGGGGTAGATCACCAACTAAAATGAGAGCAGGCCAAATGCTCCATACCAACCTAAGAAAGTTGGGTCACAATCGAATTCAATATCGTCAGCTTTAATAGTTAACCCAAGCACATAGTAACCAATCCCCTGCCCTTCCCAAGTTATGAATTCTCGTTTGGTGAATCCTCCGGGCCCCTGCAAGTCTGCAACCCAGTGATGATTTTATTTCATGAAAGTGAGAGCAGCTGCGGAGGAGGACGGGTCCAATCTTTCTCAACATAAAACCAACAAACCTTGAGAAGGTGAATAGGTGATTCGCCAAAAAGTACTAGCATTTCCCCCCCACGCGAGCGATCGATTACTGCCTACCAAACCGCATTCAAAACATCATTTAATCAAATGCAAGGACCCTGCCTCTGTAAATATGGTGGAACGAAACGGAACGGAATTCAAGACAAAGGGGGGGACGTACCTTGATTGAGCTCACACATGACAGCCGAGGAGAAAAAAAATAAAAAGCTTCCAAGAGCTCAAGGCGGCCCCCCCCCGCAACCTACACCACCCAACCCGTAAAAGTTTTATATTCTTTTAATCAGCAGCTTATTACAGTCCCGAGAAGACGAATCTTCAACTAAATTATTGAAACGAAGGCCCAGGCCAGCCACTGAAATGGAAAACAGTCAACCCGACGAAAGAGGTGAGAATCGGGAATATTAATAATCTCACAGAGGCCTGGAAATGGTTGCTCACGAGAATACACAATTATTCATCTTGTTCTACTAAAAAAATTAAATAGTAGGATTTGCCGGAGGACCTCAAAAAAACATCAGTGCTGAACATCCACCGATTATGAAAGAACAAAAACTCAAATGCTGATGAAAGCAAACAAATTACAACCTGTACGTAGATTCAATAATCGAATTGATCACTCCTCCCCTGATGCAAGTGCGGAACCCAACCCAAGAAAGCATCCAATCAACAGCATTTCGTGTCTCATTCATTAAAATGCATGCCTCCCATTCCAATCTATCAGTGAATGAATCGGGAAAATCTAAGTAGCCATTTTCCCCAAATATCTACCCCCCATTGATATTTGATACGAGGGAAAGAACTAAGAAGCCACATATGTATAGGAATACGAACGCTCAAGTCAACCAGCAATTTGAGGAAGAAGAACAAATGTAGCGAAAATTCAGTTCGAAAATAGATGTACAACTTTCAAGAGAAAGATGATGAGGTTCTATCCAAAGAAGTAAAAACGTGCCAAAGAAAGATTCATACAAGTAGACGCCCCAAATTAATGAATATTCAAAATTCAGATATTATGGTCACAAGCTGCAGTACATGAGAGACCATGTACCGCTTCGAAATTCATAGGCTACAAAGTAGAAATCTCCCATTAAAATGTTTCTTTCCTACATTTATTTTACGGCCCAGGCACTTTTTCCATACCGAAAAGAATTTCTTCTGCATGTAATAAAAATCGGGAAACTCTTGAGTCTTCTCTGTTGGAGCTTCTTCTGTATTTACATCTGACATTAAAACCCAACATGCTTTTACAGTTCTTTTAGCCTCTTTTTTCAAGAAATAGTAACAAGCAAATAGCACTGGAAAGCCCAGATGAAAAAACAAAGGCATGGTTCTTCTTTCTCCTATGATTCTATCCAAGCTACCAATGCGAAATCCCGTTACCGTTTTCTAATGCCCACGATGAACTCCGTCTCCGCGAACTTCTGCCAAAAACAGAACTCGACGACCTGTTCCTCCGTGTTACCCCTTCTGAACTTGAACGAGACGACGAAGAAGAAGGCCGAAGACGGCTAAAGAAGGAGAAAATATTCCTAAATGCCCGGCCAATACCACCGCTCTCTCTGGACCGACTTCCCCTGGAAGTCCACGAGATCCTCCTAGGCGCACCGCCGGTGTTAAAACCACCATCCATTTCCGTGTAAACAACAGGAAGCTCTCTCTCACCAGCCCGTCTTCCACCAGAGAAACGTCCAACAGCAAAGCCTCCACCGGGCAATCTCCATATGGTAAGCCCTACGGTATCTTCTTCGGTCGCACCCGGAGATTGCTCGCCGGGCGAGTTATCTGTTTCTGTAGAACCCCTACCACGGACATCAGTCGGCAACTCATGGCGGCAAACCGGACAGGAATTTCGCAGGGAGAGCCACGGCAGAATACAATCCGAATGATAGATATGCTTACAGGGCATCTCTCGCGCCTCGGAACCGAGCTCAAAAGCTTCTTTGCAGACCGCGCAATGGGACTCCGTAACTATGTGGCTCGCGACTATCTCAACGGTAGGCATCGATTCCACAGCGGCTTTTGAAGCCGGGGGGTGTTCGCATCGTCCCACGCCGTTGATCTCAATCTGTGCCAACTGGTCCAATAGGCGATCAAACCCAGACCCCATAAGAAAATCAGACATACTCGCCGGTAGAGGGCGAAGACCGGATCCGGCACCGTCGTCATAATAAAGCTCAAAGCTGCTACTTCTTTCGCCTGCTGCCTCAGTTCCGCCACCGCCATCGGCCGGGCCGCGGAGAACGATGACGGGGTTGAAGGGGGAGCGGTCACCACCGTTCCGCCGGCTGCGGCGGAAGGGCGGATTAGGAGCCTGGTCGGCGTTGGTACGATTTCCGAGCATGTACATGGCGGCGCCGGGGAATCTCCTGCGGCGGGAGTCACCGGCGGCGGACCTTGGAGTCGTTTCAACCTCTTCAATAAACCCACCGTCGCAGTCGGGGCAGACGATGGAGTCCCGAGCCCAAACCCTGACAAAGCGATTGCATCGGTAGCACCAGTAGGAAGATGTGGTCGACGACATCTATCCAGATAGGGGAAAAAGAATATGAAAATCCCAAATTTGCAGGTACTCAAAGAAAAAAAAACCTAAATAATTGATCCTCGCTTCAAACAACAGGAGGATCTCCACAAATCCGAAAGCCTTCAACTTCAATCACGCCCAAGCGCTGTGTTATTGAAATCTCCCAAGAGTGATAAGATCTGTTAAGGGGAAAAAAAAATCCCAAAGACCCCTCCTTGCTTTTCAACAGAAAAGAAATCCTCAAGATCTGAGAAATCCCAAAGACTTTCTCTTTACAGCTCAAATCCGAGAATTTCTTTTTCTGAAGGCGATTACTGAGGAGAGAAGAATAGCCAAACCCCTCCCTTGGGTTCAAACAGCGAAACACGATCTGCAAGTAAATCAGGAAGAACAATCCGGAATCATCTTCAGCCGAAATCTCCAAGAACCGCCGAGAGAATTGGATCTAGGGTTTCGGAAGAGGGGAAGGAACTGAATGTCTGAATCAGAACAGCGGGTCGGTCAGGGGCGAGCTATGGGCGTCGCCAGAGATGCCTGGCGAAGCGACTCTGGTCTCTGAAGTTTGGAAAAGGGGAAAGATGAGAAAGAGGGTTTTAAGCTCGCCAGGATACCCTGCGATGGCGGAACCGCGTGTCAAAGGAAGATAGCGTGTTTACGACGCATTTTCCTTATATTTCTTTTTCTCTCACTTGGCTAAGACGGTAGAAAAGTAGGAAAAAGCCAACGACGTGAAACGTGTCGGACCATAATTGGGTAAATTTAACGACGTTAAGGTTTGGGGGAAGACTTGGGCGAGTCGTGGTTTCCGTCCGGACTCGGGAGAAGTTACGGAGCAAGCCGAGAACGCGCCAAGCCGACCCCAACCCCAAGTGAGGCTTTCGCCGAGCTAATAGAAACTGGAAATACAATGACCGCGTTGACGGCGTCGGTATCTGACCAAACCGACTAATAGTAATCGCCGAGTATTTTTAAGAACCCCTTGACGGAATATGGAGATTAGAAACGCACACCGGACCATCTATCACCCAGTCTCATCATCAAAACCGTTTAAGTGAAACAAACCAAAAATGTGGCAACTTCGTGACAGTCGGATCGTTGGCCCCAGACACGTCGTCGCTCATGAACGGCCAATCCACGCTCTCGTAACAAAATAGCGGTCAAAGCCCCTTGCAAAATTCGCGCTGCCGTTCGCCGTTAGTCGCCAAAATGGGTCTATTTAGTATTTACTGTTTACAATTACTACTTGGGGCCGGCGCATCGGTCTCGATCTGATCGCGAAAGCGCGGGTTGACGGATCAGATCGGCCCACTCTTAAATCGACTCCTTTTTTACGAGATATTCACGCGATTTAAAAAACGGCTTGGGAGGGATATTCTAATTTCTGCGGTGAATGTCAACGCCGAGATTTTTGCAAAATAAGTCGAGATTACTGGACGATCGAACGGTTAAAGAAGCAAGGTCCACGTTCAATGGATGTATATTAACCCGATAGAGCTCAGCTTGCAACGGTTACGATTTCTCTTTTTGATTCTTATAAAGCTTTTTCTTTTGATTTTTTTCTTTCGTAGAGATTCTCTCGCCGTCCAATTCTAGCCTTTTCTTTTTTTTTTTTTTTATCTTTTGGCCTTCAAATCCGAAAGACCTTCCCCCACCAGGCAGGCAGTCATCAACAATCAACAATGGCGAGCGTAGCAAAATGACTACAAACACCCCGATATGATGCTTTTCACTAGGAGCGGAGCAGCGTCTGTGACCGTAATTAGGTTACGACTTTACATATGGGAAGACGTAATGGGTAGAAGAGAAAAGCTAAATAATCCATTGAGAAAAAGAATGATGATGACGACTCAAGTAGAGAGTATGATGTATTGCTGTTCAGCTGTTTCTTAATCGACTAAAGATTTAAAATTTATTTAAAAAAAAAAAAAAAAAAAAAAAACATGGAGAAAAAGGATGGTGGGCTGGTGGTGCTCTGCTTTAACAATGACAAATAATAATAATAATAACATAGACAGGAACATAAATTATTAAACTCGAGAGAAGTCATGAATGAAGTGTGAAGTGTGGGGAAGGTGGGCTGTATCGGAGGCTGCAGTGGTCGAGGTCGGAGAAGGGAGCCACCGTCCGGGAAAAGGTGAGGCAGCGTGGGGGTCCACGTCACCGGCGCGGAAATAGCGCCACTTTCCTCTCTCTCGCTGCCTCGCGGGAACCTTTTTCCCATGATTTGTTTTATTCGGAACAGAGGGAGGGAGAGGGAGCGTTTTTGAGTCGGGGACAGAAGAAGCGGCAGAAGAGCCTCGGGAGCGCCTCTCGAGTCTCGGGCCCTCCCGCTGGCTCTTGTCCTCACAAGTCATTACGAAATAAATACGAAATAACCTTCCCAAAAAAATTAAAAAAATGAAGTGAAAACTCAGATGGCCGCCAAAATAGAGGATGTCACGCGGAGGGACCCACCGACCCCACCTCATTTTAATGCGAATTGATCCCATATCCTTGTTCGTAAGCTAGGCAGCATCCGATGCGATACTACAAAAAATGGCGGAGGACCCACGCCAGGCCTTGCCCTATTTTTAAGCAGCACACGTTACCCGGCCATCAACCTTTAATTAGCTGCTTCCCCCATACGAACCTTTCCAAGTCTCATCTCTGAAAGGCCAAAACCTCATTCCTGATTCGTACCTTCTATCTGAAATTCAACGTCGTCGTCTTCTTCTTCATCTCAGTTCAATCTCTCGCCAATAACCGTACCCGAAGTCGATCACTGTGAATTCCCTCGCTGCACACATTCGACGAACCTTGAGTCCTTGACCTCTCTATTTCTCATCTCTAGAAGACTAGAACGGATTTTCATTTACAGATACCATGTACGGGAAGCAACAAAACTGCCTACCTCACAGCGTTACACCAATCGATGCGTTTTACTCGAGACGGTATCATATGCAGGCAACTCCAAACGTGATATGTCGCCGAAAATGTTGACACGGATATTATAAATGTGAACGGGTGCTCCCCAGTTAATCTTGTAAAGATCAAGATACAATTGGTTGTTCTAAAAAGTAAAATTTTCGCTGCTTTAAAAATTAAAATTCTCCGAGTTCGTAATTATGAAATAATGAAGAATTTGAGTCTTGAGTGGTAAATGAGAAAAAAAAATGAATAAAAGATAATTTATTTATTTTTTAATTAAAGAGAATCTGGCGCGTGGTTCCAAAATATAATCCATTTCTTCCGCACGTAAGGAGAAGGAAGATGATGAGCAGAAGGATGGATTGAAGAGAGAAACGACAGAGGGGAGAGAAAAAGCCAAATAGATGAGAGGTTTATGAGTTTTTGGCCGGAGCCGAAGGGACGGTTAACGGAATCATAACAATCTGCCCCCGTTTGGTTTTGTATAACGCGGAAAAGTTTGGAATTTCTGGACGATTTTCCGGATTAATGTTTCTGCTAGCTCCAAGGAAAACAGAACCAGACGCGTCACAGAGCGAGACGAGATCATACAAGGAGAAGTAAATATGTGTCTTGACTCTTGACTCTTGACTCTCGACCAGTCTCCCCCCCCTCTCTCTCTCTCTCTCTCTCTCTCTCTCTCTTTCCCTGCATGCGTGGCTACTTGCTGTGATCCGGAGATTGACGTGGAGGACTTGTTTCCGCTTTCCAGCGGGTCTCGAACGGAAACTTGGAACCGGGAAGAAAGAGAGTCGGGAATCCGGGAACGGGGAGTATTTGTTGTCTTTCAGGTTCAGAGTGGGAACTTCTTCACCCAAAACGGTGGCTTGGTCGGGTAGTGGCGAGTCAAAATTGGGAATAAAAGACCAGAGAAGGAGTCATGGGGTTTATGCGCTTGGATTTGAAGAAAGGAAGGTGGTGGTTGGACCGGGGAAAGAGACGGCCACCCTCTTGAGCTCTTTCACATTTCATCTTCTTCTCTTTGGGGCTCACCCTCGTTGACCACACGTATGCTTCACGACACGCACACGCGTCAACTTTTCGAATGTGGAAAATGGAAACTTCTTCGCACTTACGGTAAATAAAATAAATTAGGGTTCGTCGATAATATGTAATAATAATTTGCTCCCTCCCCCTCACGGGCCCCACCGAACCGAATATTCGCATTTCTCATTTTCTCCCCCAGCCGAGACGTTACTTTTGACTCCGGCCCCCGCAGCGCGGCGGCGCCAGGCGCCAGAACCGAGCCCCTTCCTCCCATCCACGCTTTTACCGCGCCACGCCGCCTTACCTTTTACGCATTTTGTTAAAATTAAAAATCAGATTTTTTTTTTTTTTCGATAACAATGCACGTCTTTTAAATTCTTGGGAATTCTTCGGGGGAGAGTCGGAATCGTAGACCCGGTTATCAAACTCAGAAAGAATGTGGGAGGGTGGGTGGTCTGGGCAATCAGAATCGGTTTTGAAAACTCTTTCCAAAGGAGTGAGGAAGAGAGAGAGATAGCGACTAAAGATGAGGGAATCGAAGTCCTTCCCCGATGCAACCGCGTCTCTTTCATGGAGATGGGGATGGCCTTTACAGCTCGCCCATTAAAGCACCTGTGAACATCGATTGAAGGTGAAAGACTTTTTTGTTTTTACGCTCCACACACACACACACATATATATATATTCCTCCCCTTCTTTCTCTTTTCGTCTCTTTTTCTTTCGCTTTTTCTCTGAAATTAACAACTGTGGAGTTTACAGAGGGAGAGCGGGGGGGAAGGGAAAGGGAGTGAAAGTAACTGAAAGTAACTAAAGGAGCCCAAACTTTGAGCTTCTTTTAATCTTTTGCTTCTTGGGTTCCAATTTTTTTGAGTGATGCCTTTCTTCGTGCCTTGTGCTGATCAAAGATCCCCCTTCTACAAGAAGTTACCCATGGAAAACTCCTCCCGGTTTCTGCTGACTTTGGCTTCTCTCTCACAGTATTCCTTTTCGCTCTCTCTCTTTTTACCCCTTCTCCCCCCCTTCCGAGCATCGCCTCAGAGAAAGAAGGGTAATAAAGAGTAGGCGCGCAGTAGTGTACGTAGTTGGACCATCATCCTCTCTTTCTGCGTTAAAGCTCCTTTTGCAGGGAATTTCATGTGGAGGGGCAAAGCTGAAAAAGCCCAGTAATGGGCAAGCATTTTCAGTAAACGCTTTTATCTTCTTTCCGATCTCTTGCCGGCCGTAAATTACGAAGAGGACATGGTGGCGCTTCTTTGATTGAGAAATCGGCGATTAAAAGTGGCCGGAGAGCCATTAGGAAAGCTTTTTGGAATGGCGATTTAGATTTACTCGGACATGTATACATAAAAGAAACAAAAAGAAGAAAAGCACTAGCGAGGGCTACCAAGGACGCCACATGTACAACTGGAATCATTTTTTTAAGCGCATCGTGAATGTTTTCAGTTATGCGGTCCGCTAAAAGGGCGACAGTAATCCATCACACAACTAATTAACTAAACCACCCTCCATTTGACCCAGATAATTAAAGAACAATTAATACAGGAGCTATCATATTCTTAAATCTCGAATTATAGCTGCCTGGGCATGCCTCATTCTTCCTTCTCTGACCCAGAATAGCCACTACGAAATGATCATCCAAGTTCTTGCTACCACTTCAGTCTTCTGACTCTTCTCCACTACGCAAGTAGAAGTAGGACACCAATCCATAGTCAGAGATGCGATGATCAGACAGAGTGATCCATAAAGGGCAATTGAATGCGGGTAACTAATTAAGGCTTCTTCTCATCCATCGCCTTGCTCAGGGATTTAATTCAATGGCTACAGTATCCGAATTCAAATTCGAATATCAGAAAACCCAATACGATATGCATCTATCTGCTGAGTGATTTGTTATGTGTAGAATCTGCGTTTCTGAACGAGACGAGGGAGAGTGGGTGTGAGTTCAGAACTTCAGAGTTCAGACATCTTAATTTGTACATGCTCGGCCGAGCAAGCAAATGAAAGGTTTAAATAAAGGGGGACCGACCGTGTGGAATGGGATTCTGCTCGCCTGGTTAAGTCTCACGACCCACTAGAACTTACAGTTGGCCTTGTATTTTTTAATAAGCCTTTTCGCCTCTTTTTATATATGGCTGCGCGCTCCTGATTCGTGAATTCGGTCAAAGAGTCTAGAAACGTTTTGATCTTCAACCACCCATTCGATCCACCAGCACGAAGCGTGTAATGCCCGTCTCTCCTAGCTAGATTTTATTTCCATCTTCGTTTCAAAACTCATGAGACATTATAATATAACCTGTGATGTGAAAATAATCTGTCTATATATTTCAGAAAGAATATCTAATAATCAAACTCTTTATTTTTTAATGGTTTAATTTTCTTCCTTGTTAAGCAAAACTCGTCTTGATTATTGTTGCAGGCCTGCAGCTTAAAAGTCAGAACACAGGAGCCTTATGGATCTTCTCTAGAAGATAGGAGACCTTACACTAACGTATTAAACACACGAAACAAATAATCCTTGTAGTTTTATATGCATAATAAGTGTTGAACACATGAAACAGACACACAATAAGATAAAAAATAAAGAGCTGGCAATTTGGCAATTTGGCATGTCACATTCCTATGTTTACGGCCTTCTATTTGGCTGAAATGTGAATAGACGATTAGTTGACGTGGCGTTGATTCAGATAAACCATGTGTCGGTTTTGCTGCATCCCAATTGGCCACCGTTGATTCATTCACATGACCGGTTTTCCTAAGTTGGGCCTTAAATTATTCGAGAACGTTCAGATTATACGTTACTGGGCTTTCAGTACAGTAGCAATAGAAAGAAACCTTGGATCCTATAATTATATAGTATGGGCTCTGCTCGTGGGCCAAAGACAGCGAATGCTTATTGCTTTCAATGCAAATATTCAATAAATGACATTTACAGACTAGTACAGACTACTATAAAAAAAAAAGCAAGCAAGAATGTAAAATTCTAAAATTAAAAGGAAAAGGAAACAAATGAAATTATTACATTAAATCTATTAATGTATGTGAAATCCGCAAAAAAATAAAAATAAAAATGAAATGAATAATATGTAAAAAAACAAAAATACACGAACAGATCTACCAAATAGCAGGAGGCCAGCAGCGGCAACATTAGTAATGCGACGGAGCGACTGAAGAACGAGTGTGAATGTCCCACTCGTTATGACTCAGTGATTCAGTGAATGAAAGTGCCAAGGAAACGGCTGATGTGGGCCAAGCAGGACGTGCAAGAGACGGTGCCGTCGTTCCCAGCGAGGACTCGGTACTTGTCCTTCCTCGTGAAGGTGGTACACTCGAACCCGAGCGTGGCGGCGAGCAGCCTCTGAACGTAGTTGGCGACGTCGTAGGGGGTCTTCCCGGCGGAGCAGGTGGCCTCCGCGGGCAACTGGTTCAGGAACGTCACCTCGTAGACCGGCCTCGGGTTCATGAAGAAGAAGATGGGGTCCATGGCCTTCCACCCCCGTGCCGTAGTCGCGTGGAAGAACCCGACCCGGTAGTTCATCGCCACGGGGACGATCCGGTCGGTCAACTCGGCGAAGAGGGCGCTGAAGCGGAGCAAGAAGGGCTCGCGGCAGGTGGTACCCTCGGGGCAGAGCACCAGGTCGCCCGCCGCCAGATGGCGCTTTATCCGGACCCCGTCCTCTTTCCGGTCGCGGGTCAGCCGGACCGTCGGGATCGGGGACAGGATCTCGGAGAGCCGGGAGATGGAGTACGTCACCGCCGGGATCTTTCGGCCGAGGACGGCGGAGAGCACGACGGGGTCCATCAGGGTGCGGTGGGTGCAGACGAAGAGGACGCCGCCGTTGGAACCGGAGGGAGGCGGCGGTGGCCGGCCTTTAACGATCACCTCGCTGCCGAAGAGGCCCACGATGTGGGGGACGAGCCACATGGGGAGGCACAGGCCCACGCCGATGCGAAGGGCCGCCACCACGATCCCGATGGGGATCCACAGGAGTATCAGAAGCGAGGTCGAGGGAGTCGGCCGGCGGACTAGTCTACCGTCGTGAAAGATTACGGGAATGGGCCGGTCAAGGTGGCTGTCGCGGTTCTTCTGGACCCCCAGAAACGGCGGATGAAGAACTTCCTGCATGCATGCATTCATCCGATTAATTAGGAGTTAAGATAGAGTTCCATTTTAATATATGATCAAGAAGAGCAGCAACTAAAGATGGTCGTTTAAGCTTGTTCATTACGTATAAATCGGATTTGTAATTTTTAATAAGAACTGAAAGCTCTACTGAAACAAACTGTTGCAACATATATATATATATATATATATGTACCTTGCAAGAATCTAGGAAGGAGGAGGAAGAAGTGAGGTTGTTGTTATTCTTCCTGCCGAGACCCAGACGAGGGTGGTCGTTCTGAAGCACCGCCTTGACTCTATCGGATGTCGAAATTATCTTTCCGTTCTCGACGAAGCCGGTCGCGTAGCCAAAGCTGTTGACGTGGAGCTCGCCGCCGATCACCACGTCAGCTTTCAAGTGCTCCTTCACAAACATCTCCACCATCACCCGGGGACACTTACTCACCACCACCCTCCTCTCGTACGAGTTGAACATTCTCCACGCTTCCAAGTCCACGTCGTCCATCAAAAACTTGGGCAGCACCGCGCGCGCCACCGATTCAATCTCCGACATCTTGATCCCGGCCACGGCCACGAACACGGTCAGCCTCAGCCCGATTTCCTCGTACCCAGAAACTTGCAACGCCCAGATGATGGGCCAGAGTAGTAAGAGAAGAGTGAACCTGAGGAGTCCGCAGGTTTCGAAGGCCACGAGCATGAAGTATGAAAAAGGGTTGGCATCTTTCAGGAGGGTCCCTTCCAATTCTGCTACCACCGTTTCACCACGTTCCATGGCTTCTCTGCACGTCTAATTGGGTTTCCCAGGGAGAAGAAACAGATATCAGGGAGAGAATTAAGGAGATAATAAGAGAGGATCGATTTAGATGTTTTTTCTTGGTTGGATTACCTGTGCTTAGAGGAATACGATTATAAGGTAGGGAAACGAAGGCCGCCGGTTGCCTACTTCCCAAGAGGGACTGAGGCAGTTAAACTGTTCACAACCACCGGTGTTTGGAATTTCCCCATTTTCAAGAAAAAATTGGCGATGAATGAAGTAAACCCCAGAACGAAGTAAAAGAAAAGATGTACGCCACGGCAAGAGGGAGAAGGAGAAAGGAGGGGGAAATTGAAAAGCTAGCTCCCGCGTTTGTTTACTTAACTTCAACAACTCTCTCTCTCTCTCTCTCTCTCTCTCTGGTTACAATCTTCCTTCTCTAGCTCCTCTCGTATTCAAGCTTCTTTCACCTAAAAATGTGCCTACCCACCCGCGTCACCCCCTTATTTTCCCACCTCCTAGATCAGGACTCTGTAACTGAAGAAATTTCCAAGTGCTTGCTTCGTCACGGCTCCGACACGAAAGAAATTAAACGTAGGAATCGCGGCGGATGAGACCCAGAAGATTTAATTTAACATTTTCGATCGATGTAACTGAAGAAGACGTCGTCGTCATTGTTGGGAGTCTTGCGACGTTCTTCCTGAAACTATCAGAAACTAAATTAACGTCATTCATCCTAGAATATGACGGTACGTATATATGTGTGATCTAATTAAGAACTAAGAAGGTTGGGGCGCGTGTCCAAACAATATATGAGCGGGTCGTATATATTGATTGATCCGGGTGGCGTTCAGTCCCAGGCCGGGAATGTTGCACATGCAAGTCAAAAAGGGCATGTTAATATGTTATGCATGGCTCACTGGGCATCTCCAACATTCCCCAATTTGTATCTTCTGTTCTGTAGCACTCTTGGAATCTGTTGACGGCTGAATTGCTGCTTAATTAGAGGTGCAGCTACAGATGTAGTTTCAACATCCATCCCTCTGGATTACATATATGGATTTATATATATATATATATATATATATGGATGTTTCAGTAGTGTAATTTGCTGGTAGCGCGTTCTTTTAGGACTCTTTAATGAAAATTCTAAAGGGTTGACTTGCCAATTAATTCCCCTTGTGCTTCGAGGTGATCGATCGAAATAGACCACTGGTTATGGATTATGCACTAATATTCCACGTACATCATATATAATGAATAAACGAGTTATTTTTACGTCCATAAACAGTCTTATAAAATGGCTCCAATAAGTACATGTCGTTGCCCAAACTTACCCCAAAATTAGACAATTTAAACATGATTAATCTAGAATCGCCTCCAATTCCAGATGATCCCTCAATTTTGCATTTGGATGTTAGCGTTTAACTTATACATGAAGAAATCAGAATATGAACGAAGAGAATGTCTTGAACTTCAGGACACGTTGTATATATCTACATTCAATATTTAAATATATGGATTTGATATTACATTTAGTTGATCGACAGTCCATTGCAAATTGGAACTACCTTGTGAGCGAAGGGGAAGGGGGTTCTTAATTCTTCAGTCATGAATCATGCACCATGATTACTTGTGGAGTGGCAATTCTTCAACCAAAAAGCCGTGTAAAGGAAAAAAATAGAAAGATATTTAGAAGGATATATTAATTAAGTATCATGCTTAACGTTGGTTTAAGTAGTACGCGTGTGGACCATGTCGCAGCACCACCCCTTTGTTGATATTCTTAAAAGATAAGCTTAAACAAAGCTGCTTTTGTAATCATGTGTTAGTCTCTTTCTGTTATTCTATTTATTGGATGATTTTTACAATTTTTCCTTACCTTTCTTGTTTCCTTGCGCAACAACACCTTAGCATCTTTAATTACAAGTGAAACTAACTAGGTGTCCTTCAATAATTAATGTTAGTTAGTTGCCTATAAAATATAAGTAGATGTGATTTTGTACTTAATTAGCACTCTTGGATGATTTTTAGCTAGTTGTTAGTTTTTTTCTTTTTTCTAATTTTTACCATCGACAGCGGCATTGCATTGCACCCAGGCGTAGGTTGTCCTTGTAAGGAAGTATGTTTTTTAGAATTTATGACAAATTTTATTTTCTCTCTAATTTTTTTTTTTTTTTTTGAAATCAAATCCATGGAAATCTAATTTTTTTTTTGGGAATGGTGGCATCCATATCCACTTTTGAGTGTTGTGTTGTAGTTTAGCCATATGCATATGGGCTTTATAATAAATAAATCCTATTTATTGTATGTATATATGATAGGTACCAAAAACAGAGTTGTGGACCGACAAATGAATAATGACATCAAATAGGCACGTAGAATTAAATTTTCCTTCTATTAGGATCTCATTGGGATAAAAATTGGTTTCAGAGCTAAAAATCAATTTTTGAATTTATTCTTTTCTCAAAAAAAATAAAATTAACTCTTTTTTTTCACATCATTTTAGTTAAAGAAAGTTGTTGGAATTTGATATGTCGGCACCACCCTCGTCTTTTGTTCATTATTCGGTGTCATCTTACTATTAGGGGTGGGCTCGTGTCTGGTTGGGGTCGGGTCGGGTTTTCATAAACCCGACCCAAAACCTACCGTAAAAACCTGAAATCCGACCGCAGTAAAAAACCCGATCGAATTTGACCACTCACCCAATCCCGGAAAGTGAAGCCACATTTTACCGCACCAACTCGGCCCAACTCTGCCCAACCTCCTACAATTCTAACTAATCGTAATCTGAAGCCATGTCGTTTTAGACTATTAGGTCAGAAGGCGAAGTAATTTTCTGGATATCCGTGAGAGGAAGGGATAAAAAAAAAAAAAAGCCGGGTTTAGTCGTTACAGAAAGTGAACTTAGAGAATATAAATTCCTGGAAAACAGAACTTTCTCAGGTTAGTCATAATAAATTCCCCATAACTTTCAATTCTCCTGTGTAAATTTAGAGGCGTTCTGAGAATTCCATTTCTCACATTAAGACATGGAATTTTCAACTCCCTCCATTTCTCTGCTAGGACAATATTCTAAAATTTTGGGAGAAGACACAAAAATCAAAAAAATCTTATTGTAAATTTAAAATTAATTTCTTGTCTTTTAATTCTTTTTAAAAAATTGGTGACTACTTATTCTCAAACTTGTCAAAACTTTTTTATTTATATTTTTATTTCTTCAAATAAAAATTTAAAATAGTTTTAAATGTTTAAACGATTACCTCTTTTTATTTTTTGAATTCCCTTTCAATAAAATCATAATTAAAAATTATTTTATTTTAAAATATATAAAAACTTATATAATCTTTGCATGAGAAAAAATAATATAAAAATCATAGAACCTTTCTTTTTAGGACCTATTTTTTTTTTACCATTAAAAATATAGAATTATTATAATAAGAAATTATAATAAAATAATTTAAATATTTTATAATATTTTAATTGAAGTGATATATACTAAATTAAATCATTCAAAAGAAAAAAAATATGTTTATATGTAATAAATGGCTAAATATTTAATAAATTTGGTTAATGAGTAAATTAATCAAATAGTACGATCATTGTATAAAAACATAAAAAATGTTTACTAAATAAATATTTATCATCTAATGCATTATATAAAAATTATTCATATAGAGAAAAGATAAATTCTTTGTATTTATGTAAAAAATAATAATTTTTAAATTTTTCTCTCTTGGAATAATTCAACAATAACTTGAAATAAAATAAAACTAATGGTACACTTGACACTCTGAGTGTCAACCACTAATAAGAGAAAGCTGAAGTTCACTTTCAGGAAATCATTGTACATGACTTCAAATTATCCATAAGCGTCGAATTCTCTATGCACTAAACCCCCGTTACTGTTTTTTCAGCAGGCTGTGCTAGATTCTCGAAGAGTCTAAACTCTTACGAGCCTTTGATATAGTTTTTTTTATCGAGTAGGCAGCACCAGTTGGAGTATGACTATTACCTAAGCGTGCTGAATTCGGAGAGAATGGTAACAACAAGAGAAGAGGAGAATGAGCTATTACCTAAGCGTAAGAGACAAAAGCAGAGTCATTCATCTTCTCCACCTAGCTCTATTGGTAATGGTATTCTCCCACTTGCTTCTTACGGTGATGATGATGAAGAGGAGAAAGAAGAAGAGAAAATAGATCAAAACGGCTCCGAAGAAGATGAAAATGAGTATTTGGATGATGACAGTGATGGTTATGCTCATGGACCTGATCAGAACCGGAGGCAACAACACGTTGAGATCCGTAGAGATTGGCCAGGTGAGTGTGATCTATCTTCTTCTTATTTTCTGTACATTGGGCATGGTCAAGTGACGTGATGATCGTGTAGTTGCAGCGACTCCGTTTCTTTGACCAAGAAAGATTGATTAACTAATTTATTATAATTACTGTTTAGTTATGCATCAAGTTTAGGATCTTACTTTTCAGCAAATAACTTCTCTCAATTTTCATTAAGAAATTGAAGAAGACAATTATTGCGTCTGATTGCACCTATAGTTTCTAAACAATTAAAGAAAAAGGCTCACTGTGGAACACGACAGAGATATTAGTGAAAGGTAGTTTATAATTCAGTTTTATGAAAGTGTGAAGCACAAATGATTGCTTTCTAAAGGACTAAATAATTCAGGGAATATTAATGAGAAATTTATTTTCGGCTTTTTAGTTTTCATTTTATGTATGTCTTAAAACAGGCAGACAAGAACGTGTCATAACTGTTGACAAAGTTAGTGAAATTCTCCTTGAGGGTGAAAAACGAGATTTAACTATATTTTGAGGGAATCATTAATCTACAGTAAGAACACAGGATTTAACTTAAGGATTGATTTTTGGTTCTGGTATAACTCATTTAAGACAATAAAGCTTGAAACTCTCGAATGATTTTTTTCCCCTCTTTAAATAATATCTATACCTAGGTCTCAAATGAAGCCAGGAATTGGATATATATTCTGAGAAAGAAACAATGTTCCATGATTAAGCTTTCATTTGCCTAATATCTGCTCTTATACTATGGTTTATCCTTGAGTACCGTAATGAGAAGATTTAAGGTTGAACCAAATAAAAAGGGAAACGAGAGAAGGAGAACAGTGCTTAGTGTGAAATGAGGAAGGAGAATGTTGCAGAAGGAATAGTAGTTGAATTCCCCATGTAAACCTTTCATTTTCTTATGAGAAAATATAAGAACATAAAATTAAATGGTAAAAGAGTACAAGGAAAAAGGGAGCAGGGGTAAAAAACAACATAAGAAGAGAAACAAGGAAAAGAAAACGAATACGACAACAAAAGACTCCTGTTTAGATTACCAAGTCAAATTGGTAGGGATAAATAAAAAGCATGGTGCTGATTTATAAGGATAATGGTAATTTAGAAGACATACTGCAGATCATTTACTTTGTAGTCTTTATTTATATCATTCTACTGTCCACCCATATAACACTCTTTCTAACAAGTAGTTTTCACATACCATTCACTCTAAGCAGGTTCTTGACTTCGATTTTGAGAAGTTCTGCTCAGTGTCGCTCTCAAATTTGAATGTCTATGCATGCTTAGTTTGTGGTAAGTACTTCAAGGGAGAGCCGCTAGTCTCATGCATATAATCACAGTCTTGAAGCTGGGCATCATGTCTACATCAATCTACAAACGGAGAAGGTTTATTGTCTGCCAGACGGATATGAAATTAATGATCCATCACTTGATGACATTCGACATGTTCTGAACTCGAGGTTTGTACCTCTCTCATATCTATATCTTCTTATTTTTTCTATTCTACTTCGATGTCTGTGAATCTACGTCAATTTGTTAATTTGTAAGGAAATTTGGTGGACATTAGTCAGGAAGCCTCCTGGTGAACTAATGGTTTTTCAGGTTAACTTGAGCTATTGATCCAATCATGCCACTGATCATGGTAAAGGAGTAGATAGAAAAAGGAGAAATGGTTTTGGAAGCAAGCGTAAAGGATAAGAGAGAAAGAGGACAAACTTTTGAAGGTTTTGGGCAGAGGAAGGGCAAAGTGAGTCACACTGATGACATGGGTTGAAGACTTGCTCTGATTCTCTGCCCAACCTGTCTGAGTCTCAAATCTAGAGCTGGCCGGATAGCTAGAACAAGTGTGCCCCCTGGACCAGATTATCCTTTTGGTGTCAGGTCCAATTTAACCGAGTCATCTCTGACTCTGTAGAGTTACAGAATGGTAAGGCCCGAATTCTATATCCACGTCCAAAATGGTCCTTTTACGAGATTGTGGCATTGGTTATGGCCACAGAAATAATTTAAATGGAGGTCTTCTCCTATGCTCATTGTCGTAATATTTCTGTATATGAATCCATTCTTTCTATTTCAACTTTGGGTGCTTGGATGTAAATTTTGAGGTGCATTGACAGTTCAAAGTGATTGTCGCATCCGTTCCTTCTTTTCCTTCTTGAAGCACTTTCGTATCAGGTGTTGAAAGTGTCATTTTGGTCTGACAACAAATGTCTTTTTCAGGACACTGTCTGCTAACATGTCTACCTAATCAGCTTGGACCTATCTAATAGCTTGTGCCTCCAATCTCTTTGGGATTATTTGGCTCTCCCAAAATTTACCACTCTCCTCTTTTATGCTCCAAATGATAGGATTTCACTATGGATAGTTTACTGAAGGATTATGTTCTGAAAATCAGAATATATCCTTCATTTCCCATTTGCTATCTTGGTGCATGAGTACTTCTATCTGCAGATTGGGTTTTCAAATCTACATTCCACTTCCTTTCATTGCCTTCTTGAGCAATCAACAATGGTTTCTTCGGGAGCATTCTTTTTTAACATGTTGTGGCTGCTTTTGTTGGTTTTGATGGAGGCTGAGCTGGTTGTCCTCTTTAAGGTATTACTCTTGTGGCTCATATAATTTCTGTTTGATTATTTAATGACCACTGGGTTTTTACGTAGCTGGATGTAAAGGGATTCCTATACATCATGTGGTCAATGATCTTATTTTTTATGAGCCTTCAAAAGAAAGCTTTTTCTGGCCGATTTATTTATTTTTATTTTTTCTTCTTATTATTTTATTTTTTATTTTTTATTTTTTTGTTAAACCTCTCTGGTTGTACTAGGGTTATTTCACTTGGCAGAATTATGGATCATCTCTATGCTCATGCAGATTCACTTGGGAACAAGTGGAACAGCTTGACAAAAATAAGCAGTGGTCAAGGGCACTTGATGGATCTGATTATCTCCCTGGAATGGTAAGTAACATGCTTGTGAATGTAATCTATAGTAAGAGATGAAGAATTGCATCTGGGAGAAAATTTTCAGTCTGTGTACGAATATTATAGTTGATTAATGGTGAGATGGTGCTTTGTCTGATAAGTCAAGGGGTTATCATGACATTCCTCAATGGGGGAAAGCTGGTGATCCTTATTGGTTTTGGTTTTCTCCTTTCATTAATTCTGTAGGCTGCCATATTGGTATTATTATTTTTACATGTTATCAATAATTGCTTTTTACCATTGTTTCTGTGGCTTATCAATTTTTCTCCTTTGATTAATTCAGTATGCTGCCTCTGATCCAGAAGTGGTTATGCTAATTGAATCTTTGCATTTAGGTGGGCCTCAACAACATCACGGAGACTGAATTTGTGAGGGTTACACCCTTGAGGAACTTCTTTCTTATACCTGAAAATTATCAGAACATCAAGTCTCCCTTGTTCATCGATTTGGGGAGCTTACTTGGAAAATTTGGCATGCAAGGAATTTTAAAGGACAGGTGTTAGTTTGTATTCTAGCTCCTTTTCTATCGCCTTTTTCTACGAGTCAGGACATGTCACATATGATCTCCTTTTCTTATTAGAATTTTGCAAACTTGTTTTCAGGTTAGTCCTCATGAGTTTCTACAGGCGGTTATGAAAGCAAGCAAGAAAAGGTTTCGAATAGGTGTGCAGTCAGACCCAGTTGAGTTTATGTATTGGCTGCTTAATACACTTCATACAAATCTCAAGGGGTCAAAGAAAAATTCCAGTAGCATTATCCACAAATGCTTCCAGGTGATTAATGTTTCCCAGAAACATATACACATGTAGCAGCTGTTGTGGGCATAATCCATTCAATTAGATTGTCTAACACTGGGTTATTTTTTTAAGGGAGAGCTAGAAGTAGTTAAAGATATACAAGTAAAGGCTTCTGCTGAGAGGGAGGATGGGCAGAATAATAATGAAATTGTGGCCAAAGATGGGACGGAGCGTCCAACTGTGGTCACTGTAACATCCTGAATGCCATTCTTAATTGTTGGCCTTGATTTACCTCCACCTCCCCTTTTCAAAGATGTAATGGAGAAGTATATTATACCTCAGGTACTCTTGCCTGACAAGCAGATCAATATGATTTGATTTTCCTACTCATTCTGTATCCAGCAAAAGATTTTCCATTTTCCTTGTGCTATCCAGATCCTATACGCCACCATCTTTGACATCGTATTGGTTCAAATTAGTGATCTCATACTTACCTTGTTTTATGTTTAGGTTCCACTCTTCAACATTCTGAAGAAATTTGATGGAGAATCAGTTACTGAAGTTGTACGGCCTTGCGTAGCGAGAATGAGATACTGCGTAACAAAGCTTCCACAGTATTTAATTCTTCACATGTGGCGGTTTACTAGAAATAATTTCTTCATAGACTTAAATCCCACCCTGGGTAAGTTCAGATGCTTATTGACTCATTGAGCCATATGATACTGCAAGTGCTATTTTGAGCGAAGGTAGATCCCTTGTGAATTGCCATGATAAACTGACTGTTAACTTTGATCAGTGAACTTCCCTGTGAAGAATCTTGAATTAAAGGATTATATTCCGTTACCAAGTCCTAAGGAGAACGAGAAGCTTAGGTCAAAGTATGTTCTAATTGCCAATATTGTTCACGATGGCAAGCCTGGTGAAGAATTTTACAGGGTATTTGTGCAGAGAAAATCAGAGGAGCTATGGTACTGAGCAAACATCTTTTGCTACTTGGAAACTGTTGATTTATATTAGCTGCCCAAATCTGTATAAGTTGATCTTCTCTATGTATCTCGCAGGTATGAAATGCAGGACCTGCATGTTGCAGAAACTCTTCCTCAAATGGTTGCTCTATCTGAAGCTTACATGCAGATTTATGAACAACATCAATGATTGGCTTGTGATTGTGGCCTAGCACGAGGAGCATGACTTCCTTTATGAACGCATTTCCCATTTCTTTTGAAGAAGAAAAGATGGATTTCCCTAGTCGGAAGAAAATTATTTGTTTCTTCTGACTGTTTTGCTGCTGTTTTTGTTGCCATCTCTGTTACAGCTGATACAGGTTGCTCCTGCAATTTTCTGGTTCTGCAGGGTTTGGTTTGTAGGACTATAACCCCTTTTTGTGTCGCTATACTGTAAAATTTATAGAGATTTACAAACAAATATACTCAGTAAAGCTTCACACTAATTCTCATCTACAAAAGTTGAGCAGGATTCAATGCGGCAGTTTTGTGTTTGGTGACGATTCGAAGGCGTATACCTTGCACTCCACATGAGATTCAATTGTTGTGGGTGATGTCTAAATCTTGTTACGGCCAGTAAAGACCCCGCTTCAGTCGCCAAGGATGAGGAAATGAACTTAGTCATAGTTCCAAGTCCCAAAGCCTGTATATTTTTATTTTATTTTATTTTTTGGAAAGAGTTAAGGGTATAAGCTGACCCTATCTTAGATGTTGTAACAAAAATTTATTAGCTGATTGTGTTACCGATTGTATCTCTCTTTATCATATACCAGGAAATTGACCCTTAAGTGTGCCATGGTGCTAGAGTCGTTTAATAATACCCTAAGCTTTAAGCGCCGCTATACCGTCTTCATGCATGGGTCGGAAGTTAGTCTCCCATCTTTTCCCAATTAATTTCCTTCTAATTAACCTGTGCCTCTCCCCTCTCCATGTAGAAAGTAAAGAGAACATGTACGTGAGATTATTTTGTATACATCTAGCACCCTTAAAAAATATCTAAACTGTGTACAAGTTAGGCGCCCAACAATAGTTTACTCGTCTAATTTATCAAGTTCACGACATTTATTTTAATCAAGTACCAAACAAACTCCATCTGCTCATGTTCCCTATAATGCAACTGCCGCTGGTGTTATACGTACGCATAAAGTTTAAAATATGTAGCATGGAGTATGCAAGGGTAAGGTTTTACGTCAAATATAAATCCGTGGATGATATTAATTGGGAATATTTACTTTAGAAAAATATTCAAACATATTGTTTTTTCTGATTTATGTTTGTGAGCCTTCATTACTTTTTATGTATATTATTTTTCATCTTTATTATATACAACTTTTAAGGCTCCCCAGTCGTTTGAAGTATACATTTTTTTTAATATTTTAATTTTGCACTAAATGGGAATTTTATGCTACCTATGTACTATGTGTAATTGCACCTTTTAATTTATTAGTGCTTTTCATTTTTGTCAATTGAACATTAAGGCCTCTCTTTGGTAAAGGACTCTTTGATATATCTCTTTGAAAGAATCCAAAGCTTGGTTTTGGAGCTCACTGAAAGATGTAAAAATTCCTATTTTAAATAGAGATTTATCTAAAAAGAGATTTACCAAAACAGAAATTTTTTTTCGAATAACTATTTTTTCTCACAAGAAGAGCTTTTAGAGCTCGGATCCACTGACCAATTTGCAGCGTAATATAGAGTACCGTAGTCTCTGAAAAATGTTGGTCATAAAATCTTTTACTGCAACTTGGAATACAATCATCCTGAGCTGATTATTATATAATGTGCTGAGAGAACAGATGTATAGGATGTATTTTGCTAAACGGGGTCTTCTCTGCAGCGATTCCCTTCAAGACCTTCTGAGAAACACAAACAAGAGAAAGGATGTGATCAAGGTAGACCACAGAATGGAAGATTCTCAAGCCGCTAAAAGAACACTTGTTGTTGCTTTGGATATTATATGAGAGGCTATATGATCTTGAATAGGCATCCAGAAACATGAAATTTTATTGAAATATGTAGAGTTAATAACCAATTACCGTAATTTGCATAGATATTCTTCCAAGGGACAAGAAAGTCGCAGAAAAATAAAAAGTGTCATAGTTCAAAAGGCTCTTTATACGTTTTTGTTATATACACTGAATGGGCAGGGATATTGGAATATCTGCGCAGTCGAGGCTAAAACAGGGCCTTTCTTCTATACCGCGGATTCCTCGCCATCAGTCCTTATAGAAGAAGAATATATAAGGGAAAGCTAAAAACATAAAGCGAGACATTATCTGCATAATACAACATCTCACACTACCTCAAGATACTGACACACTTCGGGTGAAGCTTCGATGTGCCCAGTACTGAAATATGATTGGGCGTTCTCTTCAATCATGTCAAGCCTGAAGCAACCTTACGTTATTTTTGCTGCAACTCGAAATTTGCAATAGGACTGTCATTTGTGTGCCTACCTGTAGATATAATTAACCATGATGCCTGCACTCTGATTCAGACCCTTCTCTGAGCGATCTGCCATCCAATTCAGCTGTCCGATAGTCTAGAAGAAAATCCGAAAAATTAATTTGTCAGAGGCCTGTTTTTCAGAAAGCTTAATTACTAGGTAACACGATGAAATCTTACAGCCCCATTTTGCAAGTGAAAATTTCCAACAGAATCCAGGGCTTTTCCTCTCTTTTTCTCTTGACACAGGTACCTATAATGAGAAAGACAATCATGCGAAACCTGGTCAAAGAAAGAGCACTGGAATCCATAACTACACGGACTAATGAATTAGAAAATTGAGGAACATGTACCTTGCACACAATCGCATGAGTGGAAATTGCAAGGCTTCCAACATGTTCACTGACTGGGCCCACTCAAAATTAGACGATGTCAGCAAGTTTAACATTACATCCATGGCACTTTTTCCATCCCTGAGAAAGTTCCAAAGATGTTCTTAGGACTCCACCTCAAAGTCACACCCTTCTCTTTTTGAAATATGGACTCCAGAAAAATTTTGAAGCATAAATTCAGAAAGACAAAAAAAAATGATAATGAAGAAGGCTCCTCTGAAATTTGATAGGTAATGGTAACTATTAACTAGCTGCAACTTGTTCATGCTACCACCTTCTTTACTACTGGCAAGTAGAATGTTTGTGGCACAAGTAGAGTGTTTGTGGCACAAGCAGAGTGTTTGAGCTGTCTCGTGCTGGGAAAATGCAGATTCAATTTTCTTTAAAATTTTCAAATTATTTAAACAATTTTTGTTTTCCAAATAATATCTTGATACAGAAACACAAAATGGGCAACCTAGCATTCTTCTTCCATAAGACCGAAGACAGCTTTTCCATGTAGAGTATTTTTGGGTGCTCGACATTAAGGACTCTGAAGTATAATTAGGTGTCAACTCACTCATCATTTCATTCAAGTAATTTAAACCTCTGAGGTCTTCTATCTTTATAAAGGAACAGTATACTACAAGTAAATGATGCCAAATAGGTGACTAACAATTTACCTTCACTTTTATAAGTACCAGCATTTCCTAAACTTCCCCTGAATCTTCTAAACAGCATAATACCAGCATAAAATAGATGAAAAGGAGCATCCATGGTCATCTAACTCTAAACCAGTGTACTACCATTCAACAACAACCTAATCCCACAATGCGAGCATGTCAATATCAAACACCTCGGATTTCTACAAGTTCAAGTGTTAATTAAAATTACACCTTTTTGGACTCATGCACATGGATAATCCAACTTACAAAAAGAAACATATTATAAAATTTAAACTTACACTGCTAAACTTAATATTGCCTTTTCTTCTTCTGGACGGAGCAGGTCTTCCCTAAATGTGCTTCCTACAGTCTCATTGGACAAATGAACCATCTCTGCTGCCTTTAAATTGACAAGCTTTGACTGAGATGCTAATTTAGATAGAAGCCATTGCAAATATCCAGGTATTGGACTCAGTGTCGCAAATGTCTTCCTCAACAAAATAATAACAGAAAGCAAGAAAAGTCAACCATAGAAATAGTTTTATTTGAGTGATGACTATACAAGCACACTACATTCAATACCCTTTTAGCCAATACCCCAAAAAAATAAAAGAACGTGTAGCCATTGAAGCAAAAGGCCAAAGCAACATAAACCATATAATATGAGCAAGATATAAAGAGCAAGATATAAACAAGTACAAGAAAATTCATCAAATACTATAAATGAGTTTATAACTTCATAAGTTTTTCACTGAAAAGAGCTTACTTTGGTGAGACAAACAAATATTTTCTGATTTATCAGCAAATACTCCCTTTCCCATTGCAGGCATCAAATTTTTCATATGATCAAAGATCCATCATGAATTGCAGTTTGATCAAATGGTTGACATCGCAATCAATTAATGATCTAATTGGCAGTCAAGATCATGTAATCATGTCAATTTAATGATCAAGATTACAATCATTCGAAAGTAGATCGACGTTCAAGATCACACGATCGATAGCAATGACATCTAAGGTCAAGATTGTCCTCAAATGGGGTTATTCGCCGGCTTCCGTTGGTATTTTGCCTTAGGGTGAGGTTGACTTCTTTTCTTTTGGGCAATTTATTGTCACCATTGCTATTGTTGCTTTAGGGATTTGGTAGTTATGATAGTTGAAGTTGCTTGCTCATCCATCAAATCAAAGATTACTGCAACTTGTTTCAATGAGTTCAGCTATTTTGTTCTTAAAGGAGAAGTAGTCTGTTGACTGTCCAATCTATCTTCTGTCATTTGACAATTTTAAGACTTAGCTAAATCCACCGTCCCTAATCTATTATTCATCACCATCCACAGTCCGACAATTTTCAAACTTAGCAAAAAAAATCTGTCTTCTAACGTCCGACTATATTCAGACTTAGCCAAATCGCTGTGCACCACCGCTCATCATCTGACCATATTTAGACCTAGCCAAATCTGTTGTTTAACCGTTTTCAGACTTAGCCAAATCCAACGTCTGCTGTCATCCATCGCCCTTCCGTCTTCAGACTTGTTAAATGAACAACAAAGCTTGACTTTGGCAAGCCATGATAGTTGAGATGATCTTTTTGCTCCTTTCTCTTTTTTTCATCATTTTCCACTTATAAGCTATTTTTAATCATGTTCATCCTTTTTTTAGATAATGCCTCAGAACTTTGTGACTTTCTCCACTGGATTTCGACTTTCTGAAGTGATTCCTATCATGGATGATACTCCTACCATTGAATTGTTTGTTGAAAAACAAGGTGAAAAACTCCTTCATGAAGTCTTCGGGCCTAATGGCACTTCGATCATTGGAGGTCAGAAGTTGGTGGGGACAAGTACACTAAATCCTCTTCACTTGAGCAATAGTCATCCAAGAAAAAAACCCATATTTAAAAACTTACTTTAGGCCAAGACCTTATAAAGTCAGTCCAATGCAAGCAAAGCTTTATTGACGTAGTTCTTCCATGTGTAAAAATGCACCTCCAAGCACCCCTCGCGATCGGATTTACATTGGAGATCTATCAGCCGGATCCTCTTGTCTGTGTTGGAGCTACTCTACAATTTACGCATTATTTGGTTGGGCTCTAATAATATGCTACACTACAAGGAGCATCTGGAGGAGGCTAAAATCACAAAAGGGATATTAACATCTATATTCAAGTATTCTATGGTGTTATACAACCAATAAATTGCTCACTCATAAAGGGGAGTTTTCCATCTCTTTATGGACCTTGGAAAAACCTTGGCAGTCTTTCAACCATTGGAGATTTTTATGATGAAGCTTCTCCAATGCTTCAAGATTTTTTTGCAAGAGATGTCGAAAACCGTTGGTTACTACGTCGTAATTGTCAATATTTGTTTGAGGGGTTTTACACAATTCAGAAACTTTATATGACTGATTCACGTGTTGTGACTCCGAATAAGTGAATTTCTTTTTGCTTCCATTCATTGCAGCCTTTCAGCACTCCAAATTCTCCACAAACCCAATGGGTTAAAAAGAAAAGGGAGTTTTGCGATCTCGACAGTGACCCATATCTGTTGAGATCTCAACAATCTTATTGACTTGTGGCTCAACTACTTCTTCCCTACTAGTGATTCCATATATCAAAATAACAACTTTCAAAGTAGCATGTTTCATGGCACATAGAATTCAATTTTCCTTGGTTAGTGCAACATTTCCCCAATTCATTATCCGGTTGCTCTTCCTTGGCATTACATTTATGGAAGACTTGCTATATACTTCAAAATTCACACCATTGAAGATTCTAAAAAATCATATGTGCCAGCTTACAAGTGCTATCTTGTATCAGAATTTCACTACTCATAATCTTTTTTGCAATGGACATATGTGTGACTGATTTCGGAGAGCGTGATAGCACTAGAAAGACTCTCAACCGAACAGTGTAGTCTCGATTATGAATTATTTCTCTCCGCTCATGTAAGTTAATCACGACAAGCATCATCCCATTATGTCAAACCCTATAGCCCTCTCAGGTTTGCTCTCCTTTTTGGCTTTTTGCAAGATTTGACAAAAGATCGGTAGCACATGCTCGAATTGGTTTGCCTATGGCACCATTCGCTCAAACACCAAAAATGATGTGAATATCCGTAAAGTCTTTGCCATGGGTGATCCAAAGGCTACCATGAGTTCGAGCAAAATCTTTCTTCGTTTATTTGATCATCATTACCAAAGCATATTTGTTTTGTGATTCAAATAATTGGACAGATAGTATCGCATCCACCCCCGTTCAAAAATTGTAGATATTGTGTCAGCATCATTGCACCAAAAGATAGTTCTTAGCCTTCCAACTAAGAGGATCAAAGTCAGGAATGTCAAGAAGTCTCATGTACTTCCGGTTAGTGACACGCCTGTCCCAAGAACTAAATCTGAATAAGAAAAGTTCTGGCAAAAAATCCTAGATGGATACTAGGACTTTTTCATAGATGATCGAATAAGTGGAGAAAGATCTTGTTCAAACTTATGCTACATGTGTTTAAGCCGCCACTCACAGGAACTTTTGACAGCCTCAGGGTCACCCATAGTTAAGTCTTTATAAATATTCGCACCACCACTTGGGTGCTTGAGTACATAGTCCCATAAGCAAACCAACTCGAGCATACTTGTCACTAATCCTTTGTCTAGTGTGAGTACCTTAGTAAAGCCTGAAAAAAAATATTACCAGCAAACCAATGACAGTTATAAGGCTCAACGTAATAGATGACATTTGTCGTGAAGTTAAGTAACATGAGTAAAGAGACATAATTCACAATCAAAGTCATGAAGCTCTCAGGCAAGTGTCATTCAATTGCTCTGCCGCTCCCCAAAATCTGTACATACACGTACATGTACTTTTGAAGAAAATATTTTGAGCAGATTGTCATTCAACCTTGATACAAGGATGCACTTGTAAATCGGCACATGTTTTTTAAAATCTTCAGTGGTATGAGTTCCAAAGTAAATGACTTGTCACCCATAAATGTAATGCAAAGGAAGACCATCCAAACATGGATTGGTGAAGAGTCAAGTATTGCAATCCTCGACCCACTATAGATGTTGCACAACACCGAGATAGCCAAAGAAAATTTAACATCATATGTCATGAAGCTCGCTATCTTGAAAGCTACTAGTCTTATACACAGAGAATCAACATGGACAACAAAGCAATTGAGACAAAGAAATGAAGGTTTTCGAGATCTCAATAGATATGGTTCATTGCCAAGATCTCAAAAGACTTCATTTTCTTCTTCAGAGAGCAATTGGTAATGAGTAAAGACAACTTCCCACCGTTGATCCCATTGGGCCTGTAGAAACTAGAGCGTTAAAAGACTACGATGAATGAACCAAAAAAGAAATCCACTCGTTCAAAGTCGCTACACGACTCAATCATGTTAAGCTTCTTAATCGTGTATAAACCCTCGAACAAATATCGGTAACTATGAGGTAGTAACCAACGGTCTTAAACACCTTGCAGAGTAATCCTAACACATTCAAAATCTTTGTCACAAAAATCACGAATGATTGAAAAACCACTAAGGTTTTTCAAGTCATAACGAGATGGAAAGTTCCCCTTAAAGAATGAACAAAGTATTAGTAGTATGACACCATGATTTAAGGAAACTTGGACAAGATGAGCATCCATATAATAGCCGAACACATGTTAACATCCCTTCGACGATTCTCAGCTCCTCCAAATGCTCGTAGTGCACGCATACCATTACAGCCTAATCAAATAATACGAAAATGGTTCAATAACTCCAAAAAGACACGAGGCCCAATGATATTTCTTAAACGTATCAAAGGTGTCGAAGGTGGTGTTTTTACACTCATGTTGGAAGAACTATGTAAGATAAGGCTTTGATTGCAGAATTTTTATTAAATAATTAAAAAATTAAAAATTTATATTTTTTAATCTTCAACTTATTTTTAAAAATGTCACTTTCAACGTTTGACCAAGCTTGACCAGCTTGGTCAAATGCCATGCCAACGTCTTGCCTAATTTTTTTAAATAGAAAACTAGTTGGCGGCATAAAAAAGCCCTCATCATAAAAAAATATAAAAAAAAGGCAACTTTTTGAAGCCGCCTTCACAAAAAATTTGAAGAGGCGATTTCCAAAAACCGCCATACCAAAAGTTGGCTCTCTCGACAATTAGACAAATTTTTGGCATCGAGACTTCTAAAAAGGGTAGTAGATGTAGGCGGCATTTTGATGCCGCCACGCATTTTAAATCGGCTCTACAATAGGCGGCATCAAAATGCTGCCTACACTTAAGTTAGGCGGCATCGCGATGCCACCACTCCCTCTATTTCTTTCTTTATCTTTCTTTCCCTTCTTCATTCTATCTTTCTCCTTAAAACGGACGCGCGAAAAATCTCTCCCTTGCCTCTTTTCTTCTTTCATTTTTTGCTGAATCGAAGCTGCAAATCATCGATTGAAGGTTGTACGACCGCGAATCGTCGTTTTCTCCCTTCAATCATCGTCGTTTCATTTGGAAAGTAAATGGTTATCTCGTTTTACGTAGGTTAGAGTTTCTTTGGTAGTCGATTTGATACATGTTTAGGGTTTTTGCAGTTGAAATCTAATCAATTTCACTCTATTACACATAATTAGCTTTCGAATTTTATATTTGTTCATTGATTTAGGGTTAAATTTCATGCTTTACGTGGATGTAGGGTTTCGCATGAAGAAAATTTGATTTTATGCTAATTTAGGGTTTTTGTAGTTAAAATCTCTTTAATTGCAGGATATTATGTGTGATTAGATTTCAAATTTCAAATTTTTTCGTTAATTTAGGGTTGATTTGAATGTTTTACGTGGATTAAAGTCTTTACATGACCAAATTTCTATTTCAATGCCCCTGTTTAAGGTATTTGTGTTTGAAATATCTTCAAATATAATGAATGAAGTGTGATTACAATTCAAATTTCATATTTTTTAGTTGATAAAGGCTTCATTTTCATGGTTTGCTTGAATTAGGGCTTTACATGATAAAATTTTAGACTTATAGGTTATTAATTAGATAGTAAGTTGCTCATTAGTTTTTAGGTTGTAGATTAGCGTATAGCTTGTTGATTAGCTCATAAGTTATTAATGGTCAAAGAAGAAACAATAAAGACAAGCATGTTGATGGTTCAATCACCTGACCCTTCAAGCAAAATTGTATTGATCAGATTTAGATAACCAGTCTGTATGATTTATTCTTTTTTTTTGAGGAAAGTGAATACATTTTACGCCCAATTACAAGTTTTACTCCCAATGCTGCTGTGGAGACCCGAACCCAAGACCTCCCGCAGCAATAACTCCCATGGGACCACTGAGCTAATGCCCAAGACCTGTATGATTTATTCTTTTGATTGTCGATAAAAGGAGATCAATGCCCATCTTTGGAAGGGGAGATTACCATACTATTGTATTAAGTCGTAATCATCGAAATTTTTTTCAAGTTTTGTACTTTATTGGTAGAGTTGTGATTACCAAGTACTGAGATGATTGGAAATCCTAAAAATCTGTTGCTTAATTTCAGTTGAAGATGGCAGTCATGCCTACTTGTTGTCATTTTGATGGTGAATTTATTTTTGAGCACAGTAATGTGGTCGGCTACAGCGGGAGGATAACCAGACTTATATTTATAGAGCCGACGTGTTCGTTTAACGCATTGTGCACTTTGATGTATAATGTTCTTGGATGGAACCCACGCATGAACCGCATTTCAATATGGATGAGCTTTACGTGCAATGGTCAATTAATGTACACTCCCATACTCTATGATATATCCCTGGAGAGTGGATTAGGCATGGTGAAGCATGATTTCCAGTCAATGTTGGTTTTGTTTCTGAAGCGGGACACCTACCCCTATGAGATAGATAACAAGAGTTTGGAAAATTTGGGTGAAACCAGCAAGGGAGCTCTTATTCAGTTCGGGGGGCGAGCTCCGACCGAAAGGGATGAAAGAGTTGAAAGACCTATTGTGAAATTAATCCCCCAAGAAAGGTGAGAATAATCATTTCAGTTTTGTTTGAAGTTATACTCTACATTTATGTCGCAATAGTTGATGAAATTATAATTAAATTCAGGGATTCAAGTGAGGACCCTAATAATATTTCCAGTGGTGAGGATACTTGGCGAGATCCAGTTACAGATGAAATTGAGGAAGAAGGAGATATTGAAATCCCCTTACCTAACATAGGAGTCCCACCCTTAAAGGAAAATGATGAGTCTTACCTCGATTCATGGATAGGAGAGATGGACATGGACGTGGGATATATGAACACAATGGTCCCAGGCGTGGGATTAGAGTCAGACAGATGTTTATGAGTAAGGATACATTACAGATGTACTTGAAGAACTACTGCATCAAAAGACATGTCCAGTTCAATGTGTTGAAATCGGGACCAACAGTTTATTATGTACGTTGCACGGGTGATCAGTGTCCATGGCACGTCTATGCGTCATTCAGTAAGAAGTGTATGGTGTAAAAAATTACAGGATTAAATGATCAACACATGTTTGAACACTGAGTTGCGCATGGACAACCGGTTGTGCACTTCTAGAGTGATTTGTAACCTCATTATGCCTCACGTGATGACAAATTTTACACTCCATATGAGATCATTCAGCTGGTTATGGACTGATATCATATTCAGGTGAATTATAGTAGGGCATAAAGGGCAAGTAACAAAGCATTAATTGTTGTATTTGGTGGTTGGGAGTCGTACAACCTATTACCTCAATTTTTTAAAGCAATAAAAGACCCAAACCCAGGTACTAAGTACAAGCTCATAACCACGAATTATAATGTGAGATGGAGATTTTGTGTGATTTGATAGGGTATTTTGGGTGTTTGGTCCGGCTATTCCTGGATTTCAATTTTGTAGACCCTTTATCAGTGTAGATAAAACTCATTTATACGAAAAGTATAAGGGTTTATTAATAGCTACGTCTTTTGATGGAGATAACAGGTTGTTTCCCTTGACCTTTGCAATTGTAGAGAAAGAAAATATTGATACATAGACTTGGTTTGTAACCTGTTTGGCGTGTCAGGTGGTTAGAGGGAGGTCTCCGATGTACATTATCTCCGACCGTCACATTGGCATCATCAGAGCGGTGGCGGATGTCTTTCCATGCCCCCCCGTAGGCACATGTTTTGCATACGATATATCATTGTCAATCTAAAGAAGCGATATAGCGTGAAGGACTTGGATAAGATGGTGTAAAGGAGTGCGAGTGCACATACAGAGGATGAATAAGAAGTTACAATACAAAACCTCAAAGAAGCATGTCCTGAAGCCAAAACGGAGTTGACTGAGCGAATGAGTCCTGACCAATGGGCCCTTGCGTACGATGAAAATTTGTCATTTGGGAAGCTCATGACAAATTCTTCTGAGTGAATTCTTTATTGAAACGGGCACGGAGCTTACCTGTTCAACCCTAGCATCGACAATATTCTATCGGATGAATGCATGGTTTATAAACAAGCGAGACAGAGCTACACAGACTATCACACGTCTGTCCTTCAGTAGATGCTCATTTACGGACTGCAGTGGAGGATGCTAGACATTTGCATGTTGTTGCGTATAGTGGTGGGATATTTCAGGCGGGCGAGCACAAGGTTAACATTCTACTTAAGGAGTATACCTGTCGGTCATTTCAAATTTATCAGACTTCGTGCATCTATGCCCTTATTATGTGTGAGGTAATACATTACAACTTCCATCAGCTGACATCTGAGTATTATCATGCATCTTCAAATCTATGGGTGTATGAACGAGCGTTTGATGTGCCACAAAGAAAAAGTACTTGGGTACAAGAAGGTCCAGTAGTACTCCCACAAGCCGAGTCAAGGGAGGTTGGTAGGCCAATGTCCACTCGTATTGAGAATTCTATGGACTGAATAGATGACAATAGAAGATATTTGTGCAATAAATATAAACAACCCGATCATAACAAACGAGCTTGTAAAACCCTGTCTATTGACGGTGTAGAGAGTTCTCATGCGGGGTCTAGTCGTAGTCCTCACGTGGGGTCTAGTCATCGATAAGGAATATACCTGTCGGTCATTCCAAATTTATCAGATTTCGTGCATCCATGCCCTTACAATGTGTAGGGTAATATATTACAACTTTCATCAGCTGACATCTGAGTATTATTATACATCTACAAATCTACGGGTGTATGAACGAGCGTTTGATGTGCCACGAAGTACTTGGGTGCAAGAAGGTCCAGTAGTACTCTCACCAGCTGAGTCAAGGGGGGTTGGTACGCCAATGTCCACTCGTATTGGAAATTCTATGGACTGAAGAGATGACAATAGAAGATATTTGTGCAGTAAATATAAACAACCCGGTCATAACAAACAAGCTTGAAAAACCCTATCTATTGACAGTGCAGAGAGTTCTCATGCGGGGTCTAATCGTAGTCCTCACGTGGGATCTAGTCGTCGGTAATGTATACTTTTAGTATTTATATGACGTTTAATGACATGTTTTCGGTTAGTGTGACTTCAGTTGTTAATGTATACTTTGTTGTTTATATAGATCGTGATGGTAGACACCCCACTCTTGTATGATCAGGATTCTCATAGGAGCAAGCCCATCTAGTATGGAGAGAATGCGTTAAGATAAAAAACAATTATATTTTATATATAAACATACACTAACAAGACTATTACTCATTTTTAGGATCCAAGATGCCTGAAATGCACTGAGCATTTTAAGACACTACGACATTGGCCGATGGACAAGCGTTTGTTGCCATACATCGATGTCTCGGGATTTGGTGCCTTGTATCGAGTTCAGTGGTTGAGATTGGACAAACCACTGATTACCTCTCTGGTAGAGAGATGGAGGAGTGAGACGAACACCATCCGGTGAACGGTGAGATGACGATCACATTAGAGGATGTGGTTGTCCTCTTGGGACTAGGTGTCAACGAATTCGAAGTGACCGGCTCGACTCGGGGAGATTGGATGTTGGCCAAAGTACTTCTGGGTGTCGAGCTTCCACCTGGTAGTTTTTAGAGGGGTCAACTGTCACTTACGTGGATCAGAGTGAGATTTTCATTGTCCTGACGATGTGCTTGATGAGGTGATACAACAGCACGCGCGAGCATACCTTCATCTTGTGGGCTCGACGATATTTTCGTATGGTAGTACCCGAGGAGTTCACATGGCATACCTAACATTATTCGAAGACTTCCAAACGACTGGGAGGTTCAGTTGGGGGGTTACGCTTGCCTTCCTTTATCGGGAACTCGCAAAGGCGTGTTGCACTGGAGTGGTTTGTATTGCTAGATGCATCACCCTTATACAGGTAAATTCTACTTTCAAATAATTGTTCAACTTAAAGGAACAAAACATTAATTATATTTAAAACTTTGTTGCAATTGCGGGCATGAAAACATCTTCATATTGGATGTCGACACTCCTAGAGGAACGGGCGCTGCAGGATGGCCTTTTAGGTTCCAGGTATGTATCGATACAATTTAATGATTATTTACGTTTTTGTAAAATCTTTTATAACTAACTTATATTGGTATTTTAGGTGGAATGTCCGACGGACGAATGCCACAAACCCTTGTGATAACCTATTCCTATGCAGGACAGTTGAACCACCAATGGAACTATCAGGTAAGTGACTTTACGATTGTACAATGTTGACAATTCAGACCCTAATGATCTAAGCAGTCGGTAATAGTTGTTATAATTTTTTTAGGTGAACTGGCGAAGTTTTCTTAAATAATTAAAAAAAATTACACTTATGACACTTTCAAAATTATTCTAAAAAATGACACATTTCATGTTTGGCCGAGGTTGACCACCTTGGTCAAACGCCACATAGGCGACACGCTGGCGCGTTGGAAAAATGACACATTCCACGCTTGGCCAAGGTTGACCACCTTGGTCAAATGCCACATAAATGACACTGTTGGTTAGGCGCCGGCGTGTCGCTATTTTTTTAAAAAAAAAAGCGCGTGGCGGCATTGAAATGCCGACAACGTAAAAAAAAATTAAGAGGCGAGGCAGCTTTTCGAAGCTGCCTTCAAAGAAAGAATTAAAGGCGGCTTCAAAAAGCCGCCACACACGAAAAGCTCGAGGCGGCTTTTCGATGCCGCCTCACCCCACACTTACAAGATTTTGGTATGGACTTCAGAACGGGATTATAGACGAAGGCGGAAGATTTTTTATATTTGTTTTTTTAAGTCTCTCGTTCTTGATTTCCGTTGTTGTTTGTTGTGATTAATTTGGTTGCAAGTCTTTCTGCCAATGTGAAGCTGTTGCTGAAGCTAATTCAAGAGCACAATGAAGCATTCAGGAGGGACGAATCCCCTGGTAAGAAAGTCGTTCTTCATGATTAAAACACCGAAGCTCAAAGCGGACCCCTATAATGAAAGACAGAAAACCCACGAAAGCACGACAAATGATGACTCCCAGCGTTGCGAAAAAGAGCTTCGCCGCGAACCGCCAAGAACCAGCAAGAGCCTCGAGAGGATGTTCTCCTCGGGAAGGAGAAGGAGATCATGGCCACTGAACTCTCCGTAAAGGTTCAAGAGATAAGCAGCTTGGAGGAAGACATGAGCAACCTCAAAGCCCAGAACGAGAGGTTGATGCACAAGGTCCAACATTGTGGGGCAGAGCACACGGAGCAGAAGATGGAGGCGAGGGAGAGTTCCGAGAACCAGGCGTAGCAGGAGAGGAACAAGGCACTCTCAAAGCAGCTCCTGAAATCGCTTGACGCTTATCACTCACTGAAGAGGAAGCTGAAGGAGGCGCAGGAGGAGAACGTGAAGCTCAGAATGAAAATGGCAGAGGTGGGGCAGGAAGTGGTGGTGGGACAGGAGAATCCACGGGTTCATGGAGAGGGTAGAGAGGAGGGAGGAGCCGAATGTGGAGGAGGATCCCTGCGCCGTGGAGACCTTGTTTATATTCCCGTTCTGAAGTCATACCAAAATCCTTTTGTGGGGTGAGGCAGCATCGAAAAGCCACCTCGTGCTTTTCGTGTGTGGCGGCTTTTCGAAGCCGTCTCTAATTCTTTCTTTGAAGGCGGCATCGAGAAGCCGCCTCGCCTCTTAATTTTTTTTACGTTGGCGGTATTTCAATGCCGCTTACGTCTCTTTGTTTTAAAAAAAAATAGGGGCGCCAGTGTGTCGCCTACGTGGCGTATGACTAAGGTGGTCAACCTTGGTCCAACGTGGAATGTGTCATTTTTTATAATAATTTTGAAAGTGTCATTAGAATAAATTTTTATTTTTTTAATTATTTAAAAAAACTTCTGAACTGGCAGTCGTACCTAGATTTCTTGCAGCATCTACCTGCTATCTGCATTGAAGGTAGACATATCTGGTTGCCCAGAACACCATTGATTTGCTTCGAGATCGTCGAGATGCATGTTCCGAACCGAGTGATGTTACAGTTCGGATTGGAGTAGGTGATTATCGCAACACCCAAATTCAATTACTATCTATTGTAGATCTTCTGGTTTAATTTTATAACTTTGAGCAAGTGACTCCATCGAAGGATGTCGAGCATGTTACTCACATATCCCAGAAAGGCCGAGCTGGGGAGGATTGGGCGGCATACCATCGTGATTACATCACTAGGTGGCAGGGGCGAGCGGAGACTTGTTACAGGCAGTCGTGCATACACCCCTGGGGCATGCTCCCAGTGAGAATATGACATAGTATTTGTCGGTCACTCGACAATTCATATCACCTCCACCGACGGAGCCAACTATGGTATACCATGCTAGAGGTTATATCGAGAAGGCATTGGTATGTATTTAACTTTATGAAATGATCACTTTTTTATTAATATTTTTAATAAATATTTTTTATTTCGTAGCTGGGTTGCATGCAAAACGTGGTTGAACGCGTGCAGCGTAGAGAGGTTATGGACCCATCGTTGGCAGATCCGTAAATGATGAAAATTGGACACTACTGCCAATCGATCCTACATAGTTCCACTCTTTGGAAGGGACGATCGTCGGACGAGAGATGTCACATGGTGGTAAGCTTTCTCATGTAGTTGAGTTAACCAGAAATAGAGCACAACAGGGGCGTCGTGCAATGCGTCGGCCTACATATGAGACGACACTACGTGTCGAGGATCCCGACGAGCTTCCAGTCGCACCAGAGCCTACGGTCCCAAATCTTCCACCTGTGCAGACACTTGAGCCTGAGCCCAAGCAGCCCCCTGAGCCTCAGCCCGATCGTCACCCTCCCATCCGTAGGATTTATACTAAAAGGAAAAAGAAGGCAATTGGTACACCTGAGCCTAGTTCTGCCTTATGATTGTACTTTGTACATTATGTTTGTCGCTTGTTTATTCGTCTTTATGTATTCATTGATCAGATACTATTTTGAATATTGTATATTCTACATGTATTTATTATAGATTCTTCATTTATTTTTCACTACTTTTATGTGGGATAAGTACTTATAAGTCAAACCCTTTTTGTTCTTTCAGTAAGTTTGAAAATCGTCGGATGGCAAATGACAGTAAATGGTGGATTTGGCTAAGTCCAAAAAAGGTCGAACGACAAATTTGGCTAAAGTCTAAAAAGTTTTTGAAAGGTGATTGACTGCAATTCAGCTAAGTAATCCATGAGATGACACAGTCTTGTGGTTCATAAGTTTGAAGTAATTCCAAGCATTTTACCACAAAATGCAAAAAAAAAAAAAAAGACAAACAAAAAAATAATTCGAACCTTTGAATTGGATACAATATTACAACTAAATCCTATATAACATTCGATTCAAGTGTTGGATACACTTAAGAGCAGCACATGCAGCACATACAGCCCACGAGTGCGAACCCAACCGCACTTTGCGCGATCAGGCCGTTGTAAGCGTGGGGGGCTCATTCTCTCCCCTTTGCCTCTCATAATGCAGACCACCGGGAGACAAACAAAAAGAGCCTCAACACCTTTGTTCTGGGAACACATCGCCAACTCAGACGAGTGAAAACAGGCGTTGTTGCCCTACCTTCAATGAACGACACCAATTTTGGCAAGGAGATGGAGCAACGATGACAAATTGAAGCAAGAACAACAAAAGGAGAAAAAGCACGAATGTTTCCAGTAACCTCACGGTGACTGCCGAGACACGTCAAAGAGGGGGCCAGCTTCCAAATCCAACATTAGCGAAAAATAACGCAGCAAGAGACTCTTGCAATGTCTACAAAACCCAATCTAGGGTTCCGAAGGAAGAAGCTGGTCCATTAGCCAAATTCAGAGCTGGATCCATATTGAAGCCAATGCAGGCAGATCCAGGAGAGAACCATAACCAATCTTAGGACGGCATGCTCTTTTGTTCAACATTGTATCACGACTCTGGTCAGGCAGATCAAAACAAGGACTGTCGAGCCGGCACCTCGTGCAAGCAAGGCGTTGTTGCCCGTCTCTTAACTCTCGCCAGAACACAACCAAGAGGCAACAAACCAATTTTCACAACCTCTCTACTACTGCCTCAACACAATTGGCACTGGAAATCAACCCAGATTTCGGACACCACACAAAAAAGTGGTGGTTAAGAAGATTGACAAAAAAAATAAAAATAAAAAAATAACATAAAATAAAATAGCTACGGCGATTGAAGGAAGAGAAAAAATAGAAGAAAAAAAGAAAAAAAGGAAAAGAAAAAAAGAAGTGTGAATTCTAGGAGCCTCAAAGGCCACAGTAGCTGAGGCTCAGACCAGAACACAGATCTACAGTGGGGTAAAGCTCATATCTGCAAGAAAACAAATCAAGCTCATACAGAAAAAACATGTGACGAACTATGATCGTTTTGCGACAATCTAACAACATACAAAAAACAGAAGTGACCTAACAGCCAATACATCAATCAAAAAATAGCAAATTAGAGAATCTCGCAATTCATACCCATGGTTAACAAAGAGAGAGTGCAGAAACATTATAGAGGTGTGCATGCAAATGACCAAACTAGGCAATCATGAAGCGAACAAAATTGTTAGAGTTGGAGGTCGTGAGGTTATGAAGCATAAGTCTCCAATTAATTTGAAATTCTTGGAGATTAGATCATGACGAAGAATCCTCCAATCAATCCAAATTCGATTTCAGAGATTGAGTGGGATTTTGTACAGTGAGTTACTTGCTCAGTTGACTCACTCCATTGACTTAATATAGTGGGCCACTTGACCCGTTGACTCGTCGCCCATTTGAGTCAATTCGACACAAATAACAAAGAATTATAAAAAGAATTAAAAATGAGATTAAAAATGAAAACTAAAAAAATAATGAAAACAAAAAAAGAAAAAGAAAAAAGGGGGAAAAATAAAATTTAATAATTCTTCAGGACTTGTCCTTTTTCCAAAAGAACAAAGTATGCATCAAAGATCGAAGATCCAAATTGTGAATTACAGTCTGATTAGACGGGACGGTCGTGATCGCAATCAATTAATGCTCTGATTTACGATCAAAATTGTGTGATCATGCTAATTTGAGATCAACAGTCAAGATTGTGATAATTCGAAAGCAAATTGAAGGTCAAAATACCCAACCAAGAGAACGGAGTTATTTCGGTGGAGGGGTCGTTTTAACTCAAGAAAGATCAATGTTAGTAGATAGCTTCATCGACACAAGGGTGACGTGCAAGCGACACGTGGACGTGCAGGCAACACATAGAAGAGAACTTCAAAGTTATGCACTAGTGGTAGTTTGGAAATTTTCAGTGGTAGCATGGGATGCCTCAGTCAAAATGAAGCTAAGCTGTTGTATCTCTTTTGATTAATTTTGACCTGCACAAAGTGAGTTATGAGTATTTATATATAAGGGTATTTTTGTTCATTTAATTTATCAAATAAGTTATAAACAGGATTATGGATTTGACTTTTCCCTAATCTAAAGGACTCAAAGATACAATGTTTGTCGCTTTTCTTCTCTAACCAGTGTTTGTCGCTTTTCTTCTCTAAAACCTATATTCCAAGTTCTTACAAACACAATTCCTATGTTAATGTTGGGGCTGGCCCAAAAGACCTTAAAATCACCCCTTAGAGATAATGTAGAGAAAAGGGAGGAGATGGAGAAAGAGGGGAGAGGCGGGGGAGGGAGAGGAGGGGAGGGAGGGGGGAGGGAGAGAGGGGAGAGGGAGGGAGGGGAGAGAACCTGAGAGGAGGGAGGAGAGGAGAGAGGGGAGGGAGAGAGAGAGAGGAGAGGAGAGAGAGGAGAGAGACAGAGAGTTATGCTGGATTAGGGATAGGGTCCAAATGTGCTTCAAAGACAAGCCCCTCGCATAACCTCATTCCTAAAATTCCCAGTATTAACAAAATTGTGCCTCCACTGCGATAGTAATATGAAGCATGCAAATAGTATTTTTTATTACTGCATCATACTTAAAGTCCATGCACTGCAGTTATTGCAGAAGTTATTGCACTTACTGCTTAGCATAAATGAGCAACATATAAGGAGATTCATGTATGGGTCTAAGGAGATTCATTGCCCTTATTCATAGCTAAATGAACCATGCATCTAGAGGGACTCATGTAGGGTCAAAGGGATGTAACTATATTAAATTCTTTGGATTCATGTAAGGGGTAACTGGAGTCATCAATAAATCCAACAAATCCACCTTATGAGATGACCCTTCCCAGCCTATTAATAGTGCCTTGAGAGGCGTTTGTGAGGCAGTCAAGAATTAGAACTCCCAAAACTCTCTTGCATTCTCCTCTTCCTTCTCCTCTTTTTTTCTTCCTTTCTCTTCCCCTTTTATTCTCCCTTTCTATTCTCCTTTTCTTCTCCCTTTCTATTCCCCTTTTCTTCTGATTTTCCATTCCCCTTTTCTTCTTCCTTTCCATTTCCCCTTTCTTCTTCTTTTCCCCTTTTCTTCTTCCTCTCTCTTCCCCTTCTCTTCTTCCTCTCTCTTCCCCTTCTCTTCTTCCTCTCTCTTCCCCTTCTCTTCTTCCTCTCTCTTCCCCTTTTCTTCTTCCTTTCTCTTCCCCTTTTCTTCTTCCTTTCTCTTCCCCTTTTCTTCTTCCTTTCTCTTCCTTTTCTTCTTCCTTCCTTCATTCCTCTTTTGTTTCTTCATCATTTCTCTTTTCCTTTTCCATCTTCCCTCTTCCCCTTTTCTTTTCCTCTCTCTTCCTTTTCTTCTTTCCGATATGTTTCCGGCATTTCTTTTCCTTATTTTCCATTTTTCCTTAAATATATTTTTCCCGCTTTTTTTTCATCATGTTTCCACCTTTCGAAACATCATTCCCATTTTCACGGCAATTTTTTCATTTCAATCCTTCCTTTTCTTCCTTTCTCTTTCCTTTTCCTTCTTCCTTCTCTTTTTTGACTTTTTGTTTTTCGGATCATGTTTTCCATTTTTCTTTCATCCTTTTTTTTCCCCGATTTTTGTTCCTTATCTTTTTTAATTTGTTCCGGAACCATGTTCCCTTTTCTTTTCCTTTTTTCCCTGTGTTTTCACGGCGCTTGTTTTGTTTTTCGATTTTCATTTTTCGGCCATGTTCCCCTTTCTGTTTCCTTTTCTTTTCGGCAATTTCATTCCTTTCTCTGTTTTTCACGGCGGCAATTTCATTTAATGTTTTCTTTTTTTCGTTCTGTTTTCCTTTCTTCGGTATTTTCTCTTCCCATTTTCATTTCTTCCTTTCCCGGCCCTTTCTTTTTCCTTTCTTTTCTTCCTGTTTCATTTCGGAAACAATGTTTCCTTTTCGTTTCTTCATTTGTTTCCCTTTTGTTCTTCCTTTCTTTTCACCTTTTCTTCTTCCATTCCTTTCTTCCCTGTTTTATTCGACATATGTTTCTTTTCGATATGTTCTTCCTTTCGACAATTCGGCATATATTTCCCCTTTCTTCTCCCCCGGCAATCTTCTTCCTTTTTCCCCTTATCTTCTTCCTTTCTCTTCCCCTTATCTTCTTCCTTTCTCTTCCCCTTTTCTTCTTCCTTCCTCTTCCCCTTATCTTCTTCTTTTCTCTTCCCCTTTTCTTCTTCCTTCCTCTTCCCCTTATCTTCTTCTTTTCTCTTCCCCTTTTCTTCTTCCTTTCTCTTCCCCTTATCTTCTTCCTTTCTCTTCCCCTTATCTTCTTCCTTTCTCTTCCCCTTTTCTTCTTCCTTTCACTTCCCCACATTCTCTCTCCTTCTCTTGCACAAGATTGTTCCACTGAGAAATCAGACATTTCATATCACACAGCCAGTAATAATTAATGTTAAGACACTCACTCTAAGCACCTATTAATAATACTATAATGTGAATATGACACCTTGAACTTAATATTTTTTTTGAAATGTAACTAAACTTAACATTCAACAGATGTTTTGATCATAAATAGTATTATACAACAATCAGATTAAAAGCAGGAGATACCGTACACTTAAAACAGCCCTGAAAGTAACATAAGCAAAATTTAGTAGAAGATTACCAGGTTTGAGTACAATTAACTTGTTTCAGTAGTACTCACAGAAATATGTGGCATATCTTTCTTTACGAGCTCAATCACACGTTTAATAAGAAACTTTCCGAGGTTAATTCCTGCTAGTCCAGGCTGTCCAACAGAAGATCAATACAAATGTAAGACAGTTTTTAGACAGTTTTTCGCATAAAGTTTTAAAGAGCACTACAACAAAACTTGAGGAGCATGAAATAACTACATAGACAACTGCAATTATTGTTCCTGGGTTTAAATATTACGAGAAGCAATCAATGGTATTGAAAAACAACCTAAACCAAATGCAGTACAATATCTGCTCAATAAATCTATTTCTTGAAACCATTAATCTACTGAATAAAGTGAGTTAAGAGGCTAAAAAACACTAAGAAAAGAATTGTATACTTACTTTCTGCTCATTATTGTTAATGTATTAACTCAGAACAAGAGGCTCAAAGTCATTCAAAAATAAATGAAGACCCAAGACTCAACAAGTTCAAGTAGGGGTGGAATCGAGCCGAGCCGAGCCCGAACTCACGTGTTCGAGCTCGGCTCAACCCGAAAAACCCCTGCTCGAGCTCGGGTTCAAACTCGACCCCAAGCCCCTAGCAAAGATTGAGCTCGAGCTTGACCAATTTTTTCAAGCTCGAGCTCGAGCTTAACCCTAAGCCCCCAGCAAAGATCGAGCTAAGGCTCGAACGATTTTTTTTCGAGCTCGAGCTCGAGCCGGCTCGTTTACGAAGAAAAATGAAATGAGAGGCCGAGAAAGAGGACTGGGGGAGGGAAAATAGGACCGAGGAAGAGAAAGAGGGAGAAAGAAAGGGAGAGAGATTAGATGGGAGGGAGAAACAATCGAGAGGGGGAGAAAGGAAGGTAGAGAAAGAAGGGAAGGTGAGAGGGAAAGACAAAGGCGAATCCAGCTTCAGTGCCAAACAAGGGAATTCCACCGAGTTCAGAATTCTAATACACGGCGTTGTGGACCAAATTGGGTTTTTTTTTCCTTTAGCGACCATGGAGGAAGAAGTCTCCACGTCATGGGTTGGATCTTGTTCGATTTATTCCTGCAAACATTGCTGTCTAGAGGAGGGGAAGGTGCAGAGCTGCAATCAAATTCGATCATGCCAGCTCTCCACGTTTTAGGGTTTCTCTAAACAGGGGGGATGGGAAGATGAAAGGAGGGAGGGGAACAAGGGAAGATGGGAGAGAATAGAAGAAGAGACGGAGAGAATCGAGGAAGAGAGGGAAAGAATAGAGGATGAGAGGGAGAGAATAGACGAAGAGAGGGAGAGAATAGAGGAAGAGAGGGAGAGATTAGAGGAAGAGAGGGAGAGAATAGAGGATGAGAGGGAAAGAATAGAGGATGAGAGGGAGAGAATAGAGGAAGAGAGGAAGAGAATCGAGGAAGATAGGGAGAAAATAGAGGAAAAGGGGGAGAGAATCGAGGAAGTGAGGGAGAGAATAGGGATACTATTGTATATTAAACGAGCCAGCTCAACGAGCTTGCAAGCTGAATCCTAGAAATCTTGGGTTAGGCTCATTTAAATGAATGAGCCTTAAGAAGTGCTCAAGTTCGGCTCGAATTCGTGAAGATTCGAGCCAAACTAAGCAAACGGTCTGAGCTTGCGTCCACCCCTAAGTTTAAGGTACCCGATATAACATTATTTTCTTTTCTTTCTCAATTTAATTTATAAAAAAAAAAAAAAAAAAAAAACTGAAATGTGTTCAGAGGTAAGAGAAAATTTTAGACCCTACCTGTGTTGCTGATATAGAGTAGAACAAGGCACATGTGGCTTCAGATTCACGTATTGGAGGATTATCCCATAAAACCTCCTGATACTTGAAATATGTTAGATAATATGACACAATGTAAAATACTTCATGAAGAAAAAATAGATTGAAAACTAAAATAACCTGTATCGTCTGAGCAATGTTCTTTAGAAGTGCAACTTCAATAAAAATCAAGGGTTCCCCTATAGAACACAAGCGGAATAGTAAGTTTAAAACAACAAGAGGTTTCAATTACAAGAACATGCAACCTGAACAAAGAAGATGATTTGTTTCTACAAAGAGCTCCCATATGGGTGTTATCAAAAATCCTCACCAATCAGATAGTTGACTTATGTGTAAAGAATTATTCCAGTCATTTTAGCTTCTTCACATTATCACTTCTTAGAGTAAGAAAGTATTTTCCTTTCATGCGGTAGCTAACTGATTACTAAAGGTGTTAAATATCGTAAAAAGGTAATGTTCTTTGTACTCTCACTTAACTTCATTGAGTTTTTTTTCTTTTGAACTGGTGAGATCATTTTTTTAATTTTCACCAAATAAGTACTGTTACAAATCACTCAGTGTAGCATACACTACTGATACAAGTACAAATCAGTTGTGTAAGTTCTACATTTGGAAAGCTAACAACTAAGTCTTGTTTGTCAGTTCCTTGTTTTGCCAATTGGTCCGCCAAAGAATTGGCTGACCTAGGGATTTTTATCGATGCAATGTGTCATTCCACAGTGATATCAGCAATTTCATCATATATTCGCTTAAATTTCCATTAGAAGAGGGTTCTGTTTGCTCCAATTTATTGCTTGTGCTGAGTCCCCTTGGTTCTGCAATGGGCCTTCAAAGTACTGTTGGAAGAGCTTTATGCTAGTAAGTAATGCCTTTTACTCGGCTTCATTTTGAGGTGCCATATCCAGCTGGACCTGAGAAACTTAAAAGTAATTTGCTCCCATAACTCCTATACCCGTAGGACCTGGGTTTCCTTGCGAGGATCCATCAAAGTATAACAATATCCAGCCATCTAGAGGTGGTTTCCAAGCCTCCATGACAGCACTGGTATGTCTAGCAAGTTTGATGATCACATCCCAATGCCTTCTGATGATAACATCCCAAAACCTTCTGAAGATCACATCCCAATGCCCTCTGTCCCAGCCACCAAGCCCGCCAGCCAGCCTGCGTTGGAACCTCCCAGTGCCAAGGAAGGTATAGCAATTCATGTGGACAGCATCACAGGCAAAGATCCTAACATGTGATCAGCTGGCAAAAAGGGGTGAATGCATCATCAACAACCTATGTAAACTTTGCAGGGAAATAGAGGAAACTTGTAATCACCTTATGCTCCACTGCAAGTTTAGTAGAAACATCTGGAATACAATGCTCAGAAAATTTAGCATAAGTTTATGCTTCCCTAGGATCTTCACTGACTTTATTCAGCAATGGTTCTACTGCCCTTCGCCTAAATCGGGTAGTCTCCTAGGCCACAATTGCAGCAATACCATCGCATTTAGACAGAAAAGAACTCAAACACGTTTGAGAACAAAAGCACATCATCACGAGCAGAAACAGAAAAGACTCTTAAATGCATCCTTTTTTGGTCCAGCTGTAAAGAAATTGTTAACTCTTCTCTCATACTTCATTTAGTGAAAGAATTAAGAGTTCAAAATTCCGACAAAACTGATCTCTACAAAAGATATTGCGTTGGAAAATAAATAAATCCTATGTATTTCAATGTTGTTAATTAATAAGCAGATACACTAATAAGCTAGAGATAGATACATTAGCTTATAATCATTTACTTAATGCAGAGACAAACACTATTGAGTGACTAAGTGATAAACCCATAGTCCATCTCCTAACACTAATACTCTTTATCTTTAGAAGAAGCAAATTATGGGGATGTGAACAGAATGGTATTATCATAAGATCGAGCTTCCGAGACAAAAGGAACTGTGCCCATTTGACACGCTATCATTGAAATCTTCAACTTCAGTGGATAGATTGCCCTTTGTGCTATTATATATGGTCAATAACCCAGTCAAGGCATTAATTCATAGAAAACATTATGACAACAATAAAAAATGCTGACCAGGAATTGCAGGATGCAGGTATCCAAAGCAACGGCGACCAACACCTAGCCTCCTCTTTAAGTCTACAAGGTTGCTTATTGGATGTACTGCCTACAAAAATAAACTTATTAAAATCTCATTCCAGGTTAACAGAGATTTGTTTCAGCAGCCTGTGATACAATGGGTTTTATGGAATGAGGACATCGACAATAAATTTCACAAATCATATTTCATAACATTTATCTAGAACGACTTGTCTAAAATTATTTATAATAGAATGTCATCAAAGTTCTCATGATGCATATTTTAATCATCCAACAAGATATGAATTATAGAGGCACTAACCTCATAGGCAACAATCTTCTCTAAGAAAGATGCAGAATCATCCCATGTAATCTGGTGAAGCTCCAAAGTGGCAGGACTTAACCATGTCATGAGATTTTCCTTGAGATATGAATCCAATGCCCGTAATGATGAAATATTCTCCTTACTACAGCCATTGAAAGGAATTTAAATAAACAAACCTAAATGTGCAACTCAGAAGATATATATATATATATATATATATATAAAGAGAGAGAGAGAGAGAGAGAGAGAGAGAGAGAGAGAAAGGAGCAGCAGAAAAAGAAGAAGAAGAAGAAGAAGGAGAAGAAGATGCTGTTCTGGGGTTTTACTTCCTTCTCAGAGGTTAAGGTTTCATTGTAATGATTTTTTTTCACTTGCTACTTTTCCTTTAGATCTTTCTTTTGAGGAAATTGCTTTTTCCATTATTATGATTTAAGGTTTTACAATGGTGTAGATGGACCCCTTACAGTAGGAGTAGACGAGGTGACCCCATTTTAGTTAGAGAGTCTGCTACAGGATTGGCAAACCTAGGTCTAGGCAGTCATGAACACAACAAGCAACAACATCATGAATTTCTCAAAATATATAGAGAAATCTCTATGGTGGTGGTGAAGTCTATCAACACCATCTAACGACACTGCTACAATCCCCTTCAACCAAAAGCATTCTTGTGAAAAGTCACCGGAAGTGCCTGAGCCCATGTAGGACTGCTATTCCTCAGAGCAGCGGAGTTATCATAGCCAGGGGGGACAACAAATGATGAGTGGATTGCACCCTCCGGATTCCTTATGGCTCCCCCATATCCTGTTGACTCACGGTTTAGAAAGGACCCATCAAAATCAGCTTGAGAAGATCAACAGATGGGGGAACCCAAACACTAGCCACCACCAAGGGAGGATCAATGTTGCATCTTGCAGCCACCATGGCCCAAGAAGACTAGATCGGAACCGCAAATCCATCAAGCTGCCCCTGAGATTTCAGCCATTCTATTATTCTTGTTTGCACATGATGCACCACTTCTTGCTACTTTTATAACTCACCCTGGAATACTTTTTTTTCCCATATGGCCCATGCTATGACGGCGACATAATAGAACCACATACGCAGGCCTGAGGATGATTGAAGGCTTACTGGGGCAGCCAAGATGTACACCATCGGCGACATAATAGAACCACATACGCAGGCCTGAGGGTGATTGAAGGCTTACTGGGGCAGCCAAGATGTACGCCATCTCCGGGACACTTCAATTGGAATAAGCCAGTAAACCAGGACCAGACACCAAGAAGAGCTTCAATGCAGGAGCAAATGATTCACAATTTCCACTAAACGGTCACATAAAGAGCATATAAGAGAGGGGAGAGGAGTTCCTCTTCTTGCCAGGGCTTCCCTTCTAAGAATCCTTGATTTCAAGGCATTCCACATGAAGAACAGCACCTAAACAGGCGCAAACCCAGCTTTGCTACCAGAGGCCGCTAAGGTGGCATTCGGTAGCATAGTGTTGTAACTAGATGTAACTATGAGTTCTCCACACTTGCTTGGTGTGCATATTAGTTTGTCTGGTTTAGAACAATTTCTATAAATGATTTGTATCTCCATGTCTAGTGTGCTAAATTTTGACTTTCATTGCCACTCAACTCCACGTTCATTAGATGGAGTAGCAAGAAGACCTCCTCACTTTATGGACACTTAAGCATATATTTGATGAGCTTGAAGATATCACAAAGTATTGGGAAATCAGTTGGTCCAAGGTGCCAAGATCAGCAAATTCTGCTGCGGATTGTCTAGCTAAGCAGGGAATCAATAGAGACTCTCCTCATTGAATACAATAATAAGCATGTAACATCGTACAAAGCTAGTAAAAAGCATGTACCTTATGTATATTGTAACCTGATTGTACCTTTGTTACAGATATTAGTAAAAGTATCACCATTTCAAAAAGAAAAAAAAACTCCCTTCTGAATATGAAGTTCCAATCCATAGTGGTAGGGGACTTTTCTGCCATAATCTTTGTTATCAACATTGTTGGGTTCCTAGAAAGCCAGAACAATCTCGAGTAAATGGCCTGCGAGGATAGAATTCCTAACCTCACATCTGTCCAAAAAAATGGAATGATCCCTCGATGGCCCATCTAACATGCTCTCAAAAGGCTTTCCATCAGCTTATGAATATATCTCCAAATAGGTGATAGGTTCCTTGGAGAGTCCCCACCAAGCACAATTCATCTTCCATTCCAAGCTTTTGATGAACCATCCTCCACCAAGCTGCATGTTTATCCATCTCCATCCTCCAACATCACTTCAATAGATTGTTCACCCAAACTAGTCTCCTGCACCTAGACCTTCCATCTTTTTAGGCCTAGATGATGCTTGACAAGTAATATGTTGGAATTCTACTCAAGCAAGACCGGATGAGACTATTTTTGTCAGCTAGGAAAACAACTGACCTTTCCATAGTGATAATCGCTTCTATATTTCCTCAATGACTTGGTAGAAAAGTGCCTTAGTAAACCTCCCATGAAATAGAGTAAGACCAAAGAAAGTACTGGAGAGTGCCCCTACTAAACAACCAAGTCTACAAAAAAGCTCCTTAACTGATCATTTGTTGTAGTGTTAAATCAAAAAGCTCCATCTTCCTATAATTAATTCTTACCCTGATGTCAACTCATAGAGATCCAATGTTTATCCATTAATCATTTGTTCCAAAGTACTCTCACCAAAGACAATTGCATCATCAGCAAATTGTGCCATAGGTAACAATCTCTGCGGTAGTGTGTTCCTTATCCATCACTTCCAATGTCCTGTTTCACAATTCCTGCTAAATCTTCACCTATAATGTTAAATAGCAAAGGAGAAAGCGGCCTCCCTGCCTCAGCTCTCTTGAGCTCTTGTAGTTGTCGAATGCCCCTTATTAACAAGAGCTATGCATGAAGCATTGGGCTCACATGAATGCATCTGCCCTCTCTATTCCTTCTCAAAACCAACCTTTCTAGCATTGCATCAAGAAGGCTCCAGTTCACTCTACCAAAAGCCTTCTCCATATAAAGCTTGACAGCAATCTGCAGTCCAGCAGATTTTTCAGAATAATCAACCACTTCATGAAAAAGCATAACTGCATAAAAAATCTACCTTGAATGGATGAATCCACACTGCTTTTCACTAATAATATTTGGTAGGACCTTCTAGAGCCATGTAGCTAATACCCTCGATATGATCTTGCAGGTCAAGATCAAACTGGGCTTGAAATCATTAATATGCTTCACCCCCATCCTTTGGCACAAGGGAAATAAGGCATGCCACTTGTAGCCAATGCCCCTTCTATGGAAGTCCTCCATCATAGCCATGATATCATCAGCCATAATGCTCCAAGTGACCCTGAAGAACTCTCCATTATATCCATCATATCCAGGTGCTTTATCCAGTCGAATGTCTTCACTGCCTGCTCCACCTTCATGAGAGTGAACGAGGTCTCCAAGTCATGTACCAAACCAGTGCAAATACAAGAGAATGGGATGTAACTCATCAAATGTCCAACGTAGAACTCCAGTGTAAAGATCTCCACAAAATCCAACAAGAGAATCGATAAATAGACGACCTACCATAGGTGATACCCATTAATAACTAGGGAATTTCACTCGGTTAGCCTGCGCGCGGGTGGAAACAATGGATGAAAGAAATGAGTGTTTGCATCCCCTTCTTTCAGCTTCTTATAACATACTCATTGCTTCCACATAACATGATCATGAAAATTAAGAGCCAAGCAAGCTGCCTCCCTACAATGAGACAACTACTCAGAGGTCAGAGTTAGGGATAGAATCAAGCTGAGTCGAGCTCGAATCTCATAGGTTCAGGCCCGGCACGATGGAAAAATAAAACTTCGAGCTTAGTCTTGAGCTCGACCCAAGCCTAGACTAAAGCTCAACCTTGGGCTTGTAATTTTTTAACTCGAGGTCGAGCTCAAGCCAGCTCATAGCACAGAAAAATTCAAGAAGCATAGAGCATCAAGAAGAAAATTAAGGGGAAAAAGGAAAGTGATCAACCTATAAATAGGAGAAAAAAGGAGAAAAAATAGGAGAATAAGAAGAAAATATGAAGAACCTAAGAGCATATAACAAAGCAGAGAAAAAATGAAAAAATTAAATAAAATAAAATAAAACAAATGCATCTAAAAATAGTATCAAATCAAAAAGTGAAATTTAACAACAACCAAGAAGAAAAATTGGAAAAAGGTTTATCAATGTAGGAAAACCAAAATATTTATGAGAAGAAAGCTTTATCTCTATGGTAAGAGTAAGGAAAAAAGAAGATACAAACTCACCAGTCCTTGGAAGGACAAGAGAAGGCACAAGAAGAGTAGTAAAGAAGAGAAGGATTGACAAATAAAAAAGAAAGCCAGCTCCAATGAAGGAATATTCAGAGAAAGGAAGCCAGAAAGCACGAGGCAAAAAGAAGAAATTAATGAAAGACCAAGAGAAAAACAAGGAGAAGGGAAAGTTATTGTTAGAAATAAGTAGACATTTTAGCATTTATTGCTAGAGAAGAGGAGAGACTTTAGAAGGAAAGTTTTTTTTTTTTTGAGGAAATTGATTTTTTATTACTTCGAAAGAGGGAGACTACAAGATTTAAGTATATAATCCGATTGGGTCTTGGGCATTAGCTCAGTGGTCCCATGGGAATTATTGCTGCAGGAGGTCTAGGGTTCGGGTCTCCACAGCAGCATTGGGAGTAAAACTTGTAATTGGGAGGAAAATATATTCACTTTCCTCAAAAAAAATATATAATTCGATCATCATTTTAAAGGAAAGTTATTGTTAGAAACAAGGAGAGATTTTTGCATTTTTTGCTAGAGCCGAGGAGAGACTCTAGTTTTCTTCGGAGACAAGGAACAATATCAGTCTTTGCTGGAAATGAGGAGAAAAGAAGTTGGCAAAAGAGGGAAAAGGGTATTTGTAACTAACTAAAATTGACACTTTTAAACATCTTTCGATATGTTTGTGAGCTTTTGAGATGAACTCCATTTTTTTTAGGAAAAGTGTTGCTTTATTGATTGATAAAAATCAGATTACAAAAGGAAGGGTCAATCTTACCAAGAGCTCGGTGAGATTAGGGGTGAGCCGAAAAACCCGACACGACCCGACCTGAAAAACCCGGGTTTGGATTCCCAAATCCAACCACTGGACGAGTTCAGGTTTGGGAATACAAACCCAATCTCGGGTCCCGAACCCGACCCATGAATTTTTTTTATATATTTTTCTTGAGTTATTTTTTAAAAAATGTATAAAAAATCGGGTTTTATAGGGTCAGGTTTGGGTTTTGCCAAAACCTGGCAGGTTTTGGTCGGGTCAAGTTCGGGTTTTGGGTTGTATAAGTCAGGTTTGGGTTATATAAGTCAGCTCAAATTCAGGTTTTCAGAAACCTGACCCAAACCCGACTCATGCCCACCCCTAGGTGAGATTTTTTTTGAGAATAGGTGAGATGAACCCCCTTTTAGCTGCACAGTCTGCCATAGAATTGGCAACTCTAGGAATACAACTCTACTCGTGAACATATGAAGTGCTTAACTAAAAATCTCTCTAAAAAGGTACATGAATCTTCATGGTGGGGGGCGAGGTCTGCCTGCACCACACTATTACATTCTTTGAATATCCTTCCACCTCCAATTCCCGCCAAATTCCTTGTAGAATACCATTTAGTTCAGCTAAAGCAGATTCATCCATGCCAAGTGGTCCTGCATATGCCAACAAAATCTGACCCTCTGCATTTCAAAAGACCCCCCCATATCCCGTTGGCCCCGGGTTTCCCAAAGAGGAGCCATCAAAACTAAGTTTAAGCTTACCCACTAGGGGCGGGAGCCGAGGGGGACGGTGTAGTTAATCTAGAAAGGCTGGAAACAAAAGTGTACCTTGATGCTCTTAATATATCTCCATCTATGCTTTTTAGCTTCTCATGGATGGTTAGCCATTGTATTATCCTGTTTTGAATGATTGTTGTCAAATCCCTCCAATGCGTCTTTACCTTGGCATATTTTCTTGTTTCTTTCCTCCCATGATGTACAAGGGAGGAAAACTACAAGAGCCTACCAAAGTTCTCGGCCCACTTTGGATAAGTGCCCATGCTTGCTAGATACCACCTTTGTAATCGATCTTGGGATGCACCAAACAATAGCAAAGAGTGAACTTAACCAGGCCTATAGATTCCAAGAGTAATCACAATGAAGGAGCAAGTGATCTGTGGTTTCTTCATGCATGTTGCATAAAATACAAAGAGGGGAGGGGGGAGTCCCTCTTCTAACTAGGACATCTCTTGTTAGTATTTTCTCATGTAGTACACTCCAAATGAAGAATCTAAATTTTGTTGGGGCATTTAATTTCCAAGCTGCTCGACTGTCATGCAATTGTGGGTAGAAGTGAGTTGTAACATGATGTGACTGAGAAAAATCTATCCATTGCTGGTGTCCACAATAAAGTGTCTGGCTTAGATGCGTCTCAGTAGAAAGTACTCAAAAGTAGTGTCTAGGATGCTTATACATGTTGCCTCATCATCCCTCAGTTCCCTTCTAAAAGTCATGCTCCAATTTATACTTGAGGGTGTAACCGAAGTCATGATGTCATCAACCGAGGTTGTGGGTGTCCATGTAAGCTTGTATGAATTGTTGAATTTTTGCTTCAAAGGCTCTTCTTCTATCCATGCATCCTCCCAAAATAGTGTCTGCCTTTCACCTACTGCCCATCTAATGTGAGGACTGAAATCTATAACATGTTTATATATGTGTCTCCATATGACTGATAAGTGTCTAGGTGAATTCCAGCCCATGATCCACGAGTTTTCCTCCACTCCAAGGTTTGCTACCACAAGCTTGCGCCAAGGAGCATGTCTCTCCATGTTTACTCTCCAACACCATTTTAACTTAAAAGTTTTGTTCACAAGGAGAATTCTTCTTATATCCAGTCTTCCATTAGACGCGGGGAGACAAACTTTGTTCCAATTCACTAGATGATACTTGAAACTTTCTGTTGCTCCTCTCCATAGGAAAGTTCTGAGCAACTTCTCAATATTCTTGGCTAAACTAACCGGACAGTGTTTGAGACAAGCTTCATTAAACTTGAGTTCCACTCAAAAACACTACCGAGCCTTTATTCTGGATTAAATTTAGCCAAGCTAATTACGAGCCGAACCTGAATGGCTCATGAACGGTCTCGGCTCAGTTCCACCCCTAGTCAAAGGCCTATCTTCCTCCAGTGCATGAAGGATGTCAACCTACAAGCGGAGGAGAGTTCTTTGCGTGACGGCAACAGCTTTTAGATTTTTGGCCCCAACTGATTAATTGCATTCATCATTTTCACTCTTCCATCCTTGGCCCAAACAGCTCCATAACCATCCACCGCTCCTTCATAGGAAGTAACAGCCCTCGTCACCAATTTTCAAACCAAAAGAGCCCATAGGCTCGAGTGACTGTCAGCAGTTATAGGTCAGTGATCAGAAACAACCTTGCCTCCAACAGTGTGAGCAGCATCTAAATATAGCCTAAGCCAACTTCTAGCGGCAAAAATCAGTCCAAATGAGATAGGATAGGAGAGCTTTGCCCATTATTCCATGTGAACCTCTCATCCTTTTTTTGTAGATCTTTGGTCCACTAAAAATGTCTTGTGCAATGGCCATGGAAGAAGTATCTCTCCCTCATTTTAGTTATGCAATATGCCCCTCTTTAATTTTGTTTTTTCGGCTTTGCTGTAATAAAGTGCACTTTCTCTCTCACACACACAGGAGGGAGGGGAGAGAGAGAGAGAGAAAGAGAGAGAGAGAGAGGTGGATGCGGAGAAAGAGAGGAGGAGGCGGAGAAAGAGAGGAGGAGGCGGAGAAAAAGAGCAGAGGAAGAGAAAGAAGAAAAGGAGAAGCAGAACAGGAAACAAAGACAAGAAGAAGAAGAAGAAGAAGAAGAAGAAGAAGAGAAGAGAGGAGAAGAGAAGACAAGGAGCAGAAGCCTGTTTATGCTGATATTCTACTGACTCTCTTACTCGTTGGGATCTTAAAGCAGTAAGTGTCAGATTGTTCAATTAATAATTATAAAAAATACAAGCTAAGTTCTTTATTCAATAAAGATGCTTGCCTAAGAATGGAGAGGACATCTGCCCGAAGGACACACAAAAACTTCAGTCCACCGGGGTGTTTATTCAGCCTTTCAAACAGAACACCATACATGGGCTTGAGGGCTTGTCTAAGACTCCGCTCAGTCCTGTAAAAAGTAGAGAGAGAGCTCTCCCCCTCAGTGCTTGACATTTGACTCACATCACCTAGTAAACAACATTTTTTAGTGATAATTCAAGCAGTGATCAACATGTAAAAACTGAAGCTGCATCAATGAAGACAAGAAGCAGACCAGGAGGAAGTTCTAGGCCAAGATACTGCTGCATCAGTTCACGAATTTTTTTCCTATCAAGATCATACTCTCGAGCTAGAACAAGAACCGCCTGGTGTCGGTTTTCATGAGAAAGACTATAATAGCCCTACATCAACATGCATCAGAAAACTCACGGATGAAATCTGATGACAGAACTCATAAAAATTTAACCTTCTAATACCCTTGAAAAATCAGAGAGGATCGTATCAATAACTTCAGATTTATTCATCGTTATGGCTTCACGCATAGATTCATGGACAAGCTTCACATTTCTGCAGAAAGATAAACTAAGCAAAAATAAATGAATAACAATATACCACTAAATGAGCTCTTTCTATGATCACGAATGTTTAAAACTCAAGGGATACCTCTCCTGAGACGTTGAAGGCTGAGAATCATGAAAAGATGATGTTTCATCACTTATCACCTGCTGGAAGGGTTGTTTCTCCACTTTCATATGGCTCAGGTTGGCATCGTTCTGTACATAAAGCACAACTTTATCCTCGACTTAACATCGAAATAAGTTAGAGAAAAAAAAATTCTACACAGCTTGTAAATCACATTCGATTTGAAAAAATATTGATTCGGGGAAGTGTTAAAGTCCGTTTCACAAGCAACTGCAATCAATTCCTCTGCCTAAAGTACGAAATTCATGGGAAGAACATGTTTCTTAGCCAAATCTACCTTCCTAACAAAATCCACCGAGACAAAAGAGAAACATATAAACAACAAGACACCAAACAGAATATATGAGATCTTAAAGCCAAGCCGAGTGAGAAGTTTAGAAATGAAGAAAGGCGTGGAGTGGGAGATACTGACAGCAGCGATGGTTCCTGTTGGAGGCTTCATTCTGGTTCTCATTAAGATGGCCAATCCCTTTCTGTTCATCCTCTCTCTTCAAGATTTTCTTCGAGATGGAAGATCACCCATTCTTAAAACCTCTTATTTAGTTGAGCACTCACGGGAGCCGAATCTGCTTTCTTAAACCGTCAGAGCATTGCCAAAGTGATGGTCTTTTCTCGTCAGAGGAGGGCCCATGTAAGGCCCAAATACCTGGACGTAGTGCGTTTTGGGCCCTAGGGCGCTGCACAGTGCTGGGCCCAGCAAATCCGGACTCGGATGAATCCTGGTCCGACCCTGACGTCGAACCTCAACCTTCACCCCAGCTCCTATGACAATATGAGTCGGTTTATGTTTCATGTACATCTTCTTTCCTTTTAAGTTTAGTTTGACATAGACTCTTATGAGTACTTTGATTGAATCAAATGTTTCAAAATTACATTAATTATATTTTTAAAAAATTTTGTATATATTTATTAAGGTTTATATGATAAATTAATAAAAGTAATATTTATTCATATATTTACCCGTTTAGGTGCGGGTAATCAGGTAAAAAAGTCAGATTCGAAGTAACAATTCTTAATTCGAGCAAAACGAGTAACAGGTAATGGACAAGGTAATTGAAATGGGTAACAAAATACTCATTACATGTTTCAATTGTTACCTGATTACACTCCTATGCACCAAACTCCTCTTAATGTATGTTTTCCTTATGAAAGTTCAGTATGTTTTCCCTACAGACTTTAACATCACGTTTAACAATGCATCATCTTCTTAATACATGCGAATACATGAATAGTTTTTTCTCCAACACCTATAATCTAACCCAACATATGTCCTCTATGTGGAATGTCTTTTTCAACTTTCATACCTTAACAGATGTACTCTCAATGTAGTTTCGGTTAAAAAGTATGCCTTGAATTACTCTCTATTTACATACTTAACTCTTAAGTGATTGTTTACTCATTAACTCAAGGTTATCTCGTCGATCTTCTATCCAAGTAGTGTCATTTTTGTACCATGAACCGGATATGCTTTATTTATACTATTCAGTCCTATAATTTTTTGTGTAGACTAATTTCCTTTTATCTTTTAATCAATTCATGCTTATTTCATTGATGTTCTCCTAATTGATTGATAAGTCAAATCAGCCTGCAATATAAGATTGATGCGTGCTCTAAATAAGCATTGCCAAAAGACAATTAAGTATAAGTAGTCGATCAAAAAATAAAGTACCCAGTGAGTATCGTTCTCACATAGATTAATAATTAAGCATCAAAATTATGTTACCCTCCTATTATTTAATCATCCAATAATTGAATTCACTAAGATTAAAATTAAGGTAAAGTAGGTAAAAAAACAATAAAATAAAAACTTAATGAATAAAAGATAAAGTGGTTTTTTAATGACTTGAATTATGAGTCAATTCATTAAACACTTAACAACCACTTTTAATTACCATTGCAATAAGACAATAATCCACAATGTAATTAATACATTTCTTAAATTATATCAACCTATCAATCAAACCCTCTCGGAATCACACAAGGCATTCAACTCTTAATTATTCAAGCAATCTCAGACTAGTCTAGTTATTTCACTTTCGTTCAAACAATTATATCCACTCTTAGAAGTTTATTTCCGTATTCCAACTAAGAGATAAGATCATTTAAAATGAAATCATTAACCATAATTATAAACACATTGCAATGATAAATAAAGCTAAATTGCATGATAAATCAAGTTATAAATCAAGATATATAAAAAATCACACTAAATGGAAGTTTAACTCATACAACCCTTCTTGCTTCAAAATGAAAAAAAAAAACTAAAAAATAAATAATCTAATGAATGATAAAGAACTTCTAATCAAAATAGGTGGAAAACCAAAGTGAAGGATCCCCTTTTTGCCTCCCTAAATCCCGCATCTCCATCAAAGTTCGCATCATGGCCGTGATGTCAACCATGACCAGTTATGCATGGTTCTATTAAATGTGTTTCTTAGTTTCAGGAGCGCTCAAAGTCCCCGTCAGGACAGCGATGCAAGTTGTGAATAATACAACTTGTAAATTTACAATTAGTTTTATATAACAAAAAAAAAAAGCACCATAAAAGGATTTACAATCCATATCATTAAATTACAACCCAAACTCATTAAGAATTAAAGGCAATCTATTACTAAAATAAAATCTAACAAGAATCTCTTAGAAAATTTTTCCCTAGTAGTGAGAGATTATATATTCCAAAATTTCACACCGTTTTAGATTCTCCACATTCATTGAATTTAGCATTTTTCTCATTCAATTCCTAACTTCCAAATTCATAAAGATTTGTTGCATGCATTTCAAAGACCCACCTTAGTGAAAAAAATATTGATCTACTTAACCAATCAATTTACCTTAACACTTTCGACTAACCCCTAGTAAAATACTCTATTAATACTTGTTCAGCCGTTCACTCTCGATTTCAAAGGAGTATCATTTTCATTTCACATTTTTTTAATAAATATTCAATTTGCATTTCTCTTTAAACGCCACTAAACAAACACGTACAAAAATCACTTATATTTAGATAAATAACAGAAGACCTAATCGTGACTAGCTAATTGCCTTTAATATTACCCCATTTCATAACAAATAAATATAATTTATTTGAAGAACAAAAATAGTATTTATTATATATAATTAATAGTAATTAAAATATAATAATTTTTAAAAATAATATAAAATTTCAGTTATGAACACCTGTCTTATAAAAAAATGACTATTTGACTCTGAGTAGTAGACTAATGTTTTAAAAATCCAACAGGTCATCAAACTGGGAGTATGCCCCATTAAACCAGGTTGAATATTATACTCTGTAGTTTCTATATATTTGTATACACCAAAATGTAACTAGCCCAATTACGATGACCCCAAACACCCATCAACCCAGCAATCAATCGTCGTGGGTAGGCTGTCGATTTTCAAATTCACTTGCCGTAGCCCATCGCCAGACCCATTCGCGTTGTTGCGTCATCGGTACAGTCGTCGCCTCAGTTAGCAATAAACCGCTGCGTCAGCACCAGTCAGTATGCCACGATGCAACCTCTCAACGGTTGAATGACCAAGCCTGGTCGCCAACGATAAAGGCCGAGATCTTCTTTCGAGGGACTCAATAGAGGAGCTCCCCGATCTTCCTCCCATCTCAACAACAACAGCAGAAAGGGGATCGTGATCCCCATTCCTAAGAAAGAGCTCCGACAACTGACAGAACCAGCTACAAATAGCCAAAAACGTTCTGTTACAGGGGTTCGAAAATCCTTCATCGAGAAACGTTCTCATCCACAGAAACTCTTTCGAGCCGAAGAAGTTATGCAACTCGCAGTTCGTCGAGATTCATCAGTTCGACCGCAGCAGCTCTACACGTTCGCCGACAACGTCAATAAGTCAATACATGCGGAACACAAATACTTCCGTCTGACCGACCAAAACCCTAATCGTTTGTGCACACTCATTTAAGAACTCAGATTTCAACGTCAACTCGCCAGAAGCCGAAACTTCAACACTTTACACAGAGATCGAATCAGAGGAAGAATAGGAGATTGTACTCGCATTTTCCTGACATTCAAATACTAATTGTAACACATATTCTGTCACAAATCGAATTACTCTCTCGGTCGCGCCCCTTCGTGGACCGGCGGATTTTCGGTGAAACAGATTTGGGACGCCCGGTGGGACATTTCCTACCTCTCATCTCCCTCTCCATTCAACAAAAAAAAAAATCTCATTAATGGCCAGCAACGCTAACAACGACAACAACAACAACAACAACAACAACAACAACAATAGGGGCAAGCAAATTGCCAACTCGAGCTCTGCCCATCCGCGCCCCGCTGCGAACGCAAGCTCAACCGCAGGAGCTTGGGGACCAGCAGTCGTCTCTCTGACCCACATCCGCGCTCCGACTTCTCCACCACCTGCCACTCGCCCAATGACAAGGGCCTTGGCCAGGAGCTTGTCCACCGTACAGGCTCCCTTCATGCGGGACGCGCGTCACCCGAGCATCGTCTTCTTACCACAGGCTACCGCGGCCTCCACCAAGCCAACCGCGGCCTCAGCCAGGCCAATTCGAGTAATGGCCAAGCCGACATACTTGGCCATTGCTGCCTCTCCTCCTCGCAGCCCGCCTGTCAGCTGGCTCAGTTGCCGCTATCCCGAAGGAGCTCCATCGTCCCTGCCATGGTGCAACAATATGAGCAACGTGGGGGAACGACTTCCTCTGTTGCGGCAAGAAGGTATTCGTCGTCGGCTCCCGCCGTACATAGAGCGACGCCCGAAGATAAGTTGCTAATCGTGACTATCTCTCACGATCTCCTCGCCGCGCTCACTGCAGCAGCCGATTCTCCACCCATCCGCTCACCTCGTCGACAGACACCGGCGACCTCCCCTCCTGCGCTATCACCCATTCCATCTTGTTGAATCTCACTGGTGGCTGCCATGCAAGCTAGTCACCTGCCAAAGCCACCTTCTGCGCTCAACTGACAGTGGCTGGCACCCCCGATCGGTCGCCCACAACAACCTCTCCACACCCAAGAACACAGGCGACCGTCTCCCCAATACAATCGCTGACAACAAACTCACCACTTCGATCTGTGTCGGGGACAGCTCCGTCGACGCCGACCGTCAGAATGGCCGCAATGACATCATCGGCCAAGACAATGGAAGAGCAGCTTGCCGAAATGCAAACTGCACTTAAAGAGCAGAGTGAACAATTGCGAATCAAAGACGCGCAACTCGCACCTCGTGATCTCCGGATTGCAAGGATCATGGAGAGGCTCGAAATGGGCGCGACCACAAATAATACTGGTGGTGTTTCTCAAGAGGTCGATCGAAACCGGGCGACTTCTAGTGGTTCGACCGAACCACCGCGAGAAGATATTGCCTCTAACGACAAGCTGCCGCCCGTCGCATCGATAGCCATTCGTAGAGGTCGAGCCAAAGTAGAGTCAGTTGCCCTCACACTGGACGCAGTCACCGAACTCATCAACTGCGCCGTACAGAACAGTTCGGCTTACAGTAAGTCTGTCACATACGGGAGACCCTACACGCAGAGAATCCAGAATATCCCGATGCCGCTCGGCTACCATCCTCCAAAATTCTAGCAGTTCAATGGCGACGGGCACCCAAAACAGCATGTCGCCCATTTCATTGAAACATGCAACAATGCCAGCACAGATGGTGACTTGCTAGTCAAGCAGTTTGGCCAGTCATTGAAGGAAAATGCCTTCGACTGGTACATCGAACTGGCCCAGGAGTCAATTGACAGCTGAGAGCAACTAAAATGAGAATTCCTCAGCCGATTCTACCGCACTCGTTGTATAGCCACTCTGGTCGAAATCGCAAATCTAAAACAGAAGGGCGAGAAAGTTGTCGACTATATTAACCGGTGAAGGAACCTAAGCCTCAATTGCAAAGAGAGCTCAAATTTATCCCTCGGGGCCGAAATTGAAATGTGTGCTCTAGGGATGCAATGGGAGCTCCTGCGCTACATCCAAAGTCGGAGGCTGACAGACTTTTGAGAACTCGCAACCGAGGCCCACAATATGGAGAACCTCATGGAAGAGCGAGGCAAAGAAGCTTCATCGTCTGCTGACCCTCGCAAAAAAGGGAAGGTAGTCACAACCGCGCCCAAAGACACGAAGGAAAAAACTAAAGCATCATTCACCACGAATGCTCTCGAACCAATCAAGGTTGGGAGCAAGGTCAAGACAAGCTACGCTCCACAGCAGCCAGCGGGAGGCACGTACCGGAGGCCTTCACTGGAGGAAAGACAGGCCAAAATGTATCCGTTCGCTAAAACAGATGTTCCTGTCATGCTCGAGCAGCTCCTTAACAACCATCTACTCAAGTTGATAGAAGTCAAAAGACCCGACAACTTGACCAGGAGCAAAGATCCGAATTTCTACAAATACCACTACTTGGTCGGGCATCCGATCGAGACCGAGAAGTGCTTCATTTTGAAAGATAGGATCATGCAACTCGCGACTCAAGTAGGGATGGCAACGGGTTCCCGTTAACGGGGAACCCGCACCGACCCGACCCGCTTAAAGCGGGTTCGGGTTGTATTTTATCCCTGCGGGGCGGGTTTGGTATTTTGGAGTGAAACCCGTCATGGGTTTGGGGCGGGGACGAGTTTCATCCCAAAAACCCGACCCGACCCGCTTAATATTAATTAAAAAATATATTAAAAAGTAAATATGTAAAAATATATATATTAATAAATTTTATGTTTAACATAATGTTTAAGTTTTATATGATTCAGAATTATTTATATGTTTATATGTTTATAATATTTATTTTCAATTTTTTATATTTTTAATATTTTTAATATTTTTAATATTAAATATATCGACGGGTCGGGTCGGGTACCACTGGCGGGGGGGTTTTCGAGGGTTCGTATGGGTCTCCCCAGTTTTTCACGGAGCGGGGACGGGTTTCCAAAAACCCGCCCTGCCCTGCTGCCACCCCTAGGCTCAAGGCCACATCGAAATCGAAGGAGCCGAAAACACGACGTCCTCACATGTTATCTCCATTCAAGCCGAGGCAAACCGGCGAGCTCGACCGACACAAACAGCCGGTCGCAAGGAAGGAATACCATCCAAAATTTGGTCCCTCCAACCGACCACACAACCACAAATGACCATCGGCTAAAGTCGCACCAAAATTAGCACCCTACGAAGCAGCTACAACTGACGCAGAAGGGTGGATTCTGGTCACCCGATGAAATAAGCCTATTCGAGAAATTAGGCTGTCGGCGAACACCAAAACAAAGACGAAGCGGCCAAATAAAAAAATCATGAAGAGCCAAAAGAAAGCTCCCAGGACCTGCGTTCAAGGAGCAGACAAAAAAAAGAAGACTCATCACACTGACAGAGTTCTTCCCAAAAGAGTTCTTCGTGCCGCCAGCAAAGGTGGCTACATGCTCGACGACTCCTCTGAGCAGACTGCATCGAAAGACAAGGGCAAATGGTTAGTCGTCGAATGCGACGACCTCAAAACGTCACTCAAACAGATCTTGTTGCTTAACGATATTGATGATGACCTCGACCTGGCCATTCGGTCAAAACATGCCCTTATTTGAGTCCTCGACAAACCAGAGGGACTCCAAGCCGAAGTCGAGATGCTGCTTATAAGGAAGAACGACTTGCTGAGAGTCGGGTTAACGCCACCCTACCGAAAGGAGGAAGAAGAGGCGCCCTCCTCTCAGTAGTCGCCGAAGTAGGAGGAAGTGCTCGCTGTCTCATGCCCGTCGTGCATCACTTTTCAGGAAGAGGACGTCCTAGGGACGAAGAACCACAAGCGGCCATTGTTCGTCTCTAGTTACATCAGAGACCACAGAGTCAATTGCATTCTAATGGACTGTGAATCCATGATTAACATTCTGCCGATTTGCACGATGAAGAATGTTGGCCTCTCCACCGGTGACCTCTCTCCGAGCTCTCTCCTCATCCAAGGCTTCAATCAGGAAGGTCAAATGACACTCAGTATGATCTGCCTCAAATTGCACATTGGCGATATGGTGGCCGAAACTCCGTTCCAAGTCATCGACTCAAGAACATCTTATAATCTGCTTTTGGGTCGACCATGGCTTCACGCCAACGGGGTTGTACCGTCAACACTTCACCAGTGCTTCAAGTATTGGAAGGATGACGAGCAAAAGACGGTGTACACCGATGAAAGTTCGTTCACTGATGCTGAAGCATCATTCACGGATGCCAAATTCTATCTCACGACCAGACCGACAATCAAATTGTCCTCCTAGCCAACCAGGCGTCTGCTAAAAATGCTCCTCCTTCGAAACAGACTCAGACGCAAGTCGTGTCTCCTAAACAGCTGGTGCACAACAAACAGCCGGCACACAACCATAAATCAGGTACAACGACGCCAGTGCCGACGCAAATCGTGTCTCCCACACAGCCAACGCATAACAACCAATCGACACACAGCCACAAATCGGCCACAACAACTCCAGCGCCAACGCAGAAGTTACATAGCTATCTTACGGTAATTCCCGCAGTCGCAAAGAAAGAAGGGAGAAGCTCCCTTGGTCGTTTGCCACAAAATCCAGCCGACCCCCTTTGTAGAAAAAGTTACTCTCCCACTGCCAAAACTGGAGGATAGGAGTATTGTGAAACAATTCCCAAGCAACGAGCAGTTGCCATCTACCCACTCGGACGAAGGCTTCGACCCGAACGCATACCGACTAATGGCCAGAACCGGGGGCAATTTTACAAAAGACCAACTCTACGAGAAGCCACCCGTCGTTCGGCCAGTCCTCACTCCAGAACAAGAAAAGCTAAGAAAGGAGGGTCGTCAAATTACTCAAGGTCTTCTAGGCCTCGGCTACCAAAAGGATAAGCCAATTAGCATATATGGAGCTCATAAGCCAATTAAAATCATCAGAAAAACATTGACTGACGTCCACCAAGTTTCAGTAGGCCAAACTTTGGCGAAGAAGAAAGCTGCTCCAAATTCGGTGGTCATCTACACTCTGAAAGCAACCATTGCACGAGCTCGCGTATATGACTCGGTCATGGTAAACCACATCTCCGTCGCCGACGATAACCAAGAAGATGACGAGTTCGCCTTGAAAGAAGCCCCGACTACGTTCGAAGAAGGCGGCCAGTCAACAGTCGACGAATTGAAGAAAATCGACCTGGGCACAAAAGAGGATCCAATCCCAACATTCCTTAGTGCCTCACTGTAGGCCGAAGAAGAGGTCGAATATATGTCGTTACTTTGCGAATACCGCGACATATTCGCCTGAAATTACACGGGAATGCTTGGGCTCGACCCACATGTCGCAGTGCACAAGTTGGTGGTTCATCCATCAGTCCGGCCACTCAAACAGTTACAACGACGGTTCCGGCCAAAACTCGTTCCCGAAATCACTACAAGAAAAAAAAAAATTTGTCACGAAAGAATTTTGTAACAAGAAGTCAAAACTTCGTGACAAAAGCCTTATGTTACGAATTTTTCGTGACAAAAGGTTCGTAACCACATTTTTGTGACAAATAATTTTTGTCACGAAATTATGCGTTCGTGACAGAAGCACCATTCCTCTTGTCACGATCCACAAAATTCGTAACAAACAATGTAAAAAAAAAAAAAATCGCTCTTTTGTCACGAAATTTATTTTCGTGACAACAAAGATTTCTATTTGTTACGAATCGCAAATTTTGTAACAATTAATTTTTTTATCTAAATTCGTAACAAACTGAGTAAAAAATAAAAAAATAAAAAAACTCCCATTTGTCACGAAAATTATTTTCGTTACAAAAACAAATTTTATTTGTTACGAAAATTAAAGTTCGTAACAATTATTTTTCTCCATCAGTTACGAAAATTCTTTTCGTACCAAAAATTTAGACTTTAAATATTATTTTTTATTCTTCATTAGTTACGAAACCGATATTTCGTGACATTAGTTCAATCAAGAATTTTTCAGTTTGCCTTATTTGTTGTCAGAAATGGGTAATTTCGTGACAAAAAACTTCTATAGGCTTCGTTTTGTGCAATAGTTTTTTTTTTACGAAATTTTAATTTCGTGACTAAAATATTTTTTTCTTTTTTTTTTGTTTTGAAAACCTATATAAAAACAATTAAAACATTAAATGTTCATAATAACTCAAAATTTATAAATACCAATCACCTAATTAACAAAAATACACAATATGAAAACCTATATAACAATAAAATTGAGGCATATAATATTCATAATCACCCTTAATAGGCAAAAAAAAAATTTAAATTATACAAAATAATATAAAATTCAAAATACACAAAAGTAGGGGCAATGAATTTACTTTGACGGAAAACAAAATAAATCCACAAGTGTGTGATGCTCACGTATCCTTCCTCTTGGTACTCTGTATGATACGAATCATCTCAAGCATCTCTTGCATCTGTTGCCGATTTTCATCTATATTGCATCTCCTGCTTTTGTTTGTTATTTTCTTCCCGTAATTGTTGTATCTCTTGACTGTGCTCTACCCTCATAGATGCATTTTCATCTTTCAGTGTTTGTAACACAGATCTATGAAGCAGTGCCATCTTACCACTGCTATACTAGGAATTATACACTCTCAGGCATCACTTTGTTTGATATCAGACCATATGATGAGGATATGGGAACAGGGGAACTACGTTATGTACAGGTCAGCATCTATTTTCCATTGTTAAGTACACCATTTTGATGGGAATTGTTTTTCCATGCTATTAAAAAAGCATGCTATTTGATAAAGTAGATGCAGAAACGGGAGTAAAAAGAACAGAAAGAAGAGAGAAGAGAAACAAGAGGAAAGAGAGGAAGATGGACTTTGCCAAAAAAGTGAAAGTAGCAAGAGGAGTTGAGCTTGACATTAAAAAAAAAAAAACTACACTAATGCTCTTTCCTTAATTGCATAAGAAAGAGCACTCCTTTTTACCAAAAAGTAGAGAACACTGTTAAACATACTTAAACTTTCTCTATTTGCATACCAAAGTTGATGCAGTGTTGAACTAGTGACCAGGGTGGTACTTTGACACATGCACACAGTTTGATGGTCGAAGTAGGTTGGGATTCTAATGACAATGCCATGTTTGCCCTTCAAGTCCTTGGGAGGTGTAGAGACTGAGTTATAGGTCTCTGAAAACTGTGTAGAGAGACATTCCTTTCATGTATTACAGAAGAGCTCAACCCTAAAGCTGGGTTTGGCTTACTGCTGCACTTGCTCTCTTTTTTTTTTTTTTTTTTTTTCAATCTCTTAGTATCAACATAATAAGATCCAACTGTGCATTTCTTCCTGCCCTTGTATAATGAATCAATCCATTTCCTTCCTTGCTAAGAATGGACTCCAAAAAGTTCCTTAAGCAGGAGTAAATCGACCCAATTGAATTTGCCTCAAAGTGGCTTTCCATAGTTTTGCAGCAGTGATGAGATGAAAAAAGTGAAAGGCATTTACGAACAACAAAATATTTCTCATGACATTAGTTAAATATTATTGGATATCCATTAGTTCACTGGGATTAATCTAAACACAACCATCATGAAATGGATCTCAAATAGACTCTTAACGAATACCCACTGACAGCTCTATCCGCTCAAATATTTGGGAGATGCGAGACAACAAATATTCAACCAACATGCTGCCCCAATGACAAGCTACTTACACTGACAGAAGAATCTGTGCATGGTAATAGCTCAATAACTGAAACACCCGAATACACTAATCAAAAGGGAAAATGCTCACTGGTTGAGAAAAATTTCCCTTTTCTTTAGCAAAAGGCATTTCATTAAGGTCAGAAACCAAAAAAGGAAATATCAAGAGTAAAGCCTCTTACAACAAGCTTCTGTAGAGAAACCCCACTCTGACAAACAGAAGGTTGCTGGCATACCTGATTACAGGAGTCCATGGCAGGTTAGGAATCTCCAGTGAGACTTCAGAATCTGTGGACACCCCCTAATAAAATATTTGGAATCCGCTAGCTGTGAACGGGCACAGATAACCATCTCCTTACCACCAAGTAGAGACCAGGAAAGACATCAAGAATCTCAACCTCAGAAGGATCGGCAAGGCAATGCCAAAAAGGCCAGAGAAAGACAACAAGATCTCCACCAAGGAGTCTTTTAAACACCACGATAACCATCTGAACCCATGTTGCCCTACACAAGCCATCCACATAAAGCTTAGTATCCCCTAACAAAGGGGATATTTTCCTTTTGAATGTCCATCCAAGACAGACCTACCGGTACCCTATGACAATCAGTTCTCTCTGATTTGATTGCAGCTACTGATATGACCCTTCTTTTTAGAAGCTGGCTCACATAACCTCCGAAGACAATTTTTGTAGCTACTTATGTTGTACTTCACAACACAAAAGTAATGTGTGAATTTTTCATAAACATTCAAGAATTTGCGAGAGGAGAAAGTAATATATAAATAGAAGCTTCCATACTTTGTGAACACAATAGGCACAAGAAAGAAAAAGTACCACGCAAATTACCTTAAAAAATTTACCACAAGTGAAAATAATATATTAAACTGAAGCTTGCATACTTTGGTGCACAATACAAGCACCGAGAAGTACATAATGAATCAAATGATTGAAGGATATCTAATTAATCCACTCACTAACTGTCCTCTGTGATACATTAAGAAGTCAAACCCAGGAAAAAAAAATCAACTAATATACACCGAGAATAATTTTGTATTTAACTTTTGTCATGTAATCCTTATACAGCTGCCCAGACATATCCAACATCAATCCCTCTTCCAGTTTTGCCATCTGATCATAATAGACCACGCAGGCCCCAATTATGAAACGAAACAAGAATTCAAAAACGAAACAGGAATTTTGAAACGAAACACGAATACAAATTTTTCTGAAACGAAACAGAAATTCTTCTTAAACGAAACAGAAATTCTAAAAGATTGAGAGGTTAAGCGTTGTATAAATAAAGACAATAATCCATCAAACCAAAAGAGAAAAGGATAGCAGCATTGAGAGAAAAGATAAAGTTCGAGAGGCGGAGAGCATGGAGAACTTACCAGCAGAGCACGATTCAACTCATTGAGACTGAAAGTAAGGCACCGGCAATAATCCCTGGCTTGACAGCAACGAACGCCAGGTTGGGAGCAATGAATCCGCGGCTTGACAGCAAAAGCTTCGACGAACGCTAAGAAATCGAAGTCGATGAATGCGGGAAGACAAAAAGGATTTTCACGAGATGAGCTACTTGAGCGATCTTTCTCACGATGAAAATTAATTCGAGAATAAAAGATCAGTTTTTTGACAAATAGCTCTCAGTTTTTTGTCACGAAATATGTAATTCGTGACAAATAGATCTCAGTTTTTGTCACAAAATATGTAATTCGTGACAAATAGAATTTTTGTCACGAAATATGCAATTCGTGACAAATAGCCTCCTTTATTCATTCGTTAAATCTATAAACATTTTCCCTTGAGTTTTTCTTGTTTTATATGATACAAATTCCAATTCACAAATACCATATATTATTTTCTAAAAATTTAAATAAGTCTTAATAAATTAAATCTCACATACATGTATGATCAACAATCACGTTTTAATAAGCAAAAATAATTAATAGTTTAATAAATAAATGTAATAAATTTTTTGTCTCTAATATCACTAAGATATGTAAATGAGTAGAATGATATATAGTATATTTTTAAGATAAATCATATACACAATTAATGGCTTTCTTTTATATATTAAATTATTTTATTTATCTACCTAATAAATTATTTTTAATAATTTGTTGACTTACATATATAGATTTTATAAACATCCTAAATTTATTTTAAGCTAATTCAATGATTAAAAATTAAATTTTATTAAATGTTATAGTTTCCAATAATTGTGTGTATTTTAAAATAATTAATAAGAAACTATTTTAATATGGGATTTAACATGTCATATTTTATAAAAATATTTGATAAAAATTAGAGTGTTTTTAAAAATAATCGAACCAGCTGATCGACCTAGTTGAACCCAAATCAGAGCCCAATTCGATTCTTATTGACAAAACTATTTTTAATATAACCACCACTAATTTTTGCATGTTTTGATCTATTGAAATATTAAATATATAAAATTATATATAGTATAGTACTCAATTGTTGTACCATTGGTACAGCCCGGTCTAACCAGGTTCGACTGGACATATTGGGTTTAAAGGCCAGTTTGGTTTTAAAAAAACACTAAGTTGCAAATTTTAAATATAAATTTCATTTATTATATAAAAAGTTATATAAAAAATTATCACAAAAATTTAATTTTCTTGCAAAAATAACATCATTCAACTACAAAATTAAATATACTAGCAACTATTAAAAGTGGTAAAATAAAACATTTATGAGGATCAAAATATAGTAATTAAATTAACTATTGATAAAAGAAATAAACAAATTAATACGAATTTATTTGTCACGAATATCTGATTTTGTAACAACAACTATTCATAGCAATGAAAAAATTCCCGCATTTTTTTTGTCACAATTTATCTGTCACGAATATCTAATTTTTTAACAACAACTTCACTCAATTTCCCGCGTTTCTTATTTGTCACGATTATTTAAAGTTCGTGACAAAAAACAAATTTATCTGTTACGAAATTACCTTCGTAACAAAAAGTAAATTTAATAATTCTTTTGAGTTACGGAAAGTTAAATTTTGTAACTATAAACTTTCGCGGGAAGAATAAGATTTCCCACGAGTTTTACTTGTCACAAAACTGAGGGCTTCGTGACAAATATTCTTATTTTAAAAAAATATATTTTAATTCTTCACTTTTTGTTACGAAATATTTTATTTCGTGACAAAAGCATTTTTTGTTGTTACAAAAAGCATTTTGTGACAAAAAAATTGTAACTAGAACTTTTTTCTCTTGTAGTCAATTGAGAAAGAAGTCGACAAATTGATCGCTGCAAATTTCATAAGAGAGGTGAAGTATCCATCCTGGATCACAAATATTGTACTGGCCAAGAAGAAGAACGGCCAAATCCAGGTCTACGTCGACTTTCGCGACCTGAACAAAGCTTGCCCGAAGGACGACTTCCCTCTGCCAACCACCGAACTCATGGTCGATGCGACAACGGGTCATGAAGCTCTATCTTTCATGGACGGGTCATCCATCTACAACCAAATTCGTATAGACCCGAAGGATGAAGAGCTCATCGCTTTTCGAACTCCTAAAGGTATCTTTTGTTACAAGGTGATGTCGTTCGAACTTAAGAACGCCGGCGCGACGTACAAGGTATCTTTCTGCGTAAGTGTGTCGAGTGTTACGTCGATGACCTGTGGTAAAGATGAAACAACGGTCAGATCACCTTCTCGACCTCATAGCAGTATTCGAGCGGCTCCGACAATTTCAGCTCAAAATGAATCCGTTGAAATGCGCATTCGATGTCACTTTGGGTAAATTTCTTGGATACATTGTGCATCACTGAGGAATTGAGATCGACGCAATTCAAAAGATGCCGGAGCCGAGAAATATATCCAAACTTAAGAGCTTTCAAGGCCACTTAGCCTACATTCGGCTCTTTATCTCAAATTTAGTCGGAAGGTGTCAGGCGTTCAGTCGCTTGATGAAGAAAGATATGTCGTTCGAATGGGACGAATCTTGCCGAAATGTCTTTAACAACATAAAGGCGTACCTCACAAAGCCATCGGTGCTCATCACTCCGATTGTCGACAGACCCCTGCTGCTCTACATTGCGGCGCAAGAGAAATCAATAGGAGCTCTACTGGCTCAATGCGACGAGAACAATAAAGAACCTTCTCTCTACTATCTGAACCGAATGCTAGTGGGTGCTGAAATTAACTACACATCGATCGAGAAGACTTGTCTGGCACTCATCTTTGCGGTTCAAAAACTTCGGCATTATCTCTTGGTGCATTCGACGAATCTAATTTCGCGCACCGACCCACTCAAATACATTATGTCGTGACCGATACTTTTTGGCCGATTGGCAAAGTGGGCGTTGCTTCTCTCCGAATTTGAGATCAACTTCGTGCCGCAGCGTGCGATCAAAGGCCAAGCCTTGGCGAACTTCTTGGCCGACCATCCAGTGCCGACCGATTGGGAATTGACAGAAGAACTCCCAGACGAAGAAATCTTCTTGGTCGAGGTACTTCCCCCTTAGGAGATGTCTTCGACGGCACTGCACGAAGAAACGGAGTCGGCGCGAGAGTTCTTTTAGTTTCACCGAGAAAGGACCTGCTCCCATATTCGTTCGTTCTCACCCAAAACTGCTCGAACAACGAGGCGGAGTACCAAGCCATCTTGCTCGGACTCGGCATGGTGGTTGAGATGAAGCTGTCGCAGTTAAATATCTACAATGACTCAACACTGGTTATCAAACAACTTATAGGGGAGTTCGAAGTAAAGAAACTCGAGCTTGTGCCATTTTGGAGATATGCCTGTGACCTTCTGGCCCAAATTCCGGAAGCGTCGCTCCACTATGTCCCTTGATCCAAAAATGGGCCAGCCGACGCATTGGCTGGAATTGTGGCCAATCTAGCGCAATTCGATGATCGGCCGAACCAAGCTCCAATTTGCGAAAGGTGGGTAGTCCCTCCACCAATAGAAGAGGAAACAAAAGAAGAGCAGACAAACGAGATGGAAGGGTCATTCCCTATCTCGGCCTCCGAAAACGAAGTTGGAGATTGGTGAGAGCCTATTTAAAACTTCCTTCGATACGGCACACTCCCGACTGATCTGCGAGAGCGAGTCCATATTCGCCAAACAGCGCCAAGGTATGTTTTCGTCAATGACGTACTTTACCGGAGGTCGTACGAGGGTCTGCTTCTCCGATGACTATCTAAAGAAGAGGAACTACAAATCCTAAAAGAAACACACGGTGGAATATGCGGCGCACATCAGGCTGGCCCAAAGCTCCACCTACAAGTCAAACAGTTGGGCTACTATTGGTAGTCGATGCTCAGAGACGCCACCGAAATGGCTCAAACTTGCAGACCGTGCCAACTCATGCCGACTACATACACCAAACGTCGGAGCCGCTTCACCCAACGATTGCGTCCTGGCCATTTGATGCTTGGGGGATGGACATCATGGGTCCAATCACTCCTAAATTTGACTTCGACCGGCAATACATTCTGGCTGCCACCGACTACTTCTCTAATGGGCCGAAACTGCCGCCTACCGAGAGGTCTAGGCTACAACCGTCGTCGACTTCATTCGAACCCAGATTATCTATTGATATGGAGTCCCTCGATACATAGTGATGGACAATGGTACGTTGTTCAGAAATAAGGTCATAGATTGCTTCTACAAAAAAAATTCACATACAACAGCGGACATCGTCAGCCTACAACCCAGCAGCCCAAAAGGAGCTGGGACGAAAATCTCGGCGAAGCCTTATGGGCGTACAGAACGTCGTTTCGAACGCCGACCCAGTCGACTCCATATTCGTTGGTCTATGGCACAAAAGCAATGCTCCCACTCGAGGTACAACTCCCCTCTCTTAGCATTGCTATAAGAGAAGGACTTACGACGGAGGAATGCGCTCAGTTGCGACTCACAGAGCTAGAGTCACTCGACGACTCAAGTGCTACCAATATCAAATGACCCGAGCCTTCAACAAAAAAGTGCGGCTCAGGTCATTCCAGAAAGGCGACCTGGTGCTGGCAATCAGACGACCAATGCTCTTTACGAGTAAAACTAGGGGCAAATTCGTGCCAAAATGGGAAGGACTGTACGTAGTACAGGAAGCCTACACCAACGGCGCGTACAAGCTTATAACATCAACCGGCTCGGAGCTGCCGATAACGAATGGCAAATTCCTTAAACGCTTCTATGAATGAGGGAGCAGCGAAAAAAAAGGAGAGAAAGAAAGAAATCGAATAAAGGAGATAGTACTTCTCATTGCAATAAGATGGGAATAATGCAAGCCTCGCAACAAAAAAGAGAGAGAGAGGAACTACAAGTCAAAGGAAAAAATACAAGTAAAACTACATCAAAGTTGTGGCAGCTCAAAGTCGACCACCCGTCGCTGCAGTCGAACTACTTTGGCATGAACCTCAGACAGTTCCAGCGTCTCGGCCTCACTGAGAGTTGGGCGCGACGAACAGAAGTAAGCTGATCCTGGAGAGTAGAGGCCTCCTTCTCGCTGGCGTCAATTCCACTCCGAATGGTCGCAAGCTTGACATTTATGGAGTCGAGTTGAGCCGATGCAAGCGCCAGATGTTTGTGAAGAGACTTTTGTTCAGCCTCAACAACTACATGCTCTGCCTGATGCCTATCCAAGTCCACCTTTAAGTCGTTACGTCGACGACTCACACGCTGGATAGAGCGGTCGAGTTTGGCCTCGGTAGCAAACCGTTCAGTCAGACTGAGCTTCCCTGCCAAGGAGTTGCGCAACTGATGGAAGTGATCCACCTCCGAGGCAAAATCCTCAACCCATTGCTCCAGAACTGAGGTGTCAACGCCAAGTCCTCTCAGGTGGTCGAGAATGACGTGAGTGTCTGCCACAAGCTCTGGCGAACACGGGTCATCGGTTGGTAGCAAATCCAACTCGACGAATTTAGCCCACAACCCCAAAGCAGCCTGCTACAGTAATAGCCGCGATCTCGCCGAAGGACGAAAGGCTGATGCCTAGAAAAAAGGGAGATCAGAATAAGAGAAAAAAAAGGAATGAAAGAAAAAGGTGACATACACTTACCGACGAAGGCCGCGAAGTTGAGGAATCTTCGCTGATGGGTCGACAAGCTGAGCCCGAAGCTCCTTCCTTGGTAGTAAGAGACACTTCTCTACTACTAGGAGGAAATGTCACAAAGACCTCCCTCCTCGAAGTCGCAACGATAAGTGGGGATGGACTAGAGAGAGGGTGCTGAAACTCACCCGCGATTGTAACTCTGGCGTCGACTGTAAGGCCCTCAACCATGGCTTGTCCATCCGAAGGCTGAAGGGGTGCCCCTCCATCACCAACGATGGTCCCCGACCACTCCAACTGTCGTTGTAACCTCTAACTCAGCAAGGTCGAATAAATCATCCTGCTGAAAGACTGGCTGATCTTCAGACGAAGCCCCGACAATCGCAAGTGTATCAGAAGGTAAGTTGCCCGACTCCTGGATTGTTTGGGCTCCAACCTGGTTCACTGGCGCAGGCGGCACCGTTGGCTCTGCAGTAGTCTCTCCAGTCGGCAGAGCAATAGACCGGTCGAGAGGCGCCGGCTCCTTAGCCTTTCCCTCGGACGACCCCGACAGAGGAACTCCCAAAGGCTGGACAACAGTAAGATGAGCTAAATTGGTCAACGACTTACCTAGACCGGTGTGGAGTCGCTTCTTGAATGGAGGAGGAACAAAGATAAATGAATCCGACTTTGGAGCCGTCGACTTCCGTTTCGCAGCAGCTCTTTTTGGAGAAGTCGGTGACTGAGCACTCCCCTTCCCCTTGTTCTCGAAAGCACCGGCTATTGGTAGAGAAAGCATCACCGGTCGAGAATCTCCCTCAACCGAAGAAGGCTCTCTAATCATGATGACCTTTCCTCTGTTTGGCCTTAGGAGAAGTAGGAGGCTTAGAAATTTTTCGTGAACTCTTTCGGCTGCGACCCTCCATGTCGCCATCTCCTTGCGCAAGCGGCAAGGCTTTGTCTAGCGCAGATACACCGGTAAACTGCCTCCACACACGCTAAATTTTTTGCCAGGAGAGAAGGAAATCAAAAGATGCAAAAGAGAGAAAAACAAAAATAAAGAAAAAGAGGTAGGAGAGTTACTACCTCGAAAATGGGAGCTACCGTCTCGAGCCAAGACTCCCGAAAGAGGGATGTGACACCAGGGTCGAAATCGGGACTCATGAAGGCTGGCACCTCCACGCGGCCAAGGGGACAGGCAGTCCTTGTTCGCCACAGCTCTACGAACGCTTTAACTGAAGCCGCATTGCGTTGGCCAGAAAACAGCACACCCGACAAGTCTTGGCGAAAACCAAACTGGAGAGCAAATCAATGAGGATTATAAGGTTCCACCACAAGAAGCTCACGCTGCCGCAAAACTAAAGATGCAGCTCGCAAGGCAACGGAAGTACTCCACCTCGATCCGAGAGGCAAAGTGACCAGCCTTGTCAAGAATCAGACCAGGAGGAAGAGCCTCCATGGGGTACCAACATCGCACTCCACCGTGCCAGAATAGAGAACGAGCCTCTTTCCTAGTATAGATGCGAGCGAGAGCCGGATTACGGTAGAGCATCATGAGAGGTCTGTCGTTGTCACTGGAATCAACCCCATGAGCACCGACCCGTTGGGGAAGCCACGCATAGATGAACGGCCAAGAAATCCTCCTCGACGAGAAACCATTGAGACCTCGATAGATGTTCGCCAAAGCTGTGCCGGTCAGGCTGCAATAAGAGCCGCCAGCTATGAAACAAGCCATCTTAAAAACGCTTAACCACAACATGTTGCCTGACAAGGGGAATACACACCGACAGAGCCACAACAATAAGAAGGTCGCTAAATAGACTTCATCTGCGAGGGTATCCGGTACTCCAAGCTCGGAGAGAGCTTGATTCTGCACGGCCGACCGGTCACGACTCTGAGAGCCTGTCAGCTTGCTATGATCAGTCCAGGAATCCTCCGAAGGTCGCAAGTTCTCTTCTGCTTTGAACCAGAAAGAAGTCCAATCTGACATAGAAACCCCGGGAACCCCCGAGGTCGGAGCACTTCGCTGGCTTATAATATGCAAGGATAAGATATTGAAGGCTCTGGGGCAGCAGCACGGAACGACTTAGAGTAAAGTCTTCAACCATCGAATTCGCCTCATCATAAATACTTCCCCAGATGGGCAATCCACCGAGCCGATGCATATCCCACAAAGAAATCGATAGCTCCCCTTCACGAGTGAAGATGGTTTTGGTCTACAAACACCAGACCTCCAAGAAAGTGGACAACGTTGTAGCAGCATCGATACGAAAACATGGAGGCGCGAGCCGCGGAAGTAAGGTCTGGTGCGGCCAGTAGCTCAGAGCAAGTATGGAGAACGGTGTCTGCCCAATCAAAAAGAATGGCACGGGGAAGGGCCCAAAGCATATCTCTGGTTGACTATCCCAAGAGTCAAACTGGTTACTATCAATAGAGAGAGTCGGCATCGTGAAACGGACCAGCTGGTCGTGCACCGGACTCAGCAAGATGTTGCCTACAGCCTGATGTGGAGACGTTAAGGCTTCATCGACCCTCAGGAAAACAAATCTAATCGTCCTCGTCAACAACAGGGCGACTCCATAGGTCGTGAACAACCTTAACCGAGGGCGCAGGTACGTCACAACCACTGTAGGCCGACGGTCCCCCGAGAACCAATAACAGCGGCCTTTGTTTCTCTTTAGAATCACGGATTCGAAGGCAATTACGAAGGACACCCTTCACGATAGTCCTGATGGTCGAGATAGTCAGACCGAGGAAGGAGAAGGAAGTCGGCGTCGTAGACATCTGCGGCAGAACAAATACAGTCAGGTACGCAACTCATTTTATCATCAATTCAAAAAAAAAGAGAGAGAAGCGTCACCGGCGACCAGAGATGGAGAAGTAGAGGTCGCAACAAAAAAAAAGAAGGAGACAAGTGACAAAAAAAAAAAAAAAAAAAGTTGCCAACAAAAAAAAATGAATGAATGGAGAAATAAACAAAAAAAGAGAGAGGGCAATCATCGACGAAGTACATGGGTTTTCTCTGACGGTTCGGCCGGTAACCGAACTCAAAAGAGCAGCTCCCACGCACAATTCTGCCGCACCATTACCCGCAGACAACGTGCCAACTCGTCGCAGAACAAGCGTCTCGAAGAAACAACCAGCAAAAACATTGTGCCTAGCGACTGAGCCGAGCACACACAAATACATTTACGTTCGACAACCAAGCCGAATGCGACCAAAGAAATTTCATAGCACTCGGTAACAGAGCCGAGCGTTGCACCAAAGCACTGTGTCCGGCGGCCGAACCGAGCACAGTTCAAGAGCCTCGTACCCAGCAACCAAGCCGGTCGTGAACAAAGAAAAATCACAGCGCCCGGCGATCGAGCCGAATGCTGCACAACAAACTCCAGCATCCGGCAACCAAGCCGGACACGACCAAAACCAAAGCTTCGCGCCTGACGACCAAGCCAAACGCGACCAAAACAAATTCCAACGCTTGGCAACCGAGCCGAACGCGATCAAAATAGAAGCACTGCGCCCGACGACCAAGTCAAACGCAGTCCAAATGCATCGCACCCAGCGACCAAGCCGAACGCAACTGAAAAAAATTTGCGGCACTCGGCGACCAAGCCGAGCACAACACAGAGAAATCCAGTTCCCCCAGGCGACCCAGCCGGGCTCAGTCAAAACAAAAGTCTGCGCCCGGTGATCGAGCCGAATGCTGCCGAAACAGAACTTCAACGCCCGATGACCGAGCTAGACACTAGACAAAAGCTTCGATCTCGGCGATCGAGACGGGCGCAACCAAAATAGAACTGCAGCACCCAACAACCGAGCCGGATGCGACCCAAACTGATTTCAGCACATGGTGACAGAGCCAGGTGCGACACAAAATGATTGTGTTATGCTTTTGGGCCATACGACGCACTAAATGTCATCAGTCTGTCACACTGACAGACTGACAAACACCTAGAGTTCGAAGGAGAGAAAATGCGAGAGAGACAGAAAAAAGAAAAGGAAATAAAGAGAAAATAAGAGGGAGAATAAAAAAAAATCGTGAGAGAGAGAGACTGAGGGAGAAGTCGAGAGTGAGAGGAGAGAAAAAGAAGAAGAAAGAGGGAGAAGTCGAGAATGAGAGGAGAGAAAAAGAAGAAGAAAGAGGGAGAAGTCGAGAATGAGAGGAGAGAAAAAGAAGAAGAAAGAGGGAGGAAGAAAAGGAGAAAAGAAAAGAGAGTGGGGCCTCAGCAGACTCGACTTCAGCCAGAGACTGCCGGGAGAAATTTTTTTTTTTTACAGAACCTCTAAATTCTGATTCGCGGATAGCTTCTGACATGAGCCGGAAGTCGAAGGGGATTGTAAAGGAGAATACAGTCACGTAGACAGGAGAGAAGGATGCAACTCCACACTTGCAGTACAATCAGAGAGAAGGGGAAGTCAAACTAGTTGAAGCAAATTCACACTCACCCAAATCGCAGACAAAGACAATTCGTAGGCACCCAAATCGCAGACAAAGCCAATTTGCAAGCACCCAAATCGTAGACAAAACCAATTTGCAAGCACCCAAATCGCAGACAAAGCCAATTAGCAGGCAGTAAGTTGCAGGTCGCAGACACCCAGGGAACACTCAAATTCGCAAAGTATGCCCAGAGGAAGAAGGCACAATATTTAAAGAAGTCAACCAGATTCTCCCAAATTTGTGGGAAGTGGATTGGTGTTTTCCCCACTTAAAAGGGAGTCTGTCGCGCAAATTGGAGGGAGCCCAATCGTGGGCACAAGAGAAGAGGTGCCAAACTAACCTGGGTGGGACCCATGTTCTCTCACCTCATCTCTCCAAAAATCTGCGCTGAAGCCAAACCGTCGGCAAGGAATGTAAAGCTAATTTCGACGAAATAAACTGGGAGAAGCATCTCAACTCGTTGAGAGGATTACCTTAGTTAGGGCGGGCCCCACTACGCCCACTCCTATGCGCATTCTCTTCCCGACGCTTCAATTGAAAACACAGAGGAAAGACTGTCTCGTAGAAAGCTTGAATAGACCAAAATTAACCCGGGTAAGCCATCGAATACAGGTGAAATTCATGCGCCCCTTTTCAATTCTAATTTTCCTTGTTCGGCACGACGGTTAGCATCGACGAAGTCATCGAACTAAAGATTTCGCAACTCGCCAATTCGTCGACACAGCGTGAAGGAGGGTCACTAAAATCAAGTTAGCCAAAATTCGTCGAAACAGAGCTACACTTCTCTCCGGCGCGACGACCAGATCGCTGAAGCCACACTTCTCTTCGGCGCGACAACCAGGTCGCTGAAGCCACACTTCTCTTTGACGCGACCGACTTTATTCCCCCATACCATCTGCCTCCTTTCAATCCGAAAGTTAATAGGAAGCGGGTTGTCTGGTCGCAAAGTTCAATCAAGCCAATGCAGAAGAATTACGTTCCACATCGATTTGCGGCACCTTCCCCCGATGCGATGCCCAAGTCGCCGAAATTTCCCAAAGTCACCAAAATTTATCGCAATTGCCAGGAGGATAGACCATGTGACCGATTGTCTCTGCACTGTGATTCTCCCACCTCACTGAGAGATCGGCCGAACTAAAGTGAGGTCTACCGCATTTCCCTCTAGTGCGTGCCTTCCTCCCTACGAGAGGATTACGTCACCGAGTTCACTCTACCCTCTGGCGCAAGACCAATCCACCTAAAGCAGCATTCGACTACAGCATTCAAGTAGATTGCGGCCAGTCACTCAGTCGACTTCAACTCGACGTCAATGCTCAAACCTGAACAACAACTCTGCTCAGGTACTCGTTGTTTCTCTATATACCATACTTATGTTACATATGTACGCGTATACAAAAAAAAAAAAAAAAAAAAAAACAGCTCTAAATAGCAAGAGAGCCAAAAAAAAATGAATGAAAAAAAAAAAATATACATACAAGATACGAGTGTACAAAAATATACACTGTCCGAAAAGCGTAAGAGGACAGAAAAGCATACGTACACGAAAAGATGAACGACCCTAAAAGAGTAAGCGGCAAAAAAAATGTGTGTGTCGCTTGCGTGTGTATGTGTGTTTTCACATTCGAAACTTGCCCGTTCTTTTAGAACGATCAAGTCTCGAAGGGGGCAATCTGTATACAACAAAATGTAACTAGCCCAATTACGACGAGCCCAAACGCCCATCAATCCAACAATCAATCATCGTGGGTAGGCTCTGTCGATTTTCAAAGTCACTTGCCCAAGCCCATTGGCAGACCAATTCGCATCGCTGCATCATCGGTACAGTCGTCGCCCCAGTCAGCAATAAACCGCCGTGTCAGCACCAGTTAATAGCTATGCCACGATGCAACCTCTTCAATGGTTGAACGATCAAGCCTGTCACCAACGATAAAGGCCAAGATCCTCTTTTGAGGGACTCAATAGAGGAGCTCCCCGATCTTCCTCCCATCTCAACAACAACAGCAGAAAGGGGATCGTGATCCCCATTCCTAGGAAAGAGCTCCAACAATTGACATAATCGGCTACAAATAGCTAAAAATGTTATGTTGCAAGGGTTAAAAAATCCTTCATCGAGAAACATTCTCACGCACAAAAACTCTTTCGAGCCAATGAAGTTAAACAACTCGCAGTTTGTCAAAATTCATCAGTTCGACCAGAGCAACTCTACACGTTTGCGACAACGTCAACAAATCGATCCACGCGGAACACAAATATTTTTGTTCGACTGACCAAAGCCATCATTGTTCATGCATACTCGTTTCAGAACTCAGATTTCGACGTCAACTCGCCAAAAGCTGAAACTTCAACACTTTACACGGAGATCGAATGAGAGGAAGAATAGGAGATTGTACTCGCATTTTTTTGACATTCAAATACAAATTATAACACAAATATTCTGTGGCAAATCGAATTACTCTCTTGGTTGTGCCCCTTCACGTACCAGCAGATTTTTGGTGAAATAATATTTAATATTTTTATTAGCAAAAAACAAAAATAATACCGATTTTAATAAATCGAGCTGAATAAATAAGAACTGAATTGGGCCTTGCTTATTCAACCGGATCGGTCGTTCGGTTTTTAAAACACAGGTGTAGACCGGCCTTAAGTAGCCTAATTTAATAGTGGTCATCTAACTTTGAATTCTCTTTAATTCTCTTATCATGCCTAACATGTTAAAATAAAATATAGGATTTTATTTACCTAGAATTTTGTGTCAGCTACTTTAAATTCCTCGTGGTCATCGATTTCTATTTGCACTGACCACATGATCACAAGTTGCCCTCACCGGTTACCATTTGCATATATATTTGTATTAATCGAACAATTTTTTGGCTTCCAAAGTCTCTGCTCTCTACGCTTACTTTGTGTCTCTTAGGAAAATAAGCCGGAAAAATGTTTTTTTTTGTGATTTTTAATTTTAATCCAGTTTCGCAAATTCACAATTTCATGTACAAAAAGAAAAACCGGGTAATCTAAAGTGTCATAGACGGGGTCCCTGGCGTCGGGTACTTCGTGTTATGTCATTGCAGAGGGCGGGGGAAAAGGAAATCTTTGAAGATCCTAAACCTCCCTCCACAAAATTTAATCTTCCACGCTCGTGCCGTTCTGCAGGGTTGGACTGAAGGACGAAATTTTACGGGGGTGCGGCCATGTCCGGAGCTTACAGAGAGCAAGCGGTTTCGCTTCTTGCTGCTGCAAAAAACCACGGCGATTTGGCTGTGAAAATCTCATCTCTGAAACAGGCCAGAGAGATTCTCAATTCAGTAGAACCGTCGGTTGCGGCGGAGTTCTTTCCCTATGTCGTCGACCTGCAGTCTTCATCGGAGGGCTTGGTTAGAAAATGCCTGGTCGAGTGAGTATTGGAATTTCTGCCGTTGCGATTTAGTTGTGTTCTTACTCCTTTTTTTATCTCTCTCTATTATCTCTCATAAGTTTCCGTGCTCAACTCTTTTTATAGCTCTAGTGAATGGAAAGAGAGAGAAAACATAAGGAATGAATTCTTTTCATGCGATAAGTGTTTGCAATCCGTTGAATTACTCTGTTGTAGCTATTGATCTCTAGGATTTTAGCTTAGTAATTCATGTAATTTGTATATTTATCTTGTAATTCTTTTTCTAAACACGAGTCTTAATGAAGGACCCGCCACCCCGGGTTGAGGCTAGGGTTAGTGTGACAGAAATTCCCTCTTGTTCGGGAAGGACCACAAATAGTACGAGCTGAAAATTTTATCTTTTGTTGTTTTTTTTTGTGTTTTCTCTCTGCACACGCTCATTGCTTCTGCACATTATTCTTTGCTGGAGCTCCGGAGACTTTCGGAGAATAGGGTAATTGGGCCATTTATCTCAATAAAATTAGATTTTTTATTTTATTTTATTTTATTTTATTTTATTGTTTTAAGAATGTTTATTCTGCGAAGTGAACTTGAGCAACAGCTAGTGGTCACATGTGGGAGTTATAATGGGAGGTCTTGAGTTCAAGTCTCCTTGAGGGCATTCGAGGTATTGGGTTTAAAATGTAGTTATCTATACATACTTTCCTCAAAATGTATATTCTGCCAACATCTAATGGCATAGAATTCAGACTAAAACCTGAGAGTTTTATGTGTTGTGCTATAACCTCTCCTTATCTTTTCTAATGAGTCATTGATTATCCTTTCTTCATGTGTTCCTTTTACTTATAATCCACTGAAGCTCCAGAAAATCTTAATCTGGCTTCCCAAGATATCGACATGCACCTCTTTGACCAATATTTATATCTTTTGAATTTATATATTTGATAGATAGACTGTTCATGATGTTCATGATACATTCCATTCTTGCTGATACCTGTCATGAGTAAATTCTTGGATGCTCTGTAGTCGTTATTATCATGCCTGAAACTGGATTTGGGAAGGAAGCATATTAGGCAGTAAAGTGTACTTGAAAGTGGCATGACATTGCACAAAGTTTTCCTGGTTTTGCTTAACCAGAACAATGTTTTTAAGGCTGTTGTATAGTGCAGGTGATGAGACTAGTTAATTTTGGGTTCTTTGAAACAGTTTAGAGACATTGCTTTGATTTTCATTTTTTATGTGATCAACAAAAATATGAATTGATGTCACATCACCTACTTTTTTACTGTACCAGAACCATCTATTGCCATTTATCCATTAAATGAAATTAGTGTTATTTTCTCGAGAATCTTATTTTGCCTAGTTCATTGGCTGACTCAATGAAAGGAAGAACTTTTTTCTTTGAAAAATTTCAAGGAAGATCATAATCTATATTTGGTCATCAAAAGGAAAGAGTAGCAGTTTATGCTGCAATTGCATATTTTTCAGAAACATGAGCTTTAAACTTATTTTTTTGTTTCAGTTTTTCTCATTCAGATCAAACTGACACTTGTCAGAATGCCAGTGCAACTTCATTGTATGACAAAACCTCATGCACATGAGCTCTTATGCTTTTGTCTGTTGGTGGCAGGTTGATGGAAGAACTTACTCTAAAGACCTTGGAGCACTCACATATATTCATGCCTGTATTGTTGCAGCTGCTAAAAGATGATGTACCTGAAGTTGTTAAACAAGCTATTGCCAGTGGAACAAATTGCTTGTATAGTATTCTGGAAGAGTTGGCACTGCAGGTTGTTTCAATTGAAAAGATCCACTTTATTGTCTTCTGTTGTTTGTTGTATAATTTGTGTGCATGTGAACTGTCCTTAGATCATCTTCCTTTGTAATTCTTTTTTCTAATTGACTTCTCTGTAATTCGAAATGACTGAGCTGTTTGTTCCAGTACCTTTCTCCTCTTTTTAACAATTCTAATATCTATTTGGTTGCTTCTTACATTTCATGCTTTAGGTGAAATAGTCCCACTTTTCACCATCATCTTACTTGTTGATATTAGTGCTGTGCTCAATTTGTATGTCTACTCCTATGAAACCTCAAGTATATGTTTCTTTGAACAGTTCTGCAGATCAAATTCTGTTGAGAAATGGCTAGAGGAACTGTGGCTGTGGATGGGAAGATTCAAGGATGCTGTTACGGGAGTTGCGATAGAGGTGTGCTTTAAGTGCATCCTATTTGTTATTTTCTTCTGCACTTTTAATTGTCAAGAAAGATAAATGTACAGACAACCCTAAAAAATGGAAGGGGAAAGGAGGAAGGGACAATATGAAGGGAAAACAAGCATACTAAGAAACTAATGAAATCTTGAAACAAGGTGTCAAATCTCTAACAATTAGGTGCTGCTAATGGATTCCCCTTCAAGCCAATGTATACTAAACTGTAAAAAGGTCACTAATGCTCATAATCACTTCAATAAAGCGATTAATCTGCTTGGAAGGGATATATATGCACTTTCATTCATTTAATAACAGTGCTTGACTCACCTTTCAATTGAAGAAATTCAGTGGTGGAATCTCATTAGAGACTATGAACTCTAATATCTACATGGAACTTAACTGTACCATGCGACGAAAAGGAAGTTTTTTACTTCATACCAGAATTTCTTGCGGTCCTCTCTTCTCCATTTTCTGAAAGGCTCTTTCTACTTTGCTAGCTACAATTGTGCAACCTTTGCTGGCATATGAATGAAACACACCTTTAATGTTCTGCACAATTTTTTTTTTTGTGTTTCTGTTTGCCTCAACCCACTTCATCCACCTTTATGGGAGTCTCCTCAAAACTGAAGACCCTCAAACTCTGTCCAGACTACTGGTGTCTTCTTCCTCATGATACAGTAATCCATTCTGTATTCTTCACTTCAGTGGCTTCCTGATCAGTCGGTGTTGTTTTCCACTCTGATTTGCTTCAACTGGTGCCTCCTTCCCTTCCCTCTTGCTTCTCCGTTTGCCACTTTGTTGTCCTCTCCTTCCTCTTCTCTTCCTATTGATTCCCCCTCCTCAACTTCCTTAAATCAACAAAGATTTTCAAGGTATTAAGTATGTGAACATCAATAGGAGAGAGGTAGGCCTCGGGCATCAAGACACGTTATCCATTCTTCAGCAATACAAAGCTAGTAAAACCAGATTTAGTCAAGCCATCATGTATATGTTTAGGTGATCTCTGATTAGCCAGGTGTCAATATTTTTTTTGAAACGGCGAGCGAGGTGTCAATATAAATCAGCTTTAAATTCTTACCACTGAGGGTAAGCGCAACAGGAACCTAAGGTTTAGAAGGGGTCTTTCAGCAGATTATAAACCATCAAGTTTTATAGTCTATCATCTTTTGTTTGAGATTGTGGCGCTAATTTTCAAAATTGGAAGCATGATCCTTCTGGAGTATGTACTGTTTGATCTCCGTACACTTGCTTGAGCGGCTATAAGCTTGAGCATAAACATCCTGTGGCTGTCAGTTGTCACAGCCTGCCTCAAGAAGTAGTTCATATTTGTTATTTTGGAGCAGAGGGTAAAACTTTTACCGTTCGTTGGCTGAGATAGGGGGGTACATGATTTTTGTTTCCAAACATGCACATATCCGTTTCCTGTGGTGAGACTTGGAACCCCTATGCTTGAGATCACTGAGGCAAAGGCTCAAGGCACATGGTAAAATATGAAAGCTTTTGGTGAATTTCTTGGTGTTGTCCACTCATGACTCATTTGTCCTTTCACTAGGCAGGTTTTGAGTGGCTTTTGCTTAAGTTTGGTTTTCATTTATGTTTTCTCTCATCTTAATTATAATAATTAATCTTTGCCCCATTATGTTTACCACTGAGTATATACAAAATTTTACTTTCATTTTAGTATAACTAATCTGTTGTTTTTATTTGATGAAACATGGAAAATGAAATAACTTTATCATTGTAAATTATGAATTTTATATTACTGAATATCAGTAAATGCTTCACCAGTGTCTGCTTCTAGTTTCATTTTTAGCTGACTCAAACTCCTCTATGGAGTTCCTTTCTTCAGCCTGGAACTGTCGGTACAAAGTTGCTAGCATTCAAATTTTTGGAGATATATGCTGTACTTCTCACACCAGATGCTATGGATCCTGAAGCACCTCTGAGAGAAGGTACTTTGTGTTTATTTGCGAAAGTGACGTTTGGTAGAGAGCATGCTCTATATTTCTAAGTCCTTTTACGTCAATTTCTTTACTTCTATCTTTTATGTCATTCTCAGAGTTTGACGCCTTGTTGTTAACAGTAGGTAATGTTATTTCATCAACAAAATGTACGAAATTTTAGCTCATCCTTTTTTGGAAATGATTGTAACTTTGGTTGTATGTACTATATTATGACTAAATTATTTGTGTGTTCAAATGGTAAACTTTATATTTATTAGTGTTCTCGATGCCTTCTCTATGCATAAAAAGGATAAAATATTAAGACCTCAAGTACAGTAGGGTGGCATCCAGTTTGTAAATTTTAGTCATTAGTGTTTTTTCTTTTGACAGGAAAAGGACAGAAATTTAACATCTCATATATAGTAGGGCGTCATCCATTGCTGGATTCAGCAAAGCTTGCTATAGAAGCTAACAAGACTCTGGGACAACTGTTGGACCTGCTGCATTCAGCTAGTGCTTTACGCGGTACGCTAGTGATTGCTGTTATCAACTGGTGAGTATGTTGTCATCTTTAAACAGTTACTGTATTTCACTTTAAATGCTTAAAAAAATAGAAAAAGAAACTTATACTGATACCAAGTCCTCTTCTCTAATCCTGTTAAATTGCTTTGTCAGTTTTGAACGTATTGCCTTTTCAAGTACTTTTGGGATCTGAGATCAAATTATAAAATTTACTTTTTAGGTTGCCTATGTCCACTCGTTTAAATTTGGCAATTTATGAATACAGGCATTTCTCTTCTATTATAATTTCTTTTGTTCCTTTTGTTGCCATTGGTAAACCTACTTTATTTTTTGCCTTGCATTATGTTGTGAATTGTCGACTTTTCATTCTTTATCTGCTGAAATGAAGTCCTTTCAAGCCTTTTTCTGTGAATCCTCTAACTGACTTTGTGATTATAATTGTGAAGGTTCATATAAGTTTTCACAAATAAACCTCTTGTGCTCTGCTTTCATTATTTGAAAGAAAACTCATGCAAAACCTTTTATTTGTATGCAGTATGAGCAATAGCAGGGATTGGCAATTTTGGGATATTAGCTTCTGATAGACTGTTTCTTTCCATGATGCAGCTAATGATTTAGAAACTAATCTTGCAAATAGGAATGCTTTTCTCGGCAATCTTATTTGATATGGTTAAATGTGAAAAATGACTTAAAAGGATTATTTATAGAGATGTGATTGATCTTTCTAACACAAGAATGATGGCAATCTTCTTGCTGTAAGCTGTTGCTCTGGTTTGCTCCGCTGCTTCAAGTTCTCCTCAAAATGTTTGTATTTCTCTGGGATTATTTCTAAAGACCTTGTTGTGGAGAGTGAATCATCTTATATTCTTCCATCAGTGTTTTTGATTTTTTTTTTGTGAATTCTTTTATGGGTTAACTGAAGTTTGGAAACAGGTTATAGTTGAAGTGATCTTCCTTTTCTGGCATTAGTCCTGCATGCTGACTGGTTCCCTTTCTGGAGTTTAAAAATGAAGTATGCTGATAACAGATTGGATTCGATGGCTCCTATTGGAAGGATCAGGGATTGACTGTAGAAACTGCATTTCCTATGTGGCTTCTAATCCATGCCTGGTGATGCCAACATCGTTGGCGAGTTTCTTTGAGTCGGCCATAGAAGAATCAAATTCTCTTGCCGATTGCTGATTGGGTTAATGGTCATGTATTGCAGTTTATGCTCTGTAAACTGTTTCAAAGACCATTTTATGATATTATATCTGGGGAATGCCCTTATGCTGTGGGTTGATCAGAACACTAATTTGCAAGTTATGTTGCAATTGTATTATAATTAACTCTCTAGACCTGTTAAGTATTCCATATACTTAAAATATGTTTTATTAGTTCCTCTACGTGTGTCTTTTTTCTGATTATTGGTTTAGATTATTTCTTGACCACGGCATTTGGAACTTTATGACCTATCTTTCTATGTTGAAAACAACGATAAAGTCAAATTTAAGCGTGTATAGCTGTAGATTTTTAAACTAAAGGCCGAAAGGGTGGTATTCAACATGTGGCTCTAGCGGGAAAAACTTTGTTATGTGATTGGTTTGACCAATGGATCTAAGTTTGTGAAAAAGAAAGGTATTGAGGATCATTAGCTATCACAGAGGCAGCTATCCAGTTAAATGGAAAGATTATGGCAAACAGTTCTCTTAACTGTTGAGATGTGAATTTGTTTGTGTTAAGTGCTTTGGCTCTACAGAGTCACCAGCGAACGTGTTGCAAGACTTAATTTATATACAATTATAAAAGGTGTACCATCTTTTAAGTGTATTTTGTTGTTCAAATTGTTGTACTGGAAGTTAGATATAATACTACAGGTAGTTAATTGCCGTAATAAAAAATAAAGCTGAGAATTTTGCAACAATGTGAGAGTTCTTGATGAGTTCTAGGTAGATGAGACGTTTATATGGAAAATTTTGTACACAAGATCTGAACTTGGGAAACTCATGTCACAGTTATGAATCCAATAACAGGGTTAGGGGGTTTAGAAGGGGTTGGTGGCAACTGTTGCTTGTGGAAAGTGGGCTCTCGTTCTATGTTGTTATTAAGCTTTAGTAGAATGCTGCGAAATGTCTTGGTGGTTTTGGAGGTTTATATATTTGTTCTGTTATCGGTTTAACTCGAAAAAGTGTGCTAATGGGAGTTCACTTGCATGTTTTTAAAAGCAATCTGGCCATTTTATATGTTTTGATGAGGTAAAGGTTGGTTGTGTACATTTGGGATGCATTAGTTTTCATTGAGGAACATTGTTCTCTAGTTTACTGGGGCTATTGCTGTGGTGTCATATTGTTGTTATCATTCAGGATTGCTAATAAAATGTATTTGATATGTAGATTCTCTCTCTCTCTCCCCACCTCCCCCCAATTTCCCTCACTGTCTTTTTCTCTCTGACTCTCTCTGCCCTCTCCTTCTCTGTCTCTCTGTGCTTCTGGTTCTACTGTGTCAAATGACAGTTGGATTTCTTCTTATCAGACTTAAAAGGCTTGTTTAAAGAAACTCCCATACATTTAAAACATTTCTGCATATTTTGCGTAGGTTGGGTAATAGAAGACAACTTGATGGGTTTTGTATGTAATAGCATATGCAATAGTTGAATATAATTGTAATACCATTTGGAAGGAGATTTTTATTTAGAGAAAGCGCCTGATGGAAAGAGAAAGAGTAGGGAGAGATAATAAGCAGTTTTCATGCTAATTAGATGTCTTCATCGGATCTATAATGTAAAGTGCTCTTTCTTTCATTTTTATAGAGCTTGCTTCGCTATCATTTAATGCATCTGGTTAATCTGAAGATTGAGATGTTCTAAATGAGTTGAACTATTTGCGACCTCTGAGGTGTTCTATTTGTTGGTCTCATGTATTAAGATCAGCGTATATTACTGTTGATTTCCTTGCTAAAGAGGGGTTTTTCCTCCATCTCTAATTGTAAAGGCTCCCTCTTCCTTCTTGTAGTTGTTGTGCCCTGAGGCTTTCAATGAAATTTTCCCTCTCCTAAAAGAACAAAAAACTGCAACTTTTTTTTGGTGACTTGGGGAATGGAGGCTACCAAATGATTTCATTTTCTTGAAAAGTTTAAATGATTTTTTTTTTTTTTTTTTAAACTTAAGCTATAGAACCTAGGAAGCATCTCCACAGTGATTGAGTGCTTATGGATGATTTGCTTGTTGAGGGGTTTATGTATTGTTTCCAAAATTGTGTAGTCCGTGTCTATATTGAGCATCTCCACAGTGATTGAGTTCTTGGGGATGATTTACTTGTTGAGGGGTTTTTGAATTGTTTCCAAAATTGTGTAGTCCGTGTCTTATATTGCTGGAGGTTAAATTTCTGATGACGTGGTATATCTTCCTCTTAAGTTTGTTTAGATATGAATTGCTGAGTAGTTTTTCCAATGATGAGGAGATTGGAGGCTTCATCGATGAGGAATGACTAAGAAAATTACTCAGCAATTGGGTCTTGGGCATTAGCTCAGTGGTCCCATGGGAGTTATTGCTGCGGGAGGTCTTGGGTTCGGGTCTCCACAGCAGCATTGGGAGTAAAACTTGTAATTGGGAGTAAAATGTATTCACTTTCCTCAAAAAAAAATAAAAAATTACTCAGCAATTCATATCTTACCAATGAAGCCAGCACATGTCTGGTGCTACGTACGTATTTTCATAGCTTTTTACACAATTCACAGCTGTCTCCAGGTGGTTTGGCCATGCACTATGTGTTGCGCCTTGTAGGTTGAAGCTTGTTTTCGCTCTGTTATATGCTTTAAAGTTTTTCATTCTCCATTGAAAATCCTTAATTGAGAAAATTAGCCAGCTTACTCAATCTGCTTGATCTGTTGTAACTAGGGAGGTTTGATGGACTTTGGTTTGCTCTCTTATTTTGATTGACTGTACACGACAAATCCTTACCTCAGGTTGGGGTTTGTTGGCCCCTTTTGCTAGCTTGTGATCTTGTGTTACAACATGGCTGGTAGAAGCAGCTCTAGTGATGACAGGAAAGCTGAACCAACTCTTGAGGCCCAATCTTTTGGTTGCCTGCCAGTTTCTGAATTAGTCGATTTTGGGACCTTTTGCTAGGTTATTAATCACCCAATTATTATATATATATCATCTCACAAATAGGTGCCTTAGGTTGCTGGGCATAACTGTTGCTTGCTTAGTCTATAACAAGCATTGACTTTCGTTCTATAAAGACTTGCTGAAATGCTTCTTGTGAAGCTTGATGCCAGCCAATAGTGCCCTATTTTCTGTCAGCCAATAGTGCCCTATTTTCTGTCAGCCAATAGTGCCCTCTTTTCTGTCGGCCAATAGTGCCTCATTTCTGTCAGCCAATAGTGCCTACATGTCTGTGCCATTACTACATACATGTCTGTCAGCCAATTGTGCCCTCATTTCTGTCATCCAATAGTGCCTACATGTCTGTAAGCCAATAGTGCCACCCTGTTATCTCAAATTTGGTCAATCACTCCTTTTAGACCGGCATTTGTAGGAGATGATTGTCAAAATTCAGCTTTGGTGTTTGCTACTTTAGAGTGGAAAGGGGGAAGGTGGTTTGGTGTTGGATAGAATGACTTGTGTCTGTATTTTCTGATTGGGATCTTAGGTTTGGACATTCCATGTATACTGTTGGCTATACATTATTTTTCTTTATCACTTCTCTAATTGTTGATTAGGTTCTTTCAAATGCACTATGATATCTCCAACAACAATTGACATGCATTGAAGCTTTCACGAGTGCCATAACACTGGTGCTTAGTTTTATCCAGTTTTCCTCAACTTGCCATTCTGCCTTTTCGAGCAACCTTTCATGAATTTCCCCCAAACTTGAGTTATTCTCATCTTTATTTCCTTTTTGCAATTTATCAGTCTTCTCTATCTTTTTCTTCTCTGAGGCCAACTTCGCCTTTGATGCGAGACTTCATGATTGCTGAGTTAGAAAGCCCTGATTACTAAACAAAGAGCCCAATGCTCTCATTGAATTTTCTAATGCACGTAGAAATATTTTCCCTTTTCTTTTCAACTTCCCAACCATTCTTTCACTTGCCTGATTTGAAAAGTAGGCTCAAGTTTCACATAGAATAAGCACAAACTATTCGGAAAAATAATAACAAAAAGGAAGTCTCAAATGTTAGGCTAACAATGGTTACCAAGAACTGAGGATAATGGCATTCCATTGGATCTCCAAATCAGCCGACGTATTATGTCTAGATTTAACTATAAAGTGTTGCATGGAGTTGTTCAATCTCAAATTTTATGTGAAGTATGATGTCCTTTTTTTTTTTTTTTCAAATGAAAATGAATTATATCAAAGTTCCAAGGGAAGGAAGGAGACTCTTTTAATAAGGGATTGATGTGAGACTCCTTTAGCAAGAGATTGAACTACTTCAGATATTGGTGCATGATACCAGCAAATTACATGAGATTCAGCCACATAAAATATTTCATTCAAGAATGGGTATGGACTTTGCAGCTTGCTGCCCTAACTAACAATACAGTTGGAATCACGCTCCACATGAAGTGCCCCGGAAGAAGGCAATAAACCTCAGCAGTAGTTGAGTTGGAAAAGCTAATGGGGTTAGCCTATTCCCAACCCTGAAAGGACCATCATAGCGCTAGGAACACAGATTGCCAACTTCTCTAATTTTCTTTGGAGAAGGGGCAGCCCTGCCTTGAGTTCTCCAACCATGAGTTCGAAAGATGTGGGATCTGCATTTTATTCTTCCTTTTTTCAGCTGCATTCATTTGGTTGGCGACCTTTTTGAACTTTTCTAATTTTTTACTTTAGCCGGTGCACTTTCAGAGTTTGATTTTGTTGGGAGGACTTAACTATTATTGGGATGCCTTTTATTTTCATTAAAATTTTCCACCCTTTCCTTAGTGACAACTCTTTCTTTATTATGATGAGAGCTTATTTGAGGAAACAATGTGTAGAATGCGAATAATGGTAATGCAGGTGAGGATCCATCTCTGTCAGATTTATAGAACCGGAAATAGAGTTATACTGTGTGAAACATTGGATGGGAAAAAATCTTCCACAACAGGACTGCAAAGACATACTCTCCTTATTTTAGGAAAGCAATATTTGGAACGTAGAAACCATAAATACAAGACTCAGGCAATTCCTTACAGTAAGGATTGGAGGGATTGGAGGGAAATCCCATCATGAGCAAGTGAGTTGGCCACAGGGTTCTCGGAAAACTAAGTCTAACTAACAACAGAATTAAGAGACCATTATATCTCGAAAAGTAGATGAGTGAGTTCAAGGGGAACTAAATTCTGGCTGCACCGACGAATTCATTATTGGAGCCCTCTTCAACCTGAAGTCTTCCAGAGGCTAGCTTGAACATCCTCATCCGAGGAAGTAGGTAATGGAATTCTGCTGGTGTGGAATACAAAACACCCAAAGGACCAGAGAAGGATATAATGGAATTCACTTCTTCTTTGAAGTCTACACCAAAACCAGCTCTGTCGGGATTGCATTGTGTGGAGTCATTAACATTGAGCTTCAAATGACTTGGGTCTAGCGGCTGCATGGCAACGGAGGCTTGACAGGCCTTGTTGCACGAAGATCATTCAATAACACATACTGCGCCAATGAATTTTCCATTTACTCTGTGCTGTACAAGGGTAAAGCCATTCAACTTAAAATATGCCGATCTAACTGATTTACCTCATCATGAATACAGAGGAGCCACCAAAGAGGCATATAAGTAACAGAAGCTCGATCTCTCCCCCGGATGAACCATATAGCCAAGAGAAACCATGAACCAGAATCGAAGAGGTTGCCCCACCCATAAGAAAATATTTCGTAGTAGCCTCATTAGACCGTACATCTCTTTTGTTATATCTAGATAATAGGCAGGAGCATAAAGTGAAACATTCTGGAGCTACAGAGATAGTTATTAAATTGTTAGCACCACATAAAAACATTCCTCCTAGAGCAGCTGTAATACAAATAACAGAAACTCTGTCATAGCCATGAAAATACAAGTGTACTCTGCAAAAGAGGCATGGAGGTCCAACCAGATGAAACGTTGCCCAAAACGAAATATTGAAATCCAGATAAACTTGGCTTTATTCTTCACTTTCACTGTCCTGAAGATCAGCTTTGTTGTAAAATCTCACTGATTTTAAAAAGAAAAAAGATCAGCTTTGTTACCTATATGTAAAACGAGGTTCACAAAATTAAAAAAAAAAAGAAAAAGAAGTTCAGTATGTTATCATATCGGTTACAGAATTCTCATAAATATATTGATAGATCCTGCAAATAGAGGAAAAAATATCAAATGACCACCTCAAGTAAATGATACTTTCTTACGGAGTGAGATGTGGATTTGTTGAAGAGGCATTTCTTAGCATCTTATCCTAGGTCACAGACCTTCCCACTGCATTACTTTCTTATGAAGTGAGATGTAGATTTGTTGAAAAGGCATTCAATAGCATCTTATCCTCAATCCTCCCCACTGCAATATTCAGACCCTTGTATATCAGTCCTTGTCTGATATGTTGAAGCATAGCTTCGTGGCAGCTTTGAAGGTAATCTTGGTTCAGAAGGTAGGTTTGGTCTGATAGGGGATTGGTGGGAGACATCACCTACTCTGCTTGGTCCTGTTGCTTACTATGCCTCTTTGGAAGCAGATTAGTTCTTTGAAATGTTATGGAGGCAGAATTAGGGGCCCTTCTCAAGGGTTTGAGGCTATATGCTGGCAACAACCTCTTTTTGTTTGATAGAGGTCACTGATGTCTGTAGAGTTGTGTCTGCATGCAAGCTGTTGTCTTGGTGCTTATAATGGACTATCGAGAGCATATAAATGTGTTTGTTTAGATCTTCACACTCTCTTGTGTCTGTTGAATGATACTTGCATGTTAGTACTTGTTTTCTTACTTGTAATGGACCTTCAAGTGCATGTTTGTTTGGTGCCTTCGCTTGCCGTGTTATGGTGGTTTTGTCACAATCGATTCTATAGTTTCAAGCCTTTTCTATCCTTGATAATCTTTGACTCACTTAGCTGATTATTCTCAGCATTTTTCTGCATGTTTCAATCATTTCAGTCATTTATCTGGATGGTCCTTTTGTATCGTGTACAAGATTGGTCCACATAACTGCTTTTAGGGGAGAATTTGGACATTTCTGTTTCTTGAATTTCCAGTTGGGCTTGTGTTCTGAGACTAGCCAACTCCTTGGTTGGCTTGTTGGCTAGGGAAAGGTCCCCCCTTTGAACATTCCCTTGTTATCTTAGGCCCCTCCTAATCTTGTAGTCTTGTTTCTTGGCAGTCTTTAGAAATTTCACTTTCCTTAAAAACAGAAACAGATTACTCCACATGATAGGTTTGCATTGAATGTTTATCATCTTGATGTGCAGCTCTTGCACAATCTTCTACACAAACACGCCTAAGATTTATTGCTTAAGATCAACATCATAATGATCGTCTTATAGACAATTACTTGCTTAACTTGTGCGAGCTTTCTATTAATCAGAAATAGTCACAATACATAGTGTTACACATATGAAAAAGGTCACCTCGCTCCCACCATTCTTTGATTGGTGAAGCGGTGAGTCTTTCTCATGCCTGTTGAAACTAAAGGCATGACACAATGAAACTTTTCTTATACTGGGAACGGAAGCATGTGAATAGACAGCAGCCTGAACTCTAACCCTTATTTGTTTCCCTTGTTATCTTAGGCCCCTCCTAATCTTGTAGTCTTGTTTCTTGGCAGTCTTTAGAAATTTCACTTTCCTTAAAAACAGAAACAGATTACTCCACATGATAGGTTTGCATTGAATGTTTATCATCTTGATGTGCAGCTCTTGCACAATCTTCTACACAAACACGCCTAAGATTTATTGCTTAAGATCAACATCATAATGATCGTCTTATAGACAATTACTTGCTTAACTTGTGCGAGCTTTCTATTAATCAGAAATAGTCACAATACATAGTGTTACACATATGGAAAAGGTCACCTCGCTCCCACCATTCTTTGATTGGTGAAGCGGTGAGTCTTTCTCATGCCTGTTGAAACTAAAGGCATGACACAATGAAACTTTTCTTATACTGGGAACGGAAGCATGTGAATAGACAGCAGCCTGAACTCTAACCCTTATTTGTTTCCCTTGTTATCTTAGGCCCCTCCTAATCTTGTAGTCTTGTTTCTTGGCAGTCTTTAGAAATTTCACTTTCCTTAAAAACAGAAACAGATTACTCCACATGATAGGTTTGCATTGAATGTTTATCATCTTGATGTGCAGCTCTTGCACAATCTTCTACACAAACACGCCTAAGATTTATTGCTTAAGATCAACATCATAATGATCGTCTTATAGACAATTACTTGCTTAACTTGTGCGAGCTTTCTATTAATCAGAAATAGTCACAATACATAGTGTTACACATATGAAAAAGGTCACCTCGCTCCCACCATTCTTTGATTGGTGAAGCGGTGAGTCTTTCTCATGCCTGTTGAAACTAAAGGCATGACACAATGAAACTTTTCTTATACTGGGAACGGAAGCATGTGAATAGACAGCAGCCTGAACTCTAACCCTTATTTGTTTACCAATCATGACTAATATTAAGTGATGAACCCCTACTATAGGTAAGGGAACTTTCTATGCGAGATATTATATCTTTTATGAAAGGTAGGGTAAGTAGGAATGCTACAACCATTAGTTCGTTCATTTAATCCTCTTCTTGGCCAGCTTACCAGCAAAAGAATTGGTGATTTGGGTTGCTTAAGAATTAAAATCATAAAGATGTTTGATTTTATTGGAGTTTGAGAATTTATTTGAATATTGGCAAGTCTTGCAAAATATTATTTCTCTCTCTGCAGTGTTTTGGCAAACTTAAGCTTTGTCATCACGGAGAAAAATATATAATGTGTTCAGGTTTCTATCAGTATAGGGGCATAAAGTGTGAACATCCTAATACTTACTCTTCAAGCTTTAAAAGCATAAAGGTGTATGTATAAAGCTACTCTTAAGTTGGGTGTATGTATAGATCTACTCTTAAGTTGGGTGTACGTATAGAAGGGTTATTTAACGCTAAGAAGGGTGTAGTTTTCTTTTATTTTTCTTTTATTTTTTTGAGGGTTTTCAGAAGTTTATTATGAGAGAATAAAAGAATGCAAAAGAAAAGAGGTCTAAGAATGTGCTTCATACAAGACATACACAATCATATGCAATCAAGGTGAAAACTACAAATAATAAACACTGAATGAAAGAAAATTCTACCACCAAAGGATGCTGTACGGAAATGCCTTGTCCTGCCAAATAAATCTAGCATAGAATTGACAATATTTATTATATGAACAGATTATTCTCAAAAAATTCTATATGAACAGATTATTTTCAGAAAATTTTAAATGAACATATTATTCTCAGAAAACTTGTAAATGAACAGATTGAACCTGTATACACTGGCATATTTTGAGGTCTCATCATATATACTGATATAGCTCCAATTAGTTCTAGGTGTCCAGAGTTTGTTTGGATACTGTTCTGTATGTGAAGAAATTTTAAACTTCTAAATTTCTGGCTTTCAGTTGTTCTTTTCAAGATTTTCTGATAAATGCCTTATATAGATTTAAAAGGTTTGACATAACTGAATCTTTAAAAATAAATTAGAATATCTTGGAAAATCATGTCAACTTCAAGGTTTGGTAGGCTTAGTGGTTTGTTTTCAGAATATTGATTTCACACTCAGACACCATCTTCTCTGGTGAAACTTGGAACCCAAGACATCATATACTAGAAACTTTGTGACCATTCACTTCTTGCTTTTTTTTTTGGGAGGTGTTGCATTTGATATTTGGCAATTAGGTTTTTGCTTGACTTCATCACTTTATTATTATTTGGCAATTATTTTTCTGTTTTATTTGGGGATCTCTTCCAATGGGCATTATGCTCTTCTGTTTTCCTTTCCTATAAATATGATATTGTCATTTTTTAAAGACAAATGCATTAGGCTCTTCTGTTTCCTTTCCTATAAATATGATATTGTCTTTTTTTGAAGACAAATTCAAGTAAAATTTTTTTGTGAAATAATTTGCCTTGAGTATGAATTTGCTACTGTTTTGTAGATTTTGTCTTTATGTATTGCTAGTAAGAAAGAAACATTATATATATATAGAAGGGAAAAGGAATGGATTTGCTTCTGTTTCATATATTTTGTTCATTTCATGTTACTAGTAAAAAAAAAGAAATATTATCTATCTAGAGAAGGATAAAGGATAAAGAAAATCCATTTGTTCTTTTTCTTGTTAATTGCATCTGTCATTGTGTTTTAGCCAGTTCCCCTGGCCCAATTTACTTCTTTTTAGTAAATCCATTTGTTCTCTTTCCAGCAAAAGTTTGTGCTATTTAATATTTTAATTTCATTTTTATATAAAGAAAGGTATTTCTTTAACTGATGTTTTTTTTCTTCTGGTGTCAGCCTTGCATCCATTGCCAGAAAGAGGCCTTTCCATTACGGTACTGTACTCTCTACATTGCTCGAGTTTGATCCTAATTTTGAGGTTCAAAGGGGTGGTCATACCGCAAGTATCCAGTATTCTTTGAGGACTGCTTTTCTAGGTTTCTTGAGGTGTACTCATCCAGCCATGATGGAGGTTTGCTGTTTAGTTTTTTCTGATTGCTTTTCTCTTATGCTTATTTATGGTATGTGGATATGTGAAACATCATCAAATTCTGGTTTGAAATAAATAATCCACTTACCTATTAGTCGGAAGTCTCTGGATACACAGTAACCTTGTCATGGATTATGAAATATTTTTCAGTCACGAGAAAGGTTGATTAGGGTGTTACGAGCAATGAATGCTGGGGATGCAGCCGATCAAGTTATCCGTCAAGTTGATAAAATGTTGAAAAATACTGATCGTGCCTCACGTGATACTCGATTCTTCAAGGTAAGAGATTGTTTGAAGGGAATGGTTTCTGTCATTAATGTTTTCTTACTGTTTTGTATCAAATACTAAGATAAGGATATTGATGATCAGGAGGAACTATCATCGGGTCAAGCACCAGTACCTGGAGAGATAGGCCGGAAGAAAACTATGCTGTCAGAGACTGAAGTTTTTGATAATACTGATGAAATGCCTTCTAAAAGGGCTCGATACACTTTACAAGATGATGTTTCAGTGAATGGAGTTTCTTCGAAGGCACCTTTACCGCAGAATGATTTGACTCCAGCTGAACAAATGATCATGATGATTGGTGCTTTACTGGCAGAGGGAGAAAGAGGATTCCAGTCGCTTGAGATATTAATCTCAACCATACAACCAGATCTAATGGCTGATATTGTTATAGCTAATATGAAACACCTACCACGGAGTCCTCCGCCTTTTTCCGCTAGGCCTGGGAACTTCGCAGTGCCTTCTCAATCTGGGTCTCAAGCTGTTGCCCCACCTGCTATTGCCCAAACAGTTCCACTGCAACCCCCAGGTCCTATATCATCAGGTGCTGTATCTTCTTTGACTTCTACAGGGATGAATACATCAACTTCTGATTTGGCTTCAAATGCTTCAGCTGAGTTAAAGAGAGATCCACGAAGGGTACATTTTTCATCACATATTATCCATTTTACTTTACAAATATACTCTTCTATTCTTGTTTTTAGGCCTTCTTAGACTTTAAAGCATATATTCTCTAGGATCCTCGTCGCTTTGATCCACGCCGTGTTGTTGCGCCCCTTGGAGTACAAATGGGCTCCATAAAATCTGAGGATGCTGGTGACTTGCTATTTGGATCTGATGGTCCATATGATTCAAATGGAGGCCCTTCAGTTTCTGTGGGGATAAAGGTTGAAAAGTTGACTGATTTGGAGGTTCCTCAAAGTCCAGTGCCTCAAGCTGAAAGTCCTTCCTCTGCAGAAAATCTAGAAAGTTATGAAAATTTAAAGGAAGCAGAGTCTTCTATAGATGTCCCTACTGCTGATCGACCACTCTCCTCTGTTCGAGATTTTGATCAAGATGAAGGGGCATCTTCTGTGTCATCAGATGGGACCAGAGCAGATGGTATGGATGCATCAACACCAGAATCTGATCACTATTCTTCACCCACTTCGGGCAACAGTGTTTTTGAAGAGATATCTCAGGATTTGCCGCCCATCCCAGCTTATGTGGAGTTGGCAGAAGACGATCAAAGATCTTCAATCAAGTCAGCAGTTCGGCGAATAGTTGAAGCGTACAAGGAAATTCAAACTGCTGGGTCTTTTGACATGCGGCAGGCATTACTTGCTCGCTTAGTTAAACAGGTAAATATAACAGTCTACTGTTTCCTTTATTTGTTTGCTGCTTTGTCCTTTTGTTTTAAATGAGCTTAAGTTGGCTGAAACAAACCGAACACAAGCATAAAAGACTTTGCTTGAAACCTTTGTTCAAAAGTAGAACATCAACTTACATTCCAGTCCTTTGTAGCAGAATGGCACTGATGATGATGTCGTTGAATTGCTGCAAAAGCATATTATTCTGGACTATCAGCAGCGAAAGGTAAGTTTCCCTGGGACAATTTTCTAAATTCTGGTCTACTTGGGGTCTTCCCTCTTTGATTAGTAAAATATTTAACTATCTAAAAGATGATGCTTAATGTTATCGAGGGATTTTCAGGAAGATGGAAAAGGAATCCTATCAAGAATTTTGTAAAAAAAAATTGGAGAATATCCTTAGGTTTTTGAGGTTGCACATATTGAGAATCATAAAAGTATCAATCTGATCTAGGCTATAATCCATTTTGTTTCCCAAGTTTGTTGATCAAGGGTTGAACACAAGGAATCATGAGTGATGAACCAATTCCCAAGTCTGTTAATCGAGGGTTGAACACAAGGAACCATGAGTGACGGACCAATATAAGAAAGTGATTTCTTTCTGTAATCTGGAGACCTAATGTTGCCGTCACAAGAGTTACAAAACCTTATGGGCAGCTTAATATTCATTTGGAGCACAGCCTTACATATCCAAATCCTACAATTACAAAACTTACAATTACCTTTTTCCAAAAAAAAAAAACTTACAAACAATTACGAAGCCTTACAATTACAGAGCCCTAACAAATAAAGAGTAGAGTTTGATTTGAAAGGCAACTTAAAGGGCTTTTGAATTAACTGATCAAGTGGATACAAAAGGAATTCAAGTTCACATTGGAGGGCATATTGATGGGAAAGAAATTGTACATGTTAAATGGGTCAGAGAGGGTAGAGTTCCCCTACAAACCATTCAAGCTGAAATTGATCATGTTTCTACACAGTTAAAACTACCTTTGGGTATTAGACATTAAGATTTGGATGTTTGTGGATGAGCAATAATGGACCTTTCATTTCTTTGCACTCTATCTAGCTTCCTGATAGTGTGGGGGTTGTTTGCATGGTTGTGTGTCTCACACTTGGGAACTGACTTGTATTCCTAAAATCTGAGTTGGGATGGGTTAAACTCCGTGATCGGCCAGTGTTGTAGCCGTTAAGTCCCTTTGTAGAAGGGACAAGTCTACCTCTACATAACTTGGAAAAGCGAAAATCGGAGTTGATTGGGCTGAATACAATCGTGATTGTGTGACAAGATTTTTTTTTGAGGAAGGCGAGTACTTTTTACTCCCAATGCAGTTGTGGAGACCTGAACCCAAGACTTCCCACAGAAATAACTCCCCTGGGAATATTGAGTTACTGCCCAGGACCATGTGTGACAAGATTTTGTCCCATATAGATAAATGAGTAAAAGTAATCCTGGCTTATTAGTAGGTAAGAGTCTTCGTAACCTCGGTTAGTCATTTTGTAACAGACCTCGAACTCAACTTTACTTTATTAAATGCATGGTTGGTTTATTAATTCCTATGCTATTGGTAGGAATAGTAATAGGTAAATTAATAAATTCATAGTCAGTATATAATATCTTGTGTTTTTTCTTTATGTATTAATGTTAATGCTGGTTTGATCTTATTATAAGTTTGGCTAATCTTTTTCATTTCCTCTATGCAATATGCTAGGTTCTTATGGAATAATTTTGACTGTTCATGGGTTTGTTTCACTGTTTATTTGAATAAGTTAATATGTAGTTCTCTCTGCAGGGTCATGAGCTTGCTATGGAGGTTTTATATCACCTTTACAGTCTCATGATATCTGAATCGGATAAACACGCAGCTGTACTGTATGAGAAGTTCCTTTTAGCCGTGGTACACATTTATGCAAACTCCAACGTTTTTTAACACGAAAAGTACAATCAGTTTGCTTATGATTTAGACTGTTATTTTGATGTAGGCAACATCTTTGCGAGATTCGTTACCTGCCTCAGATAAATCTTTTAGCAGGCTCCTTGGTGAAGTTCCACTTCTACCTGATTCTGCGTTAAAATTGATAGAAGATCTTTGTCGCTCAGACTCTTATGACAAAGATGTACGTGAAGGCGATCGTGTTACTCAAGGCCTTGGTGCTGTGTGGAGCTTGATTTTAGGACGACCAACCATTCGACAGTCTTGCTTAGATATAGCGCTGAAAGTATTTTTCTATCTCTCTCTCATTTTCTCTCTTCTTTTCAAATTCATAATTAGTTTCATTTTGTTGTCCCACGTTAAGCTGTGATGGAAGTTTTAAGTTTGCAGACACCTTGTGGTGATGCAATTGGCTTTCATCTCATGTTATGTCAGTGGTTCAGATTGTTGATCTGGGTGGGATGACAGTCAAATCAATGTTATGGTTGAAAAATTGTTGATATTTGTCTTTGAATGGCAGTGCTCTATTCATTCTCAAGACGATGTTCGGGCAAAGGCTATTCGACTGGTTTGGAGTCTCTACTTCAGATATCTCTTGTAACAGCAATCGGCTGACTTTTGGTCTATTTTTTGTGGTTGGCTCATGCTATTCTTTGCTTGCGATGTTTTACATAGGTGGCGAACAAACTATACTTTCTGGCTTATGCATCTCAAGATATTGAGCAATTTGCAACAGATATGCTGTTATCGGTGGTTGAATCCCAGACTTCTGATCAAGAGCCTAGAAGTGAAGGAAATGTATGGGATCACTTGTTTTTTGTCTATTACTGCCATGATTAAGTTTGCATGGTTTTGTATAGGCTTTCATGGTGAATTTGGCTATTGAATTGAGGTCAAGAATTAGAATTTGCTGAGGATTTCTTGTGGACTTCTCAGTTCCCTTTTCATTTTTTGACAGATTGGAAGTGAGGAAACATCTGTGAGTGGCTCACAAAATTCAGATGCCAGAGCTCCTGAAGGTGATTCCATAAAAGAAGTCCGGCCTTCATCACAAACAAATTCAAATGTATCTTTGTCTCAGGCTCAAAGGCGCATGTCCCTCTTTTTTGCTCTGTGTACCAAGGTCTCTGTTTATCTTTTCTCATGAGCTGAAAATTTGCTGGTTGCATATTCCTTTTAGCATGTTGAGTTTGTGCTGATCATTTTTCTCCCTTCACAGAAGCCTTCCCTTCTAAAACTTGTGTTCAACATGTACGGACGGGCTCCAAAGACTGTCAAGCAGGTTTGACTCTCGTTGAATATTGTTCAGAAGGGTTTGCTGATTTACCTTTTTTTGTGTGGGGGTAAGTTGAAGGTTTGCCTTTCTTGCCTAACTTTTTGCTGCTGCAGGCTATTAATCGTCATATACCTGTTCTTGTGCGTACACTGGGGTCATCCTATAATGAGCTGCTGCATATAATCTCTGATCCGCCACAAGGCAGTGAGAATCTTTTAATGCTGGTACTGGTCTTTACTTTGATATCACTCTTCGCCTGTCTTTCTTTGTTTATGATATTCTTTTATGAAAAGGATCATTTTAGTTATGATTATTCTGTAATAATCAGTGGCTTATCTTTTTATCAGGTTTTGCAAACTTTGACTGAAGAAACAACTCCTGCAGCTGATTTGGTTTCTACGGTTAAACATTTATATGAAACAAAATTAAAGGTTCAACTCAGTTAGATGGTTGTTTTTATCTCTTTGAATTCCTTTGCTTGTTAGTCAGGTCTGATGGTTGCTTTGTGTCTTTCTCAGGATGCAGCAATTCTTATTCCTATGCTGTCTTCACTTTCTAAAGATGAGGTCTTTACAATTTCCTACCAGTTTTTATGAAACATTTATTTATTACTTAACAGGATGGCAAATATCACAGTATCTCACTAAAAATGATGCTTTATTATTAATTATGCAGTGATTTCTTTAGTGTTTTAATGGTTGGTTGGCGATTCTGCACTGTACTAATGTTTTGCAACTACTTTCATTTACGCAGGTTTTACCCATTTTCCCTCGGCTAGTTGGTCTTCCATTAGAGAAGTTTCAGGCTGCACTAGCTCGTATTTTACAGGTATAGCTATATAGACAAAATTACAAAGAAAGAAAAGGTTACATGGAGTATATTTCCATTTTCAATGCAAGAAGGTCAATTAGTAGTGTTTGGAAAAAGAGAGTCACAATGAGTTTACCATATTGAAGGGATTGGGTAATTCCAACTACTAAAGTAGTGCACCTGGTTCATGTGCTTTAAAAGTCTCAAACAACTGAAGATAAACGTAAAAAATATCTCTCAATTGTAAAATGCATGCATGATCTGAATATTATTTTCATATGTCTGACAGGGCTCAGCTCACACTGGTCCAGCATTAACACCTGCAGAAGTTTTGGTTGCTATTCATGATATTAATCCTGAGAAAGATGGAATTCCACTCAAGAAGGTATGTGGTTCTTTGATAGACCCCTTGCCCTCTACTATGTAAAGAAAGAAACAAAGGAATAATGCAAAGATTATGTACCTTGCTACCAAAGAATAACCAGAGCTCCAGCTCCTCCTTAGAACTCCTTAATTCCTTCCTACCGTATCCCGTCTCCTCTCTGGTTTATTCTTTCTTCCTACTACACTACCACGTGTCCGTCTTTCATTAGCCTACTAACCATTATGTTGGGAGTCCTTATCACAACTCCCCCATTGGTTTCCACTCCCTTGTTTCTTCTATAATACACCTGTAGTATAGGTGGTTTGGCTGTTAGTTGGCCTCCTGGTGGTCCCCTTGCTGTCATGTCCCTAACAATACCTCCCTTCCCAACATTAGCCTTCTCCTCAAGGCTAAATGAAGGAAACTGGAGAATGAAATCGTCATAATCCATCCAAGAAGCTTCCTCTTTTGGCTTAGCTTTCCATTGGATCAAAACCTGTCGAACTAGCTGGTCTCCCCGGGTTACACTACGAGATGCCAATATAGCTACAGGCTCAAATGAAGGTAAGTTTCACCAGCCAATGATTCAGGTAGGGAGGGTTGTACCTGCGATACACCTTCTGCCCTTTTCAACTGGGAGGCATGAAAAATAGGATGGATACGGGATTCCCTTGGAAGGTCCAATCTATAGGCAACCGCACCTATCCATTGGAGTATCTTGAATGGACCATAAAACCGAGCAGCCAATTTCTGATTTACCCTGTGAGACACCGAATGTGGGCAATGTGGGCGAAGTTTGATGTAAACCCACTCTCCTTCCTGGAATGAAACATCCTTCCAGTGTGCATTGGCAAACTTGGCCATGCAAGTCTGAGCTCGCTGTAAATTATGTTTCAGCTGACGTAAGGCTTCATCTCGATCAAGTAACTTGTGAGCGACAGTTTCCATCGTTGTCTCTCCCAATACAAAACAAGCTAGAGTGGGGGGTGGGCGACCATACACTAAACGAAGCGGAGTTGTGTTGGCTGAGACATGGTAAGTCGTATTGTACCAGTACTTTGCCCATTGAATCCAATCCATCCATGTTCGTGGTTGCTCTATGGCAAAACATCAGAGATATGTCTATAAACAGTGATTCAATACCTCCATCTGGCCGTCAGTCTCGGGATGATAGGAAGAACTCATCCTTAGTTGGGTCCCTTGAAGCTGAAAAATTCTGTCCAAAAGTTGCTAATGAATGTGGTGTCACGGTCACTGACGATAGATTTGGGGACTCCATGTAAGCGAACCACCTCCCGGGCGAACAACTCTGCCATAGAACAGGCCGAGTAGGGATGCTTGAGCCATAAAAAGTGATCATTCTTAGTCAATTTATCCACCACCACAAATATAGAATCATACCCCCTTGAGCACGGAAACTCAGTAATAAAGTCCATGGAAATGTCTTCCCACACCACTTCTGGAATTTGCAGTGGTTGTAAAAAACCCGCAGGGGAAGTAGTCTGGCACTCTTGTCTCTGATATAGAGCATTCGGCTACATGTCTATAAATATCTCTTTTCATGCCATGCCAATAGACATTTGCTGCAAGACGTCGGTCGGTACGATAAGCACCGGAGTGGCCTCCCGACGGTGCGTTATGGAACTCTGATAGGAGAAGAGGGACCTAATTGGAAGTGGCTGAAATTACTACCCGATCTTTATAAAACAGCTGACCATGTGAAAGTGTAAAGCATAACACGCTGTCGGGATTTGCAGTCAATCGCTGGAGAACCAACTAAACATTTGTTCGTATATCGTGTTGCAAATGCTCGACATCAATCCATTGTGGTCATGATATGGCAAATAAAGTGCTATCTTCATACACACGGGATAAGGCATCGACTGCGTGGTTCTCCACCCCGAGTTTGTAGACAATGTTAAAATCGTAGCCCATTAACTTGGCTAACCAGTTTTGTTGATCCGGAGTAGTGATGTGTTGCTGTAGAAGAAACCGTAACTTCTTTGATCGGTTAAAACCTTGAATCGTTTGCCTAGTAAGTAAGGCCGCTAGTGCTGTATAGCCAAAACCAAACCCATTAGCTCCTTCTCATAAGTGGATTTGGCGAGAGCTCCTTCTCATAAGTGGATTTGGCGAGGGCTCTTTCTCCCAAGGCTTTACTGAAGAACGCAATGGGTTTTTTGTCCTGCATAAGTACCGCCCCCAACCCTCAGTCAGATGCGTCACACTATTGTGAACTCTTTAGTAAAGTGGGGTTAGACTAATGACGGAGCTGAAGTCGTAACTGTTTTGAGGCATGAAAGTGCCTCTTGAGCTTCAGTCCCCCTAGTGAAATTGTCTTTTTTTAGTAATTCTGTCAGAGGGTGAACTATCTTACCATAATCTCAGATGAACCGTTGATAGTAACAGGTCAAACCAAGAAACCCTCGCACTACCTTCGGAGTAGATGGAATGGGCCACTCCAACACACTTTGTACCTTTTTTGGATACACAACTACCTCGGAATGGAAGATAATATACCCCAAGTATTCAACCGAACTCTGCCCAAAGTGACATTTGTTTCTGTTTGCTACAAAACTGTGTCGGGATAATGTCTCCATAACTGTAGCTAGATGTTGAAGATGGTCAGGCCACATGATGTTGTACACAAGTATGTCATCAAAGAAAACTAGTACAAAACGACTTAAATATGGACGAAATGTATCATTCATAGTTGCTTGAAAGGTAGACGGTGCATTTATGAGCCAAAGGGCATCACCAAAATTTCGTAATGACCTTGGTGCTTTCGGAAAGCTGTTTTGGGACGTCCTCTGAACGAATTCGAATTTGTTGATAATCAGACCGTAAATCAACCTTTGAAAATTTTTTTGCACCATGTAATTCATCTAATAATTCCTCAATTACAGGGATGGGTTACTTGTCTGGAACGGTGACGACGTTCAATGCTCTGTAATGGACAAAATCTCCAACACCCATCATTTTTTCGAACCAAAATTACTAGGCTCGAATACGATTTGCAACTCGTTTGAGTGACTCTGGCTGCGAGCATTTTAGCAACTAAGCACTCAATCTCATCATTCTGTGCATGGGCATATCGATTGGGTCGCACATTTACCAGACCCTCTCCTTTCTTAATGACAATGGTGTGATCAGTCGATCGGGCCGGTGGAAGACTGCGAGGCTCATCAAAGACATTCTCCTATTTGTGGAGAATAAGCTGCAGCTGAGATTTCTGGTCAGCCGGGTAGCCAAACAATTCCCCCATACTCAACGTCGAAAGTTTTCATAAGTGACTTGAGGGATACCGGAGTGCTGGATAGAGAGGGGTCCCCATGTACAATAACCTCTTTCCCACAGTGCGCAAAGTTCATATACATTTTCTTACAATCGACACGTATTTCTCCCAACTTCTCCAACTAGGCGACCCCCAAAATGAGATCAACCCCCCCTAAATCAAAAGGGTAGCAGTCTGTCTTGATCTCGATTTCCCTCATACCAACCATCAATTGCTTGCAGATTCTTTTAGAGAGCACTCTATGACCATCCCCCAAGTGCACACCGAACTCTGGAGTGTCACTCACCTTCAAATTGCGCTTGTGTACCACTGTTTATGACAAGAAATTGTGGGTAGCGCCACTATCGACCAGCATACGAATCGTTTCACCGTTCAAAACTCTAAATAATTTAATGGTTCTTGGCCTCGACAAACCTCCTACAGAATAGAGTGACAAATCCATCCGATTAGTAGTCATATTACCAATTTCCTCTACAACTAATGCGTCTTCCTCTTTCAGCCTGCAGAAATCAAAATTAAGTCATCTTCCGCCACTATAATCACCCGTAATGACTTATTGGAGCATTGGTGAAGGGGGTGGAAAGGTTCATCACGCCGGACGTAGAGTCCTTTTGCCTTATTCTCTAAAAGCTCCGGGTAGGGGTGGGCATCGGGTCTAGTTTTCCGAGTAACCCGACCCGACCCAAAAAACCCGGGTTTGGATTCCCAAATCCAACCCGCGGTTCAGGTTGGGGTTTGAAAATCCAAACCCGACCTCGGGTCGGGTCGGGTTCTGGTTTACCTAAACCCGACCCACGGGTTTTTATTTTTATTTTTTAATATATTTTTTCTTGATTTGCTTAAAATATATATATATATATATATTTTCAAAAAATAAATCAGGTTTTTCGGGTTGGGTTTTGGTTTTGGTTGGGTCGGGTGGGGTTTGTAAAATTGTAGTTCGGGTCGGGTTTGGGTTCCAGTTTTAAAACCCGTGCGGGTTTTTCACGGTTCAGGTTTCGGGTATATAAGTTGGGTCAAGTTCGGGTTTTCAAAAACCAGACCCAAACCCAACCCGTGCCCACCCCTAGCTTTGGGTAGGAAACATATTTGCTTCCCTTGGTGCCTCTGGCTGATGTTTCCGCGCCCGTACTCAGCGATTGTAGGTGCCGCTGGTGCTGAGGAAGACGAACCAGTCGACAAATGGGGGGGAGAAGGATTCCCGACGTTGCGGGTAGGGACACGAACCATTGGGGTCTGTCTCCTCTACCGGTTATGTAACCGAACGTAGAGTCCTTTTGCTTTATTCTCTAAAAGCTCTGGGTAGGGGTGGGCTTCGGGTCGGGTTTTTCGGGTAACCTGACCTGACCCGAAAAACCTGGGTTTGGATTCCCAAATCCAACCTGCGGTTCGGGTTCGGATTTGAAAATCCAAACTCGACCTCGGGTCGGGTCGGGTTCGGGTTTACCCAAACCTGACCCGAGGGTTTTAATTTTTATTTTTTAAATATATTTTTTCTTGAATTATTTAAAAAATATATAAAAAAATAGGGTTGTTTGGGTCGGGTTCGGGTTTTGCCAAAACTGTCGGGTTTTGGTCGGGTCAGGTGCGGGTGCGGGTTTGTAAAATTGTAGTTTGGGTCGGGTTTGGGTTCCAGTTTTAAAACCCGTGCGGGTTTTTCATGGGTTTGGGTTTCGGGTATATAAGTCGGGTCGGGTTCAGGTTTTCAGAAACCCAACACAAACCCTGACCTGTGCCCACCCCTAGCTCTGGGTAGGAAACATATTTGCTTCCCCTGGTGCCTCTGGCTAATGTTCCGCGCCTGTACCCAGCGGTTGTAGGGTCTGTCTCCTCTACCGGTTATGTAACCAGACGTAGAGTCCTTTTGCCTTATTCTCTAAAAGCTCTGGGTAGGGGCATTGGGTCGGGTTTTTCGGGTAACCCGACCCGACCCGAAAAACCTGGGTTTGGATTCCCAAATCCAACTAGCGGTTCGGGTTCGGGTTTGAAAATCCTAACCCGACCTCGGGTCTTGTGACTTTTTATTTTTATTTTTTAATATTTTTTTCTTGATTTATTTAATATATATATATATATATATATATAGGGACTTGATCAAGTCGCGCTCAACCCCTTTGAGCCGTCCGATCAAATCCCTTCTCATCTTACGGTGGTAATATAACATAATAGAAATTTATTATAATTACAAAAATACCACCGATCTCATTCTCTTCCATCGGTGGGCGACGGGAACGGCCTCCGGAGCGTGCTGGGACTAGTCATCCTCTACGGTTCCTTCGTGAAGAAGAAATGGGCGGTCAACTCAGCGTTCATGGCGTTGTACGCCTTCGCCGCCGTCCTTGTCTGGCGGCGGGTCGGTGGGGGCTACCAGATGTCGCCGGGAAGAAGATGGTCCACTTCTTGCGCCCGCCCGGCGTCCGCCCTCTACCAGGCCTTCGCTGGACTCTTCCCCTTCGCCACCATGGTCTTCTTCCGGTTACGCCCGCCTTCACGCTCATCCTCATTGTCGGGGCTCTCCTTGGGAGGATGAACTTCCATGCCTGGATGCTCTTCGTCCCCTTGTGGCTCACCTTCTCTTACACCATCGGAGCTTTCAGTCTCAGGTGCCTCGATGGGTTCCTCTTCAAGGCCAGCGTCATGGATTACTCCGTCGGATACGTCATCCACCTCTCCTCCTGCGTCGCCAGTTTCACCGCCGCTTGCTGGATATATATATAACTTCAAAAATCAAAGTTGGGAAAAAAACAGAGTATGAAGAAAAAAAACAAATTAGGAATAAACAGAGTAGAAAGCTTAGGAGTACTAAATTGATTAATAATTTGGTTGTTGAAAACGAAACGATGTAGGTAGGGCCGAGGCTGAACAAGGACAGGGAGAGGTTCCCGCCGAACAATATCCTACTGATGCTCGTAGGCGTCGGCCTGCTTTGGATGGGGCGGGGTGGACTGGTTTCAACGGGAGAGATCCTTCCAGCGAATATCGACGCCTCTTTGGCCGTTCTCAACACCCACGCGCCCAAGCCGACGAGCCTCCTCGTCGTCTTTTTTGGACATCCTCTTCTTGGAAACCCTCTCACATCGGTGTCGTTCAGGGCATGATCACCGCCCTCGTCACATCACTCCCGCCCGGTGTAATTAAAATCAAACGTAAAACGAAACGGGTATATATTAATCGAAATCGGCGAAAATGGGAATTAATCGATGGAGGATGGGTATACATGTATTATTATTCAGGGCTGGTGCAGGGTTGGGGCGATTCGATGGGTGTGATGTCCGTGAGCGTGCCATGTTCACGATGATGGTTTTACACGGGAAGATCAAGTTCCCCGATGCGGTGGATCTACACGATGGCGGTGTTCCACACCCATGCAAAGGGCCAGCCCGGGCGGGATCCCGACGGGGTTCTTCGGAGCCGAGGCTGAACGCCTCTTCTCTCGACGACCCCCCCAAGTACATCGGCCTTGCATACGGACTCGGATGGTCGGTCGGTGGTGCCCGTGTTTGGCGGATGGGTCTCCAACTTGGGGATCCTCTACTCGTGGGGCGGTGTGTATGAGGGGTCCGCCGATGGAAGAGAATGAGGTCGGTGGTATTTTGTAATTATAATAAAACTATGTTATGTTATATTACCACCGTAAGATGAGAAGGGATTTGATCGGACGGCTCAAGGGGTTGAGCGCATTCTTAAGCACATATACGACTTGGCGCACCTGATCAAGTCCGTATATATATATATATATATATATATATATATATATATATATATATAAATTGGGTTTTTGGGTCGGGTTTGGGTTCCAGTTTTAAAACCCGTGCGGGTTTTTCACGGGTTTGGGTTTCAGGTATATAAGTCGGGTCGGGTTCGGGTTTTCAGAAACCCGACCCGTGCCCACCCCTAGCTCTAGGTAGGAAACATATTTGCTTCCCATGGTGCCTCTGGCTGATGTTCCGCGCCCGTACCCAGCGGTTGTAGGTGTCGCTGGTGCTGAGGAAGACGAACCAGTTGACAAATGGGGGGTAGAAGGATTCCCGATGTTGCGGGTAGGGACGCGGACTATTGGGGTCTGTCTCCTCTACCGGTTATGTAACTGAACCCCGCAGCTTCAAAAAAAGTCCCACTTAAGTCCCAACCTTATTTCCCCCAATATGTCCTGCTCTTCCCCCAAAATTAGCTGCCTCCCGTCAAAACGAAGTAGGGGTTCCTAACTCCCCCGAGATTTCCTCCTCCAAATGGTGAGCCAAGTCTATCGCCTTGCAGATTTCATCTGGTTTGTGCACCCTAATCTTCCGTTTAATGTCATCCTTCATTCTGTTGAGAAAATAACAAAGCACCTGAGCCTCGGGGAGATCTGCTACCTGCGCCATCAAGCTCTCAAAGTCTTCCACATAAGCTTCGATGGTCGTTTCCTGCCAGAGAGCAGCCAATCACTCAAATGGGTTTACTGCTTTCCTTCCACAATAGCGCCTGAGAATTTCGGTCTTCAATTTCTCCCATGTGAGATCTGGAATACGTTTTCTCAGGCATCTAAACCAATGGGTTGCTCCTCCCTCCATACTCACGAACGCCAATTGCACCTTAATTTCTTCATTGATGGACTGAACCTCATAGTACTTGTCAGCGCGGGATATCCATCCCTCCGGGTCAAAACCATTGGAGCTTGGCAATTCAACTCTGCTTCATGGCCATCCGAAACTTGTCCAGCGGCGAATCACGAGTTTCCAGTTGCTGAATTCTTGGAGAGGTGTTCGTCACAATCCTTGAACTACTTGCTCCCGGCGTGATTTCTTTTTCAAGAGATATCGGCTGCTTCTGCCAGAGCAACTCTCCCATCAACGACTTCAGTTCATCAATCGTCTCCATCCATTGTTGCATTTCCTTCATTGAAGAAGCCAGGGGTTGCACTTGGGCCTGGGACTGTTCTCCTTCCTATCTCTCTAACCCCTCCACTTTACTCTCAATAACATTCATCTTTGCCATTTCTCCGCCCCGTTGACTCTGGCAGGTTGGACCAACTGATAGACCCCTTGCTTTTACCTCTACTATGTAAAGAAAGAAACAGAGGAATAACGCAGAGACTGTGTACCTTGCTGCCAAAGAATAACCAGAGCTCCAGCTCCTCCTTAGAATTTCCTTAATTCCTTCCTACCGTATCCCATCTCCTCTCTGATTATTCTTTCTTCCTACTCCTACACTACACGTGTCTGTCTTTCATTAGCCTACTGACCATTCTGTTGGGAGTCCTTATCATGCCTCCCCCCTTGGTTTCCCACTTCTTTCTTGTTTCTTCAGTAATACACCTGTAGTATAGGTGGTTTGCCAGTTAGTTGGCCTCCTGGTGGTCCCCTTGCTGTCATGTCCCTAACAATCTTACTGTATGATATTCAGAACCTGTTTCCTGCTTTTTTCTCAGGCTTAATCAACTGCGGCTTTTCTTATGAACAAATAAAAAAAAAAAATTCTAGCCATTATATTTATAGTAATCCGCTTATTTTTCCTTAATGGATAGCATCAACCAAAGCTAAAAATTGTGTGAGTATGTGCATGTTTCGATGAGGATGTGTGTTTATATATATGGTGTTCTGATGCCTGTGAAGCTATTCAGTTTTCTTCTTTTGTTGACATTAATCGGAATTAAGGCAAGCAATTGAAAGGTTGGTATTTTTGCAGATAACTGATGCTTGTTCAGCTTGTTTTGAGCAACGCACTGTTTTTACTCAGCAGGTCTTGGCGAAATCGTTGAACCAGCTGGTAAGATAATATTAATGTTAAGTGGATGTAACATGACTGCTGATTTTAGGGAGTCTCCATATCCTTTTTTCACACTTCAGGAGTCCTCTGGTGTGTTCGTTCAATATTTTTCTGTTAATTTCTTAATTTGATTGAATGTGCACCGACACATTCAAAATTGTGGTGGTACAGCATTCAGGTGTTACCTAATTCCTTTTGTTCCATCTTATTATATTTGTGCAGGTTGATCAGAGTCCGTTGCCTTTATTATTCATGAGAACAGTTATTCAAGCAGTGGATGCATTTCCAGCTTTGGTAATCTCTCTTTCTCATAAGTTTTTGAGGATTTTCTTATGTTCCGTGCTAAGAATAGTCCCATATGAATCTAGTATTTATAAATCCTGTGCTTACTAATTGGGATCAGGCTTCCTAGCTCTGACTAGTTATTCATCGTCGTAATTTTAACTTACTATTAGACTGGAAAAAAAGCCTACATGTACGAGCTGTAGAGAGATTGCAAGTGAGAGGGAGTTTTAAGAATAGTTCCACAGGGATCTATTGTTAGATAAATTTGTGAGGGAGATGGCTCCTTGCATTGTGTATTTGGATGAATCTCAACCTGACAATGGCATTTTGTTGGTGAGTTAACTACAAATTGTTGGTGTTCAAAAGCAATCTTTGCTCTATTAAAACTTCTTTATCAAGTTTATAATCATTCCAAAGTAGAAAAGTACCCTCACCCTTTGGTGCGGATGTATTTCTTTCTAATGTTCTTGTAACTTTTTCTCTCTTTACTTCAAGCTTGCCACCTTTACTAAAAAGGAAAGATGTCTTGAAAGTATTAGTATGGCAATAAGTTTTATTAGGAATAACTTTGGGAAATTAGTCTACGTGAAGAGTAAGTTGGGATTGCCTCTTCCAGTTTGTGGTGTTCTGTGAAGGTAGAAGACAACCAAGATGAGTGGAGCAATATTGATGGATGATATTTTGATATGATCTTAATGGATTGCTACTTATAACACAACATTATGGACTATTTTAATCTTTTATGCCCTTGGGATTTTCTAATTTTTGTAGAAAAGGCATTTTTATTAGGCAGATAAAAAAAAGAAGTGGCACTTACTACAAGAGATTGGAGGGAAACCCTTATCAAGCAGGTCCGCATTTGAATTAGTAGATCTGGGAATATAAATCCAAGAATTGTCCACATCCCTAGACAAATAGATAAATCTCAAAAAAAAAAAAAAAAAAAAAGCCAAAGAGGAGACGTGAGACCCTTGTACCATCTGATGACATTATCAGAGTGACCTTCAACAAAGACAGCCCAAGAATTTAGTTTTAGAAATCCTCAAATCCGTTCAATACCCCAAAGGCTTTGGCAGATGATGGATCAGAACTTCCAATGGGACCTGCAAAAGATCACAACACCAGGCTTTCATGGTTACAAAAGAAACCACCAAAAGCCTGAGGGACCTGGATTACCCTAGAAGCATCCGTCATAGTTCAACTTGATGGACTCACGTGGTTGTCAGAACTAGGCCACAACGAGCCTATGCAAACCAGCTATCTAAGCCACTCAGGTCCACTACCCTCAACATTATTCCAATTTTTTTTAATTTTATATTTAAATTTTAAATTTTACAATTTTTTATTTTTATTTTTTATTTTTGTTTGAAATTCAGTTCTGTTGCCACTAGAGTTCACCAATTAACTTCGCTATTTGAAGTGCTTCCTTTTGAAGTTGTGCCCCTTTTATTGATGCTTCTTGATAATACTTTCTGCAATTTTTGGTGTATATGGAAGATACTCATTTTCATTCTTGATGATTATGTTTCAGGTTGACTTTGTTATGGAAATACTCTCCAAGCTTGTAACCAAGCAGGTAGATTTGTACTTTTTCCTTTTTTTCGTAGGTACTTAAAGTTGGAAATCCCAAGAAGTTTCATTCTCGTGCTCTAGTTGTTTAAGTTGTACAACTGCCGTTCCAGTTCTCATCTATTTAGTTCTTAGATGGCTTTTAAATAAAAAAATTAAATGGTTCCTAAATAGAACTTTATGAAGGAAGATGATTTGGCACCCGAAGCTCGGTGTCCATTTAATTTGAAACTTTCTTGTAGATCTGGAGGATGCCAAAGCTATGGGTTGGTTTTCTGAAATGTGCTGCACAGACTGCACCTCACTCTTTTAGTGTGCTGCTACAGGTATAAGTTTCCTGAATGAGTTGCAGCTGAAATCCTCGACTATTGGGTGTAGTGCTTAATTATTCTTAAAATTAAGGCTTAGTGGAAAGAATTGTTCATTCATTCAAATATCTGCTTTGTTCACGCAGTTGCCTCCTCCTCAACTGGAAAGTGCCTTGAGTCGACATGCTAACCTTAGAGTCTCACTTGCTGCCTATGCTGACCAGCCAAACGTTAAAGCATCCCTACCTAGGTATGTTCTTGAATGTTACTGTCCCCGGTGCTCTCTCTCTGTGTCCCTCCCTCTCTCCCCCTCCCTCTCTCCCCGTCCCTCTCTCTCTCCCCCTCCCTCTCTCCCCGTCCCCCTCTCCTCTCCCCTCCTCCTGTCCTCCCGTCCTCCTCCACCCTCCCTGTCCTCCTGTCCCCCTGTCCCTCCCTCCTCCCTGTCCCTTAAAATAAAAATAAATAATAAAAAAAAAATCCTAAAAATAAAAATAAAATTAAAAATAAATAATTAAAAAGTAAAATAAATTAAAATAAAAAAGTAAAAAAAAATGTAAAAGTTAAAATAAAAATAAAAATATTAAAAAAATATAAATAATGAAAAATAATATTAAAAAAAAAATAATGATAAAAAAATAATATAAAAATAAAATAAAATAAAAAAATAATGAAAAAAAATAAAATAATATTAAAAATAAAAATAAATAAAAAAAAATAAAAAAAGTAAAAAAAAAATAAGTAAATAAAATAAATAAAATTAATAAAAATAATAATAATAAATAAATATGTAAAAAAAAAATAATAAAAAAATAATAAATAAAATATTAAAAGTAAAATAAATAATAAAAAAGTAAAAATAAATATTAAAAATAAAAAATAATAAGTAAAATAAAAATAAAAAGTAAATAATAAAATAAAATAATAAAAAAAAAAATATTAAAATAAATAAATTCGTGAAAAATAAAAATAAAAAAGTAAAATAATAAATAAATAGTATTAAATAAAATAATAAAAAAATAAAATAAAATAAAAAATATGTAAAAATAATATTAAAAGTAAAAAATAAAAAATAAAATAATAAAAATAAATAATAGTAAAATAAAAAAAAATAAAAATAAAAAATAAAAAATAAAAATAATAGTAAAAATAAAAAAATATTAAAATAAAATAATAAAAAATAAAAAATAAAAATAGTAAAAAAAATATTAAATAAAAATAAATAAAAAATAAAAAATAATAAATAAAAAATATGTAAAAAAAAAAAATAAATAATATTAAAAAATAATGTAAATAAAGGATAGTAAAAATAATAAAATAAAAAAATATTAAATATGTGTAAAAAAGAATATTAAAAATAATATATTAAAGACCAATATGTTAAATAATATGGACAAAATATGGTAATAAAAATAATATATGTATAAAATTAATATTTTGAATGATAAAAATAATGGGTTTTAAATAAATGTAAATAATATGAATATGGAATATCGTGGGATTATAATAAATTGATAAAAATATGGAATATAAAATCGTAAATAATTTTAAAAAGTTTGTATATATATAGGGACACGTATATGCCAAGTAATATATATCGTTTTGTATAGGATAAATATCGTTTTGATATATATATATATTAACCAATAAGATAATATGGAATTTGTATAAGATTAAATATGAACATATATATATAAATGGTTTTGACCAATATATAGATCGGTTAATAAAATGTTTTTAATATAGAAAAATAATATGTAAATTTTGTCTCGTTCATATATATAAAAATAATATATATGGGTTAACAATATTCTGAGGTTTTTTTATGGAATATATATATATGGGTAAGACTTGTATGGAAATATGTATGGAAAATGTCTCATTTTCTTGATGTAATTTATGGAAAATATATATAAAATTTGATATATATGTAAAAATAATAAATATATATGAAATATGCTCGTTTTGATATGGGTTTGGATTAATATGGGAAATATGGAATATATGGGTAGTATATATATGGGTTTTGTATATATGGGTTTAATATATGACGTTTTGTATATGGTCTGTATATATGGTTTTGTATATATATATATGGAATATATATGGAGGCATGCTCTCTGTCTTCGTTTATGTAATAATATGGTTTTGATATGTCGTTTTGTATATATATATGGGTTTGTATGTGGTTTAATATGTAATCTCGTTTTAATAATAATATAATAATAATATATGATTTTATTAATATGAAATAAAATAATAATATAAATAATAATAATAAAATAATTGATAATAATAAAAATATATGGGTTTAAAATAAATATGTAAACCTTATGTAAAAATAAATATATATGTTTTAAATAAATATGTCGTTTAATAAATAAAAAATATATGGGCAAATATATAATAAAATATAAAATAATAATAAAAAATAAAATAATAATAAATAAATAATAAATAAATATAGTAAAATAATAAGTAAAATAATAATAAAATAAAAATATAATAAAAAAATAAAAATATGTAAAAAAATAAAATATGTAAAATAATATTATGTATTAAAACCATATTAAAATATGTAATAAAAATATGTAAAAAACCATGTATAAAATATTAATTTTAATATCTCGTTCATCGTTTTCTTTGCAATAATATCGTTTTGATAATGGTTTTAATAATGGTTTATGTCATCATCATGTCATCATCATCATCATCATCATCATACCCTCCTCCTCCCTCCCTCTCCTCTCTCCCTCCCCTCCCTCTCTCCCCTCTCCCCCTCTCTCTCATTTCTCCATTTCCTCCGTCTCTCCATTTCTTCCGGGTCTCTCTCCATTCCTCTCCTATCTCATTTGCTCTCTCTCTCTCTCTATCTCATTTCTCTCATTTTCTCTCTCTATCTCATTTGCTCTCTCTCTCTATCTCATTTCTCTCATTTTCTCTCTATCTCATTTCTCTCATTTTCTCTCTATCTCATTTCCTCTCCATTTTTCTCCTCATCATTTCCTCTCCATTTCTCATTTCTCTCATTTTCCTCATTTCATTTCTCATTTCTCTATCTCCTCTCATTTCACTCTCATTGGTCTCATTTGGTCCATTTGGTCCTCTCCATTTACTCTCTCTCTCTCTCCACTCCTATGGTTTGGTTAATATATATACTCCTTTGATTATTATATAGAACTATATACTCGTTTTGTATATATATAGACCATTATATATATATATGGGTTTTGTATATATATGATGTCGTTTTATATATATATATATATACGTTTTCACTATCTCTTCGTTTTGCTCTCTGTCTCGTTTTGTATATGGGTTTTGTATATATATATATATATACTCTCGGTTTGAAAGCAACTTATATACGTTTTTTTCTCTCATTTGCTCTCTCTCTCACTCTCTCTCTCACTCTCTCTCTCTGTCATTTGCTCTCTCTCTTTCTCATTTGCTCTCTCATTCTCTCTCATTCTCTCTCATTTTCTCTCTCTCTCTCTCTCATTTGCTCTCTCTTTCTCATTTGCTCTCTCATTCTCTCTCATTCTCTCTCTCTCTCTCTCTCTCTCTCTCTCTCTCTCTCTTTGCATGCTTGAGCGCCCATTATTCATCCATGATTTGGCATACGTTTTATTATAAGAGGGAAAGGAGGCTGACACAAGTTCACTCAAGTTTTATTGCACCAAACTTTCCCTTAAAAAAGTTGCTTTATTTACCAAAAAATATTTAGAACATTGTATGCAGAACAATACCATTTTCTCAATTTATTCATAAAAATTAATAAAAATAGAAGAAACTCACGTAAATATGAATAAGTACAAGCATAAATAATCACAATTCAATGTTGGCTGGACTAAGGTCCCTATTTATCGATGATTTGGTAGATCATAGGCCCGGTTGCTGGCTGTGGAGAGGTTGAGTCCTGGGAGGCTTGAGGCTTCAGCACAGGACAATGATTTTCCTGATAGAGTTCCTGAAACCTCATCCATATTTTGACGGCCCAGAGTTTCCATAGAGTATAATGCATATGAGAAATCGATTTTCAGCTATCTGACGGAGCCCTAGAGACAATTGGAGGGATTGTCATTGGTGTAAAGCCAATTGATTATGTTTCGTTGAGTAGAATCAACATCCTATTGTCAAGTGGAGGACTCCCGAAAAACTTTAGCTTTGTGCTCCTAAAACTCCCAAAGGAACATGGAGGTTCCAAATCTTGACTTTACCCTTCTAAGGGAGGGATAAACTGAAGCAAGTGATAACCAGGTCCACTTTAATACTCGAAAAATATGTAGAATGGTTGAAGAGCAGGTGAGAAGCTCTCCTCCATCAGGCTACAGATCGGACAAGAGAAGCTAAGAAACACAGTTCTTGTCCTTGCAAGGTTGTCTTATTTGAAGATTTGCCAAATAGGGTAGTCCAAAGAAATAGCTTTGACTTGAGCAATGATGGAGGCTGGCAATGGTTGGGTAGCCGCCTTTCAAATGGTTGTAACGGAGGGGACCATTGAATTCACCTTCAAGTGTGGGCCACCAAATTGGTGCATATCCTGAACTGGCCTGGAGTAGGCTTCTCTATGGTCGTGAATAGGTGAGCAAATATCGAAATCTTCTTCTCTAAGGTCACGTTCAAGTATGCCAACCAAATCAACAACCATGAAGGAGCCCTCTCTCCATTATGTCGATGAAAAGAGGGTATGTATGTTAGGCAATGTTGAGAGGCAAAAATAGGTGTCTTTAAAAGGCTTAACCCCATTCCAGCTTCCAAAGAATCTCTTTCCTAATAGTGAATCAGATTCTATCCTTAAGATTTCAGAAGTTCTACTAAATGTATCTTGAGATTGGGGGGATGTTGTTCAACCACCATAAGGTATCAAAGAGGCCCAATTTTGTGTGCACCATTGTAGGGAACAGATAATGTTGATGCACCAACACCATTTGGCGAGAAAGGACTTAACTGTTCAGATGTTTTAGATGCCATGGTCTTCTATAGACCTTGGTTTGCGAACATGTTACCATTTAACCAGGCGATACTCAAGTGCTCAAAAGATTTCTTCCACAGAAAGATCCTCTTCAAGTTTTCTATGGATTTGACAACTATTGTTAGGCAACAGAGACGGGGAGGAAGTATATCGGTATCTTGGCTACCTAATGCTGAATCATCTTTTTTTCTTAACCGATGTGGACTAATTGATAAGAATCAATCATGGTACACAATGGCAATACATAAATTACATTTAAGCTTGCATTGTTACTTGGGAAGATTGTGTAATAAATATCGAAGCCAAAGAAACTCCTGTTTTGACCTGTTTGTCAGCACTGTCATTTGCTGATCTGGGAAGCTTGCTGCATGCTATTCTCCAGTCCATAGTCATCACCTATATTTCTTCAAATATGCTTTTTAATCTCCAGGGAGGGCTCTTTTAACTGCCCTAATTGATCACCAGAGCAGAGTCACCTTGTACAATTAAAACTGTAAACATGTTGCTTGTAAACTCCCATGCCCTGCAAAATAGATGTAAATTCAGCTTCAGTGGAAGTAACATGCCCAGCAGGCCTAGCATAAGAAAGAAGAGCCTGCCCCTCACTGTTCTTGAATACCCCTACCACTGCAGCTGCACCGGATTAGCAAAAGAAGTGTCATGGAAGTTCAGTTTCGGCCATGGTTCTTGTGGGGCTGTCCAAGCTACAGCTGCAGGTACTTTTTGTGTTGAAGTCAATCACCTGTCTAGAACTTCCATAAAATTGAAAATGGGCAGGGGGGAAGCCGATGCAGTATTTTAGTCCAGAGGATTATATTTTTCATGGACTTAACTATCATTCCTACTTTTTGTGTTTTCCAATTGAATGTCCTGTTGTTTCTCTCTGTCCATAATTGCCAAGAAACAACAGAAATAGTATCCTTCCATAGGCCTCTTGCCAAATGTGGCAGTGGGCAAGTGTGCCATTGTTGTGCTTGAAAGTGTTTGGGAAAGCAGGTTGTCATGCCAAACTTTGTGATAATAGCCCCAGACTTTGCTGAATCTACAGTGCATGAGAAGGTGATAAATTTTCTCTTCTCCATCATCACAAGTTATTCATACCTTGTGCTGCATTCCAAAAAAAAAAATGTTAGATCCTGTGTAGTGCTACTAAGTTCCATACTAGACAAGGTCACGTGGGGCTAGCAATAATTTATTTATTTATTTATTTTTGAGAAAAGTGCTTTGATTTTATTGATTGAATGAGAGGTTAGTTTACATATGGTGGGTCAACTCTCACCGTAGGTGATGAGAGGTGAACCCATCTCTAGCTAAACTGTCCACTAAAGAGTTAGCAGACCTAGGAGTACAATGCCACTCATGAACAATGTAGAAGCTAAATGAAAAATCTCTCTGAACAAATACAAGAATTTTCAAGGAGGGATTGAGGTCTGACTGCAGCAGCCAATCACATTGCACGAATCTCCTTCAGCCACAAACGTCCCACAAGGGCGGGCTAGCAGTAATTTTGTTGCTAGAAATCTTATTGAAGGACGAGACAGAAAATAGTCCTGTTGTGTTAGCATGCCAAATTATTTCATCTTCCCTTAATCTTTTTTTAAAGAGGGAAGGCAACTTCTGTGCTAGGTTCATGATTTCTGCCGCTTCTAGGTCTTTCAAGGTGCTTCTGAAATTAAAATTCTAGCTTGTGTTGCTGTTCATGCCCTTAGTGTTGCCATGAAGAACTGTTTGTTATAGAACAATCCATATAACCCTGGAAAAGCCTTAGAAAGTGTTGGTAGGCACGAGCCACAATTCCCTGAATCTAAGCTGTGACCCAGTTCTCATATGGAATCTTATGAGTTTACCGACTTTCTTCTTTTGTATTAGTAATGCTTTCCATATGCTTGATATTTTCGTGATCAGGCCTTCGGAAACCAAACAGGCTCTTCTATCCTATATTTTGCAGCTAGCACTCTCCTCCATTTGGGCAATTGAAAATGCAGAATCAACATGAGTTTTTTTTCTTTTTGAGGAAAGTGCTGTAATCAACATGAGCTATCCCCCTTTTATTCTTGATGAATTAAGCGTTTCATGAAATAAGACCTGAATTGGGATAAAGAAGAAAGTGAATGTGGGTACTCTCTAATAACTTGAAGAGTAATTCCTTGTTTTTAGCTATTTTTTCAGCTGGTAAAGCTATCAGCTTCCTAATCCGATTATAAAGATTTGAACACAACTGAATGACATAAGAGATGCCCCTTTGACTTGTATAGTCCAAAATCTAGCTTAACAAATCTTCAAAATCTGTCAATACAAGACTTAATTCAGTCTCAACAGCATGCACCAAGCCAATTGGACCAGAAAATGAATGTTAAGTTCTGCCACATTTTGAATTGTGGACAACACCCCCACTGCTAGTCAATCCCTGTTGCTTTTCGAAGATACATCTATATTTAATTTGAGCCGTCCGCGTTTTGCTCTTAGTTTTTACTTCCACGAGGAGAGATGTTTGGCAATTTTCTTAAGCAAGGGTCTAAAAGCGTTTTATCGATTCAGTTGTGGAACAAGGGAAATGCAAGGTGCCTGCAATGCATCTGAACTAGTGGTTGTGGCTTTCGTGTCTTCATGCTTATTGTTCAACCTAAAGAAAGTTGATTCTTGCTACTCAACCCATTGTCCAGAGCAAGTACGTAGATATTAAGGATAGCACTGTTGTGGACAACTTGATTGAGGCTTCCTTCCCCCTAAATCATGGCAACAGTAGCTCCCGTGGTGGACCCTTTCTCTTCCCTCTTTCCTTCACCTTCTCCTGCCCTCCTTCCTCTCCCTCATCCTCTCCATCTTCCTCTCCTTTCCCCTGCCCCATGCCAGCATTGACCCGCAGTTTAATCACTAAATCTTGTTCTTGCTCCCTTCAGATGTGGTGCCATGTTAATCAAATTGCTCTAACAACTTGATAGGGACGCGTCACCTAGAACAGATGTGGTGCAATGCTAATCAAATAATAAGATGTGAGAGTGAGTTTTCCCCAAAATGTTTTTGGCATGTTCATTTGAAACGTAATAGTATGACTATTTCTAGAATGTATTTGTGTTTTAGGTTCCACAGTTCCTTTTTTGTTGCGGAGTATAACATAAAAAGTTCAAATCAATGATTCCTTTTGAGGCATAGAACATAGAGAATCTTTTTGTAGCAAACTCAAGGCCATTATCTGATCGGAAAATTTGAATTGAAGCACCAAATAAAGGTTTGTTTGATGGCGAAGAGGTCCCAACATATCAAACATCTCATATTTCTTTTGAAGAAGATACACGCATTAAAACAACTGAAATCATCAACCTGGCTTCAGTAGTCAGGGAAAGGGCTCTTGTTCTGCCCAGAGTCTCTGCTTAGTGAAGGGGAGAGCAGAGCCCTTCTACCTTGGTCTGATTGGAAGTATGGGGACTGGCAGGTCTCTTCCTCTGCAACAAGCGTTTGGGAGTGAAATATTGTCCCTGAGTTTTTTTTTTTTTTTTTTTTTAAGATTTTTTAAGATGCTGACATTAGCATGATGTCTGCTCTAGTTCAATCGGTGGTCAAACACAGTTGAACTGTATGGGACCTGATCTGGTCACTTTAGGCCTCATCCTCTGCAACAAGCATTTGGGAGTGAAATTTTCTCCCAATTTTTTTTAAAATGCTGACATTAGCATGATGTCTGCTCTAATCGGTGGTCAAACTCAGTTGAACTGTATGGAACCAGATCTGGTCACTTTACAGGGTAGATTAGATCCGGTTTTATAACATTGACTTTGAGTTGCCACCACAGTATTTTTATGCATGAATTTCCACCTTGACAGATACAATTACAGAGTTATTATGGCTATTGTTGCTGGTTTATGTTGTATTTGAAATTTTTTCTGCCTAGGTAATGTTTAATCTGTAAACAAGATATAGTTACGTGATCTTTTCAAGGTGTTACATTCGATTCTTTTGGTCTAAGCTCTGTTGCTCCAAAGCAGATCGACGCTGGCTTGTTTAGGTCTTCTGAATGATAGTCATCAGCCAAGGCAGTACATGACGACAGGCTTGCACACTTCAGAAACAAGCTCTTCTGTTCAAGGTACGACTCTTACGTGAAAATAGCAGAAGGAACTTAGACACAGTGAAGCAAAGGATGCCAAACTAGTGCTCCTACTTCCGCAGCAGTCATCGGAGAAAAAACTAGATGGAGAAGCAGCATATCTATCAAAAAATCCATTTTTCTCTTCGATGTGCTTCGCTGAAGTTGATGGCCCTACCTTGCATTGTTGGGGCACACTGACTGTACCATTGCTGTATCTCATGTAATTAGGGGCATAGTTTCTTTTTCTTTTCTCTATTTATTTCTTCTTTGTTTCCTAATTTTTTTAATTTTATTGAAGGATCCAAGTTCTTTGTTTGCTCTAAGTAAGAGCATGTTCAATAAAAAATTGCCGGTTTGATCTTTCAGTAGTTAAGAGCTGCACGTTCGGCTGGCCTCGGCTTTCAGGGTTGATCAACTAAACTCCTAATTTTGAAATTAGGGTTTGAAATTTCTCTAAATAAGATTCCATGCCCAGTATAGATGTTAAAATATACGCACCACAAATGAAGATAAATATCTATGGTGATAACTTAAATCTTCTTGAGATAAAAATGCAAAGAATCCAGTGCTAGATTCCAAAGAAAACACCAGAATATCTGGGACATGGACAACCTCCTCAAAAAGTCAATATGAGTTGTAATATCTTCATTATGAGCCTTCATTATAACCTCACGCAGTTTTTTTTTTTTTTTTTTTTTTTTTTTCATCTGAATAATCTCCCGCAGTTGGGAGCGAGATCCTAGCCTCAATAATTATTTCTCGTCTTTTTCCAAACCGAAGGAGCAAAAAATCTTAATTAATTAAAAAACCAGATTAGTCTTTCTTACTTCATCATTTTTGGTTGGAAGATCACCACGAGGGCGTCTCCTTCATTCTGATAATCACTATTAACAGAGGCTATTTCATCATGAACATGAAGAGGGCAAGGGTGTGGATACCAAAAAATATCATCAGTTAAAAATGTTTCAAATAGGTAAGTATACAAAATTTCGCCAGCCACAAGTTTGAATATTAAGTTTTCTCCGCCAAAAATTGTGAACAATCTCAGAATTGGCTTCTGCGATGACACTTGCTACTTGTTCCTGCAGTCTTAAAGTAAAATTACAGAACATAGTTCGTAAGGGCGCTAATACAACGCATCTATTGCAGACGGGGCAATTTATTCCTCCTCTTTTACTTCCTGTTTTGGCGCTTTACCTTCATTGCCTGTGTAAATCACAAAAAAACACACCGAGGAGCTGAGCATCGGAAAATACCCAAATAATTCTTCCAATTATATTTTCATGACTGATCACAAAAAATATAGGAAAAACAACTGTACATCAATGCAGAAAATTACAGTACAGGTGCCAAATAATATTTTATCCGTCATGAAATAAAGCCACAGGACCTTCCGTTCTCAAATTTCACATGAAGAGAGACAAGTTTCACTTATCAGAACCTTAACTTTTTCTTTTTAAATGGCGAATACAATAACTCCCAATACCTCACACAGCAATAATTCCCATGGAACCACTGAGCTACTACCCAAGTTTCCATCAGAACCTTAACTTTCACAGTCACTAAAACAGCTCAACACTTCCCATATTATTACCTCCACCACAAAAAGGTACACTACAGAGACACGTAATGGTTTTCCACAGTCCATAAAAAATTCAATACCCCAGAGCAGACTTTCAAAAAATTGCTGCTATCTAATTTTTTTTGGAAACCTTGATCTTCAAACATGAGATTTTTATTAAACTTATCTTGAGGAGAATTGGAACCAAAGCTTTCCTAATACAGCAATTTGAACAGTAAACCTGACTGTACCCGTTGAGAGGCCACATGTCTTAGAAAAGATTTCATACCCTGGAACTATTTTTTTTTTTTTTTTTTTTTTTTTTTTTTTGAGGAAGGCGAATACATTTTACTCCCAATTACAAGTTTTACTCCTAATGCTGCTGTGGAGGCCCGAACCCAAGACCTCCAGCAGCAATAACTCCCATGGGACCATTGAGCTACTTCCCAAGACCCTGGAACTAATTACTGAAATAGACAGACAGACTAGAATTCAACTAGCTCTACTAGCCCATTCAACATCTAGACAACTCTGTTGATGATGGTCTGCAAGGTACCCAAACAGAACTTTAGTTCTTGGAGCCAATTTATGGTTGTACGGTAATCATTTCCCACTGAACTTCTATAATTGACCGTAAAAGGAAAATATATACCAAAAATTAAAAGAAATATCAAAAGATAACATATAAATTAGAATCAATCAAAATAAAGTAGTGCAGAAGATTATCATGTCATCAGAAAAACTTTTAAGGGACAGCACAAGTATCATGATCTTTACTATGCCAAATTTCAAATACCAACATCATGAACATAGAAAATGTGGAGATAGAATGCAAAAAATCAATACAGGGAAAAGATGATAAAACAGAGACAATTTCTATGTCAACAGGAAATGATAATAGAGGGAAAAGGAATATCAGCAAAAAAATGTAGTAACAAAGAGGGATAAGAAATAAAGAAAACAAAAAAGTTTGGCATACCAATTCTGACAAATTTCAATTAGTTAAGCTTAACATGGATACATAAACATACATGATTGTAGGAATGGTCCAATTACAAATATGCCTTAGATATTACACAGTTACAGCAAATCATGAAGAGGAAAGGAAGTTACAAAATGAACCGAAACATTGGAATGTTCCATCATAGGATAGTTGTTTATGAACCATGAACGCAGATAGATCTTATCATGAAGAACAAAAGCTCTAGCAAACTGGAAAACGAAAATTAAGCAAAATGAAATTTTTATCACAACACTTACCACATTCAGTAAATATGATACCACCAGAACATAGTCCTTCTTCAACTTTCATCAACTGAAGAGTCATTCTAGGACCAATCTCCTGAAGTTTGATTACGCTCTTTGTGGAAGCCCTATTCACTCTACCAAGATCATTAGTAAGACTTACAGTTGCAGCATCATCATCTGCTTCACTTTCTGATCCATAGCCAGCCCTTAGAATAAGCAACACCAAAAAATTTCCTCAAATTATTAAACTTACAAAACCATCAGGTAAACAAAAATGACAGAATAACACTTACTTTGTTACAAAGTCACTAACATCTTGAAGACTCCTCAAATCAGGCACTTGGTGACTCTGCACAAACTTCCTGAGCCTACGGGACACCCCCACCGGCTGAAGTTTGATAGAGTAGTGCCGGAAATCAATCTGTTTTGTTTCTTTGTCATAATTGAGCAACACAATCCTCTGGCATGAGGAAAGATTGACCTGAAATGAGGAAATGTGGGATACATGAGCCAACCACATGACCCTATGATAGAGCCAACCAGCTATTCTAAAAAACAAAATTATTATTAAAAAATCTGGATAAAAGGAATAAAATACAGAGCAAATGTATTTAGAGCACTAACAGTATTAATGTCAATTGCTGGAAATATGTTCTGGAACATAACAGTTGTGAGCCTTAGATGTTGCTCCCCAGTTCCAAAGCCTGAAAGGACAATCTGTGAACAAGATTCTTTCAAATTAGCAGCAGCCAAATACTGGTAAATGATAAACTGACTGCCAGAATTACACACAAATCAAATACATATAAAGAAACATAAAAATATGGGAGAGAATGAAAATACCAGGGGAGAGTTCTTAAAAATTTCTGGTGGACATCTGGGTCGAGCCTGTGAGCGGGCCACATCAACTGCTAATGAGTACTCATGGATTTTAAATGTAAGGGTTGGTCCCTGAGGGGTCCTAGCAACTTTCAAGTAAGGTGCTGTATCTCTTTTGGAAAGTATTAGAAAATGAGTTACACCCATTGGACCTGCCACATTCAAGAAGTCCTTCATATTATTCCGTTTCTTTTCCTGCAAAAAGCAGAAAGCTTTTAGCTACTATAAAACGTTTGAGAAGCATAACACAAAACAAAGTAGATGGAGAGATTTCTATCACGTAATTTTGAAATTTATATATTAAACCTCAAAATACTAAAGGCTCCAATGTAGGAGAAAGAAAAGGTGCATGGATTTAAACCTTCAATTTGAGAGCTGTATAAGGGAGCATTAATTTGCGCAGATCCATTTGAAGTTGCCTCAGAGAGTTTGGCACTTTACCCCTTGAAAAGACAAAGCTCTTTGGGATCTTATCTCCTGTGACATGATCAACAGTGGACTTTTTCATTGTAGGCTTGACAAATGACTTTTGCCTCTTCTGCATTTCATCAATAATTACCAAAAAGAAAAGTGAGATAGAATCAAGTATATACAATATTACTTTAAATTAATTAATGTAGGAGGTTGATTAGGAACTCACATGTCGGAAGCGCGCCATTGCTTCAGGTAGGAGAGGCAAAAAGAGAACTTAATTAACTATACCAGGCTTCTTGAATAAATCTGCAATTAAAACTCCAGAAGTCAGTCACTCGTAGGAACTACAACACAATAACAACTCTAATTCCTGCATGAAGAATGTGGCAGATCAAATGCTTGAACATCATAGCTTGACAACGAAGATCAGATGAATACAACACTATGGCATGTTTGCATCAATGATTCACCAAAAGCATGCAAGACTTCATTGACTGCAGAGAATTAGAAGCGGGGATGTAGAACCACTACCTCCTGCCCTTCAATTGCGCGCTTGGATTGGAAGGGCAGGGCATCACCCCACTCTCCTCCCTGTCACGAAAGCAAGGGAGAGAAAAACTACTCTCGAAGGACCTCTGCAGTCAGCAGCAGTGAAAATTACATGCGAATGGAAGCAAACAACGGAGAACTTTGCGTAGGACAAGCTCGCCAGAGAGTTTTAGGGGTTTTTAGCGAGACACAAGCATATCAACATGACTCAAAATTTGAAAAAAAAAATCCAAAACAATATACAAAAAAATTTATGAGGATATCCAACATTCAATAGTGGGAGGACGATTGCCGGTGAGCACCGGAAGCAGAACTAATCATGGGCAAGCGATGGTTTGAGGAAGATTTTTTAACATACCTTGGCAAAATCGACACTATTCGGAGAAGCCAGAACAGCGAGAAGCCAGATTAGGGAACCGCAAAGAGGGGAGAGAGAGAGAGAGAGCAATTCGAACTTCCTGAAAGTAAACAGAAATTCGGCCACATTGAGAGCCCATTATAAGAATATGAAAAAGGGAAAAATTGAGAGAAAAAAAGTTAAAGAATAGGAAATTTGTGACAAAAGAAGGTTTATTATCGTCATGAATTTGAACATTTGTAAATTCGTGACAATATTTCTCTTTAAGAAAATAAAATAATTTTATTTAGCTGTATAAATTTTTTTTATATATATATATATTTCTTTTCCAAACATTTCTATAAAAAAAAAAATGGTAATTCTAATGGTAATAAATTTACATATTTCAAAAAATATTGAATATTCACTAAATTATTGAAATTAATAAAAAATATTTAATCCATTGAAATTGTTGTGTTCATTGAGTCCATACTCAATGGGCTCTCATCTCTCTCTCTCTCTCTCTCTCTCTCTCTCTCTCTCTCTCTCTCTCTCTCTCTCTCTCTCTCTCTCTCTCTCTCTCTCTCTCTCTCTCTCTCTCTCTCTCTCTCTCTCTCTCTCTCTCTCTCTCTCTCTCTCTCTCTCTCTCTCCCCCCTCTTTGCGGTTCCCTAATCTGGCTTCTCGCTGCTCTGGCGAAGCTTCGCCGAATTGTGTCAATTTTGCCAAGGTATGTTAAAAAATCTTCCTCAAACCATCGGTTGCCCATGATTAGTTCTGCTTCCTGTGCTCACCGACAATCGTCCTCCCACTATGGAATGTTGGATATCCTCATAAATTTTTTTGTATATTGTTTTGGATTTATTTTTTTCAAATTTCGAGTCATGTTGATCTGCTTTTGTCTCGCTGGAAACCCCTAAAACTCTCTGGCGAGCTTGTCCTGCACAAAGTTCTCCGTTGTTTGCTTCCATTCGCATGTAATTTTAACTGCTGCTGACTGTAGAGGTCCTTCGAGAGTAATTTTTCTCTCCCTTGCTTTCATGACAGGGAGGAGAGTGGGGTGATGCCTTGCCCTTCCAATCCAAGCGCGCAAGTGGAAGGGCAGGAGGTAGTGGTTCTACATCCCCGCTTCCAATTCTCTGCAGTCAATGAAGTCTTGCATGCTTTTGGTGAACCATTGATGCAAACATGCCATAGTGTTGTATTCATCTGATCTTCGTTGTCAAGCTATGATGTTCAAGCATTTGATCTGCCACATTCTTCATGCAGGAATTAGAGTTGTTATTGTGTTGTAGTTCCTACGAGTGACTGACTACTGGAGTTTTAATTGCAGATTTATTCAAGAAGCCTAGTATAGTTAATTAGTTAATTAAGTTTTAATTGCAGATTATCCAAATAATTGTACAACTTTTTCTCATGTGCAAAAAGACCAACACAATCTGATTTGATTGTATTACGAGAAACCATGTTGAAGTCCGGCTGAAGATTTTTTGAGTAGATCCTAAACCCAACATGATCCACAATTGAAAAAGGGTACTCATGAAGAATAATCATTCGTGCAAGGTTTGTCCTACTACGTTCTTGGTTAAAAAGTTGCTTCCTTTCATCATTTCCTAGAACAACGATAGAGCTTCTGCCTGGATTTTCAACACATATCTCAAGATGACTTCTTAAGTGGGATGTACCAAGCCTAATTGTTGACTTAAATGTCTTCTTGCAATGTCTACAAATTGCTATTTCATTTGTATCATCCCTTTCAAAATCAAGCCGGACTTTTGACCTTAACTTCCTTTTTTTAATCAAAGGTGTTGATGATGATGTTGCATTACTATTGATGTGGCTCTCATCATCAACCAAATTAATATCCTCTGACATTGCAGCTACAAGAAAAACAAATAAAGCTTTCACCCATCAACTAAAAGGCAACAACTAAATGATAAAATACTAAACTAAATGTAAAAATTAAGTTGATAGCTGGAGTAATTTCACTTTGTGGGACTGTTGCCCAATTTGTGAAGGATAATCTACACAATGCTTGTTCCCTTTACCCAATTTATCCATTTAGATTCAATAGATACAGAAACAAACACCAGCAAACTTCTAAGGAGAGCACTACAACAATGATTCAACAGATACATCATACATCAATCTGTCAATTGGAGAGGGGCACCCATGTTCGACTTATTATATGTAGAACAACAATATAATGCCTAAATAAAACAAAAGAATTGCACATGCTATTAGATGAAAAACAAATCAAAAGCAACTCTGAACTTGCAGAAAAACAAATCAATTGATCTTGCTCTCTTTCCATCAATTTCCATTAGACAAAAACAATCTCAAAAAGTACAAAATGGGTTCCTGCAGTTCATGAAATAATCCTCAAGACACCAAGGACAAGCAGCAAAGTAATTAATTATTGATTCAACAGTGTTAATTCGTTTGAAAAGAAAAAGGGAAACGAGGAGATTATTAATTATATATGAAAAGCCTAGATCAATAAGCATTCCTGTAAGCGCAGTGATCCCTGATCTCCCCTTCCCTGCCCGTGAGCACCTGGGTGTTTCCGAGCTTCACCATGGACACAGCAAACTGCTGATGGAAGACAAGGTACCCATCTTCTTCTCCAGATTAGTGTAGTATATGGACACAAGGATTTTGTTCTCGTTGAAACTAAAGGAGATAAATATATGTAAGACACTAAGAGTCTAAGACATTAAATAATATCGCAACTTGATGATCCCCACGACCGAACATGGGGTTCTTCCCCCCTCCCTTATTGACTGCCAGGCGCCAGCGCTCAACGAAAGCGAAAAGAAGAGGGAAAGAAGAAGACTAAAAGGAAGCAACAAATCCATGGCTCTGCCTCTCAAGGATTAAGATGAGCTAAAAAGCTAAGCAAAATTAAAATAAAAAAAAAAGGAAGAGTTAGGAGTAAGAAGATTGAAGAAGACTTCAAATATTGATATCACCATTAAAACCCAGAAACAGCAAAAACAACGAGAGAAAGAGGAGAAAAGAGGGGGTAACGGAGAGAATCGTGACGCTTACCTGTCTCCCCAGTGAAGGCGCACCGTCTCGCTCCAGGATGGCTTCCTCCGACCAAAATCCCAAACTTAGGGCTGAATTTCTATCCCCCGCGAACGTTTATTGTGTCGGGAGGGGGATTCGGGAGGGGGGACTGGGGAGTCGGGAGGGGGGACTGGGGAGTCGGGAGAGTGGGGAGAGTCGGGAGGGGGGAGTCGGGGAGTCGGGAGACTCGGGAGACTCGGGAGACTCGGGACTCGGGAGGGGGGACTCGGGAGAGTCGGGACTCGGGAGGGGGGGAGGGGGGGAGGGGGAGAGTCGCCGAGTCGGGAGGGATAGAATGAGCGCGGGTCGGGGCTTCGGGTCCGGTGGATATCCATTAACATTATGAATTTTTTATTCATAATCAAATCATTAACAAATGAATATCCGAGAAGCAACTTATCGGATATTCATTTGTTAACGATTTAATTTAAATTTTTTGTATTTAATTTGGATATCCATCCCACCACTAGCAGCGTGGCGCATGCTAATCACGGGGCGCCCCTAGTGCCGCATGCCAAACGAGGCCTAACAGCAATAGATATATTCTTACTGGAAATTTTTCATTTCTCTAGTCATGAACTTAAATTCCATTGCAATGCCTTTGGCAATTTTTGAAAACCTTCATTTTGGAGCTCTTTTAAATAACTAAAATTTCTTGTTTCAAAGAGAGGTTAATTAAAAAAAGGTTTATCCTAATGCAACTGGTATGAACGACTCTTTCCTACACTAAGTAGCTTTTAGACTCCAAATACCTTTGCCAAACACGAGTTGGGATTCGGACCCTATACCATGTACAGTGGGCCTGCCCTGTACCACTCCTTCCACGATGAGCCCAGATCTGCTGGCCAAAATGTAGCGTGGCAAAAGCGAATCTCGGAGCGCCCGCTTTGGCCACACTACATTTTGGCCAGCGGACCAGGGCTCCTTAATCTAATTTTGAAGTTATGAAAATATATAGAATATTATTTTCTTACACATACTCTCAAATACATAATTCTTATTATGTCCTTATCTTAAATTCCAAAAATATGTATGAATGGACTCCTCCTCTTACACATATTAAATTGTACGCCCGCCCGCATTAATAACTACTCTTTCCTTTTGTCTTCGTCTGTGATTATTTGTGTAGAAAGACTAAATGGACTACGTAAGTTCCATTAACGGCACTGCCAAAATACACTGACTTGACTATTACCGAGTAACGACCTGATTATGCTTTTCTTCGAGCAATAATCAATACATTTCATATAAATTTGATCAGAAATGAAATTTCTCAGTCTTTTACTACCAAACTAGTAATTTTATTTATTTATTTTTTCTTATATTGAATCCAAATTAGGAGTCGGTCGAATCCAGTTTTAAGCCGACAACCATGCACGCTAGGGGTGGGGTGGGTTGGTGTGGACACCCCTAGTTTTAAGTACTCTCCCTTACTCTTGATTAACCCTTGTTTTTATTAAAACCTGAACTCCATCCGCGTCCGTAGATTCCATACTTTAAATAGAACGAGCGGGTACGTACGTAAATACAAAAAACAGATAAAAAATGTACGGCCGGAATGATTAATTTCCATTAATAAGAGCGCGGGAAAGGCCCGTATCTAGCCAAAGGTTGTGGTTACATGACGTAAATGAATAAGACAGTGAAGTAATATGGCAAATAAGGTGGAGTAAGCGGGGGAGGAGAAGTATTAGACAAGATAACGTGCAGCAGCGTGACACGACGCGGACTGGCCTTTCCAAAATTAGAACCCAGACAAGTCTGAGATGAACGGCGTGGATTCGAAAGTGTCACGCGGATGACGGAATGTAACGAGTTCTGTTAAGTGACATTAGAAAGAGTCCGTTGAGAGCGAAAGGTGCCGAAACCATGTGCCTTGGCCCCTTCGCCGGTTGCCCGGTTGCCCGGTTGCGGATCCCTGTTCCTTACATTTATTAACACGAGGAGGAGGGAGCAGGTAAAAAGTAAACAGTAAAACTAATACGCGAGAGTAAAGGTTTTGAATTCCATGAATTCCGATCCCACCGCTGAATAACAACTTCCAAAGGGTTATCTTATATTATATATGCCTTCCCTTTGTTTAATGACATACACCTACTTGAAACTTTCAAGAAGCGAACACGACGCCTCCATCAGGTTTCAGACTCGGAAAAACAATTCCGTCTCCTTTTATTATCTAGAAAAAAAATAAAATCCTTGGGAAACGTAGTAGTAGTAATAATATTAATTATTCCCCATATCTCCACCGTCCACGTAACCACGTTTTGCCTGCAACCACGTCCAGATTCTTAATTCTTACTCGCACCTTTTTTCTTCTATTTGTTTCACAAATCATATTCTTATGTCTTATTTCTAATAAATCGCATTTATGTAACTCTTATATGTTCTACGGAGGGAGGGGTTATACGTATACGGTATACCCTTCTTAAGTTGGTGCCACGTGTAAGGTGAATAAATGGGTAGTACATTTGTCTCATTTAACCCACAAAGACCATACTTTATAAAGGCATGTGCGACGGATCACGATAACAAATTGGCGTTTGACCAAAAGGGTCTACCCATACCCTAATATCTTTAAACTCGTTATTAAAGTTTCCCATTACTCCGGCTCCTCCGAAGTAGAATTATAAAAATAATTAGTTTAGAAAGATCGAAGAATAATAAATCGGTAACACGGGAAGAGACTAGAGAGTGTGTTTATTTTATTTAATGATTTTCTTATCACAAAATAAAATGCTTCAAATGGCCATTGAATTCGGGTCTTCACCACTTTTCTCAGCGAGCGCGCCCCATGTTTCTTCTGTCTACTAGTTAATGGATTCTGCTTAATGAGTTTATTTCTTTTTTAAATAGCCCGTGGACAATTAAAAATTCTAATAATGTGGTGTCCACCCAATAATAATATCTTGAGTTTTAATACTTGTATATTCAGATGATTTTAAGATAAAATGCTTCGTTAATATACCTTATACAAGATATGTATAGTGACAGTTCAATAGATAGATATTCATAGTCCTTGTAGGAAGAACATATAGATGATTAGAGGAGTCGATTTTAGGTATGCTATCAAACTTAATAGGAAAATAATGACCACCAAATCAATTTTTTATGTGATTCCTCTGTTTTCTCTACATTTGCTTATGTCAAGAAGAAGTGAATTCCGGACGACTACTCTCATGAGTTTGGAACAATACTGCTACTCAATGTCATCAACTTCGTACTTGCCAAATCTATGCCATAGATTCTTCCACGAGAGATTTCGGAACGAAATTTCTCAACCATCAAGTAATGTCAGACTCTGTACCCGTTAGTTACACTAGTAAATATCGGTCCCGGCAACCCGTTACACTTACCCTTTTTCGTCCACGTGTCCGTCTCTACTAAATCCCAGCCAAAAACACCGCCCGAAAGAACCCTAAACGTAACTCCGAACGGGAAACGGATGTATCTTCGGACGCTGTTCTATGGAACTCTGCATCTCAAATTCTGATCATTCCCGTTTCCGAAAACCAAGTCATCGTCGCCGTCCGATTCGTGTCTTATTAGTCGTATCGGAGATCGCCTATATCGGAGGGTAACAGGGTGTTTTCCGGTGGGCATTCTCGTCATTTGAGCGTCGTCCCGAAACTGTTTCCCCGGTTGGCTCCTAAAAACCCTAGAGGGCTTTAGACAAAGAGGGAGTCGAGAGACATGGAACAGATGGGAACTGGACATGAATCCCTCTGCCCCACCCCAGGCAGCAAATCTAAATCTAATACGCCGACGTGGCCTCCCTAATCTCTGGATTTTGCGAATTTCACTCACGCGCACGAAATTATGTATCGTTGTTATCTTCTTCGCTTCCTCTCGCAGTCTCACTCTCCCATTTGATATAACAACGTCTCACGCAACGTAAACGACACAAAATACTCGGGGAGATCCTACTCCTCTTTCCCGCGTTCCATTGGCCGCTTCGGCTGGGCCCAGGCCGAAGCCGTCGAATGGGAGCTGGCGAGCACGACGCAACTCTCGGGCCCCCCCACGGAAAGCGAGAACGGAACGAAACATTTGATTTAATACATACACCACCGCATTTAAGCCCGAAATAAAACCCTAAGGGTTCTTGCAAGAACAAATCCGACCGAGAAATGGATCCTGGCCGTTGATGGATCCGTCAGACGGACTCGATCGCCCGAGACGTCTCGCTTATCATCCCCGCCCACTTCACTCTCTTCCTTTTTTCTCCCCCCTGCTGCTCGCTCGGCTCGCTACCCCCTTCGCTTCGGCCGAAGCAGTGATTTTTCCCACCCCCCCCCACCCTATGTTAACCGTGCAACTGATCACCATCGTCTCCATTTCACTGTCCAAACCCTAGAGACAAACTCCCCTCTCCTTCCCTTCCGCTCCGATCTTTGACCATCGGAGGCGAAATTCGAACTCGCGCAACGAGTGTGACCCGCGACTCCAGCTCCCTCCACCTTCCACTGTTTATCTCGAATGAGTTCTAGGTTTTAGGGTTTTTGCGTACACTAATGTTTTCGGCGGCAGTTCGAATGTGTAAAGTTTTGATCTTCTTATGTTTTCTATAACGGTATCGGAAGAAAAATCGTTGGACAGGCTGTTAGGAGCTAAAGCTGCGGTTTTTGTTCTCATCTCCTTTGTTCTTCCCCGGTATTGTTTCTCCGGCTTATCCCTTGTGGAATGGTCACTGAGAATCCATTAAAGATGTTATCTGAGCTGGGAATGCGACCATTGATCGGTGGCGGCGGCGGCGAAGGATCCTACGGCGAGGACTTAGGAAAGGAGCTTGGGGCTCTTCTCAGGGAGCAGCGAAGACAAGAAGCCAGTGATCGGGAGCGAGAGCTCAATCTCTATCGAAGCGGCTCCGCCCCACCGACCGTCGAAGGATCCTTATCAGCTGTAGGAGGTCTCTTCGGTAGCATTGGCGATTCCTCAATTTCGGAATTATCCAAAAATAACGGATTTTTATCAGAAGAAGAGCTAAGATCTGATCCGGCTTATCTTTCTTACTACTACTCTCACGTTAATCTAAACCCTCGCCTTCCTCCCCCTGTTTTGTCCAAGGAGGATTGGAGGTTTGCACAAAGGTTGCAGGCCGGGAGTTCAGGCTTCGGGGGGATCGGTGATAGGAGAAAAGTAAATAACAACAACAACAACAACAGGGCAGACGATGGAGGGAGTAGATCGTTATTTTCGTCACAGCCGGGATTTAACGCGCAGAAAGACGAGATGGAGGCGCAAGCTAGAAAATCTCAGGCGAACGAGTGGATGGCAAGGGGTGGAGACGGGCTGATTGGTTTGTCGGGGTTGGGACTTGTTGGAAGACAGAAGAGTTTCGCCGAGATTTTTCAGGTGATTATATTTTGTTTCCACTTATCATCATCTTTTTTTTCTTTTGATTTTTTTTTTCTCCGGCTACTGTCCGCTGAGATATGGTACTGTTTTATTGCTACCGTAGTGGAATGCGTGGGGCTGTAAAACAAATGTTTTCTTCACTATATGGCCTTATCTTAGATTGTATACAGATTGACTCGAAATATACCTTTGCCTTTCCTGTTTCATTTTTTTCATGTTTAAATGGAAAAAGTGTGTAGACTCTGCTTTTGAATGATTTAATGCATGACTTCATAATCTTTGGTAAGGCTCTTATTAGGAAAACGAGTATCGGTGGTGTAGCCGTGTTTATTGTCTTGAGGTCAGGATAGTAGTGGGTTATATGGATAAAAATAAGAAATTTTCTTCTTTTATGGAGAGATTTGATATCACTCTAAAATTTTGTATGCAGATGGTAGCTTTAGTTGCTGTTAATTCTTCAATCTCCTCTTTATACTTGTAAAATTACTATGGATCTTACATCAGTGTATTGAAACTGCATTGCTAGATGTGTGGATCTTATTAGCCGTCGTTGTGAGTTTGCTTTTGTGGGGCTTCAGTCAGTTGGACCCTTGCTTTTAGCTGCCTTATTCATAGTGCTCAATTTATCTTAGAATGATTCATATCTTAGAGTAATTTCCTTATGCATGACTTTTGGGATCATAAGTGAACTAATAAAAGCATTTATCAGCAATATCATATTTGGGCTATGCTGGGGAGGGTTGGGGGGAAGTTTTATTTTGCTTAATATACTTCTCGGAAAAGGGAGAAAAATGATATGGTACAGTACAGTTCACGGTCCCTTATGGATAAAAAAAAAGTACAGTTCATGGTTCTGTATGCACTTGACACAGCCAAGAAGGTTGAACTAATCTATTTAATTGTTTTTTTACTTCTAATATAGATATAAGCTTCTTTTCTGCCAAATATAGGTACATAGAAGCTCAAAAGAATAAAATGCATGCTTAGTCAGTCACTTCTCTTTATCTTGCTCTTTTTGTCCGTCTTTTCCTGCTTTCTCTTATTTGGTATTTACATGTAAGTCATATTCATGTATATCAGATTTTTTGGCCTCTGCTCTTTTAGCTTCTTTTGAAATTATGTTCTTTCTGCGTCGCAGGAGGATTTGGGACGTGCAACTCCCGTCTCAACTCACCCATCTCGTCCAGCTAGTCGTAATGCTTTTGAGGAATCTGTTGAAGCACTGAATTCTACTGAAGCTCAACTTGCTCAATTGCACCATGAAATCACCTCTGGTATGAATTCACAAACAATGAATGGTGGATCAAATGCTCAAAGTTTTGCATCTGCGTTGGGTGCATCTCTCTCTAGAAGCACGACCCCTGATCCCCAGCTCGTGGCTCGAGCTCCTAGTCCTCGTCTCCCTCCTGTTGGTGGCAGACTCGATAAAAAAGCCATCAATGGTTCTTCCTCATTTAAAGCCTCAGACTCTGCAGATTTAGTTGCTGCATTATCAAGCATGAACTTGTCTGCCAATGGTGTGGTTGATGAACCAAATAATTTAAAATCACAGATTCAACAGGATCTAGATGAGCATCAGAACTTTCTGTTTGATCTTCAAGGCGGTCAGAACCATATGAAGCAACACCAATATGCTCATAATAAAACTAATGGAGGAATTTTGGAACGGAAAAATTCTTCTTTGCTGTCTGACAGCCCTTCAGTCTCTACTTCTAATTCATATCTTAAAGCTGCCTCTTCACCCAATGGAGCTAATTCGGGTGGTTCTCCTTCTCATTACCAGAACGTGGAGCCTACAAGTCCAGCATTTGCGAACTATGGTTTAGGTGGGTATTCGATTAATCCAGCACTACCATCCATGATGGCTAGTCAACTAGGCACTGGTAATTTGCCTCCTTTATTTGAAAATGCAGCTGCAGCTGCATCTGGCATTGGTGGGTCCACTCTGGACTCTAGAACTTTGGGAGCAGGTCTGCCTTCCGGATCAAATTTAAATGGAGCTGCTGCAGATCTTCAAAATCTTAGTAGAATGGGCAATCATGGTGCAGCAGCACTTCAGATGCCTCTTATGGACCCTTTGTATCTCCAGTACTTACGGACTGCTGAATATGCAGCACATGTTGCTGCTAGCTTTAACGATCCTTCCATGGATAGGAACTATATGGGAAATTCCTATATGGACTTACTTGGACTCCAGAAAGCTTACCTTGGGACACTCCTTTCACCACAGAAATCTCAATATGGAATGCCTTTTGTGGGTAAATCTACTGGTCTGAATCATGGATACTATGGAAATCCTGCTTTTGGTCTTGGCATGTCATATCCTGGAAGTCCTGTCCTTCCTGCTTCTCCCGTGGGGCCAGGTAGTCCTATAAGGCATGGTGAGAGGAACATGCGATTTACTTCAGGGATGAGGGGCTTTGGTGGTGGTGTTATGGGTTCATGGCACTCAGATGCGGGTGGTAACCTGGACGAGGGCTTTGCTTCATCTCTGCTAGAAGAATTCAAGAGCAACAAGACTAAGTGTTTTGAACTTTCAGAGATTGCTGGTCATGTCGTTGAGTTCAGGTGCATCTATGCTTCAAAAGTTCCTTGTCTTTGTCCTAATTTTAATTTCTTTTCTATAGTGGTCTCATTCATTTTTTTTGCGGGTCAGTGCTGACCAGTATGGAAGTAGGTTCATTCAGCAAAAGCTTGAAACAGCCACAACCGAGGAGAAGAATATGGTTTTCCAAGAGATCATTCCTCAGGCGCTTTCTCTTATGACCGATGTCTTTGGGAATTATGTGATCCAGAAGGTTTTATTTGATTCCTCATATATGGATTTTATTTTGCTTTGTAGTCCTCTTATATATTTCAATCATTTATTGGAGGAAAGAAATTGTTGACCTTACTGGTTTTCTTCTCTTCAGTTTTTTGAGCATGGAACTGCAGCACAGAGAAGGGAACTGGCCAATCAGCTTACTGGACATGTCTTGACTCTTAGTCTTCAAATGTATGGCTGTCGGGTGATCCAGAAGGTATTTCTTCTTCTTCTAGTTCAAATTTCTGGTTATGATTATTGTTGCGTGACTAGTATGTATTTGCGCAGACGTAAATTTCTTGATGGCTGTTAGACATGTCTGTAAATATAAGTCCATTGTGAAAAAACTATTCATTATTGCAGGCAATTGAAGTGGTTGATTTGGATCAACAAACAAAAATGGTAGCTGAGCTTGATGGTCATGTTATGCGGTGTGTACGTGATCAAAATGGTAACCATGTCATCCAGAAGTGTATTGAATGCATTCCTCAAGATGCTATTCAGTTCATTGTCTCATCCTTCTATGATCAAGTTGTGACATTGTCCACCCACCCATATGGATGTCGTGTCATACAGGTTTTACCTCTTTCTTCTCTAAGGAGGTAAATTGCTATAATAATTGCATATCTATATTCTCATGGAGTTCTGTTGTTTGGTAGAGAGTACTGGAGCACTGTGATGATCTCAAAACCCAGCGTATCATGATGGATGAAATTCTACAATGTGTCTGCTTGTTGGCACAAGATCAGTATGGTAATTATGTAGTACAGGTTTGTGATATGTTCTTCTCCTGATGCCTCTATCAGTTTAAAAAAAATCAATGCTAATCTATTAGCATGTTTTTCATTTGTTTTCTTTGTATTTTGGAGCATCATTTTACCTTTTCTAATGATATTTACTTACCTGTAAACAGCATGTATTAGAGCATGGCAAGCCACATGAACGTTCTGCAATTATAAAGAAGTTAGCTGGGCAGATTGTTCAAATGAGTCAGCAGAAGTTTGCCTCAAATGTTGTTGAGAAGTGTTTGACTTTTGGTGGACCTGCTGAACGGCAGATTTTGGTGAATGAGATGCTTGGCACTACTGATGAAAATGAGCCTTTGCAGGTTTGTCTGTTGTTTGCCTTTGATTATTTATTGTCTTTGGATTTGTATTGCTTGATCTAGCAAGATATTAATTTTGATCGTTTTTATCATTTGAAGTTCTCTGTTATTCTTGTTTATTTCATCCATTGTCATATATTCTGCTGGAAAATACATTTCGTTGCCTTTTATATGGAGTATAATTATTGGCATAGCTATATGGATGTTTTCTGTAGCTATTTATTGAAGAGGAAATGTAACCATATATTAACTTTTCTCTTTGAGCCAAAAGGCTTTTTCCACATCGTAGCATCATTTGTATGCGAATTTGCTAAGTTTGTCTTACATGGCTGATATGACAGAACTGATGGACACAAGGGATAATTCTTTTTCCTGATAAAGACAATGGCTAGGGTTAGATTGTAACTACCAAAATTTGTGGAAAGTTTGCATGATGCTCATCTCTGTACTCACAGTAAGTAGTGCTGGAAGAGATGAAACCAGGCGTATTAGATTCAGCATAGTGATGAAAAGCGGTCTCTGATTCAGTTGGCTCTACTGAAATAGTGCAGTTCATTCTTTCTGTGTGAAAGTAATTTTTTTCTGGATTACTTGGTTCTACTCTCTGAATGTTTTCCTGGTTGTGTTTGATGGTAGTTTGTTTTTAGGTTAGTTTTCTTATTTGACTGGTTTCTTCATTGAGTACACTCAATGTTAATTTTATTTTCTCATTGACAGGCGATGATGAAAGATCAGTTTGCCAATTATGTGGTGCAGAAAGTCCTAGAGACTTGTGATGACCAGCAACGCGAACTTATTCTGTCCCGAATAAAAGTGCACTTGAATGCACTAAAGAAATATACTTATGGAAAACATATTGTGGCACGAGTGGAGAAGCTTGTTGCAGCTGGAGGTAGGAGCAATCCTTTTATCTTTTCATTGTGTAATTTATTAACAAATACAGGATGAAGTGAAGTGGGTCTTTTTGCTCAATTGACAAATTGTTCTCCTGTAGATGTAATTGGTTTTGGATAAAAAATTGCTTCATTAAGTGTAGTGGCAAACTAGTGATGAATCTTGCATTCCCTCTCCGTTATCTTGTCTAACAGCTGCATTTTTGGTTGCAGAAAGAAGAATCGGAATGCAGTCTGCATACCCGACATCTTAGATGGCTTAGAAAAGAAAGTTGTTGTACAGCTAACTGAGGCTAGGTGTGAGCTTCCTCTTTCTCTCTACCCATCTATCTATTCAGGCAGGTACAAGCTGTTTGAAAATAAATTTTATTCTTGTACTGAAAATTGTACATTCTGTAGTTTGAGGAGATAAAATGTGGAAGTTTCTAATGGTGTAAAAAGAAGAAAAGGAGGTAGTGAATATAACGTGACTGTACAAATGTCGCCAAGTGGAGAGCCAGTTGGTTGTCTTCGAGTTAGGCCAGGTTTTTCTCTAATATTTTTTTTATGGGATTGTTTTAAGTACAATTTTCTAATTCAGCTAAGTCCCTTGTTTGAGGACAAGCATTTCCTAATGTTTGTTGGTGTTGGCATATTTGAAATAACATCCATATTCACATTCGCACTACAATACTGATTTGATTTCTTCACGAAAATTATTGCTTCTCCATGGGAACATTGCCATATCGTGCCAGTGTTCAGGCGCAACGAATGAATTGCCATTGTATAAGATTTGGCAAGTGCTGATTGTGCTGTTTTCTGGTACCCGGATTGCAGCACAATGTGTTTTGTCGTTCATCTCTTTGCACTTTGCTGTGTGGCCAGGGTTGGAGAGAACCCTTGGTTTGAGACTCTTGGTGAGATTTCTTGCGGGTGCAGCGGTAGCTATTGGCGAAGTTGAATATGCAAGAATCTTATGGTTTTTAGCTGATACAACCATCTTTTCTGTCATGGGGATGAGAATTGATATTAGTACATCCTTCGGCGTTAAAAAGGTAGACCCAAGAGCCTCAACCCTATTTGAAGCTGCTATTCAATAATAATAGGTGGACTCCTTAAGTGTTCAAACTTGGCGGGAACCATTGCCTTCTTCCACTCAACCAATGCTATTATTATCGTATCATCAGGGGATCCACTTGACGATGCATTTGTTTCCGCACTAGCAGTAGATCTGCAACCACAACCAAGTGGCAATTGATTGAAGACCAAAAGTCTTCCTTGCGGGCAACAATGACGGACAGCTGTTCACCGTTCATTCCGCCGGAGTTTGAATCATTCATTCTACACCAGGAATGGGAATAACAGGCGGGCGCCCCTGATTGTCTGCTTTAATAAGTTTTTGGAACTTTTTCTGGACGTGCTATGCTTTTCTCTTCTCTTTTTGGCTGCTAGAGTTTGATCTGAACCAAACTCCAGTGAGCCTTCTGCTCATCATATACGTTTTTTTTCCACGTCGTCCACTAAGGAAGATGCTCTGTTCCATATTTAGCCTGACACAAGGATCTTGAGTCTTCAGTCTCCATTGTCGTGACACTAAGCACTAGAGCCTGAAGGCGAACTACGACTTTCCGTAGTGCATGGGTCCGGGGCTTTTGGAAGTCCCATCTCCTCTTGTTAAGTCATGCTTGTGTTTTGAAAATAGCCTTTTAATTTGCATCCAAAGTTCAAGAGTTGCAACTTTTTATGTCTGCTGCATTTTCTATCCTGTTGAATCATACTGTGTTGAATCGTTTTGGGCTTTATCTTTTCCAGAATGGTTTTGTTTTCTTCATTCGCTCCACGTTACAATATGGGGGGGTATGCTAAAATGGGGACTCTGGCTGTACTCTTAAGTTCAGTAATAAGGCTAACACACAGGTATTAGGGCATTAAAACTTGTTATCTGCTCTACATTCAGGTCTTCTTGTCATTTAAATGCCCACGCGCAAGATACCCAGTATACTTGTATAGGATCAGAAGCAAGCGCTTGAACATTGAAAATATACTTGAAAATGTGTACACGATGTTGAGTCGCAGAATAATGGTCTATTGATAGCTTAGCAGGTAAACCTTCAACTTAGGCTGAAATGAATACTTAAAAACCAGTCGGACCGACTTACCATTCTTCTGCAATGATCGTGTGACACTACTGTTTATGGCCCCTGGTTCAGGATTTTGGACTTCGACTAGTAGAGTAGTAGTCATGAACTTGTACTACAAATTCAGGCTTCTCGCGTTTCCGTTCGGATATTTCAAAGATACAAACTGACACCCATCGAGATTAAGCAGTTTTCAGATCGAAAGGAAATGGATTCATAATTTTCAGTGGCTTCCTACATTTTTCATTGAATTAGCAAAACGGAGAGAGACGAGTAGCAGAACAGTTTCTTATTTGTATTATCTACCTGCAAACAATGATATTCTAATACATTGCAATTGGTTCGCAGCTGAAGTTTTATTTCGATCGAACAAAATTTTAAATAATTGGGATAAGTGGATTTGACAAAAAATTCAAAATCCCTTAAAATCTTTTGATTGGAAAAATGGATTCTTGTTTTACTACACCACCGAGCCCCGGAAGGGCGACGAAAATACACTAAATTTTACAAAAATCTTACCAGGGACGAAGGAATCTAATCCTCTTCCTCTTCAATCTTTTGTCCGAAGCCTCTCGGTCCTGTTCTAGCTCTCGCCTTCTTTTTCTTTCCACCCTTTTTCGCCTTCGCTTCCTCCTCTTTCTCAATCTTTTCTCTTTCCCTCTTCTGCAAGAAATCCGACACTCCGATGTAGATAACCTGAAACGAACCACCACCCATCAACCAAATACATTTTACTCGAACAGGCAAAGCTTGCAATTAATCGTAATCAGTGTCACAAGAAACCGGCAAAAATGAGTAGAATATTACCCCAATTGTAAGAATGGAGAGGGCAACAAAGGCCAAGAAGAAGAGAACCGAAATAATGGAAGAACTGACGCTGTCCTCAGTGAAAGCTACCAGAGGCGAGGTGTCCGCCGCGGTTTCTGAAGGCAATGCATCCGTAGAAGTAGCCGAAGTTCTCCGAATTCGAGTATTCTTCAGAGAAAACTTGTGGCTTGACGGCAGAAGAGCTATGGATGCTACTGACTGGTGGAAAGGGGAATGACACAGAGCAGGAGAAGAGTGGAGTGATTGCTTCAACGATTGAGAGGATAAACGGGGTCTCCAAGGAACGAAGACGGGAAGATGCGACGAAAGGGCGACGGGTGCAGCCATTCTTTCATCCGTTCTAATCGTCCTCGACCTCGATGCTGTGGTTTCGGGATTTTCTTTCGGCTCTTCCATGATCCACATGATAACGCAACAGCAGCATTATGGGCCCCCATCTCCGTTTTCTCACTCAATTCGGGTCCACAACATGGACGGTCGTGAACCGTGATCATGGACAAAGCAGTGTCTGCCGCCCGGGTCTGCTGGCTTGGTCTGGTCCCGAATCCAGATTGACAGAAAACCCGGTTCGGGTGGACTTGAATTGCACGATGGCGTCTCCGCGGAGTCGCCGACTTCTCCCTCCTGCTTTCTGTGACTTTCTAGCCTTCTCCAGAAGCCTCCATGTTTTGCGTATTTAGTTCCAACTCGAGAGGATTTGTTGCCTTCATCCCTCGTCCGGGCTAATTAATTTGTGAACGCTGCATATTTCGTTAAAGGTTCTTTATTGTAGTTTCCTCTAGATTGCTTGGAATTTTCGTTTTCGTAGTGCTTAGTTTGTGCGAAAATGGCGAGCGATAAACCAAATTGGGATGGATTACTCAAGTGGAGTATTGCTAATTCTGATGGGACTCGTTCTGCTCGGCAACTCAGGTTTCAATCCGCTCCTTGTCTTTTTTTTTTTGCATTTGAGGTTTATTTTCCCCCTAAATATGACAGTAATGTTCACTGAATGAATAACCTCTTCGTGCTCTCAAGCTATCGACTCTTTTGTATCTTACGAGACTTCCTTTTTCTCTTTGATTTTTTTGGACGTGTATGTTGCTTTAAAAGTTTGAAAGCTTAAATTTTAGAATCATGGATGGCTCTAGGGTTCTTATATATTAGTGTGCCGTTCAGATTGTTGTTACTATGTGTGGTGCTATTATGATTGATGCTATTATGTTTGATGCTATCATGTTTGATGCTATCATGTTTGATGCTATCATGTTTGATGCTATCATGTTTGATGCTATCATGTTTGATGCTGTCATGTTTGATGCTGTCATGTTTGATGCTATCATGTTTGATGCTATTCTGTATGGTGTTCTGGGTGGTAAGAGACTGGATGGTGTTCTCTGCTCCTTAGGTTTACATGTTCTCTTCCTTGTGCGAAGAGTTGGATACTCTTTTTTAGACATTCCTCGCGGGACATGTTCTTTGCGACCGTGATGGTCTAAAATGGTTTTCTTTATTGACTTGGTAGTGAGGAGGATCGGAGATGGTTCATGGAAGCAATGGAATCTCAAACTGTTGATGTCATTAAGCGAATGAAGGAGATTACTCTTGTTATGCAAACTCCACAGCAAGTATTAGAAGCTCAAGGTGTCACATCAGCGGATATTGAGGGTAATTATATTATACTTCTATCAGTATTCTGGTTACTGATTGTGTTAAGGAACTCGTAAGTGATAAGAATTTTGTGTCTGGTTGCAGATATGTTGGACGAATTACAGGAACATGTTGAAACCATTGACATGGCTAACGGTAGATATGCCTTTCATTCTGATGAATATATTTTGTTATGTTACGTTTGTTGACTTCATCATGTAGTTTGCGACTATGTTGAATCTTCCCGTCAATCAATAAATGAAATTTGTACGTGTTCCTTCAGCAACAGTTTGAGAAGGATACACAACTTGTTAAAGTTTCTGTTGGTGAACCAGAATTCAATGACAGTGAGATAGAGATCCTTAAATTAATCAAGGGATCAAGAGAGGTTAAGATCAAGGGAGTGGAATGAGGGATAGGAAGAGAGAGTATGGTTCATCCATAAGTCACCCTGTTTAACCCCTTTTACCATTTTCTCTGGATGTGAATGCTAATTATTTGTATGTTGATAGCCTGACAGCCTTGCTCTAGCTATATCTGATAGCTATTATATTTGTCTTTTGGAAACAGATCTTCACTCTATAGGGGGATTAGTTCCTCTTCTTGGCTTCCTTAAAAACCCAGATGCTGGCATCCGGGCTAAGGCTGCAGATGTTGTGACAACCATTGTACAGAACAATCCAAAGAGCCAGCAGCTTGTTATGGAAGCAAATGGTTTAGAACCTCTCTTATCAAATTTTACTTCTGATCCTGATGTGAAGGTTCGAACAAAAGCTCTTGGTGCAATATCCTGTGAGTATTCTGGAGAATATCGCTATATCTGCATTAGAAGATAACGTTGATTAAGATGGGCTTACTTTTTAGTTAATGTATAAATTGCCTTCAAATGTAAACTTAGATGTAATTTGTTTAAGTTGTATGTCAAATGCCAACGAGTGATATTTGAAGGTTTAAACTGTTTTTTGGCTTATGACAGCTTTAATTCGACACAACAAACCAGGAATTACTGCTTTTCGTCTAGCGAATGGTTATGCGGCTTTGAAGGATGCGTTGGGTTCAGAAAATGTCCGCTTTCAAAGGTAATTCTGGTTTTGCTGCCGTGTCACTCATTTTGTTTGAATATCCTGCAACCTGCAAAAGCATTTACATGTTCTGTTGTTGGGTTCAGAAAATGTCCAGTTTCAAGGGTAGTCTGAGCTTATTCCCTTTTCTTCACACTCATTTTTTCTGAATATCCTGCAAGAGCATGTACATATTCCTAGTTTCAAGGGTAGTCCTGAGCTTAGTACCACATGTAGTTTTGTTCTTCAAATTTGTAAGAGGCTGTTTATTCCATTTGGTGTTATTACTAGTAACCCATTCTAATTTGTGTTTTGAATGTAACAGGAAGGCTCTCAACTTGATTCAGTACCTACTGGATGAAAATGTTTCTGACTGCAAAGTGGTTACGGAGCTTGGATTTCCTCGTGTCATGATGCATCTTGCAGCCAGTGAGAATGGGGAAGTGCGAGAAGCTGCACTTAGAGGTCTACTTGAGCTTGCACAGGAGAAGGGTTTGGAGAGCAGCAGCTCTGCTGAAGACGATGAGAAACTCAAGCAAATCCTTGAAGATCGTATAAAAGGTATAAGTTCAATGAATGCTGAAGACCTCAGCGCAGCTCGAGAAGAGAGACAACTGGTGGACTCATTGTGGACCGCTCGTTATAACGAGCCTTCCTTCCTCAGGGAGAGAGGTCTTGTTGTAATCCCAGGTGAAGACGCCCCTCCACCTGACGTTGCTAGCAAGCTATTTGAGCCCCGTCTGAGGGCTTTGGCAGCAAATCCGGCACCCAATTCTGGCACCAATGCAGAAAAGAGAGAGACTCCCTTGCTGTTAGGCCCCGGACCTTCAACAACGCCTGATCGCTCCCACGGTGGAAGCGATCGAGATCATACCGTTGGAACGCAAAATCCCCAAAGTTGATTTTATCATCCTTGTCGTCGAAATTCAATGTAGAGCAGTAGATCAGTGGATGAGTTATTTTCTTTTTTTATATTTTGGAGTTCTTTCTTTTCTGTTTACCCATTTCTACTTTTCATTTGCAGTCCATGTGTTAGATACATTTATACTAGAAGTGATCAGTGTCTGGCGTCGAAGTGAATCAGATGTTGCGAACGGTTCACGTCGCAAACTGCACGGAGAAAGCAGCCATCAGAAGAATGAGTTAAATACCATGTATCGAAACGATTCAAAAAGAGGAAAAACGTCAGGTCGTGTAATACATCAAAAGTAACGAAGCTATACATCAGTGGCAAAGACCAAAATATATAGAAACGACAATAAGGACATCTACTTAATATTTTATCTACATCATCAGGGTTGTTGTTCAATTTAATAAATCTTTCACTTCCTTTATGACTAAAACAACAGTGGGCAGTGGGGTGGGTATATAACATAAGGCATTTGGGCCGGATTTGGCAACATAAGTTGACCTTAGCCCCAACCTTGGAACTTTTTTATTTTCTTTTTCCTTTTAATGACTGGGGTGTCCCGTGTCCGACGCTCCGACCCACTTGTGTAGTGTGTACTTAATTTGTAGAAGGCCAACAGTCCTATCGTTGTGAACTTCCGACAACCCAATCCTCTGATTCGTCCGGCCTCGTGGTGTTGGTTAGTTTTATGGAGTTATCGTAAATACTTGTTGGCGATATGCAAGTGCCTCGAACAGCACTTGGTCCTTGCTCCAATACGGATGCTTTCCCCTCTTTCCTCAATTATTTGACCGAGGGCAATTCACCCATCTCCATCTACCAATCGCAGGAAAGCAAAAGGTTCAAATTGACAAAAAGACGATTACAAATCGAAGTGCCGACGAAGTAACCGAGCTCCATTTAGGAGCATTAGTTATTGCATTATTCTGTATTCACCTTTCAATGTCTATGCCTAATTTACATGAGCAATGACCGCCTCGCAGCGACACGCCACCAACTCCGTCATCTATAATATACATGGAAAAATATGCTCTTGCGCGCAAACACTTGTTTATTTATTTCAGTTTTAAAATAATTTTTTAGTAAAAAATATTAAAAAAAAAGTGATTTCCAGAAGAAAAAAAAAAAAAAAAAAAAAAAAAAAAAAGCAGCGTTTTGCCAGTTTCCTGAGGCCCCACCGAAGAATTATTAATGCGGTAACGCTATCCTTCTATAATCTTTGATTATAACACGTCGCCCTGCTAATGATAAAGGGGCAAGTCCCATTCTTGGATGGAATCCGGCGAGTCAAAAGTCCGACTCGGCTGATCCGAATGGGTTATGCCCTTTTGGAATCGGGAGTCGGTTCCGAGTGGAACCACCCACGGTGACCAGCGCATCTACGTGTTCTCGGTATTGACCACCATTCAGGCCTGTATATATTATACTCTTATCCTAACTTTTTGTTGCAAAGATGTAACAAAAATCTCAGGCCTTATCCGGACACAGGATTCTTATAAATTTCGATCTATACTAGTAAATAACCGACTCTTTTCTCTCTCTCTCTCTCTCTCTCTCTCTCTCTTTCTCTCGTTTCTTTTCGTCACTTGTCTATATATTTAGTATAGTTATTGCCGCCGCACGACCCACAAGAATCGCCAGCTGTACCCCACTGCCTCCCCTCCTGATTCTTCATGGGCCGAATCCCCCATCTCTATTTCGTTAGGCCCATTAACAAAATCCTCTTATTTATATTTACTTACAAAGTCTTAAGTTAAGATTTTTTTTTTTTTTTTTTTTTTTTTTTTTTTTGGAATTTTCGATTATGATGAGTTTTTTTTTAGGAAAAGAACGGATTTTATGTTAAGTGGGCTTGTGGATCGGGATTCTTGGGTGAGGGCCGGGCCGTGTAAGTGCGTAAAAGGCAGTGGTGGACTCGTCGCATTCGAAAGCGAAGGGCCGAAGGGGAGAAAAGGCAGAAAGGGCGAGTTAAATAGCAATAAAAGCAGCGAAAAGCGAAAGCGAATCAAAAATATCCGGCTGAAGCTTCCACGTGTAACTACGACCGATGCGAGGTGGAATCGGATATGCACTTTTCCGGTTTCCGCTCGCCTCTCCCGAGGGAGATTAAAAACGAGGGCCTAAAAAATAGAAGAAAAAATAAAACGTTGCCCAAATATCTCTCGCAGTTTCTCCGCCCCCCCCTCACCCCCCGGACTCTGACTCTCGCCCGCGGTTTGGCAGCGGAAATATCTCGCACCTTCTCCCTCACGACACGCCCGTTGCCCGGAGACCTTTTCCGCTTCGCTTAATCGCTTCTCAATTCTCTCTTTTCTCTCTCTCTCTCTCTCTCTCTCTCTCTCTCTCTCTCTTACCTTGATTCATACCGTATTATCTTTCCCCTCTTTTGCAGCTTCTCCTTTCCCGGATTGTGTTCATTCTGGATTCGGTGTTGTTTTGGGAAGCCCTAGTTTCGTTTTCCTCTCCTGTTTATGTCGCTTCAGGATGTTTTGATTTTATATATCTTTTGCACGTTTTTATTGTTGTTTTGGTGCTGTGGCGGTCGGCGAGAATCTGGAGTGATCTCCTGATTGCCCGGAGCTTTTTAGGAGTTTCGGAAAAATCCCTCATCTTTCTTGGGATTTTTATCCCGTGTCCGATTGTGAACTCGGTTCTTGTCGGCAGTATCGGCCGGTTAGGTGTTCAGCTGGTAAATGGAAGAGTTTTGACATCGATCGTCGGTTTTCGCGGTTGTTCTGTTTCTAGCCGGCCTTGAGATTGACCGGCGTTGCGGCTGATCGTTACTAGGAGGAGGCAAAATGGGGGAAGAAGCTCAGCCGAACGATTACGCGATGAGGGAGGCGGCGGCGGAGGAGGAGGAGGAGGAGGAAGAGGACCGAGTGCTGGAGTGGGAGATGGGGCTTCCCAACGCCGACGATCTGATGCCGCTGACTCAGGGCTTGATTACTCCCGAGCTCGCCTCTGCCTTCAGCATAAACCCCGAGCCCTACAAGACGTCTCTCGACGTCAATCGGGCGTCGCAGGGCACTCTGGCCTCTATCCGTCGCCAGGTTCAGTCTTTCTCCTCCAACAATTTCAAAACTTTGCCCTCTTTCACCGAGGACGCGCAGAGGCGAGATCTGTCCGTCGTCGATGGGGACGATAATTCCGCGAGGGAAGTTGCGGAGGCAAGGAAGACTAGGAGGATGGATCCATTGATAACAGAAGAGGCCGAATCCGGGCTGCAGGCCTCTGGCGGGATGGAAAATTCCACCGACGAGCACTCCGCTCGGACCCTCAAGCGGCCGAGACTGGTGTGGACTGCCCAATTACACAAGAGGTTCGTCGATGTTGTGGCACACCTGGGTATCAAGAACGCCGTTCCCAAAACAATCATGCAGCTCATGAACGTTGAGGGCTTGACCAGAGAGAACGTCGCAAGTCATCTTCAGAAGTACCGTCTCTATCTGAAGAGGATGCAGGGCTTATCGAACGAGGGACCTTCTTCTTCCGATAGGCTTTTTGCTTCAACTCCCGTCCCACAGAGTTTGCACGAATCTTGTATGCAGATGCCTATTCCGATGCCCTACACACCCCATATGATGACGATGCCTGTTCTAGGCATGCCACAAGGCCATGGCCATGTTCAAATGCCCACGAATAACCAGGTTGCAGCTGCCGGAGCCTATCATGGCTTCGACTCACATCCTTACAATGTCTTTAGAGAGCAGCAGAGGGATTGGTCCGGGAGCAAGTACGGTTCGACTGTCTCATACCCTCGCGTTGCTCAGAACGATAAATAAAATTCTTTCTTCTTTTTCTCGAGACTCCTCCAAGAGTAAGTCTCTTGATCACCTTCTGTGAGCTTTGTCTTCGATTTTTGTTACTTCGCCCAAATAACAGTACAAACTTAGTGAGACTTTTAACTATTTGGAAATGATGCCCGATACTACTTTTCTCCCCACAACTTGCCTTGCTTTCAAATCGTATTTGCTTACCAATTGACAACATTTTCATGCTTTTGCGTTCTTGTCTGGATTTTGCACTGACGTTTTCCGTATTTCTCATTAGCCCTGTGGTTTATCAGTCAGCGTCTTTGATGGTTTGTATGTCCGAGACTGGTGCAAAAAGATGAAGGGAAAAAAAATGAAGAGTGTTCAGCAGTAAACCAAAGGGAAAAATGGTGGAAGAAGGAACTTAAATTAAGGTGGTCTATTTTCGATCACTAGAAAATACCCTTCATTTACACAGAAAATTATACGCCCAAATACATCATTAAAATTGCAGTTTACAATTAATAAGTGAGAAACGCACACCATCATTTTGCATACATTTTCATGTCAATTTTTTTTTATAAAACAATGGTTTTTCATTTCTTTTTGAGAAAACATTGTCATACATCATTACTGTGATGCAAGTTCCGTATTGTATTGAAGGTACACTGCAATGAAGTTGAGAGCAGAACTCTTTTTTATTTTTGTTTTTGTTTTTGTTTTGTTTGATCGAAGTAGAGAGCAGGCTTTACACAGAGTGAGAGAGGGCCGCTTTTGAATGGTTCATTTTTTACTCTTGACTCACACTGAGGTGACCGGTTATGATTCTGCGTTTTTAAAGAGCTGCTTCTTTTTACTTGACAGCAGTTTGAAGGCTGTTAGAGGCCTGGAAGTCTCAGTTACCCCCTTGAGTGGAGTCTGAAAGTATAATATCCCTGTTTAAGAATTAGAAGGATTTAGTTGGGAATGTGAAGCCTGACAGTCCAGAGATCATTGCGACTTGTATTTAACAATCTTAGATTCTTAATAATGGGACTCATTGAAACGGGGCAGCTGATAGTGACAAACAACCTGTAAGTTATTCGCGAAATCTATCTCATCAAGTCTGTTACACTGTCTGTACTTTGGTGATAATAATTAAACTAACTAGCCTTTTCCACTGGGAAGATAAGACCAATTTTGGCTCAACAATGACTTGGACCCCGGTTTGCTGTCGAAGACTAGCAAGTGGAGGGAGGACCTGCAGGTGTTCTCGTTTATACATTGGTCACTGCTTCCTGAATAAACCTGAATGTGGTTGAAGAATGAAGGGTGACTTCTTCCCGGTAGGGACCTGAGTTCTGATTTACACTGCAGCTTCAGGAAATATGAAAAACATTCACTTGTTTCTCAATGTCTTTGATAATAAAAACGACGTGAGGATGAACCCGTCGGAAAGCCAAGGAGGTTTATCTTTGCAGATTGATCATCCATCTGGTGGATTCTTTGGGAGGTGGTTCTTTTGGAAAGAGCTTCCAGTCGCATCTATGTTCCGAATCCGAGAGTTCCGAATCCGAGAGACGAGATAGGGCTGGGGAACCGGCTCATATATATACTCCACAGCTTTCCCGAGCCCTACGGATTCCTAGCTACCACTTCATACCTTTTTTTCCACTTTACTTTCTTTTCTGTGTGATAATTGATTAGTTAGATGTGTTGGTACGTGGTAGGAGTATGGGTTAGCAAGCATATTTACTATTTATAACTGACGAAGAGGTTTCTCAGATTAATCATGTATACAAGAAAGCTCCAGCTTCTCTCTACGGGTCAAGCATTGCCAAGTTCCTCGCTTATTTATGCCGCCATCTCTCTCTCATAAATGCTTCTACTGTTAACTTCACTACCTGCGAGGAGGTAGACAGATTAACTGTCTACATTGAAAAGGAAGCTAACTGCTAAACTCGTTCAACACCTTTTATTGTTTTCGCTTCAACAAGCATATACATATTCCATTGCTTTAGACTTTAGTGGAAAGCAAGCCAACTGCTAACCGGCCGCAATCAGGCCTAAAGCTGGGGTTCGATCAAAACGCGGTCCTTCGTCTAAAGTCCATTTATGCAGAACACGGAGGGTGAAAATTATCAACCTAACCGGGTTTTGTCGGTTTACTAACGACCTGAATTAAAACAAGTGAGCTGCCAAAGAGAAACAATTAGGGTTTACTAATTATGACCAGATGAATCGAAAGCCGATTAAATTATTTGAGTTGAGCTCGATGAAGATTATTAAATTTATAATATTATACAAACAGATAAATAATTTAACTAGAAATTAAATTATTTGATTTGTAAATTGTAAAGATAATTCGTAGTAATGTGGAAGCCGAAAAGATGTATATACTACTACTGAATATTTTTTTGAAACAAAAAGTCATTCACCCGGAAAAAGTAATTCTCTCTTGTGATCTTTTTAGTCCTTTAGGATCAAACGAGATTCCAAGAATTTTGAAGAAACCACCCATTTGTGGATGTTTGTCGCAGTACCAAGCTACAAATTGTCATACTCTCCTTCAGCCACTAGTCAAAACAAGGCTACATAATCAAAGCTTAGTCAGACAAGTTGAATAGAAGCTAACTGTTCAGGTTGCTTTCGTCTAAGAATGACAGACATCACCAGTGATCATCACATGAACAGTGACCTTGTTTAAAAAAATGGAACCGATAATTATCTCTTATCACTATGGTTCTATGAGTAACTTTAGACATAAACTTCATAAACAAGTGGCAATCTCCACAAATCCTGAGATTCTTGAATATTCGAATTGGTCTACCAGCTGTTACATGGATGAGGCCAAAAGAAAATGCAAGCTTCTCGCTGTGGTATATAACATGTTCGTCTTCTGGGTCTCTTCTATGACTTGTCGCTACTTTTGACACAGGAACGTAACCAATCCGTTTTATCTGTCTCACCAGTTCCTCCAGTTTCATATAGATTTTCTCAGTTTCACTGTGAGTTGTGTCCCTTGAAAAGAACTTTTGTACTTTGTGATTTACTTCTATCCAGCTGCACCCTGGTTCTTTCTTCAGTCCCTTGAGTTCCACAAATTTCCTTTGTTTTTCAGCATCTCGCCATCTTCCCACCTCAGCATACATGTTTGAGAGGGTGATATAAGCTGTTACCTCATTGGGATCCATCTCCAATATCCTCTGGGCCACATACTCTGCCATTGGAAGATTACCATGGGACTGGCATGCTGCAAGCAAAGGTCGCCATATGTTAGTAGTTGGCTTGATAGGCATCAGTCTTATAAAGTTCCTAGCTTCTTCAAGTCGTCCAGATCGACCAAGTAGGTCAACCATGCAGCTATAATGCTTCTCTTCTGGTGCAATACCATAATGTCGTACCATGGATTCATAAATTTCCTGACCTTGATGAACAAGACCGGAATGACTACAGGCAGTGAGCACTGCAAGAAATGTGGCACTTGTAGGTTTCATTCCTTCTTTTATCATCTTCTCAAACAGGAGAATGGCTTTGTCAGCTAACCCGCTCACTGAATGGGCCTTCAACATTGAGTTCCAAGCAACATGATCACTAAGATTTCTGGGCATGCGATCAAAAACCTTATTTGCTTCTGTAAACTCACCACTTTTTGCATACATTTCAATTAGAGAGCTCCAAACATGTTTGCTTGACTTGTCCTCAGTTTTTATGGTATGCGCATGAATTTGGTTACCACCAGTAAGAGACGGTAAGACAGCACAGGCCTTCAGGATAGTTGTGTAAGTAAACTGATCCAATGCTCCAGGATTTTGAGCCATTTTATTGAAAACCTCCATGGCCTTCAAGTTGTGTCCATGATAAACATAACCTGACAGAAGGGCATTCCAGGATGCAGTCGATTGGGGATCTTCCATTTCAATGAAGAGTTTTTCTGCATCATCCATTTCGTCGTATTTCGTGTACATGTTCAAAATTGAAGTAGCTACAAAAGCATTTGAAACAAATCCACTCTTTGTCACCATAGCATGAAGTGCCCTTCCTATGCCAGAAAAATTTATGCTACCACAACAAGCCAAGGCAACGGCATAAGTATGCTCAGTTGGGTTCACTTCACATTGTCTCATATGATTGAACTGCTTCAAAGCTTTATCAAAGAACTCACTATGGTAAAGTCCTGTAATGATTGCTGTCCATGATATGAAATTTTTACTGGGTAATCTATCGAACAAAATTTCAGCTTCTTTGATCACTCCACATTTACAATACATAGTCAGAAGGGCATTGCCGACAGCTGAGTCGTGTAAACACTGAACCTTGATAACATAGGCGTGAAGTTGCTTACCTTCTGCAATAGCTGCAAGGGTGCCACAAACACCAAGAACAATAGAAAGCGTGTACGGACTTGGTCTGAAACCAGTACTCTGAATTTGAACAAACCAAGTCAAAGCGTGATCAAAGAGACCATTGTTCGCATAGCCAGACAACAAGCTATTGCAAGATACAATATCAACAGAGGTCAACTGATTAAAAACCTCACATGCACTTTTGGTGTCTTTGCATTTTGCATACATGCCCATGACATCGGTTGCAACAAATTTATCATCTCCGCATCCAATCTTTATTGCTATAGCATGAATCTTTCTGCCATGTTCTAGTTTCTGCAGAGAAGCAGCCAAACTCAAAGCTCTAATTATAAAACTCCTATCCCAAGGTGTTTTCACGCAAAAATTATGAGTAGTATCGGGAGATGAAGATACTGGACCGGACACATGGACCAACGAGCTCCCGAGGAAATTATCATTGGCATCGTTAAGATTCCTTTCTGGGTCTACAGTCCTTTCAAGCATTTCATCAAACAATGGAGCTTCGTCTTCCGTTTTCAAGAGTTGCAAACACTGGTTTGGGCGTTCGACACTTGAAATTGTCAGCTGAGGAGTTTCAGAATCATACCAAGTGCTTGAATTCCGTAAATTTTCTCTAGTCGTCGCCGATGCAGAAGTAACTACTCCCTGACAACGGTGGAGGCCGGGGTTCCAGTATGGTGTCGAGGAACAGTAAGATGGGTAATGAACGAAAGGCTGAACAAAAGAAGCCATGAAATAATTTGGGCGAAGAGAAGTGTAATCTACTAGAGCCGAAGTGAAAAGAACTGCGTGGTATCAGCCATTGCTCTTTCGCACCAGCGTATATAGCTTACTAATTATTCGGCTTCACTCAATCACTCCGACCCTAGCCATGAAACAAAGCCGAGCCCGTGCAGTGTTCATCACAAACGTTCCTAATACGCGGATGAACACCCACCCAACTACAAGTTGATCCATAATACACGTAGGATTATAGGAGTGCTTCATAGATACTTGTACGTACACGTCGAGATGCAGGTGTGGCCATTAATTTGTTAAAATTCAATTTTTCTTTTTAAAACTGAAAAAAGACCATGGCTAATGGTCAACAGTCAAAAGATTAATGGCTAAGATTAAGAGAAACTGTTGCTGAAGAAAAGTGACTAATGATTGGCTAGAAAGCCTCTTACCAAGTAATAAGTAAAGAATCTTTTTATACTCGTTTATATAATTGAGACTAATCTCTTCTGTTTCCAAGTAATTAGTAAAAACCCCTTGGTTTCGTTATAAACAATAAAGGAAATTATGTTAATTCCTTGAAAACGTAAACACATCTATGTATAACATCTCTCATAACTAATTAACATTTCTTCAACATTTACACCATTACAATAATTCAAAGGGAAATATTGACTACTGGGACTTTGCAAATTTTACTACCTGCTTACACCATTATCGACGGGCTATATATATATATATATATGCTAGCTAGCAGAAGCAGAAACAGAAGAGCTTACATATATCTTCGAAATTAAGCAATTACCTATCGATCTAGGGCGCCTGGTAGTCGATGTGGTAGAGGGCTCCATATTGATGATATACGTACCTACTTGGGTGGTGGACAGAAGGTGATGAGATATCGGGAAGAGCGGCAAGTGTGGAGGCTGGAGGAATCGTCAAAAGCGTAGCTGTAGGCCCGGGGGCAGATGGCCTTGAAGAGATGGGCGAAGAGGGAGGGCTTGCAGGTCTTGGGTGAGGCGTAGTCCCCGGTACAGCAATACTTGGCCGACTTGAGAGCGAGGCAGGCGCTCTTACAACCCACCACCCTCCCTTCCCTCTTCACCTCCAACATGGAGGGGCAGCAGATGTTGAGGTCCACCTCGCACGCCGCCACCCCGCAACCGATCCCACCCCCCACCGGCAGCATCGACACCGGCATGTTGAACCCGTCCACCAGGCTGACGTCGTAGTAGTGAAGCGCCGACTTCGAGGTCCCCAAAGTCATCTCCACCACCGTCGCCGGCGGGGTCCCGCCGGTGCCCATGCAGTGGAGCATCCCGGCGCAGTCGCCCGTCTCGCACCACCCTTTCCCGCTCTCGTCGAAGCAGCAGCCCTGCCGTCCCCAGATGCGGCCCGACCAACCCGAGGGGACGTTGAGGACCACCTCCTCACCGCGGCCCAGCCGGAACCCGCCCCTCCCCGGGTGAGCCTGACCCGCTCCGCCTAAAATCCCCGGCCAAACCGTCACGTTGCAGTTGTTCACCAGGATCAGTTGGTTCCTGCTACCTGCGACTGTATGTGCAATATATATAATGCCAAAAACATCAAACCCAACAATTCATTATTAACCAGTACCATATATATATGATACCCAGATCGAATAAATCAACGAAATTGTACAGAGAGAGAGAGAGAGAGAAAGAGAGTGAGAGAGATCGAGTCACGTACTTGAGAGCGAGACGACAGAGATGAAACTGCAGAGCAGGAGGAAGAAGACGCGAGAAGAAGTATGCATCATTTGGATCGATCTTCAAATTTACCTGCAGATCGATCGGTAAGGACACTGCTTCGATCAGCAAAAAATAATGATAATATTTCTGATCAGAGAATTAATATATAGCAGCGAGCGAGAAAGAGAAGAGGAGGCAGAAAAAAATGAGGGATCGAAGATTTGTGATGAGAAGTGGTCTCCTTTACTTTCGGCAGTTCCACTAAACTGCTTCCGATCGAAAACGGTTTAAGTAGGGGAGCAGATTAACTAGTAACCGGGGGGGTACTGCTTTCTTTCTTTTCTCTTCTTTTTCATTTCTTTTCTCCAAATTAAGACCACCAATTCCTAACTAATTAAGAGTATATATCCCTTGCTTTGGACTGGGGATTTCTTTCTTCCCTCATGCCACTTATAACATAGATATATATGTGAAAAGCGTCTCATTTGCCTGCACGCAGCAGCTTGCAGGTCGGGGATTCAGGGTGGGTTTCTCCGCAGAAACATATTAACATGAAAAAGATAATAACATACCGCAGGCTCCCGGTCTCGTAGCTTTTGCCTTTGCATAAAGTGTGATTAATTCATAACAAAACTAGTACATAAGTATTATATATAAAACAACATCATTATGCTCCCCACTCATCTGCTGCATCCCCAGTACTTGCGCTCTTTGCTCATGATTCTTCTTTTGTGTTCAACAAGACTCGAATGGATAAGCAATATTAATTATGGACCCTCAAAAGAGACATCATGAGAGGGACCGTGTTACCCGGCCCCTTTAGCATCAAACATCACCTCATATATCTTCTAATTACTTTGCACTCTTTGGGGTTTAAAACTCGGGCTCTCAATTAATTAATGATGGTTAATAAACTGGGTTTGATCTCTATGATGCTGGTTACTTAAAAAGTTATAATTAGATAGCTAGGGATGATAATTGATACATTTAATTAATTCAGGCAATATGCATGGTTATCAATACAAGGAACATAGTTTTTTCCGACATGTAAGAGATTGTAAAAATTATTGAAGTTGATTAAAGGAGGAAGCTACTGGGAAGTTCGCCACTGCATCTTAATCCCATGTACTTTACAAGCTCTTTGATTATATATTTTAATCGCAGAATTCAGGGCATGTAAGCTACATCTTTTCGGAATATGGAAATGTTTGCAGCAGTTGCTTTTGTTTGGTTAGCCATTAACCTCATTGCAGTTACTCTCGTGGCTGGTCGCGAGCATCGGCTAGCCCAGTTCTATATAAATGTCGTCCCATAACTATCCCTTCGTGAGAAAAAGAAATGGCCACACATTCGACCTCACTATATATAATTCAACTTAACCTGTTGACTGGAGCTTCAATTCCAAGGAACGGCCACAAATCCATGGTTCCTCATTGATGAATATGCATGGAATCTCTCGGCTGTTAACTCCTCTGTCTTTATATTCGCTCTTTCTTCCACCTCGTTGCCACGCCCAAGGTCAAATTAAATTCTCAAATCCCTTCTCGGTTAATCGCCTTCGGATCCATTTCACGCCTCCTTCACTCAATCAAAATGGCACAAGTTCTGGGAATTTCTGTCGGGGATACAGAAGCAGCGAAAGAAGGAAGAAGAAGATTACCCATTTGAGAGCTAGCCCGAAGGAAACCCCTTACGATGTCTTGGGCGTTTCGCCTTCTGCTACTCCGGAAGAAATAAAGCGAGCGTACCGGAGGTTGGCTCTGAAGTTCCACCCGGATGTAAATAAGGAGGTATTCCTCTATTCTCCGCATAAATGGATGGAATTGCTCGTTGTTATCGCTTGAATTTCAATGAACTTTCTGTCCGTGTTGTTTGGAGATCCTTCAACTTTGTGCTGTTGCATATTGTTATACTTAAGGAAATATTTCGTGGGTTCTAGATACATATTTTTTATCTATTCGTGTTATAAAATTTTACTCTCGGTTTTTGTTTACTGATACCTTGTAGAATGAGTAAGTAAATGGATTATCTTGGCCGTGATTCATGGAAACTCAAGCCTAGTCTGACTACATTATAAGCATAGTTGAAATTAGATAAACCCAATTTCCGTCATTCTTCCTGGTTCTCAAGAATCCTCTGTAACTTTTTTGAAGAAATTGATACAGCTTGTTTTTTTTGCAGTGAATTATGTTCCCTTATGCACCTGTGGATGTACACCATTGCAAACTTGATTTTTTCGGCTTAATTTCAGGTGTCAGGGAAAAATTTTGGAATACATAGTTGAGAAGGAAAAGATACTTGTTACAGTCTAAATAATGATCATGAAGGAAAGAAATAGGATGGTCTGCAAGTTCTCAGAATGCAATTGTGCATGGCATTTCTTTTAATTCGCCTTTTGCCTTTTTCTTTCTTCAGTTTATGATCTACCAACATTAGTTTGATGTGCTTCTGTACATTTTTTTCAGACTAACGCTCAGGAGAAATTCATGCGGATAAAGCATGCATACAATACACTTTTAAACTCCAAATCCCAGAGGAAATATGGTTCAAGAAGTAGTACATCAGATTATGGTAGCCCTAGCTATGAAAGACAAGGAAACAACTATGCCCAGGATGAGGAAAATTTCTATGGCTTTGGTAAGATCATTTAGTTCTCGTAATCTATTGAGTAACTCCTAATTGCTTGTGACATATATACGACTTGCCTGCCTATGTATTCAGCTTCTTGTCATCCTTCTATCTTCTTCAATAGTGGTGTGATGTAGTCTCATGCCTTTGATTGCTTCAACATACAAGTAACATTTTCGCTGCCATAATTTGGAAGTGTGATTTTAATGTTTAAATTGCTTTAACAGTGTGTTGCATGACCCTTCATGTTGTCCACACTTTTGCACTCTTCACAACATGAGTTATGTGGGCATTACGAGTGTGGAACTCTGCTGTGTATCATCTAGCACAAATTGAAGGTTAACCCTCTGTGCACTGGTCTTCTATCCTCATGTTGGGTGAAGTAGATGCTACTTCATTTCTTCTGTCATCCTTTGAGCCTCTAATAATGCTAAGTTGCTCACACCACTCTTATATTGTCCAAGCTTTTGCCCTCCTAAGAATATGAGTCTTGTGGGGGTTGTTGGTGGAATTCCATTGTGTATTCAACCGAAAAGACTGAAGGCTAACCCTATGTACACCGCAGTTAACCCTTTGTGCACTGGTCTTCTATCCTCTTGTTGGGTGAAGTAGATGCTACTTCATTTCTTCTGTCATCCATTGAGCCTTTAATAATGCTAAGTTGCACACACCACTCTTATATTGTCCAAGCTTTTACCCTCCTAACAATATGAGTCTTGTGGGGGTTGTTGGTGGAATTCCATTGTGTGTTCAACAGAAAAGACTGAAGGCTAATCCTATGTACACCGCAGATCACTAGTTTTCTGTTCTCATCTTGGGTACATTTTTCTTTCCATTGAGCCTCAATAAGTCTGAGTTGGTGATTCCTCTCTTCTCTTTCATAGTTAGTTGTTCATCGTCACTCAATGTTTCGTACCTGGGGTAATTGCAGTTCTGAAAGCAGTTATGAAGCATCAACTATTAGGTTTCTCATTTATTTAACCTGTTTATTCTGCAGGTAATTTTTTGAGAGATGTTCAGATAACTATAGGTAGCATGTCTTTTGGTTGGGAAACCATGATAACCTTATTTATTTATTGTGATGATATAGAATGGGGAAAGATTCTCATTGCTTTGTCCTAGAACTTACATAATGATTAGCTCGTATTATTTTCTCAGAGGACTTCTTCAGAGACCTTCAAACAGAATTTCTGAACTGGGAAGCAAATGCTGGATCCCAGGGGAAACCAAAGAGTTTATGGGACGAGTTGGCTGTGAGTTTTCATATTTCTTCTCTCATCTTGTATCTTTCCTACCTAACAAACATAGGTTTCATGGAATTGTAAACTGAAAAAAATGTTGATCGCATAGGACATTGGAGAAGAGTTTGTGGAGTTCTTGGAGAAGGAGCTCAACATTTCTGAATCAAATTCTGGTGAAGAAGACAGCAATATTCCATTTGAGAAAAATGAGTCAAAGGGAAGTGGGAATGTTCAGGGTCAGGGTGGCAAGCGTAGCAGCATAGAGGAGAATATTGATGAGATTGAAGCGGCTCTTGCACAGTTGAAAAAGGAGTTGGGCCTTTAGTGCATGATCGGAAGAAGGTGTCCTGCTATTGAAATCGCCCAATTTCTATGCTACACATTGATCTTGTAAAATAGATATACGGTTATAACAGAGAAGATTGTGTAGGTATGATTAAGGTCCAACACGGAGGATTTCTTTTCTCTCAACGCAGTGGATTGATTGTCTTCAAGTGTTTTTTTATTCTTTGACATTCTGACAAGCATGAAAATTCATAGTTAGAAATACAAGGGAACATACAAAAGAGACATCACCAGGAAAAAAAGGGAAAAGACGAAAAGTATTAGCACATGAAAAAAAGGGTATTAGCACATGATCGAAGGAGGCCTCTGAAAATGAAAAAATGTTTTGCAGTGTTCTTTTGGGATTTGTTTGATTTTGCCATATTAGATAGTTTTCAAATTAATTCCTCCTATCCAGCTAAATGAAAGCATAGTTTCTGTTTAAACAGAAATGTTCTTGATTATTCAAAAGTTACGAGTGTATGTGTCGAGTGACTCGAGTCTGGGAAAATTTCATTCAAATCTGTGTTCTTCTTGGAAGAACACTGGCATTGTTCAATGGGGTCACCTCGTCCTGTCTTCCCAAACATTGTTCCTTATCACCCCACGGCTATAGTCCAAGCCAAAGTTCCTCAACAGGTGACACCAGTGGAGATTAGCGGGAATCTTCTAATCGCGGCACATGGATGCCTCTTTGTCATTCGTATAAGATATCTACCTGATCTTACTCTGGTCTGTGATTTGATCCCTTTCACCCAATCTCTTCCACTTTTTCTCACACGTCCACGGAGTCTGACATCATTATTGGCCTCATAGGGCTTATCCTGATCTTTTAGATTGCTTGTGCCATTCGGCTCCCGGAGACTGGGTCAGATTATTAAACAGGTCTTAGTGTTTTCTAAAACGACATGTATACTTTCCATTAGCGTCTAACGTAAAAGAGGAAGTGAATTGAATTTCGATGATGTTTGATGTTAATAAACTATGATTCAGACACTAATGTTTGATAAGGCATATCCACGATTACTACAGATTGTGTTCTTCATTTGTTTTGGCAAGAAAGCAGGACCACGAATGACAAGAGTTTTTCACTTTGGGGAAGATGAAGATAGAACTGAATTACCGGCGCAGGAGGGTTAACTGATATATTTGCCGAACGAACAATGGGTCGCCAGACCCCCAAAATGGCGGAAGAAGTCTTCAAGTTGAATTGTCGACGAACAATGTAACATTTTTCTTTCCGTGTTCTTACAGCCAAATTATTTATCAATTCAACAGCGAGATATTCTTTTCAGAAGTTTCAGACAAGCAGAATGAATCAATCCCCTTATTTACTTGCGTCCGTATTTTTCGACTCTGTCGTCAATCCACTCTCGCATGTCCCCGAGGACTCGGTCGCTGTTCTCGTCCAGCTCCCCCTGTATCAGCGAATGGTACATCCCTTCGTAGAGCTTCAACGTCTTATCCTCGCTCGACGCCTTCTCATACAACATCTTTGAAGATTCCGGGGACGCCACTCCGTCGTCCGTCCCGTGAGCCGTCAGAAACGGCGCCGTCACTCTGGAGAAGTTGGCCTGAATGTATTCGCACACCCGCAGGAGCTCCCTCATGGTTCCCACCCGAGGGTTCCCGGTGTACCGCCTCGGATTCCCGGCGATGATCTTCAGTTTTTCCGGATCCTTGATGGACTTCCCCACCATCTTCTTGTCAGGCATGGCGGCCCAGGTGTCGGCGATCCCGAACAAGAGTCCGTACGCGAAGAGGTGAAGCCTGGAAGGTTTCATGTCTTCGGGGATGACGAACAGGGGAGCCGAGAAGATGAGCCCGGTCCAGATCCCCGGCTCCGATTGGAAGTACATCAACATGGTGGCGGCGCCGCCGGCCGACTCTCCGAGGAGGAACGCCGGGAGATGGGCGTAGGACTCGCGCTTTCGCACGCTGAGGAAGAAAGAGAGGGAAGTGGCGGCGATCTTCTCCATGTCGCCGAGGTAGCAGCGAAGGCCCTCGGAGCGGCCGTGGCCGAGCATATCGGCGGCGTACACGGCGTAGCCCCACTGCGAGTAGGCGATGCAGATCTTCTGGAAGAGCCAGCCGGTGTCGGAGCCGTACCCGTGGGTCATGTAAACGGTGCCTTTGATCGGGTGATCCAACGGCAGGAATTCCTGCGTGAAGATCTTCCCGTTGGGCGTGTCGAAATAGGATTTGGTATTCTTGACGCGCTGCGAGGTGTAGTACTCCTCCTCAGGCATGTCTCCCCAAAAATTGGGCGGCGTCGGCGGCGGGGGCGGCGCTTCCGTCGACATCGCGGCTGAGTTTACTCGACGAGCGGACCGGACGGGAAGAGTGGGAGAGGATCGCGGGGACGCTGTGGAAGGGGATCCCCGCAGGGTTTCAGAAAAAGTAGGCCGCGTGGTGGCAGGGGAGGAGTGGTTTTGGGATGGGTAGAGTTGTTTTCACCAACCCTGATCTGGTTTTGGCGGGTGGTAGTCGGTATACCAAACCTCGTGGTCGTGGGGGCCACGACGCACCGGTGACCGCCTGACCGGACAGGGCATCACGTTGAAGTTCGATTCTTTGATGGAGGATCAGAGACAGGCGAGCCCATTTTCTTTTTGCTTTTTCTTAAACCAACCTCCGGTAGATAAAAATGCAATTGTCGTTAGCCGCCAAACGTTATTAAAAATTAACCCTTAAGCGGAGATGGATTTAGTTTTCCAGACTCTTCATGCCTTTGTTAAATCTGAAAGTGGGTAGGGAGCGAAGGTCGGTAGAGAGAATGTAGAGAGATCAAATAGAGAAAATAGGTAGAGAGAAGGTAGAGAGAGAGTAGAGAGAAGAGTCAGCTTGAAACGTATATTAAAAGCTTTAGCCTTTAACAGATATTATCGGATATCTGTTCCGGTATCAGACTTTACCAAATTGGATCCAAGAACAAATGGATATATAGTAAAACTAGATTAAAAGCTTGTAAAAACCTCTTCCCAAGATAGTGAAGAACGAATTGAAGACGGGGTTAACACATGCCAAACCATCGTTCAATTGATTCCTGTTTTCCTTGCATTCCTCTGCATTATGAACTCAATAGTGTGCCTTACCAAATGCCTTACATTCATGAAGAAGAAAATACGAACAAGCTGCACATGAACCATCCTTGTCCCTTGTATCTTCTTGTTCTAGAGTTAATTACATTAGAGTAACCATCCTTGTCCCTGGTTAATATTATTCATAATTACATTAGAGTAACAACAGCATGATTTTTTGCAACAAGTCAACAAGCACGGTTTTGAATTAAAAATTACCAGACAACACAGCTAGACCTCCATATAACATTGTGGCTTTATCTATGTTACCTCCATATAACGTTGTGGTTTTATCTATCTATGTACAGGCCATACAGATTAAGGTCAGAAAAATTGACCTCAAAATCTCATGGCATACGGTGTCATTTAAGTAATTTACAATCATTCACTCTCATCATGTTTCATGAAGTCATTGTCCTCCTGCTTGAATCTAAACAAGTTCTCATTCCAAACAGTGAACTCCTTATGCATCAGTAGAACCCAGAAAACAAACAAGAGTGCACATTCTTCTGCAAGCAACGTGTAGATATTCAGGACTTCATTTCTATGCCAATCAAAAACCAAGTGTAGCAACCCTTCGGTAAAATTTAGCAAGACAATAAGAGGATGAATTACCTGTGAAATGACAAAGCCGACAATATCATTTCTAACAGAATTTTGCTTGCAAGGCCCCCGTACCCAGATATCCATGCAATTCAATGAAGAGTACAGCACATTCTGTTCTAATCAATTCATGGACTGAGGCATATCAGAGGATAAAGATGCAGAAACTTCAGCCCAGGAACCTGTAACTTTATTTCATCAATTTTGGCTGCTGGACCCCACTAATGACAAGCAAGAAAATTAAGTTGGGAACTCTGATATCACGGAGTTCTCAAATTATTTTTAGTTATGAAATCAAAGAAGGCAAGAGTTTGAAAACATGAACTAGGAATAAGCATTTGTATCAAATTATAGCATGCAGAAAGTTAATCTTAGTATTTGGGGCTCAGGTCTGGGATGACTACAAGAGTATACCTCATCCATTTAAGATGTTGTCTTCGGTGCTACTCTTACTTCCTGAAACTGACAATGGCAAGTTTAGCCGTTCCTAAAAGAAGTGAAGGAAAAGATACATATCTTCAATGAATAATAACAACCCTCCCATTAAGTAAGATATAATTCAACACAAATAGGAATTAGCAAAAGTGATAATTTAACATGCACGTGATCAGAACTTTCATACCATCTCTATTGATTCAAGAGGCTCTTCACAAGTACATATGTCAACATTACTCTTACATGTACTGCATGCACTTGCCCTTGATGGGCATTTCGTAAACTCTGTTTTTAACTTCTTGGATGATGGTTGCCCTTCTATATCATTATTTTCAACTAGATTTACCAAAGAGACTTTTGATTGATGGTTTATAGCCAGAGACTCAGGCTGATCATGTGCAGTCAAAGAATTATTTGCGGCTATAGCTTTCTCCAATGAATCTTGTAAAGCATGTGATGCCATGTTGTATGCTTCCACAGACAATGCACCAACTTCTGCCACCTTTAGTGATTTTTGACAAAGATCATTGTAGCGGCAAACCATACCCTCAGCTCCAATGCCTTGTGATCCAGATGGAAGATCATTCAACACCAACCCATTCCAGGGGTTCTTTGTCCAGCGTTTCAAAATATAAGTGGGAGGAATTGCATACACACTTGACAGAATGAAAACTCTCAATGAATGTCGACAAAGAATTCCTGTGAATTCAAACATTTGACAACTACAACTAACTGTTTCTTCGGAAGGGCGTAGTATCACAGTGTATATCTTCTCTTCACCAAATTTTCCCACCATATACGTAATGGTTCCTTCGTCCTCTTTGGTTTTCGAAGCATAATAACCCAGAGTCTGGCAAATCTCATATTGAAACTTTTTAAATATTTCAACAGTATAGACATCTGCTGCATGCTTCTCTAAAGGTGATGCTGTCATGAAACAGGGTTTCGTGTTGAGTGTCTCTGCATCTGCACAACATTCTTTCTCATACTGACTCTGCAGAGCGATATCGTATTGGTCAATGAACTCCTTTATGGAAGATTTAGCTCTCACATAACCATCAAAGAGAGACCCCAGGTTCTCAATTTGTTCAGTGGTAGACAGTCCTGCGAGAAAGGTACCATTCAAGTACACAGGGACCCAATGATGACGATCTTCATAAAAAAGTTGAAGCCATTCATTTCCCTCCAGGTCAAATTTATGGAGTAAAGATGCCCACTTAGATTCAAACTCATCAGTTGTGTCAGTTTGGTGGACACATTTATCAAACTCCTCCTTGAAGTTCCCTTTCATTGAACATGATTGACTCAATTTATAGAGAACCACCTCTTGTACATGCCACATAGAGAAACAATGGCGTGTTCCTGGAAAAACTTTTGCCACCGCTGATTGTAGGGCTCCATCTTGTTCGGTAATTATTGATCTTGGTTGGCACCCAGACATTGCTGCAAGCCAAGTCTGAAACACCCAAGTAACAGATGAGACAGTCTGATCAGTGAGAAGTGCACAGCCAAGCAACACAGATTGCCCATGATGGTTGACCCCCACAAATGGAGCAAATGGCACTTGATATTTGTTTGTCACATAAGTGGTGTCGAACGTAACTACATCCCCAAAGTGATTATAGGCCATCCTAGACTTCGGATCAACCCAAACGATATTTCTTATATGCTCTTCCTCATCAATTTCAACTGCATAAAAGAAAGATGGATTTTCAGATTGTTTACGTATGAAATACTCAGTAAGAGCTTTTACATCTCCCTTAGAAAATGTCCTCTCTTGCATCGAATAAATATAACTTTCCTTGTCCTGCTCAGTGACATGATTATTGCTGAATCCATTTGATGTAATCTTATTCGGTTGTGATGCCAAATCAAGGGAGTGGTCAGTTTGACTTTTATTGGCAACCGCTTGCAATTTCCTGCATGATCGAACAGTCTGCATATTACTTGTACTTGCTAGTTCATGGCTATGCTCTTTCTCAACAAAATGTATCATCCATTTCCCAGACTCTACTCTCTTCACCTTTACCATTGCCTTGCAACCTTCCCTTGTGTTGGGTCGTGGGTGCTTGACTGTGTCATTTATTTGTTTGAAACCCTCTTTAGAACAAACATATTGGGTGGCTATCAATGTTCGGCTACGCTTTGAATAACGAGTGGACCTCTTGCGAATGCAAAAGCCAATACGTCTTGCATATTCCTTGTAAAACAAAAACGAAGACTCTTCAGATTCAAATTCCATACCCACATATGGCTCTACCTTTACATCTTCCAATCCAGCAGATTCCTGATCAACATAATTTTCCTCCATTTTAGTGGCTCCAGTATGAGGTTCAATTCCCATCTTCTTTCTGGCAGTTTGAAGGTAATGAACATTGATGGGACCTACTAGAGCATGGTTATGGTCCTTTTCAACTACATGAACAACCCATTTTCCAGATTCAACTTTCTTAACTCTAACCATTGCCTTGCAACCTTCCCTAGTGTTTGCTCTTGGATTCTTGACAGTTTCACTACTTCTTTTAAATCCTTCTTTGGAACATACATACTGTGTTGCAATTAATGTTTTGTTACGTCTGGAATAACGCGTAGACTTCTTACGAATGAAAAAGCCCACACGCCTGGCATACTCACTATAATAACCATAAGCAGCTTCTTCAGTCTCAAACTCCAAGCCGACACATGGTTCAATATTAGAATCTCCATCAAATGGAATTATCACATTATCCGGTGAACTGTCTTCAATTCCATTTCCACCCACATGTGGATCAAAATCTGTTGTCACAGAGAGCAGGTTATCTTCAAGCTCAATCCCACATACCTGAGACTCAACTGCCACAGCCATCATAGATTCAACACTTTCCATGTCAACATCGACTGTCACAATCTGTCAAAACGAATAGTTGGGTCAAAATTTCCTATGATACTTTAGAATAAAAAGCTCAATCATGGTAATTGAATTTTAAAATTGGTATTGAGCATGGTCAACAAGGGTAGAAAATGTTGCAAATATGATAGGTATGAACTACACTGGTCTGAACTACTTCAAGCACATCTTTTTGTTTTCTTTTTTTTTTGACTGCTCTATACACATGCTAAGACTAGTAAGCTATCTCACACTAATCACAAATAGCAAAACATTAACCAGCAAAGCATGCTAAATCTGTACAAAATAACAGCTCTGTTCAATACACGACTTTTGCTATTGAAGACAATGAACCTCTTATTGCCATATGCATAAAAGCTTCTGATTTTGAAGACAAGCATAAGTTTTCCACTCAAATTGTAGAGTTACAAAGCGATCAGTTATCTTTTTTTTTTTTTTTTTTTTTTTTTTTCGGTACCATTATTTAAGTTAAATTTGTTGTTTCATTCATACTGCAGGCCTCAAAAGCATAAAGAGAACCACAAGTAATTGCAGTTTCCAACATCGGTAATTAACGTCCATGGTAACTCGCCATAGACCCATCAAAACTCGCTAGTTTTTCTCTACCATGATGCGCCATCGAGTTTCAAAAAGAAGTTCAAACAGAAGCTCCGAAGCTGGAAAAGCCGAAGACAGTTGAGGACCCATCATAGAAACTTGAATGCCTCTTGAACCATGAAGAAGGGGGACAAGCTCGGAGAGAATGTCGCAATTACCTCAAGACACACTTCAAATTACAGGATACATTCCGACAAAACCATAGCATGTAAAATTGCATGCACCCAAAGCTGTACTTCAACATGATCGGAGTAAATTAGCGAGAAAACGTGTTTGCCCGCCCGAATTTACTTACATTTGATGACAGACGACCCTGAAAGAGTACTTGTGAATTTGTTCAGGACGGAACCCTAGGTTTGACCAGCAAAGATGATCGGTTCATCATCTGCTCCGGAGGAACGTTCATAGAGACAGAGAAGGCGGGAGAGAAAGAGAACGTTGCTGTCGAATTCGTTTGTTTTTCTTTTCCCTCTTCTCCTTCTGGCCTGCGAGCGTCAGTAGCTTTCGGCTGTTGGTGAGGGAAGAAAGCAAATCTGTGTAGAGCAGGAAAGGGCGAACGAGCCTCGCAGTCGCTTAAGGCTTTTTATTACGAAAAAATACTCTTAAATACACGTCGTAAGACACTGTGACTGGGACACGATCTTTCCCGTCGTAAGGCCGGGTCGGCTATCGGCACGCTTATATGGACGGGTCCGTTATGGTTGGGTGACGGATTTGTGGGTGGGGTTATGAGTTGAGATCTTTACCACGTTCCAGGTTATGCCAATTGTCAGGGAAGGCTTAAGGCGGGTCATCAGTTGGGTTCTGGTGTTCAGAAATCTAATTCTCACCAAACCCATTAACCCCTCCAAGTTTTATGAGTTGGGTTGGTTCAAGCCATCATAGGGCTCGAGTCATGTTTCCCATGAACCCGCCCAACCCTGCTATGAAGAAACTACTTAAAAAGTGTAAAAGCAAAGATTTTCCACTGGAAATAGTATAAACCTCATAAAACCATTGTTTCCCACGAAGAATAGTGCTCTTTATTGAAGAAAAAGCCTTATTCATTACTTTTTTAAACAGGGCATTTATCCTGAAGACAACCTACAGACAATCCCTCTTGTAGAAGTTTTTCAATATCGAGAGGTAACGCTATAGATTTAGCTTCACTTCGAATTTTTCGTTAGAACTGGAATCGTATTCTGTTTTATAGATATGATACCAATATGTTTCAAAGTAAGGATACGTGAGCACAGGTGGAGAAGGAATCAAAATTGGACCTGAGAATTACCTACCGTTATTTGTTTCTCTGTGATTGTACTAGGCAATTACTCCACTCCAACCCAGTATGGCTTAAAATTGAATGACTTCACATATTACACGAAGGGGATGCACCAACGAAAGACACTTCTTCAAGTAGTCCAAATGTTTTGTCAAGCAATAAGCAAGCAAAAACTAAGCACTACACAGCAAACCGAACTTTCTATTTGCAACAAATTTTCTGTGGCTGAAAATCCTCACATTGAACTTTCTGTTCTCTGAAATTTAGTGAATAAAATGTAGCACTGTAGAGTGTAATAGAGAGAAAATAATATTACTCTGCATTATAACGTAACGTGAAAGAATTTGGATGTTAGACTGCAGCACTCGTCGACTGCTTTAAATCATGTGCAGATAGGTGAAAACAGGAATAAAGATCAAGACATATATATATTTGTTTCCAGTTTCAATTTTCTTTTACTCGAACTGAAAATATACAGACTCCAAAATAATCACAGAGGGAGATTGAGTCCTTTCCCGACATCTACTCCGATCATCTGAAGTATGCCCTTGTGAAATATCTGAAACCAAAAATGCAAACAGAAATAAGCTAACAAACTTCCGAAAACCAATTGCCGGAGGCCTATAACAGCAGCAGAAGAGAACTGTTCATCGCCCTAATTTCATTATAGTCGATACTTGTTGGATTAAGAAGGAGAGAGCTTACCAGCTCCACGACAAATGTCCCAATCAGGCCGATCATACAAGCTCTAGAATTCCAAATCTCGGCAGTTCTTGTAAATCCGAGAAAAGGAGCAGTGAGTTTCGGTTCCACTTTGGGCATTTCAACCTGATAATTGAATCAAACACATGAAAAAGGCATCGGAGGTAAATTAGAGAAGATTTGGGACAGAGGGAAGAAATTCTGTGGTGTTGTGAGGACTCACTCCTGGAGGAAGCTTCGCAGCTCGAACTCTGAAGGCGACGGCACTCTTCGAAATTCCATTTCGATGGAGCTTCGTGGGCATGAACCGATCCCTGGTCGAAGAAAACGCAGCCAGTGATTTAGTCGAAACGGCAGGCAGAGTAGCCATTGCTTCGGTAGCGAACGCCGAACGGTACTAATTGTGGCCAGTACGTTTCCGGTTTCCCTCCCTCTCCCACCTTATCTATATATGATCATGCTTTGGCTTCTACATTAAGATCTTTTAATTGGACCCTATGGCCCATGGTCCAGTAAACCTCCTGACCCGGCCCCAGGCCGATGGGATGCTTTTAAGGGCGGCATTTTTATTGTACTGTTCAGAGGTTATTAAATAAAAAGGATATGAAAAAAAAAACTCATATAGATAATCAGATAATTTTATCAGTTCTTTTCTGTTTTTAAAGGAAAAAGAACAAGTAATTAAGACTTAAGACTTCTTCCTCAATATTAAACGTATTAACACAATTTTTGTATTTCAGCAAGAAAAAATGTTTTCATTTTTAGAAAATCAAGAAAAATTCTATTATATATATAGTTATTATATGATGTTTTATAATTTTAGGTATTATAAATATATAATTATATTTAAATTTATTTATTTATTTTAACAAATTTGTACCCTTTCGCCTTCTGTGGGTACTGGGTGGTGGGTAATGTTATAAATAAGCAAAAAAATAATGTACTACACATACTAAATTAATTACTAGTAAGACTAGATGGATAATCAAATAGAAATGAAACCGGGTCCAGGAATTTGCTGAACCGACCGGTTCAGTTAATAGATCCCATTTTCTTTATTAGCATACTGATGTCGATCCATATATAATATTCCAGAGCGGGATCCATTTTCTGTAAACTAACCAGGAAGCTGCAGGTGATGCCACGTGGAAGAACATTACCCACAGACATTTTCAAGTCAAGGAAATCACACGTGGCGGGAGGAAGAGCGAGGAGAGATGTCGAGGTCTTGTCGGTTTAAGAGTCGCGAGAAAGGAGGAAATGAAGCTAAAGCCGCGGTGGATCAGAGGTCTGGACCTGCTCATGTGGTGTCGGGAGCTCCCCTTAAATTCAATGGAAGGTGGAAAGGAGGACTGAAAGTTTTGTCAGTTTGGATTGGCAGCCATGGCTCAGATGGTTCGAATGGTCGACGGCCATGCCGGTGAGCGCCATTCATCCGCCGGTAACAATCCCATTGCATAATTGTTCTCTGATCACGATTAGTATTTCTTGTCTTAGCTTTCTACAAATATGCTTCATTTAGTGTTTGCCTTGTGATAATTATTAAGGTCGAGAAGAGATGCACGGCAGGTTGCATTCGACCATGGCGCCATCTCTCGACAAGAGTTTCGATCACGAAGAAGATCACGACCACGACCACCACGCCAAGAAATCGGTTCTGGCCAAGGTAAAGGAGAAGGCAAGGAAGTGGAAGCAGGTGCTCGCCAAAAGGAGACACGGCCACGACCACGACAACTCCAACGCCACTCCTGCATGGGGAGTTAGCCTTGACGAGGACGAAGAGTTGGAGGATCCCTATTATCATGGCGCTCCAAGTAATTAACTAATTTATATATAACCTCTCTCTAGATATATCTTCACATGATTATATATGTATGTAATGGAGCTTCTTACGTACATACCAGTGTACGAAACGGAACTGGTGACGGACACTTACAAAGACGCGCCGACTCACCACGAAACACCGCCGGCCTTGAGCGAGACGGAGAAACGAAGAATGTGCCTCCCGGAAAGTGTTACAACGGGACCGGCTACGGCAGCGGAACGACGAGCGGAAGATTTCAGGATGAATCGAAGCAAGACGCTCTACGAGACCATGGCTGCCGATAGAAGGAGCTTGCTTCTCGGTGAAAGCAGCAAGACCTTCACCAAGAGCGTCTCTGACATATCCGGAACGAAATCCAGGGAGGACATGATCACCGACGCCAGTACTAATACCGATCAGAATTATAAAACAACACAGGGTCTGGCGTCAACCGTGACCCAAATACTGGGTCCGGCCTACGCTATGGTCGCCGACGCCACCCACTTAGTTGCGTCCAAGTCAAAACAACGGCCCCCACCGTCACCGATCAGAATTATAAAACAACACAGGGTCTGGCGTCAACCGTGACCCAAATACTGGGTCCGGCCTACGCTATGGTCGCCGACGCCACCCACTTAGTTGCGTCCAAGATCCAAGGAGTTGTGAACGCTCCACCCACGGCTCCCGCTACCGGAGACCGACCCAGCGGGGATCAGATATGGGACAAGGGGATTTCGGTGAAGGAGTATCTGATGCAAAAGCTTGAGCCCGGGCCCGAAGAGAAGGTGCTGTCTCAGGTCATCTCGGAGGCTATGAGTCCACGTAAGGACGGTGAAGATGGCGATCAGGTTGGCGTCGTTGAGAAAGTAAAAGAAGCTGTTACTTCCTTGCTCGCGAAAGAGGAAGAGCAAGAGCAGGTTATTATAACTTCCGACATTCCAGTCTCAGAGAATCCTCATGCAGGTACATAATATATTTCAACTTTCAACTAGTTCCATGCATCGTGTGCTATCCATCTTAATTTCCTGACACTGGTTTTGAATCCTTTATTTCCAAGAGGGTGAAGAAGGACATGTACTCCAGAGCAACTGACAGGTCTCGCAATATCCCAGCTGATGATCCAAGGGAAAGGCTAGCTTAATTTTGCACCTCTTCAACTAAGTGCACGAGCTCATGTCTATGTGCAACAACAATATAAACTATATCTTTAGGTTCAAATATCTTTTTGTGTAACCCGGCCGCAAGAAATGCATCACCATTCCTTGATTTTGTACTGTGCCTAATTTTGTAAGTACAGAATAAAAGGTTCTGAAGGCTTATTAGAATTTCGAAACCTATGTTTTCATGACATATACTGATCTTACGTATATGTATATAACATGATCACCAAAAGTGAATTTTATATAACAACGGAGGTTTGAACATCCTTCATGAATCACAAACACATTGAAATTCGTATCAATAAAACAATGTATCACAAGTATAACAAATAATAAACTGTACTATATATATAAGATCTTTAATGACACTTTTGGTCAGTGGTGGAGGCGAGCAGTTTGGTCGCACCTTCGCTTCTTTGCGGAGGAGTCCTGGAGCAGGTTGCGATCATATCTATCAATCCGCTTCACCGGCATGACCGTCACAGGGCTCGACGGAGAATAGGAATTAGGTCCATCGGCTGGTATAGTGAGGATCAATGGATCCGCCACACGTTCCTCGATCACTTTGTGACACTTGTTTATCTCCTCCTATATATGGTGTTAATAAAAAAGAACCATTAGTGGGAGCTAAGACAAAGAAACAGAAAATCAGTCTCGAAATTAGAGCATTAATTCAATTTACATGGTGAGAATATGGAATGAGATGGGTGAGTTCGGAGAGATGAGAGCGGGCTCTTGACGGTGACAACTCTTCCAAACTGCACCTCAATGCGGAGAAAGCGATCACGCACGGCCTAAACTCCATGAATTTAGGGTCTGGGGACGACATGGATTAAATCACAAATAGAGGTTGTTAACCAGAATTTTTTTATAAGGAGCAAGCAATTGAGTTCATTTCGCAGGGATAGGTGGGAATCACCTGGGAGTGCGCCGAGGAGGAGCTCCGTCATGCGAGCAGTTATGGCGACGTGGAGGGAGTCCTGATGCCAGGTCATCAAGTCAACGTAGGAGTAGGCCGTGACCGACGAGAGGCGCCACTCCAACGCCTTCATCACCGTTAATTCCGTTTGCTGGAGCGTCTCCGGCTGAAAGCAGTGGCAAAGATCTCCCGTCTTCTGATAAAATCGCAAACAAACAAACAAACAAACACTTGAATCGGTGTGTCTGACTAACAAAAACAATAAAACACCGGCTTTGGTTTGGTTTGATCGTAAACCGATCGATCACGCACAAATCCGCGAATTAAGTCGCAAAGAGAGACGTGCTTGGTGAGAGTTCATAACAGATAGGCCTCTCCATTTGAAACAATCACCTTGCCAAGCATATCGAAAACTTAAAGAAATGTTATTAATGCATTTTAGGCCTTGAGAGAAGAGGGAAATCCGGTACCAACTCATCGAAAATTAAGAGTAGAAGATCTAAGCAAGTATTTAAGTGGAACGAACGTCCAATATATCCGCAAGTAAATCTCGTTGAAAAGATGCAACACGAGTAAAAACACAATATTCTATTGCTGTGACCTGAAATTCCTGAAGAGGAGGGATAGAGACGTCGTTAAACTTGACTGCAATGGACAAACAAGCAATTGAAAGCGCTTCGAGCATCCAATCCTTCCACTCCTGCAAATCGATCGATCCCCCACGATTTCAACAAATTATAAATCATGAGATTAATTTCACTAGTAGGGAGACGAGAGAATGAAGAAGAAGAAGAAGAAGAAGAAGCATGAACGATCGAGAGAAAATTAAACACAGTTTAAGCTTACTTTGCCACGATTCATCCAAATGAACCGATCAAGATAATTCACAGCGTCAAACGCAGATCCGTATGATAAACCCATCCGACTCCGAGTCTAAATATTAGTAAACCATCGACGGTTAGCATCAGTCAACTCGTACATTAACTTGCAACGCCAGGCGGCCGGCAACAAATCGAATAATTAAGAAGAAGAAGAAGAAGAAGAAGAAGAAGAAGAAGAAGAAGAAGAAAGAGAACCATAGCAATTAAACACTATATCATGAGTTCATTTTCCGGACGCCAACCTTGATAATCCATCGGATGGCTTTGAGTCTATAACCTGAAACATCCTTGGACTCATGAAGATACCTCTCATAACCTTTATCCACAAACAACGAAGCTTCCTTCTCCAAGCAGCAGGCAAAAGCACGGTCTCGTTCTTCTCTAGTCGCGTAAAACTGGAGGGTAAGATCAGTATCATCCCCTCGAGTACTCCCACTATTGGGCAGAGCGGGATGTGTACTCAAGGAATGGAGAGGGCTCGAGAGGAATTCGAGTTCTTCCTCGCAGAAAAGACTGACGAGACCGTGGCTGTTGTCGTCGTCCATGTTTTGCTCGGTTTCGACAGGGTACTGCACACTATTAAATAGGCCGAGCCGCAGAGACATTCAAAAGATCATGGTAATTAAACAACGTGATATAAATAGCAGCGCTGTGACGGCATATTGCGAAAAATCAGTCGTGTAACGTGGCCGCGTGGGGGTGTTTATCATCCTAAAGAGGAAGAAAGAGTGAGGGAGTAAAGTAGTCGGGGTTGTGGACAGACTGGAGAGTTGCGATGGAGTAAGCCGAGGGGTGTTGGCGAAGGTGCACGACCGTTGGATGTACCTGGAATATTGGTCGATGGGAGCCATTATAGGGGGTTGGGCGGGACTCATGAGCAGGTAAATGCGTAGTGGAGTGACCAATTGCGTGAGCACACGAGGATGGCTCTGTTCAGATATAATTTAATGCCTCCCTCGTCAATGACCTGTGTGAGGGGTCTGGGAGAGCTTTTTAGAAACCACCACGCACCACGTAACGTAGTGTTATGTTATAGCTACGGAGTCGTGGGACCTGTCAGGATGCGCATCCGTCGGGGGTGCACTTTCGGATGGAATTAAGAACTCAGAAATGCAATCTGATGGCTAATCATGGCGCACAATATTAGGTGGGTCCGCACTTGAATGTTCGCATACGGAATCATGCCAATACTAGTCGATTAGGAAGGGAACTTCCCACTGTCGCTAGTTTGCTAGATTTTCCACATTTTCACGATTGAATAGGAAGGAAGAAAGTCTGCATCTGATCGGAGTAAAAGAATTCAACCTTGTCACTGATTCGGTGAACCATGACATGTGACAACAGTAATTCAAGCCATTCACGAATTTATCTGATCTGTAACAGCGTTTTGACAGCAGATTCAGCCTACATAAGAGAAATTCCTTGGGAGTCTTTGTGCCTTCACTGTAATTGATAGGATGAAAAACTGAACCCCGACCGTCCCTCATTGGTTGACTTCAGCTCAAGCTTCTGAAACGGGCTGCACATTGTTTCCAACTCAATCTCACTCAATTCGTAGAAATCAGAAACAACATAATCATCATTTCAATGAGAAAAGTCCAATTAACTACAAGATAAGTTATGCATCGTGAAAAAGGAAATGCAACTCTGGGAGTTGTACTCCGTTACCTGCTATTTGGGTCGTAATAGAACCCATTGATGGAACCGTCACTGAAGGAGAAGCAAACGTAGTAAAATCCAGCAATTGTCAAACCACAGTCTGTTCCAACGTTCACAAAGTATTGCTCTTTCCATCTCTACAAGAACAAAATCGTGGCATTACATAATGATGATTGCAAAGACAATTGTTTCTTATAATCTTTTTCTTTCCTTTTCTCATTTATAGCATATTTTTGTTAGTAGCATTTTTATTTCTCTCTCTAACACATACACACACACACTATGCACAAGAATACACACAATACGAACAATTATATGTGCACATGCACGTGATATGCACAACTATGCACACCCATACAGCGCGCTATGTGCATGCACCTGCACATAGACACGCACACTATACCATTACGCACTTGCTGTACACACAGACATGATACCATTATGCACATGCACCAGGTGCACAAAAACACAAATGCACTCACACAGGACATGCAAATACCCACGAATATGTATATGCAGACATACACACACAGTCTCCTCTTATTGCATCTCTTGCCTGTGTAAGAGCAATGCTGACACTTCCTTCTAGATAAAATAGACACCTCAAGGTTGAAGACTTAAAATATGACATACCATGAATATGAATGGGTAGTTGCTCAGGTCCAAAGATTTACCTCCATCCACCTCAACTTGACTCTGTAAGACAACGGTGGAGCGTCTTTAGCGGGCAGGAAGACAAAACAGATGATAAAGAAACATTCATGCCTTACCAATAGTGGAGAGAAAGATTGAAACTTGGACCAGTGTTTCACATCATCTTCAGGCCTGGAAAAATCACAATATTTTTAACTTGGAAAAAATCCCATTGATGTGATTTTCAAGTTAGCAATAACAGCAGCAGCCATTATTATAGATTTCACTTCTCGTCTTCCTCCTATTTGGAGACTTCTTTATTAAACTCTTAGTAGCTCTCTGGATGTGCCCAGGTAGCACAATGCCAACCGTATAGATCATAAATAGACACTGAAGGAGCTCCTCTTCCTTCTCTAGTTGTGGGGAACTCCATTCCTTTTGTCAAGGATGAATCCTACCTTAATCTCTCCATTTTATTTTTTATTCTCTAATTAGCATTAAACTCAATCATCATTTTAAAAAAAAACAGTTTCTGTTATTCACCTTATCTACATTATATTTTAGTTTTGAATTAATAAAGCTCTTTTCTCCCTTTCATTAGATAAGTGCATTCAAAGGTTTTATCCATGCTGAATTGGACAGAATGACTATAAGTAATTAAGACACATTACGTTGCTTCCCATTTTCCAGTGAAAAAGGTGTAATTCTTGATATCAACAATTTCACCCTCCCAGAAAGTTACCACCTGATATACACCCAAAGAGAACAGATATGAGATGAGGTGCCATGGAGTTGAGCAAAATAAACAGAGTATAGAAAGTTGAAATTCATGAAACTCAAGTCAGAAACAGATGGAATCACTTTACAGTAGAAAAGAAATGCTATCACGACGACAGTACCAAAAAAAATCCTTACTGGAGTATCTGCAAATGGAACATTAAGTGCTTCCATGGTGCCACAAAGATAACCATGCTCAAGATCACAACCCTGAATCCTAACATTTACCCTCCATGCCTCATCCTTTTGTAGGCTTGAAACATTCTGAGTGCCAGCAAAAGTCTAAACCAAAAAGACAGAAATGCATATTAAACTATTAAGAAGCTAGAATGAGTTAATATTAATAGCTATAATATTTTTTACTGTGTTTACAAGATGAAATTGCAGAAGATAAACAAAGTATGATTTAATTTGCAAAAAAATTTCTAGCTTTCCTGAAAGAAAGAAAGCATGATAACCCATAGGAATTACAGAAGCCAAAGAGCCGATTCACCCCTGCTACGCACCAGAGACAGGATATAGGGAATTTACTCTGTTACTGTCCCATCCTCAGTGGAGAGGGGGAGGGTAGTTAAGCACCAAAAATTCTGTTAATGTCCTTGAAGAAAGTCTAATGATCCATAGAGAAAATCACTCACCAATTTCTTAGTTTGAGCTTTCTGGTATGGAACACCAGTGCGACATGTTCTTATCTTATAGTTACTAATTGTTTGTCAATAGTCAACAAGTACAGGGAAATCTGAGGCCAGATATCGAGCACTATTCCTTCAATTTTCTGATTCTCATTGTATAAATAATACCTAAGACTTTGAAAACATGCTGAGGTTCCAAAGACATTGATGAATTAAAAAAACATTGTCATTCGTAAAATTATGTTATGACAGCAGGTGTTTAAGCTTCACTTACACTGTTAGTTGTGTACTTTCCTTATTAAGAATTTTCCTATAAATTCCAATTGGTGCCATCCTAGGCTAGGACATGCAAACCCTTGAAGAAAACATGTTACACCTTTGATTATGTACAAAAAATTAGCTGTTTAAATTATGAAGTGCACAACATGGATACTTAAGCTCTAATTTTACTTAGTTGTTATATTGTATGGCAGGATCATTAAATTCAGCAGTGTATAAAAATAGACTTGCCGTAAAGATGGAAGTTATTTAACTTCTAAGAAATGGTGGCATCATGATCTGCAACAGTGTTGACACAGTTCACTTAAAACAAACAAAGAGGAGACCAGAGCAAGAAGAATGTATGATTTTACCTGTCCCACACTCAAAAGTGTACAAGCTGGAGGAATTGCAGGAATTTGATTCACACCTAGACAAGTCAAAGATGGTTGCATTAAAATGAAATGTACTAATTTAGAGATACACAATTCTGGTAAGACATTAAAGGTCATGAGTCAAATTGCTTAAATATTCAGCATTTGGTACTTCTTTAACCTTTCGGGATAATAATATAAATTTAAGGGAGAAAGTTAATCATATGAAACTTGCTTTGACATAACAGATCCATCTATTGCATGCATAGCACTACTTGTCAGAATTTTAGGCAAAAGTTTTCAGATGTTCAATATCACTGGTAGTACAATAACTATTTGCTTAAACTTCTAGCTGTTCAAATGTCACTGGCAGTTCAAGACCAATTTCCTAATACTTCAAAGCTGTAAAGCTATTGCCCGGAACCTCCTAAGATACGCCTATCTCTTTAATTCTATTTCCTTAAAAGAGTATACACCAGCACAATTTTGGATCAAACAGCCGTAGATGAGCAGCTTATTGGTTTTGTACACATAAATTTACTTAACTAATTAAAAAAAAAGGAGAGTACTGAAGTATGTCTGAGTACTGAAAATTTTCTTCTAACGTTGCCTCCCCAAGGGTATCAATATTGCAAAGTGAACTTTGTGTCATTTATCTAAGTGAAGGCCGTGGGTCATTGATAAGAATCTAAGATTGCCAAAGAACAAACATGAGCAAGTGTCTTAATGCTACCAAATCAAGATAAGGAACACAGCAGAGGGTTAATACCCATCGAGTTCATATTTATAGAAATAGCAACGCTTCTAAACCCAGAGTTCTCCACCATTTCCCAAACATAATTTATCACGAACGAATTTTTTTCGAGCAATTCCATAAAGCAGTTCTCTTTTCAAGTTTTCAGCCATAAAAAAGAAGTCCAAAACCTAGCACTACCATATGAAACGATATAGAACCTGAAATTTGGGAACGCGGCGAACTATCGAGAACTCTCACCGGCATTTGGCGATTTTCTACCTCTCGATCAGTAAATTGGTTTCTGATCAAATATGAAGAAACTCCTGCTCATGTAAAGATTTGCTTGGCTTCCTTCGTTGAAAACAATGGCAAGAAAAGCTCGAGAAGAAAGTTTAGATGATTGTCGGAGGCCGAGGAGTGCGATGGTCGAGTTATTTCTGTTCCTAACCCGGATCGGCGGTCGGTATGAACCCTCTGCCGGCCGGGCGGGGTGGTCGTCGCAACCGTAAATTCCGGTTTTTTTATTAATTTTCTTTTTTTCTTGTTTTCCTTCTAGCTAAAGCCGGTCTAAGTCTAAGTTTGACCGCGCATAGACCGGTAAAAACCGGTTCTAGATGTTTTGCAGAAAGCCGTGTATCCGCAACTAACCGGTTCAGTCGGTCAGATCACGGTTTTCGTCGACGCGGGTTATATACATTCTGTCGAACCCGCCCCTTCTCTCGATTAGGTTAGGTCACCCAAAACACCCGTTTCCCTAAAAAAACCCGACCCTCTCCGGGAAGGATTTTCTTCTCCGCCTCCGCGTGTTTGACGCCGCCGGAGCAATCTTTTCGATTTCAAGGTAAGCCTCTTTCTCACTGAAAATCATCAGTTCTACCGTAGCTTTTTTTCCTGTTTTCTGTTTCGTTCCACAAAGCTGTTCTATTTCTCTTATTTCTGGAGGTGGTGCGTTTAGCTCTGGTAAATCCTCTTAAGTCATAATTCCGCTATAGCAATTAGGATTCAGGAAGGTCAAAATCTAAAAAACCAGATGCTTGATGCGACAACACCATGAAGACGATGTGGCCGGGTAAGTTCACGGCCAATAACATAATCGTCGTATCGTACTGCGTTCCTGAGGTGGATCTGCGTATAGATAATTTGATTAAGATTTGCTTGTTCACTTTGATCGAGAGTTTTCTCTTTTCGTCACTGGAAACGTCCTATGATGGTCTGTTGTGCAGATCGGTCCCAGTGACTCGGAACAGCGTCGCGCAAAAAAAGTCAATAATAGGTTGCCCTCCCCTAGAATTAGAAACGGGAAGACGCTTTTGTAGGTTTTGGGCTTTCGTCAACAGTTGCAGGTTCAGATGTAGCCCAATGTTAAGTTTTTCCTCTGAAATTCTCCAGCTGACCAGAACCAAGTGTCCGTCAGACCATCTCGGAGGGCCGGCCGGGTCTTGCAGAACCGACTCCCCAGGGCTGACGTCCGGTCGGGTTTTTAGGAGGTACAGTCCCTCACAGAGTAATTCCAAGTGGGGCATGGATCTGGTCGATTCCATGACTCGGGTCATTAAGTGGGTTAATGACAGCCTTCTATTCTACATTATTTAGAAAGCAACAAAATTTCGCCACTTTCAAAAAAAAAAAAAAAGTGGGTTAATGATGACCATTAGAATTACCTGGATTTGGTTCCGGTGATCTATTAAGGTGAAAAGGTACGGGTGAGCGTCTGTATTATTTAGTGTATTGGAACCTCAAATACTGGTATAGATGATATAATATGCTGTTTCGGCAGTATGGGCCTGCTTTGTTTTAAAAACTTTTATAAAATGTAGAAGGAAAATATGATACATATCATTTATCATGTTGGCACTTTCAAACTTGAGATGTTTTACTACGGTTAACTCATCTCGGATTTGCTCATATCTGGTTAATGGTGCTACATTTGTATAGTCAGCATGCTTTGTTAAAGTTCTATAAATTATGCATCCTGAAGGCTTATCCACATGGTTGTTTATACCATATTCGATTTAAATCATGTATCTTATTTTCATATCTGATGCATTTACCAGCCTCTTGATCAGTAAATTCCACCTGGCTGATGGGCTATGTAAGTTCTGATAGTTCCTGCTGTGAAATTACTTGCACTCTAATACATAAATTCGGAAGTTCCTACAGTGTTAACGCATTGGGCTCACTGGTAATTATACTTGGGAAATTTATTTATGTCAGATGTATATGAGACTGTCGAAGATTGGAGAATGAAGTTCCGGTCTTTTTGTCTGGTTCAATTTGGTTGGAAAAGAAATGACCCCGACTCAGACCACAGTAAGGGGGTGTAGTTGAACATGATCGGGATCGTCTAAACACAAATGGATCTCTTTTCCTGAAGCCTCACATCTATCATAATTTTAGAATTAGTCCTTAAGTTTAAATCAGATCCAGTTAAAAAAAGAATTAATCAAATTAATTGTCAAACAGGAGCATGACGACATTGATTTTCAAATAGGAGCACGACTGTTTGTGGAAGTTGGTTTTGGTACTGTCAATGTGTTCACATTCTTTTTTTTTTTTTTTTTTTTTTTTTTTTTTAATACCTTTTATATTAGCATTTCAGTTGTCCTTTGAAACAACTGTTATATCAGGATTTCTGAAATCAAAGAAACCTCTATATCCATGGTCCTATTAAGCTATTATTTGTTAGAAAGCGCTGAAGGAAAACATAGAAGCAATGTTTTGCTACAGGCAAATTGTAACTTGTTTTCTATTTTGTAAGTTCTTTCATGTTATCGGAATGACCTCAGTAGACTTATGAAAAACCAACAGCATGAGCTCAAACATTCGTGTGAAATCAGCCTATGAGCCTGTGGACTTATTAGTTTCCTGGACACAGATTGGACCGAACATGAAGCTTGCTAACTGATAAAGAAACTTTGGTGCTTTTAGTGGTATCATGCTTGTAATTTTCTTTTTGGATTACATTTATAACTTGAGTATTCTATGAAGAATTATAATGGAAACATCTGAAATTTAAAAACTTATTTTGTAGTGATATGAGTAAAAATGAATTCTATGTTTCTCTTTTTTACATTTTTATGTTAAATTATTTTATTGTTGTTCTTATTTACCCATTATGCTTTGCGGACACTCTAGATGGCATCAAGGCAGGGACCAGGACCTGTACCGGGTCATCCACAAAAGCATGATCCTGCTTGGAAACATGTTCAGATTCTCAGCATGAATGGGGAGCGAAGAAAACTGAAATGCATTTATTGTGGAAAAGAATTCCGAGGGGGAGGTATTCATAGAATAAAAGAACATCTTGCAGGTCAAAAAGGTAATGCATCCAGATGCCCCAGAGTGTTGACTGAGGTGCAGCTACTTATGCGAGAAAGTTTAGAGGGGTCTCTAGTAAAAAGAAAAAAGAAACAAAAGTTAGCGGAGGAGGTTGGCAGCCTTAACCCAACTCCCATTTGTATGGTGGATACATTTGCAAATCAGGGTGAAATGGAAACTGGACTCCAGTTGCTTGTTGATGGGCTTGATCCAACGTCAGCCTTGCCGGTAAAGAAAGAAGAAGAAGGGGTTGCCAAAACTGGAGAGAAAAGAAAAAGGGGTCGGCCGAAACTGAGTTCTCCTCCTCCGCATGTCATCGCTCATCCCTTGCCGATGATTACTGATGGTGAAACCATTGGAAGAGTGGAGTCTGGATTGCCTAAGGCAAATAATCAAACTCTCAAGGACCAAGCACACATGGCAGTTGGCAGGTTTCTCTATGATGCTGGGATACCTTTGGATGCTGTGAACTCAGTATATTTCCAACGGATGGTTGATGCTATAGCATCTGCCGGACCTGGCCTCGAAGGGCCCACATATCATGACCTCAGGGGTTCTATCTTGAAGAATTCAATTGAGGAAGCAAATAACGTTTTGGAGCAATATAAGGTGATGTGGGGAAGGACAGGATGTTCCATCATGGCCGATGAATGGACAGCATCAAATGGCAGGATTCTGATGAATTTTCTCATTTATTGTCCTGAAGGAACAATGTTTCTGAAAACTGTTGATGCGTCAGATACAGTTGAGTCTGCTGATGCACTGTATGAATTACTAAAGCAAGTTGTGGAAGAAGTTGGCGTTAAAAATGTGATTCAAGTAATCACTAACAATACTGAGGTTCACGTTATTGCAGGAAAGAGATTAACTGAGACTTTCACCACCATGTTTTGGACTCCTTGTACAGCTCGATGTATAAATTCGGTTCTGGAGGAATTTGAAAAAATACAAAAGATAAGTGCAACTATTGACCATGCACAAGCAATAACAAGATTTATTTACAACCATAGCATGGTTTTAAATATGATGAGAAAGTTCACTGAAGGAAAAGAGCTGTTACAGCCTTCTGTTTCCCGTGTTGCGACAAACTTTCTTGCATTGCACAACATGGTCACTCTGAAGGATAATCTGAAGGCAATGTTTGCTTCACAGGAGTGGGTTGATTGTCAACACTCCAAGTCACGAGGCGGTATTGTTGCCAGTGGACTTGTTGTGAGTGATTCTTTTTGGTCTCAGTGCACAACAATTGTAAATCTTACTGAGCCTCTTCTTCAAGTGTTGAAGATGGTAAATAGTTGTGACAGGCCTTCCATGGGTTACATTTTTGAAGGTATGTACCGTGTGAAAGAAGCTATAAAGAATGAATTAAAAACCAAAGCAGAATACATGGTTTATTGGAATATCATTGATTCACGGTGGGACACTTTAATACATCGACCTCTTCATGCGGCTGGTTTCTTCCTCAATCCACAATTCTTTTATAGCATTAAAGGTGAAGTGCATAATGAGATTATGTCTGGGGTATTGGACTGTATAGAGAGATTGGTCCCTGATACGAAAGTTCAGGACAAAATTAACAAAGAGTTGAGTTTGTACAAGAATGCTGCTGGAGATTTTGGACGCAAGATTGCAGATAGAGCAAGATATTCCTTACCTCCAGGTTAGAGCAAATGATTTTATTTTGTGATAGTCTTAGAAGTACATTTGAAAATAGGCTAATATCCTTCTGAAATATTTTTTTCTTTTCAGCTGATTGGTGGTCTACATATGGAGGGAGTTGCCCAAATTTGACAAGATTGGCCATACGAATTCTTAGTCAAACTTGTGGTGTGAGTGGATTTCATCGTGACCATATTTCGTTTGAGCAAATTCATAGTCAAATAAAAAACCGCTTGGAACATCAAAGGCTTAAGGACCTTGTTTTTGTGCAATATAATCTGCGTTTGCAAGAGAGGTATGTGCTGAAATTGGACACTATTTCTTCCTTGACAAATAGGTCTAATCCAGGTTGTAGAAAGTGGTTACTAGGCTTTAATCCAAAATGGTCGATCTGGTTAAAATATCTTAGTTTTTTATTAGAGAAGACTCCTAATTCTCAGACCAGGTTTAATGGGTCACTGATCGAACCAATTAACCAAACTGTAGTGTTTTAAAGAATCTAGGTTTGAGGTGAACCGAACCCTAAGTTACTGCGTTAGGTTCCACCACCTGAGCCTGCCAAGTTTTGTACTTATATGATAATCATGACTATCTGTGCTTTGTGCTAAATGGCTTTGTTTCTGTTGCCAAACATTGCAGAAAGGGCAAGAAAGAGCATTCCGACCCTATTGCCTTTGACAAAATGGATATTTTGGAAAGTTGGGTTATGGAAGAGTTGTCTGAGGGAGAAGGAGATCTAGATTTAGGTTGGACTGCCCTTAATCAACCTGCAGCTACTGGGAGAAATTTTGCATCATCAAATGATGAGCACCCTGTTGTAGCTTCAGGTATTTCTATTTCTGGATATTTTCAAACTATTCTTTTTATCAGGAGTCACATGGGAATATTTTAAAACTTTTGATATCAGTGCGACATAATAATTATGATGCAGGATATGGAGATGAAGAGATTTATACAGGAGGCAAAGATGATATGGCTGGTGAAGATGATATGGCTGGTGCAGATGATATGGCTGGTGCAGATGATGGGCAAATTTAGTTGGATGATAAGAGAACGGTAACAGTTGTAAAGATTGTACATTAATATGTTATGAGGTCAAAGGTAGTTTGAGGGTCATTAGTTGTAGTTAAGCTTAAATAGATAAGAAGCTTGTGCGGAATATTTTCTCCATCTGTTCCTCCCTGTGGATGTTGTTATCAGAATTTTATTTTAATAGCCTGTGCTAGGAAATTTGGAACCCTTTTCATGGAAACTAGAACGATTTTAATAGCTTGCGCATTTATTTTGAAGTCATTTGGAATATAACTGCATTATTTTGAATCCCCAAAAGATTTGAAAACAATCAATAAGCTTGGCTTTTCCGTATAAGTGTTAAGCTGTTAATTACATTGAAAATCTGCCAATCGAAGAGGTTTTCACGTGATGAATTGGAACGCTAAGACCTTCCTAACCCCCAAAAAATTGTGTGAGGGTGACCCGTAGGGCTGAGGAAAAGCTGTTGAAAGGCTAAGCTAAGTCGTCGTTCTCCGAAGGAAGAAGTGGAGAATCTGTGTTGCTGCATGTGTTTGAAGCCGTCGAGTCCTCGTGAAGGGAATTGTTCCCTATTCTAAATCCATGTGTGGATCAGGGCAAGGTTAACTAGTGCTGTACTGATGCGTAAGGTTGGAAAGAATTTGATCCAACAATCCAACTTGCACAGCGTCGTGCTTGGCCCAACAAGGATCCCGATTTTAAGCTTGGCCTCGAGCATGAAGCTCATGGTTAGGTTTGAGCTATTTTATGGAGCTCAAGCTCAAACTCGAGAAAAGTAAAGCTGTCAATCCAGGTCATGGTTGGGTTTGAACAATTACTTGAGATGTCCGGTAAGTTATCGGTTGACCGGTGGAATGGTGATGGGGTTGTTAGATTCTCCGGCTTGTCATTGTCCCTCACAAAGGCCCCCTTCCATTCAAACTAGTCTGACCATGTCAGAGGATGGACTCAACGAGAAATTGGATGCAGATTTTCGAGCATCCAAGTTGGTTGTCACACAACTATGATTTTGTCCATGTTCTTTGCACATGGCATGTTGATAAAATTGAAAGGTTTCCTAAACCAATTAACAGACATTTGATTTTGACCAATTGCACAAGGAATGTTGCACATATAAAACAGCGAGACTAATCAAATAAACATTTCGTAAGATCTAAACTTGTTTCAGTGGTCGTTGCAGCAATTTGAACTTATAGCAGTAATGAAACCTCGGAAAGGCTAAAGTTGAAGCATTGTTCCAACTTCCAAATTAATCATTGTTTACAAATGAGTTTCCAGATACTAGCAAAGAAGCGAAACAGGTCTAAGCACCGCTGACATCTTTAACTGACTCACGCCATGCATATTCTCTCGCACCATCCTTATCCACTATTTTGATTACAAAGTTTGGAGGAGCCACAACTAATCTGAACCGTATTTCCATGATACATTTGTCAACCAGATCAATAGCTTCCTCTACTGTCATCCCAGGATGATAGTGCCGATCCATCATTGCCAATGAGAAGTAAGATCCATACCCAAATGCACCTTTCTCAATCTTGTGAAGAGTTGCAATATAGTCAATGTAGTACAGAGATGGACCAGTTTCTTTGTCGTAACCAGCCAAAAGAAGATTCACGAAGTACGGGCTCTGCATAAAACCATAAACAGGCTAAAGCTTGAAAGAAAAACCAATGGTAACCCAGCAACCAAAACACACAAGCATGCATACAAGAAATTAAATCCAGTTGAACTAGGCTTTCAATATCGATATTCCCCTTGCCCACAAGGCATGAATTTCCTCCATTCCACAAAATTAAAAGATAGTCGTTCTTAGGGCAATCATCAACAACTGAACTTGTCCAAACATATTCATCAATTCTTTCCAGGAAAGCACTAACCTATCCCATACAACCCAACGAAGGTGGTTTCGAACTATAACCAGAGCACAAAGAAATAGTACCAAATCAAGGGTGGATCTGCCTTGGGCTGACCTGAAGATGAAAGGTCCAAAGTTGCCATTTTTAGAAGTGAATTAATAAAAAAGAAACAATCTAACAAATTCTCTGGGTCCACCGACTTAGACTGACCTAATTGCAAGAGGCATACAAACCAACAAACTTAAACTTCCAAGACCTAGAATAAACAGTTTGCATCAATCAAAATTGGCTTAGCCTAAAGGGAATAGCAAAATCATGCCAATAAAGTGGTTACAAGTAGGTTCATCTAGTTGGTAACTTTACCTTCATGTTTCCACATTCAGATAACAGTAAGAAGGTATAAACACCCCAAAAACAGATACAACACAGTCACCAAGCTTCAAGAGTTAATTACCCACTATACACGTCCTGTCGCTCGATCGGACTGTCAGAGATATCTACAGATACCATTCAGGGAGTAATGGGAGATTTATGTTTTAGAACAGAGGAAGTTTAGACTGCTCTAAAGAAGAAAAGATACTTCTCCAGTATTTTCCAACAAAACCTCTGAAAAAACGTAATGTTTATCCTTCAATCGATTTGGTCATCATGTATATATTAAACTGACACATTCAAAATAATAAATTCCAAAAAATCCACTGGCAGATTCAGAATATTGAGAGAATCTTGAACAGAGATATTCAGAAAGTAAAGTAAACCATACATGCTCAATCACTCATTAGTAAGATTAATTTAAAAATACACAAAAAATAAATAAATTAAAGAACAAACTAAAAAAACAAAAAGTAAAATACACAGACCTTTCTTAAGGCAGTGGCAAGTTCACCTCGAGTGAAATTAGCAGCTGCAGCTGTTGTCAAGGGGATGCCATTCCGAAATTGATAAAGATGCACATTCTTTTGTATGTATTCAGTAAATTGGACCCTGAAAAACACCAGGCCTCTAGAAGTAAACAACTTTACTTGCTCTGTTCTTTTTACCATGCTAAATGTATATTGAAGAGAAATAGTCGATACCTGTCACCACCTTCTCCACTAGCACCAAGGAGCTTATGAGAATCAAGGACCATGATCTTGTCCTCATTGGATTTGTGCACAAGAATGCTGTGTACAGCTGATGTGTCAGCAACAACCAAAGCAAAGCCATTACCGACCAGTCCAAAGACACACTCCATACTGATTTTCTGATGTACAAACCATAAAAAGGCAAACGAAAAGAAGTATAAGTATAAGCATTGGGATATCGGAAGCAACAAGAAGATAAATTATTTATCCCACTATCAAGGTAGGAGCGCACCAACCTCATTTAACAGTCAAGGAACAAAACCAATCAACCTCAAAGTCAGATCTTAAACATTACCAATAACAGAGAAGATCCAAGCAATGCAATACTCAGCATAATCAAGCAAATTCAATTTGCATTTTCTAAAAAACTCAAAATTTAGTAAGAGAGAAGAAAGAGGTTATGTTACTTTATACTGTTAGATTGGGAATTTCCTAGAAAACTGATTAACTTTCTAGGTCGTCACTAACCTTAATCTTGCTAGTTGAAAAAGAAACAATTCTCCCAATTGTAAAAATGCACAAATTGACTCTTAACTAACGACCAACGTGAAAGAACAGCATCGTCATATTCGAAAAATATAATTTTAGTAGATAAATTTTTCTGACATGTATACTTTAGCTATCACATATTTTTTAGTAAAGGCACATTTAACTAAGGCAAAGCCAATATTACAAGCACAAGGAAGGTCCCTCACCACCAGAGAAAATCGCCTTCCTTCACAAGAAAATCAGCAATGCCATTAGCCGACTACACGAGCAACAGGCATATGAGCTGAAGCCTGAAGCTAATCCCAAAATTTCCCAAAAAACACCACAGATTGCCTTGAGACCCCTAAACCAGCTGATCATGCTTGTCGAGACACCCTTCACCTGACTTGCTGTTGTGCCCTCTGTGCAAGACAGACAACACCCCACTTCTGAAGGGTCAGTCAATTCAGGCCAGTGTGTAAAATAGAAGATAATGTCCTTGTCAGTATCTCTCAACGCTCCACCAACTCCTTTAAGGAGTGTAACAGCATGAAAAGAAAATGAAATAAGTTATTCCATTTTTCTTCCTTGTCAGTATCTCTCAACGCTCCACCAACTCCTTTAAGGAGTGTAACAGCATGAAAAGAAAATGAAATAAGTTATTCTATTTTTCTGTGAGGATGGCACTACATAAAAAGACACTTACTCGGGATAACCTGATGAGACAAGGCATGACACTGCAATCAGCCATCTGCCCCTTATGCCTCTCAGAGCCAGACTCGACCAATCACTCGACTCTGCATTGCTCCTTCTCATGGAGAATATGGGCAAGCTTCCTCCATCTCTTCGAAGAGTAGTTCTGCATTCCCCAGAACTTACACCATATGCTGGTACAGTGGAGAATCACACTGAGGGGAAAGAAAGGGAAAACAATGGCCAAAGTAAGCGCAACCTTCATCCCGTGGGAGATATGGGGAGAGCGTAATAGGTCAAAGACAAAAGTCAAGAGTGGAATATTACAGCTGCAAGCATACATCACAAGGCGGATGCGTGGCTTAGCGCCAACAAGGATTTCTCTGATAAAAGAGGGGATATACTTCGGCAGAACTGGAAGCTATTGCAGACCAATCAGTCAACACGTTAATTAGGGAAACAGTTCCATGGACTGCTCCACCACAAAGCACACTAAAGCTCAACACATATGGTTCCTCACTCGGGAACCCAGGAGTTGCAGGCTTTTGGAGCTCTAGTGAGGGACAGTAATGGCAGCACCCTACTGGCTTACTATGACCCAGCTGTGATAAAGGACTGAGTGGAGGCAGAAGTCCTAGCGGTGCTGGAAGGACTGAGGCAATACCGCCTGCACTTTACAAATCCTTTAGAAGTCGAAGGAGATTCCAGGGACGTGATTGGATGGTGCCAACGCTGAAAAGATCCACCATGGAGATTTTTAGCCCAATTTAGAGGAATCTGGTCCGTTGGGAGCAATATAGCTGTATGGAACCATGTTATGAGATTGGCCAATCAGAGTGTCGATACTCTTGCAAAGGAGGGAGTCACACTAACATCATTGGAATTGAGACATCCCCCCTAATGTGTACTGATTGAAGTGATGTAACCCGAAGTTGCTTATGAATTAAATAAAGATTTCAACTTCCCCAAAAACAATTACCATTCTATATTCCATTTCCTGTTTCACCCAATTAGTTTTGAGAGGTATTCCATATTATCCATTTACTGAAATGTCCTCACCGTATATAATGGGAAGACATTCCATGGTAATAGGAGAATCATCATAAAAGTTCTAATTATTCCATGGTTGTTGGAAGGGGCTTCCTAATTTAAAATCATTTTTCGAGATATGCAAATTCAACATTCATCTGTTTCCAAGTAAAACTCAGAACTATGTTATAGATCAACAACATAATATGCCAAAAAAATTCTCAAGAGTTTACTCATTTGAAATAAAAGTTAACAGGATATTTTCTTTTAGAGTAAATGCATTTAAGTACAAAATGCAACAATAAAATGAACTCGGGAGTTGACACAGTGTAATTATTTTAATGACAATTAGAAAAGGGGATTCGAAGGATAGAGAGGACTCTAGAGGACAGAAGTTCTCTCTAGATGACAGAAGTTAAAAACATTAGAATTTTTACAAAAAGCAAAAATAAAAAAATTTGAATGAAAGAGAAAAGCCCACCAGGCGTCTTGATGAATTCAGTGAACTTAAACATAACAAGTATTGAAATTTTTTTTTGAAAATGACAAGTATTGAAATTTAAGGAGCGCTCATAGCATTGCTGATACTTTGTTTAAGGCGGGAGAAAACCTTATTCAAGTTTTTTCCTAGATAACTCATACAGTAAAACAAACTAATTCTTCATTCGATTGAAATTTAAAGCAGAAGACAGCATGTCTAACACGTCAAGATGGCGATGTAGACCCCAAGGGGGCAATTTTTAAAGCAAAAAACATGAAACCTTCTAAGAGCTTACAATATACCTAGCATAAAACATTTCAATTGAGTAGGACTCACCCAAGTTAATATGAAAATCATGAGACAAATAGCATGAAATGCGAAAACATTTTAAAACACCTGCTCAAATCTTCACGATAACAAGGGTATAGATTCTGACCACTAGGTACACGCAGTATTCCAATACACTGTATGTACATATCTTCTCAAGGTTTGACCGTACCATCAAAACTATTTATGAATTAGCGTAAAAGAATCTAGACTGCCCAAAAAAAACTTTTCAACTGCAGTTATACTTCAACGTAATTGAAAAGAAAGAGATGGAAATATTACGAAGAAGCAATGAAATTAGCTAAAGAAATCCGAAATGTTGAGACGAAGAAACAATGATTTACTATGAGAAGGGAAGAAGGCAACGAGATAAAACACAGGAAGAGAGAGATCAGTTCCAAAAGCATACCTGCAAACGAGACGTTGTGCGCAAGCTAAACGATGTTCGCTGGCATTCTAAGGCAGGGCTAAGTGAAGGTTCAAGTTATAAGTCACCGTATTTTCTAAGCGAAAGAACGACTTCGCCCGACCCGATGGCCGAATCGAGCAGTTTCACAATCCCCCCTTTCCCTTGCCTTGACTTGGACAGTATTCCGAAATCCGGGTGGACTCGGTTGAGTCGTTACACACTAACACTACGGATAATTCATAAAACCCGTGAGATACATTAGGAAAAAACTAAATTTAATTACAAAGAAAAAGTAAATACAAAAATATTAATAAATGAAAAAAAATTGTAAATGCTATAAAAATCTAAAATATAAAATTTAAAATTAATGAATAAAAAATAAATTAATTAAATAATTTATTTTTATTTTATTTTTTTAAAAGAGAGAAATATATGTGTATGCACCAAAATATGAACAGCCCAAATGCGACGAGCCCAAATGCCCACCGATCCAGTAATCGATCGTCGTGGGTAGGCTCTGTCGATTTTCAAAGCCACTTGTCGCAGTCCATTCGCGTTGCCGCATCATTGATACAGTTGACGCCCCTATCAGCAGTAAGTCATCGCGTCAGCACCAATCAGCAGCCATGTCACGCGCCACTCAATCCATCAATTAAACGACTAAGTCTGGTCGTCAATGGCAGAAGCCAAAAAAAGATGTTTGTGACCCTCAATCAAGGGACCAACAGAGGAACTCCTAGTCTTCCTCCCATCTCAACAACAACAGCAAAAAGGGATAGCGATCCCCCTTCTAAGGAAAGAACTCCAACAACTATACAGGCTCGACTACAAATTGCCAGAAAAGCTCTGTCGCAGGGGTTGGAAAACCTTGGTTCGAAAATCCTTTACCGAGAAGTCATCTCACGCATTGAAGCTCTCTCAAGACGAAGGTCTGAAAAATCCTTCATCGAGAAGAATTCTCACGCTCGGAAGCTCTTTCGAGCCAAAGAAGTCAAGCAACTCACAGTTCGTCGGAATTCACTAGTTCGACCGGAGCAACTCTACACTTTCGCCGACAACGTCAAGAAGTCGATACACGGAATACAAATACTTCCGTTCGACCGACCAAATCCGTCCCCATTCGTGCACACTCATTCCAGAACTCGGATTTCGTCGTCCTCGCCAGAAGCTTAAACTTCACCAAATTCATACGGAGATCGAATTAGAGGAAGCCTAGGAGATTATACTCGCATTCCTTGACATTCAAACACAAATTGTAACACAAATATTCTGATATAATCGAATTACTCTCTCGGTCGCGCCCCTTCGCGGACCGGGGGATTTTCGGTGAAACAGATTTGGCACGCCCGGTGGGACATTTCCTACCTCTTATCTCCTTCTCCGTTCAACAAAAAAAAAAAAATCTTAGCCATGGCTAGCAATGCCAACAACGACAACAACAACGACAACAACAAAGGCTCCCTTCATGCGCGACGCGCGTCGCCCGAGCGCCGTATTCCTGCCACAGGCCACCGCAGCCTCCGCCAAACCAATTCCAGCAATGGCCAAACCAACATATTTGGTTGTCGCTGCCTCTCCTCCTCTTCGCAGCCCGACTGTCTGCCCGGCTCAGTCGCCACCATCGCGAAGGAGCTCCATCGTTCCTGCCTTGGTGCAGCGCTATGAACAACATGGGGGCATGACACCCTCCGCCTCGGCAAGAGTGAATTCGCCAGCAGCCTCCTCCGTACAGAGAGCGACGGCCGAAGACAAATCTCCGATCGTGACCATTTCTCACGATCTACTAGCCGCGCTCACCGCAGCAGCCGGCTCACCACCCATCCGCTCGCCTCGCCGACAGATGCCGGCGACCTCATTTGCTGCGCTATCGCCCATTTCATCCTACCGAAACTCACCGGGGGCTGCCACCGCAAGTCAGTCACCAGCCAAAACCACATGTCGCGCTCAACTGACAGCGGCCGGTTCTCCCGATCGGTCGCCCACCGCAACCTCTCCACACCCGAGAGCACCGACGATCGTTTCCCCAATGCAGTCGCCGGAAAAAAATTCACCACTGCGATCTGTGTCAGGGATAGCTTCGCTGACGCCGACTGTCAAAATGGCCGCAATGACAACATCGGCCAAGGCAATAGAAGAGCAGCTTGCCAAAATGCAAGCTGCACTTAAAGAGCAAAGTGAACAACTGCACATAAAAGACGCACAACTCACAGCTCGTGACCTCCAAATCGCGAGGATATTGGAACGGTTCGAAATGGAAGCGGACACCAACAACAGTGGTGGCGTTTCTCAAGAGGTCGACAGAAACCGGCCGACTACCAGTGGTTCGACCGAACCACCACGAGAAGATGTTGCCTCCGATGACGAGTTGCCGCCTGTCGCACCTGTAGCCATTCGCATAGGTCGATTCGAAGCAGAGCCGGCTGCCCTCACACTCGACATAGTCACCGAGCTCATCAACCGCGCTGTACGGAACAGCTCGGGTGACAGCAAATCTGTCGCCTACAAGAGGCCTTACACGCAGAGGATCCAGAACATTCCGATGCCACTCGTCTACCATCCTCCCAAATTCCAGCAGTTCAACGGTAACAGGCACCCTAAACAGCATGTCGCCCACTTCATTGAAACTTAAAACAACGCCGGCACAGACGACGACTTGCTGGTCAAGCAGTTCAGTCGGTTGTTGAAGGGAAATGCCTTCGACTGGTACATCAAGCTGCCCCAGGAGTCGATTGACAGCTGGGAACAATTGGAGCGAGAGTTCCTCAGCTGATTCTACAGCACTTAGCGCACCGTCACTTTAGTCGAGATCGCCAATCTCAGACAAAAGAAGGGCGAAATAGTTGTCGACTACATCAACCGGTGGAGGAACCTGAGCTTAAATTGCAAAGAGAGCTCGAATATGTCCCTCGGAGCAGAAATCGAAATGTGTGTTCGAGGGATGCGATGGGAACTCCTGTTCTACATCCAGAGCCGGAGACCGAAGGACTTTCAAGAACTCGCGATAGAGGCCCACAACATGGAGAACCTCATGGAGGAGCGGGGGGAAGAAACTTCGTCATCGGCTGATCCTCGCAAGAAAGTAAAGGCAGCCGCGACTGCTCCCAAAGACACGAAGGAGAAAGCAAAACCATCTTTCGCGACGGATGCTCTCGAACCAATCAAGGTCGGGAACAAGGTCAAAGCAACTTACGTCCCACCAATGGCGGAGACAGGGGGGGCAAGGGGGGGCCATGGCCCCCCCAAAAATTTTGAAAAATTTTTAGTAGATAGGGTTAATATAGTCATTTTATTAGGTTATTAAGTGATTAGGTTTTTTATTTCTCTTATCAACCGTAGTTGCTTCCTTTCCCCTTCTCTTTTTTTCACGATTCCCAAAACCTTAGCATTAATTACTTCCTCAAAAAAGCATTCAATGTCTCTTCCTCCTACCTTTCTCCCTTACCTTTTTTCATCTTTTCTTTGTACTTGCGGCAGCTTTTGGTATTTTTTATTATAAAATCTTGTCTCATTGAGGTTAAAAGCAAACTCTAACTTGAGAGTTAAGAGAGCCATTGGGATTAATTTATGTGTCTTTTACACATCACATCCGAGGTACTTTTCTTATTGAGTTATTTCTCTTTCTTTTATTTTTTACTTTCATTAAATGCAATGGTGATAATATTAATTCACATCATAGACTTTATTTTATAAAAGAATTATATTTTCAGTCATGTTAGATGTTGTCTTTGATTAAATTGTTTTGATAAGTTTTTTAAATTAAATATATTGTGTTTTGACTGTTAGGTTTTGTTAATTAGTATATCTATCATTGATTCATTTTTTATCAGATGCGTAAACAGACAACAATTGATGCTATTTTCAAACGCAAAGACCATTTACTTCTAATAATTCAGTATATAGTGCACAAACTTCTTCTCAAATTGATAGTCATGAAATTGAAGCTACAATATTAGAACCACCACCTCCTAATGTCAATACGACTGAAGTGGATATATCAATTAGAGTACACCATCATTCAAAAATTCCTCATATTGAATCAACTGGAGAAGACACATCTTATAAGATAGTGCGTGATCCGGGGTTACGTCATTCTATTTGGGATTTTTCTTCTTAGAGAAACAAGATGAAATTCGAGAGCTTATTTAATGGCAGGACCATATCAACCTATTCTAAATGTTTATCCTTCATCCGGGCCAGAAAATCATCGAAGGCGGTTTCAAGCTTAAGTGGTTCAAGTTATTCCATTGGTTAGAATATTCTACCGATAAGGATAGTGCATATTGTTTACCATGTTATCTTTTTACTTTCGACCAGATGGACGACCTGGATCGAGATGTATTCATTACAAGAGGTTTTGACAAATGGAAGAAAGTTAATGATGGAAAAAATTGTGCATTTTAGGTCACATGGGAAAAGATCACAATTCACAACATAATAAAGCGAGAAAAGGCTTGTTTGGACTTGATGAATCAAGCCTACCATATTCAAAATGTTTTTAAGAGACAATCAACACAAGAAGTCTTACACAATCGGTTCTGGCTTAAAACCTCTGTGGATGTAATTCGATGGTTGACATTCCAAGCATGCCCGTTTGAGGTCATGATGAAAGTTTAAGTTCACAAAATCGTGGGCAATTTTTTTTTAGAGATGGTAAAATTGTTAGCCTCATATAATGAGCAGGTTTCAGGAGTTGTTTTAGGAAATGCTCCACAAAATGCCAAGTACACTTCACCAGATATACAAAAAGAGATCTTACATGTTATAGCAAATAAAGTAAGAAACACAATTAAATCTGAAATTGGTGAAGCAAAATTTTGCATCATAGTGGATGAAGCTTCGGGATGAGTCTAAAAGAGAACAAATGGCAATTGTTCTAAGATTTGTTGATAAAAAAGGGTTTGTACAAGAGCGGTGTTTTTTATCTTGTTCATGTTCGAGATACATCTGCATTGACCTTGAAAACTGATATATCCAAAGTTCTCTCTAACCACAATCTTAATGTTAAAGATATTCGAGGTCAAGGATATGATGGAGCTAGTAATATGCGTGGAGAATGGAATGGGCTTCAAGCTTTATTTTTGCAGGAATGTCCATATGCTTATTATGTGCACTGTTTAGCTCATCGTCTCCAATTAGCCCTTGTTGCAGCATCAAGGGAAGTCATTCCCATCCATCAATTTTTTTCAAACTTGACTTTTATTATTAATGTTGTTGGAGCTTCGTGCAAAAAACATGATGAATTACAAGCTTATCATGCGGCAGAAATTGCACAATTAGTTGCAGCCCAAGAACTTGAGTCTGGTAGAGGACTCAACCAAATGACTACTCTAAAGAGGGCAGGGGATACTCGTTGGGGTTCTCATTTAAGTTCTATATCTAGCTTGATTCGGATGTTTAATTCTCGTATGCGGTCAGTTTAAAGTGATATTACCATTGGAGGGTCTACATATGCTCAAAGAGGAGATGCTGATGCAGCATATAACATGGTCAGTTCGTTTGATTTTATTTTTATTTTGCACCTCATGAAAGAAATATTACAGACAACTGACGATCTATGTCAAGCACTACAATACAAGTCACAGGATATTTTAAATGCAATGAGTTTAGTTTCAACTACAAAAAAACTTATTCAGAAAATGAGAGAAGATGGATGGAATTCATTTTTTGGGCAAGTTTTAAGTTTTTGCAGGAAGAATGAGATATCTATCCCGGATATGAGTTCTAATTATGCTGGAAGTCGAGGCCGATCTCGTCGACAAAAGGACCCTCTCACAGTGGAACATCATTATCGAATTGAAGTATTTCTTGCTGGATTAGATTCACAATTACAAGAGTTAAATACCAGGTTTAGTGATCACACAATGGATCTACTTATTTTGAGCGCTGCATTGGATCCTCAAGATCGATACAAATCCTTTAACATTAACAACATTTGTGAGCTAGTTGATAAGTTTTATCCTGATGACTTCACTGAACAAGAAAAATATCATTTGAAGTATGAGTTGCAACATTATGAACTTGATGTTCCCTATCATGTTGATTTGCAAGAGGTAAAGACTATTGGTGAGCTTTGTCAAAAATTGGTTGAAACAGGGAAAGCAACAATTTATCCTCTTTTTGATAGGTTGCTTCGGCTTTTATTAACACTTCCAGTTTCGACAGCTACTACAGAAGAGCTTTTTCTGCAATGAGCATTGTCAAAACTAAGTTACGAAATCGGATGGAAGATGAATTTCTTGGAGATTATTTGATTACATATATTGAAAAGGAAATTGCAGAAAAGATAGACACAAATTCAATTATAGACGATTTCAGTGTTATGAAAGAACGTCGGGCATTGTTCAAGTAGCAAAAGTTATTTTATTCTTTCTTGGATATTGTAAATTTTTAAAAAAAAAAAAAAAATTGGCTTATAAATTTTCCTTTGGCCCCCCCTTCTTAAATTTTCTGGCTCCGCCACTGCGTCCCACGACAGCTAATCGGGGGCACGTACCAAAGGCCTTCGCTGGAGGAAAGGCAGGCAAAAACATATTCGTTCGCCGACACGGATGTTCCTGTCATGCTCGACCAGCTCCTCGACAACCATCTGCTCAAGTTGCCAGAAGTCAAAAGACCCGACGACCTATCCAAGAGCAAAGATCCGAACTTCTGCAAGTACCACCGCTTGGTCGGACATCCGACCGAGAAGTGCTTCGTCTTGAAAGACAGGATCATGGAGCTGGCAGCCCAAGGCCGCATTGAAATCGAGGGACCCGAAAACACGACGTCCTCACATGTCATCTCCATTCAAGCCGAGCCAAACCGTCGAACTCGACCAAACAAATAGCAAGTCGCAAGGAAGGAGTACCGTCCAAAATCCGGTCCCTCCAACCGACCCCGAAACCACAGACGACCACCGGCTAAGGTCGCACCAAAACCGGCACCCCACGAAGCAACTGCAGTCGACGCAGAGGGGTGGATTCTAGTCACCCGGCGAAAGAAGCGTGTTCGAGAAATCAAGCCGCCGGCGAACACCAAAACAAAGGCGAAGCGGCCAAACAAAAAAGCGGCGAAGCGCCAAAAGAAAGCTCCCAGAACCAAAGTTCAAGGAGCAAACAAAAAGAAGAGAAGACCCGACACACTGGCGGAGTTCTTCCCAAAAGAGTTCTTCGCACCGCCAACAATGGTGGCAACTTGCTCAACAGCTCCTCACGAGCAAGCAGCACTGAAAGACAAAGGCAAGTGGCCAGTCGTCGAATGCGACGACCTCGAGACGTCATTGAAGCAAATCTCATCGCTTAACGAGATTGACGACGACCTCAACTTGGCCATTCGGTCAAGACAAGCTCTAATTTGAGTCCTCGACAAACCAGATGAGCTCCAAGCCGAAGTTGAGATGTTGCTCATGAGGAAGCATGACTTGCCGAAAGTCGGACTAACACCACCTTACCGAAAGGAGGAAGAAGATGCGCACTCCCCTCCACATCTGGCAAAGTCGGAGGAAGTGCTCGTCGTTTCATATCCGTCGTGCATTACCTTTTGAGAAGAGGACGCGCAGTTGGGGACAAAGAACCATAATCGGCCGTTGTTCGTCTCTGGCTACATCAGAGACCACAAAATCAACCACATTCTCATCAATTGTGGGTCCACAGTCAATATTCTGCCAATTCGCACAATGAAGAATGTCGGCCTCTCTGCCGGCGACCTCTCTTCAAGCTCTCTCCTTATCCAAGGCTTCAACCAGGAAGGGCAAAGGACACTCGGTATGATCAACCTGAAATTACATATCGGCGACATGATGGCCGAAACTCCATTTCAAGTCATCGACTCAAGGACATCTTATAATCTGCTCTTGGGTCGACCGTGGCTTCACGCGAACGGAGTTGTGCCATCAACACTTTACTAGTGCTTCAAGTATTGGGACAACAGCGAGCAAAAGACGGTGTACGCCGATGAAAGTCCGTTCACCGAGGTTGAAGCATCATTCGCATATGCCAAATTCTATCTGACGACCGGACCGATAGTCAAATTGTCACCTTGGCCGAACCAGGCATCAAAAGCCAAGAACACTCCGACGCAAGCTGCATCGCCCAAACAGCCGACGCAAGCTACGTCTACCAAACAGTCGACGCAAGCCGCGTCTCCAAAACAGACCCCGACGCAAGTCGTGTCTCCCAAACAGCCGGCGCATAACAGCCAGCCAGCACACGGCCACAAACCGGCCACAGTAACTCCAACACTGATGCAGCGTAATGTACCTATCTTACGGTACATCCCGCAGTCGCAAAGAAAGAACGGAGAAGCTCCCTTGGTCGTCTGTCACAAAATCCAGCCGACCCCTTTTACAGAAAAGGTCACCCTCCCGCCGAAGCTTGAAGACCGAAGCATCGAGAAGAAATTCCCGAACCTCAAGCAGTTACCATCTACTCACTCGAACGAAGGCTTCGACCCGAACGCGTATTGACTGATGGCCAGAGCCGGGGGCAACTTCACAAAAGACTAGCTCCACGAGAAGCCGCCCGTCGCTCTACCGTTCCTCACTCTAGAACAAGAAAAGTTGAGAAAGGAGGGCCATCGTATTACTCAAGGTCGCTTAGGCCTCGGCTACCAGAAGGAGTAGCCGATCAAAATCTATGGAGCTTAGACGAAGCCAATTAAAATAACCAGAAAGACATCGGCATACGTACACCAAGTTTCAATCGGCCAAACTCCAACGAAAAATAAAAATGCTTCGAACCCAGTGATTATTTACACCTTGAGGGCAGCCATCATGCGAGCTCGCGCTTATGACTCGGTCACTGTAAATCATATCTCCGTTGTCGACGCCAATCAAGAGGACGACGAGTTCATCTTGAAAGAGGCCCCGGCTACGTTCGAGGAAGGCGGCCAGTCGACTGTCGACGAGTTAAAGAAAGTCGACCTGGGAACAAAAGAAGACCCGAGGCCAACATTCCTTAGTGCTTCACTATCGGCCGATGAAGAGGTCAAATATATGTCGCTACTTCGCGAATACCGCGACATATTCGCCTGGAACTACACAGAAATGCCAGGCCTCGACCCACGAGTCGCAATGCACAAGCTAGCGGTTCATCCCTCTATTCGGCCAGTCAAGCAATCGCAACGACGGTTCCGGCCAGAACTTGTGCCAGAAATCGAAAAGGAAGTCGACAAATTGATCGCTGCCAATTTCATTAGGGAGGTGAAGTACCCGTCCTGGATCGCGAATATCGTACCGGTCAAGAAGAAAAACGGCCAAATTCGGGTCTGCGTCAACTTTCGTGACCTGAATAAGGCTTGTCCGAAAGATGACTTCCCTCTACCAATAATAGAACTCATGGTCGATGCGACGACAGGTCATGAAGCTCTATTGTTCATGGACGGATCATCTGGTTATTACCAAATTCGGATGGACCCGAAAGATGAGGAACTCACTGCTTTTCGAACTCCCAAAGGCATTTTCTACTACAAGGTGTCGTTCGGACTCAAGAATGCCAGTGCGACATACCAGAGGGCAATGCAGAACATCTTCGATGACTTTCTACATAAACGCGTCGAGTGTTATGTCAATGACCAGGTGGTAAAGACGAAAGATCGGACAGATCATCTTCTCGACCTTAGGGCAGTATTCGAGCGGCTTCGACGATTTCAGCTCAAGATGAACCCGCTGAAATGCGCATTCGGTGTAACCTCAGGCAAATTTTTGGGATTTGTTGTGCACCACCGAGGAATTAAAATCAACCAATCCAAAATCGATGCAATTCAAAAGATGTCGGAGCCCAGAAACATCACCGAACTCAAGAGCTTTCAAGTCCACTTAGCGTATATTCGGCGCTTCATCTCGAATTTAGCTGGAAGATGCCAACCGTTTAGTCGCCTACTAAAAAAGGATACGCCGTTCGAATGGGACGAGTCTTGCCAGAACGCCTTTAACAACATAAAGGCATACCTAACCAAGCCACCGGTGCTCGTCGATCCGATTGTTGACAGACAGCTGCTGCTCTACATCGTAGCGCAGGAGAAGTCGGTAGGGGCTCTCTTGGCTCAGTGCGACGAGAACAACAAAGAACGTTCTCTTTATTACCTGAGCCGAACGTTGGTGGGCGCGGAACTCAACTACACACCAATTGAAAAGACATGTCTAGCACTCATCTTTGCAATCCAAAAACTCTGGCACTACCTCCTGGCGCATTCGACGAACTTGATCTCGCGTGCCGACCCGCTGTAATACATTATGTCGCGACCAATACTATCTGGTCGATTGGCTAAGTGGGCATTGCTTCTCTCAGAATTCGAGATTAACTTCGTGCCACAACGCGCAATCAGAGGCCAAGCTCTGGCGAACTATTTGGCCGACCACCCAGTGCCAGCCGAATGGGAACTGACCAAGGAATTCCCAGACGAGGAAATCTTCTTGGTCGAGGTGCTCCCCCCTTGGGAGATGTACTTCGACGGCGCTGCGCGAAGGAATGGAGTCGGCGCGGGTGTTCTATCGTTTCACCGCGAAAGGACCTGCTCCCGTATTCGTTCATTCTCACCCAAATTTGCTCGAACAACGAGGCAGAGTATCAAGCCATCCTTGTCGGACTCGCCATGGCAGTCGAGATGAAACTACCGCAGTTAAAGATCTACGGCAACTCGGCATTGGTTATTAAACAACTCTCGGGGGAATTCGAAGTGAAAAAACTCGAGCTAGTGCCGTTCTGGAGACATGCATGTGAACTTCTGGCCCAAATTTCAGAAGCTTCACTTCACTACGTCCCTCAATCCAAAAATGGGCCAACCGACGCATTGGCTGGAACTGCTGCCAGTCTAGCGCAATTCGACGAATGGCCGAGCCAAGTCCCCATTTGCGAAAGATGCGTAGTCCCTCCACCGGCTGAAGAAGAAACAAAAGCAAAACAGACAGAAGAGATGGAAGAGTCTTTTCCTATCTCGGCCAGCCAAAACGAAGCTAGAGATTGGCGAGAGCCTATCTCGAATTATCTTCGCCACATCACACTCCCGGTCGACCTGCAAGAGCAAGTTCATGTTCTCCGAGCAGCTCCAAGGTACGTTTTCATCAATGACATACTCTACCGGAGGTCATACGAAGGTCTGCTTCTCCGCTGTCTGTCCAAAGAAGAGGGGCTGCAAGTCCTAAAAGAAACACACGGTGGATTTTGCGGCGCACACCAGGCCGGCCCAAAACTCCATCTACAAGTCAAACGACTAGGCTACTATTGGCCGTTAATGCTTAGGGACGCCACCGAAATAGCTCAAACCTGCAGACTGCGCCAGCTCCACGCCAATTACATACATCAGCCACCGGAGCCGCTTCACCCGACGATCACGTCATGGCCGTTCGAAGCATGGGGGATGGACATCATTGGTCCAATCACTCCCAAATCTGACTCCGACCAGCAATACATACTGGCTGCCACTGACTACTTATCGAAATGGGTCGAAGCTGCTGCCTACCGAGAAGTCAAAGCGACCACCGTTGCCAACTTCATTCGGACCCAAATTATCTATCGATATGGGGTCCCTCGATACATAGTGATGGACAATGGCACGCCGTTCAGAAACAAAGTCATGGACCGCTTCAGCGAGACATTTTGCATACAACAACGAACATCATTAGCTTACAACCCGGCAGCCAATGGACTCGCAGATGCATTCAACAAAACGCTCTGCAAGATACTTAAAAAGACAATCGGCGCCAACAAAAAGAGTTGGGACGAAAAGCCCGGTGAAGCCTTGTGGGCGTACAGAACGTCGTTTTGAACGCCGACCCAGTCGACCCCATATTCGCTGGTTTACGACACCGAGCAATGCTCGCTCTCGAGGTACAACTCCCCTCTCTGCGCATTGCTATTAGAGAAAGGCTCACGACAGAGGAGTGCGCTCAGTTGCGACTCGCAGAACTTGAGTCACTCGACGAGCAACGACTCGAGGCACAACAACGTCTCGAATGCTACTAGTCTCGAATGACACAAGCCTTCAACAAAAAGGTACGACTCAGGTCATTCCAAAAAGGCGACCTCGTGCTTGCAGTCAGACGGCCAATGCTCTTTACGAGCAAAACCAGGGGCAAATTCGCGCCGAAATGGGAAAGATCGTATGTCGTATAGGAAGCCTACACCAATGGCGCCTACAAGCTAGTCACGTCAAACGGTTCGAAGCTGCCGATAACAAATGGTAAATTCCTCAAACGCTTTTACGCATGAGGGGGGTAGCGAAAAAAAAAAAGAGACAAAAGAAAGAAGTCGAATAAAGGAGAGTATTTCTCATTGCAAGAAAAAAATGGGAACAATGCAAGCCTCGCAAACAAAAAAAAAGAGAGAGGCTACAACAAAAAAAAAAAAATTATAGATGCAAATAAAATAACATCAAAGTCAGGGAAGTTCAAAGTCGGCCACCCATCACTGCAGTCGAACGACTTCAGCACGAACCTCAGCCAGCTCCCGTGTCTCGGCCTCGCTGAGAGTTGGGCTCGAACAAACAGAAGCAAGCTACCCCTGAAGAGTGGAGGCCTCCTCCTCGCTGGCGCCGATTCCCCTCCAGATGGTCGCAAGCTCGACATTTATGGAGTCGAGTTGAGCTGATACAAATGCCAGGCGCTCGTAAAGAGTCTTCTATTCAGTTTCAACAGCTTCGCGTTCCACCTGACGCCTATCCAAGTCCACCGTTAAGTCGTCGGGCCGACGGCTCACTCGCTAGACAAACATAGTGAGTTCAGCTTCCGCAGCGAACCGTTCAGCCAAACTGAGCTTCCCAGCCAAAGAGTTGTGCAGCTGGTGAAAGCGATCCACCTCCGAGGCAAAGTCTTCCACCCACTGCTCCATAACCGAAGTGTCGACGCCGACTCCTCTCAAGTGGTCTAGTATGACACGGGTGACTGCTACAAGCTTCGGCGAACATGGGTCGTCGGTTGGCACTAAATCCGACTCGACGAACACTGTCCACAACCCCAAAGCAGACTGCTGCAATAACAGCCTCGACCTCGCCGAAGGACGGAAGGCCGACACCTAGAAAAAAGGGAGATAAAAAAAAAGGGGGAAGAAAGAACACAGAACAAAGAACACAAAGGAAGAGGGCAACATAGGCATACCGACGAAGGCCGCGAAGTCGAGGAATCCTCGCTAATAGGTTGACAAGCTGAACCCGGAACCCCTTGGCAGCAAGAGACGCTTCTCCACTGCTAGGAGGAAACGTTATAAAAACTTCCCTCCTCGAAGTCGCACCAACAAGGCAGGACGGATCAGAGAGAGGGTGCTGAAATTCACCCGCGACAGTAACTCCAGAGTCCGCCATAAGTCCACCGGCGGCGACTTGTTCAACCAAAGGCTGGAGGGGCGCTCCACCATCACCCACAATGGTCTCTGGGCACTCGGCTCCGCAAACGGCTAACTCACCAGTAACAACAGCAGGCAGTGCTTCTTCCCCGACCCACTCCAACTATTGGGTAACCTCCATCTCAGCAAGGTCAAATAACTCCTCCTGCTGAAAGATAGGCTGGTTCGCCGATGGAGCCACTACTATCGCAAATGCATCAGAGGCTAAGTCGACCGACTCCTGGCCTGCTCGCACTTCAACCTGGTTCACTGGCGCAGGTGACACCTTTGGCTCTGCAGTAGTCTCTCCACTCGGCAGAACAACAGATCCATCGAGAGACATCGTTTGCTTAACCATTTCTCCCGACCCCGACAGAGGAGTCTCTGAAGGCTGAACGACAACAAGAGGAGCTAAATTGGTCAGTGCCTTACCCAAACCGGTTCGAAGTCGCTTCTTGAAAAAAGGTGGGATGAAAATCGAAGGCTCTGGTTGCGGCGACGTGGGCTTCCTTTTCGACGTAGGTCTCTTCGGCGAAATCGGCGATTGAGCCAATCCCTTCCCCTTGCCTACAGGAGGACCGGTCACTGGTAAAGAGAGTACCACCGACTGAGGATCCTCTTGTGCTGAAGAAGGCTCTCGGATCACAACGCCCTTCTCCGTCGCGACTTGCGACGGAGCCAACGACTTCTCCTTCGCGACTTTCGGCCGAGGCGCCCGCTTCTTCCCACCTTTGCTCTGTTTTGCCTTAGCAGGAGGCTTCGAACTTGGCCGCGAACTCTTTCGGCTGCGACCCCCCGCTTTACCATCTCCCTACGCAGGCAGCAAGGTTGTTTTCGGCGCAGAGGCTCCGGTGAATTTCCTCCACGCACCCTGAAAAGAAAAAAAAAATCAGAAGGTACAAAAGGAAAAGAAACAAGAAAAAGGGAGGGGGAAACAAGAGTTGCTACCTCGAAGACGGGAACAACTGCCTCAAGCCAGGACTCCCAAAAAAGAGACGTGACACCCGGGTTAGAGTCTGGACTCACGAAGGCAGGCACCTCCACGCTTCCAAGAGGACAGGCAGTCCCTGATCGCCATAACTCCACAAGCGCGTTAACCGTGGCCGCATTCCGTTGGTCGGAGAACAACACGCCCGGCAAGTCTTGGCAGAATCCAAACTGACGAGCGAACCGGTGAGGACTATAGGGCTCCACCACAAGAAGCTCGCGTTGCCGCAAGACTAGAAATGTCGCCCGCAGTCAACGGAAGAATTCCACTTCAATCCGAGATTCGAAGTGACCAGCTTTGTCAAGGATTGGACCGGGAGGAAGAGCCTCTGAAGGGTACCAGCATCGCACCCCGCCGCGCCAAAACAAAGAACGAGCCTCCTGCCGAGTACAAACGCGAACAAGATCCGGATTGCGGTAAAGCATCATGAGAGGTCAGTCGCAGCCGCTAGAATCAACCTCGCAGACGCTGAACCGCTGAGCAAGCCATGTATAAATAAATGGCCAGGAAATCCTCCCGAGTGAGGAAACGTTCAGCCCTCGATAAAGGTTCGCCAAGGCTGCGCCGGCAAAACTACACCGAGTACCACCAGCCATGAAATAGGTCATCTTGCAAACACTTAATCTCAGCATGTTGCCCGGCAAAGGCAGGACAAAATGGCAGAGCCACAGCGATAGGAAGGCAGCCAGATACACCTCATCTGTGAGGGCATTAGGGACCCCAAGCTCGGAGAGGGGTTGATCTTGCACGGTCGACCGGTCGCGATTCCAAGAACCCGTCGTCTTCTCACGATCGGCCCAAGGGTCATCTGAAGGTCGCGCACCCCCTTCGGATCGAAACCAGAAAGATGCCCACTCTGACATAGAAACTCTGGAGACTCCATCTAAGTTCGAAGCCCTCGGATGACAGAAGAGCCGAAAATAGGCAAGGATGAGGTATCGAATACTCTCGGGTAGTGGCACAAAGCGACTATGAGTAAAGTCTGCAACCATTAGAGTCACTTCATCGTAAATGCTCCCTGAAATGGGCAGCCCACCGAGTCGATGCATATCCCACAAGGATATCGACAGGTCTCCCTCGCGAGTGAAAATGGTGTTGGTTGAAGAACACCATACCTACAGAAAAGAGTGGACAACGTTGTTGCAGCATAGATACGAAAACATTGAAGCTCGGACGGCATGAGTGAGGTCTTCTGCGGCCAATGGCTCGGTACAGGTGTGGAGAACGACGTCTGCCCACTCAAAGTAGAAAGGCACAAAGTAGGGGGCAGAGCTCACAACTGGATGACTATCCCAAGAGTCGAATCGATCACTGTCGATGGAGAGTTTCGGTGTCAAAAAATGAACCAGCTGGTCATGCATCGGACTCAGCAAGATATGACCTACAGCCTGATGCGGAGACAATAAAGCTTCATCAACCTCCAGGAGATAGCAAATCTGATCATCCTCGTCGACAACAGGGCGACTCCACAGGTGGTGAACAGCCTTGATTGTGGGCGCAGTTATGTCACAACCGCCGTAGGCCGACGGTCCCCTGAGAACTAATAACAGGGGCTTCTGTTCTTCCTTAGAATCACGGATTCGCAAATAGTGACGAAGAACACCCTTCACGAGGGTCCTCACAGTCGAGATAGTCAGACCGAGGAAGGAGAAAGAGGTCGGCGCGGTAGACATCTGCGACAGAATAGGAAAAGTCAGGTACACAATCCTCTCTCAATTCAAAAAAAAAAAGTGTGTGTCTCCTACGACCAGAGATAGAGAAGTCAAGGTCGCAACAAAAAAAAAACAGAAAAGGAGAAAAGCGCAAGTAAAAAAAAAGGGGGCGACAAAAAAGACTAGTTGCCAATGAAAAAAATGAATGGAGAAACAAAAAAAAAAAGAGAGAGGGTAAACCGACAAGGCATACCGATCTTCTTCGACGGTTCGACAAGCAAAACTTCGCGTCTGGCGACCGAGCCGAACGCAATCAACGAGGTTTCACTGCACTAGGCGACCAAGCCGAGCGGAGCACAATTCAGAATCCTCGAAAATCAGACAGGCCGCGAACGAATGAAAATTTGTTGTGCCCGGCAACCAAGCCAAACACAATTCAAAGGCTTCGTGCCCGGCGACCGAGCCGAACGTGACCAAAAGAAAATTACAGCACTCGGCGATTGAGCTGAGTGCGACCAAGACAGAAGCGCTGCACCCGGCGACCAATCCGAATGCAGCCCAAAACCACTGCGCCCGGCGACCGAGCCGAGCGCGACCAAAATAGAAGTATTGTGCCCGGAAACCGAGCCGAACACAGGTAAGAAGCTCCACGCCCGGCGACAGAGCCGGATGCGACCAAAACAACAGCGTCGCATCCGGCAACCAAGCCAAATGTTGCACATTCGATCTCAGTGCCTAGCGACTGGGCCGGACGGGAGCTGAATGCTGCAAAATTAACATACTGTGCCCAGCCACTGAGCCAGACAAGAGCCGAATGCTGCAAAATTAACATACTGTGCCCGATGACGGAGCCGAGCACAATTCAAAGATTCGCGACCAGCAACAAAGCGGCCGCGATCAAAACAGAAGGCATTGTGCCTGGCGACCGAGCCGAGCACAGTTCAAAGATTCGTGACCAACAACAAAGCCAGTTGCGACAAAAAAAAACACAAAGGCACTGTGCCCGGCGACTGAGCCGAGCACAGTTCAAAAGCTTCGCGCGCTGCGACCAAGTCGGACGCAACCAAATCATCAAATTCAACACCCGGCGATCGAGCCGGGTGCTGTACGGGAAAAGCTTCGCACCGGTGACCGAGCCAGACGCAGCCCATCGGAGCCAAGTACGTAACTCCTCTCCAAACAAAAAAAAAGCAGTGATAAAAAGCAGTCACAAAGACAAAATGCAAGCGACAAAAAGAAGCAGTCACAGAAAAGATTGCGAGCGACAAAAAGAAGCAATCACAAAAGAAAAAAAATGTTGTCGGCGATCTAGCCGAGTTCGCACAACCCAAAACACAGCAACTCGCACCCGACGACCAAGTCGGTTGCGACCACAGAACAACTCACACCCGGCGACCAAGCCGGCTGCGACCACACAGCAATTCGCACTCGACAATCAAGCCAGTTGCAACAACAGCACCCGGCGACCAAGCCGGGTGCGCCAACACAGAAATTCTGCCTCCCGGCGACCCGCCGGGCTCAATCGAATCGAAATCTCGGCGCCCGGCGACCAAGTAGGAGTCAAAACAAAAGCTTTGCGCCCAGCAACCAAGCCGGATACGATCAAAACAGAAGTTCAATCCCCCGGCGACCGAGTCGGGCTAAGCCGACACAAAACTTCAGCCTCCCGGTGACCGAGCCTGCCAAAGCTAAAAAAGCAGCACCCGGCAGCCAAGACGGATGCGACAACATGGAAATCCAACACTGCGGTGACCCAGCCGGGATCACTCGAAGCAAAATTCAGCGCCCGGCGACCCTGCCGGATGCAAAACAAAAGCCTCACGCCCGGCGATCGAGCCGGACACTAATGAAAACAAGAATAGTACTCCTGGCGATCGAGCATGGAGCAATTGAAGTAAACTCGCAGCTCTCGGCGACCAAGCCAAGTGCAGCATGGAAGCACAGTCTCCCGGCGACCTAGCCGGGCTCCCTCGAAACAAGCTGTCAGCGCCCGGCGACCGAGCCAGATGCGAAACAAAGGCCTTGCACCCGGCGACCGAGCCGGACGCGACCAAAACAGAATGGCAGCATTCGGCGACCGAGCCGGACGCGACCAAAACAGAATGGCAGCATTTGGCGACCGAGCCGGGTGCGATCCGAATCAACTTCAGCATCTGGCTACAGAGCCAGGTGCGACACAAAATTACAGTGTTCGGCTTTTGGGCCAAATGACGCGCAAAAGGTTGTCAGTCTGTCGCATTGACAAATTGGCAGACACTTGGATTGCAAAAAAGAGACAATTCGAGAGAGACAGGAAAGAGAAAAGAAAACATAGAGAAAATTCGAGAGAAAACCAAAAAAAAATGGAAAATTGTGAAAGAAAAAGAGAGACTGAGAGAGAAGTTGAAAATGAGAGGAGAGAAAAAGAAGAATAAAGAGGGAGGAAGAGAAGAAGAAAGAAAAGAGAGTGGGGATCCCGGCTGACTCGAATTCAGCCCGAGTGTCACGCGGCTAGATTTAGGCGCCGCGTATCACCGAGGCTGCCAGGAGAAAAGAAATCATTACAGTACCTTTGAATTCTGGTTCACGGAGAGTTCTGACACAAGCCGGGGGCTCGGAGAAGGCTGCAGGTCAAATCGCAGACAGAAGGCAGCCTCCCATTTTGCAGTCTCCCAAATTCACAAACTGAGCCAAATCGCAGCCTCCCAAAATTCGCTGACAAGAGATAGACAAGCAAAATTCGAGGATAGAACCAGGTCGTAGGAACACAGAATCGCAGACAGACAAAAGGACAGTAGGTCGCAGTTCCCAACTCGCAAATAGCCAAATTCGCAGTCAAAATTTGCCGCCAAATTCGCAGACTGATAGAAAGTGCCAAATCGCAGAGAGAAAGAGGACCCAAATTCGCAGAGTACACCCAGAAGAAGAAGATAGAACTCTTAAACCGGACTATCCCAAATCCGCGGGGAGTGGATTAGTGTTTCCTCCATTTAAAAGGGAGCCTACTACGTAGGAGGGTGGGACCCACGTTCTCTCACCTCAACTCCTCTGCGACCTGCGCTGAAGCCAACCCATCGACAGTGATGAAAAGTCAATTTCGACGAAACAAACCAGGAGAAGCACTTCAACTCGTTGGAGAGGCTCACCTTGACCAGGGCGGGCCCCACCGCACCAAGTGCGCATTCTCTTCCCTGCGCACCAAACAAAAACACAAAAGATAAATTGTCTTGCGCAGGGTTTTGAGAAGCTTGAGTCTGATCTATCTGACTTCCCCGGTGAACCAAAACTCGTCGAAACGGAGTTGCACTTCTCTTCGGCGCAACCAACTAGGTTCCTTCACCCGTCCATATCCTTCTCTTAAGCTGAAGTTCGATGGGAACCGGGGCGCCTGGTCGCAAAACTCGATCAAACTAAAGCAAAAGAGTTACAGTCTACATTGTTTTGCGACATCCTCCTCCCGCCGTGACGACATGGTCGCCAAAGCTGCCGCAACACTCAGAGTTGCCGAAACTTACAGAAGCTACCAAAATTCGTCGCGACTGCCTCTCTGAAGTACCGAAGCGACATTCGGCTATAGTATTCGAACAGAATTGTAGCTAGTCACTTAGTCAACTTCAACTCGACGTCGTTACTCAACCTGAACAATTTCTCTACTCAGGTATTCATCATCTCTCTATACCATACATACACTACATATGTGCGCGTATACAAAAACAAAAAGGAGAAAATCAAAAAAAGTAAACAGCTCTAAAACAACAAAAGAGCCAAAAAAAAAAAAGATAACGAAAAGAAAGAAAAAAAAAATATATATATATATATATACACATACAAGATACTAGTGTCTGAAAATATACAACGTCCTAAAAGAGTAAGAGGACGTAAAAAGGATCGTTACACAAAAAGATAAACGACCCTAAAAGAGTAAGAGGGTCGACGAAAGAAAAAAAAAAGTGTTGTGTGCGTGAGTGTGTGTGTGTGTGTGTGTGTGTGCGTTTTCACATTCGAAACTTGTTCGTTCTCTCTGAACTATCAAGTCTCGAAGGGGGCAATCTGTATGCACCAAAATGTGAATGACCCAAATGCGACGAGCCCAAACGCCCACCGATCCAGTAATCGATCATCGTGGGTAGGCTCTGTCGATTTTCAAAGTCACTTGTTGTAGTCCATTCGCGTTGCCGCATCATCGATACAGTTGACGCCCTAGTCAGCAGTAAGCCATCGCGTCAGCACCAGTCAGCAGCCATGTCACGCTGCCACTCAATCCATCAGTTAAACGACCAGTCTTCCTCCCATCTCAGCAACAACAGCAAAAAGGGATCACGATCCCCCTTCTAAGGAAAGAACTCCAACAGCTATACAGACTCGGCTACAAATAGCCAGAAAAGCTCTATCGCAGGGGTTGGAAAACCTTGGTTCAAAAATCCTTTACCGAGAAGTCATCTCACGCATTGAAGCTCTCTCGAGACAAAGGTCTGAAAAATCCTTCATCGAGAAGAATTTTCACGCTCAGAATCTCTTTCGAGCCAAAGAAGTCAAGCAACTCACCATTCGTCGGAATTCACTAGTTCGACGGGAACAGCTCTACACGTCCGCCGGCAACGTCAACAAGTCGATACACACGGAATACAAATACTTCCGCCCGACCAACCAAAGCCGTCCCCGTTCGTGCACACTCGTTCTAGAACTCGGATTTCGTCATCCTCGCCAAAAGCTTAAACTTCACCAAATTCATACGGAGATCGAATTAGAGGAAGCCTAGGAGATTGTACTCGCATTCCTTGACATTCAAACACAAATTGTAACACAAATATTCTGATATAATCGAATTAGTCTCTCGGTCGCGCCCCTTCGCGGACCGGCGAATTTTCGGTGAAACAATATCGTAAAGTAATTAAGCAAAAACTTAAAGATTATTAAACTAAAACTTGACCTATATAAAACATGTACTCTTTCGCTCTACTTTAACCAACATCCCCTTTCATCCATTCTCTACTTCATTCCCACGTCTTCCCTCTAACCCATTATCCATACCTTATGCGTTCTCAACTCATCTTAATTCCCTTTCGCATCTTTATTCCCTTTAGATACATTACTCTTTCACATCCCATTCCCTCGGTTGCTCAAGGGTGTAAACGGATCCTTAACCCGTTGGGTCCTACCATTCCAGTTTGAAATACCAGATAAGATTTTGGATTTTATAAACGACAAAAGCTAGCATTATAATGTCATTAAACCCATGTTCAGTCTTTCTCCTTAAAGGATTCCGTAACAGCTAAGTTGCCACTCAGTAGTCCACTGTTAATCACTGAATTCCTAATAGCATTTCAATTTTTTCTCATATTCTCTAATTTACCACTGTCACGCAAGGTTAATCGGCCCCCAACAATTGATGAATATAAGTTTGGCTTCAGAAACGGATGAGGAGAGCATCACAAGTATCAGCAAAAACTTTCCCCTCTTTGGAGCAGGGAATGGCATTATATTATATTGTACATTTAGTTACTAATAATACATACAAAGAACTAATACATACACCGCACTCGGCAGCTCCACTTCACAATGTCGCATTAAATTCGTCAATGATCGTGGGACCAAATGGATAATCTCGGTTGGACAATGGATACTAACGCGTTTACTGTGATAATGAACCGCCTACGCATCCTAAGAGGCTTATACCTGGTTTGCTCTCTCTGTTGACTGACATAACTGCTTATCAGCATAGTGCAGAAGTCTCCTCAATCTCAGTACCATATCACAATGAAAAGGCAAAGCAGTTCTTCTATCCAAGTATGTGGGACTCACCGTCATCCATGACAGAGCATGAAGCTCAGCAGAAACGGATTCGAGGACGGAGTGAATCTCCATCTCGTAATCTCTGGCGTCTGGGCTCAAAACTCTTCCTTGCTTATGATGTACCCCTCTGGCCATCTTTTCTTGGGGACTCAGATTGCTGACACCATAGTAATCAACAAGACTAACAGACAAGACTGTCGGCCATTCACCTTTCGTAAAATCTCTTCTCACAGAGGGTACTGATTTTGAAACCACAAATCCAGTGGACAAGGGGATTGCAGAACCTTTACTGTGCAGAAGATGTGCAAGTGGAGGTGATTCAGCTGTCAGACACGTGGGAAGCTGCAACGGAACTGGAGGTAGAAACCTCATACTGGGGGAAGGAATGAAAATGTAGGACGCAGGCGTTGCCCCAAGAGACTTGACAGGACTGAAGCCTTCAAAATAATTAGATAGAGTTATGCCGGCACCACTTTGTGCTCCGCCACCTGCAGAACGAAGCAATATCTCTCGTTCTATTCATAATGATAAGAATGACATTTGAAGTCAAAATAATGAGCGTTTGCAACAAAGACCATAATGCATGTTCAATAACAATATCACAGGCAAAAATGAGTTACCTTGGTGATAACTATCTGCTGGGAAGACCAAATGAAGGGAATGATCAATAGAAACTCCAACCAAACTGATGCTTTGAACCCACTGAAAGAGCCCTCTAGAGATGTCCACTGCTGCCTGTCCTCCCACTAGATGTTGTTTCCGTGAGTTACCTTGTCCCAAGCTACCCTTAATAAAACTGGATGGTTTTGAATGCGGGCTGTATAAAGAAGGGCTTGGAGAGGATGGCAGAGTTCTCTCCTGAATTAAGCTCATGTCCTGTTGCTGCAAAGTAGTTCCATTACTGCCAGACGGCCCATCAGGTATTGATTTTCGTAACTGCACTGGCCACTTCTTCACTTCATTACCGCCAACCAAGTAGATGGCTTTCTGCCACTCTGTCAGAAGCATCCAATTCTTAAATTTCTGGAACAATTTCTAAAAATATAAAAAAAGAAAATTCCATGATAAAGAAGTCATGTCTGCGGCACAATATGGAAATGCTAAACTTAGGTGTAGTATTTTCATATCAAATGGCTTTACTGAAACAAAATGAGAATGAAGAAAAAAACCTTGGCATTCAAGCTCATAGAAGCAACCAATACGTGTGATCACAATATCCCTAGGCCTGACTGCCCCACCATCAGGAGAAGAAGAAGATAGTATTTGGCAACCTTGTTGCAGGACTTGAACGAATAAGCCTTGAAGACCCTTTGTATCTTGCCGACTACTGATCCCACCAAAAGGAAATATAGTGCTATCTAGCAACTCTCCCCGAGAATCTGTCCAGATGCAAACCAACCAACGCCAGTCCTCAGTCCACCCATAACAACAATGAAGACTTGTAGTCCTTTGGTTGCTCCCAGAACCATCACTGTCAGACCCTTCAAGCAGAGAAGCAGACCCCATATCTGCTGCTGCAGATGAAGCTGAACTTTGCATATAACCCCCAATATTATCATCAGCAGCCGACCTTGAACACATTGACTCTGAGATTATGTGCCCAATAGATACTCCGTGATCTACAGAACCAGGCTCGGCCAGTATGAAAAGAGGTTCAAACAAATAGTGTACCTCTTCTTGATACAAGAAGTCCATATTTCTATTTGACTCACAGCTTAATCCCCCTGTCCTTGGTGTCTGCCAAGAATTATCCCATGTCCCAGGCCTTAAACCAGCATCCAGATCACCAGTTGATCCAGTAACACGAGAGGTCATGCAATCCTTCCACAAACCAGGGATCGCAGAAGACATATTCATCATTGCTGACTGGGGCCTGCCTGAGATACCAGATGACAGACTCATATCACCAGAGGAGGATCGTGCAACCCGTCGAGCCTTGTTATATACAGTAAAAGCGATATCTTTCAGAATGGGTGGTTGATTAATAAAAACAGATTCTATGGTGACCATCTGCAGGACCAACCTCGGGACACTAAACCCTGAAAGAGTAAGAATGCTGGATATTGAGGTCTCATCCACGCCATCTGAACAACTTAGAGCCTTTCCAACCTGGGAGTGAAGTAAAGTCCAATCTTTGTCAGATGAGAGGATACTTGATCCAAGGGAAACAGATGACTCAACAAGTGCCTGCAGGATTGCAGAAGGCTCAGAGAATGGGCAAACTACATAGATTACCTGAAAAGTGAAAATGATATTATCATCAGTAATTCAATTTAAAACATGCACATTCAGGAATCATCAAACATCGGGATAGGCTTATAGTCCTCCATTCTGCTATACTAGCTGCAAACTAAAATTCTGGAAATTTAAAAAAGAAGAAATATGAAGAAAGAAAAATTAAGATGCAATTTCAAGGCAAGTTTCGACCCAAGAATCCACATCCTTAAAAACATGGAAGAGATATTTATAGGTCTTGCTTTTTCAGTTTTTCTACACATGACTTGGAGATTCTAGTAGAAAGAAGTCCCAGCTTTAATACGTCTCTGATGACATCACTATAAAAGTATGTCAGTTTCGAAGCCCGGTAGTTGGAGAAAGTTTCACTTACCAAGCAAGGTCCAGTCCCTCCTTCTTTTTGGTGTACTGCTGAGTTCAAACCAAATTTAAGAGTCTTGACAGCTTTAGAAAGAGACAGAAGGTAGTTTCTCACATCCCAGCCTTTGGATAAAGCTATAATAAAGTCACTCACTGAACCCATCAGAGTTGAATTACTGCTCGTTGTCTTCAGATTTTGAGGGCAATCAACAAGACAAAAGCCAGATGGCAGACATCTATCAGAAGCCAAGTCCATCTGGCCTCCACTAACTTGGTGAGGCAAGTGGCTACCAAGTTTACAACTCTCATAAACTGCCAGAGAAAAATATATACAGAAAAATTTTAAACAAATCAGTTTGTGGAAACTTGATAATACAGAATATCATATTTCTAGTCTTCATTGACAACATATGATCTGCATTTGTTCACAGGTCAGCTGAAAGAAACAAAGGGAAAATGGACAAAGGAAAGTGGCTCAAGAGACTGATTTCTGAAGTTTGTGTTGAAGTAATCAAGAACAAGAATCGTAGCTGTCTATTCTTCTGGAGGTACTGTTTTTTGGTTTTATTTTTATTTTTATGAGGGTTGAGGTCATGGCACATGCAGATCAAACACTATTATCAGAATCAATTGCTATGAGTTCGAAAATATGTCATATTTGAGGGACTTGATTTTGGCATAGCTGGGTTGGTTATTTATGGATTCTAAAGATGCAATATTAGAGAGCTTTGCTAGATTAAGATGCTTTGTGAAAGTTAATTAAACATGAAGTTTTAGTCAACATAATCAAAAGTTTTGGAAGAATTAGCGGAAGTTTGAGAAACTCATATTCTTTGAGATATTTGGTAGCTGCCTTAAAGTGGGTAGATTCACTACCGCCCTTAAAACATGTTGTGCGACGCAGACCCCAGAACTGGCTTGCATACTTGAAAATCAAAGTCGGATAAGCTTAGTCAGATTGGGTTGACTTTCTTACTCAACTGAATTGGCCAGAGTCAGAGACACTTGTCCCTTAACAGAAGCAATGAGCCTGACCCCAAATCAACCTGGAAATGTAAACATCCAAGTCAACTGGGGCAAATCACTTCCAACTCAGCAGAGTGACTTCTCACTCGTCCGAAATGCAAAACCTTGCTTAAACGTAAGTGATTCTGCCTGCGTTTGAGCAGAGTCTCTAAACTTGTCCAAGACTTTGTTGCCCTAGACGGTTACTTTTACCTCATGTTGTGTTTGTTCAAGTTGCGGTTCTGTCATTGATCCTAGCTCGAGAGGAGGACATACCTGATACAGCAGACCATGTGTATCCGACAGAAAAGACTGTCCACGTAGCTAAAAATCAGGCATTTTCAAAATAATCAAGTGCAAATTTCAATTCCTAACTAAATAATCGGAAAAATTTTCACATCATTATTTTATAAAGGATTATTTTTCAAAAAACTCCCACTTACATCCAGACATAAAAATGTGTCAAAATCTATCCTAAAATTACCAGCAAAAGTTCGGAAATTTTTTTTCAACTAGTAATCACTTGCATTTATTGACATTAATATGTGGAATTATACCTACTGAAAAAATCAAACTAATGTTCGATCTTCTATTTCAGAAAAGATAAAAGGCTAAATTATGACCAAAAACTTCATATCAACAACTGGCAGGCCATGTTTACTTTCAAGAAACTACACATACACAGAAAACAAAAAGGTTAAACTGCCAAGAATGCAAGAGATCTACAGCCAATCTCGCATAAAAGTGATTCAATTCAAGGAGTCATTTTCATACAAGAAAGCATAAAGTCAATAAAACCTAGGATCTTAAAACGAATAAATCTCAGTTGATACTAAATGGCACTCACCAGATGTTAGTTGTTGAAAGAAATCAGCAGTAGCAGGCATAAGAGGACCGATGTCAGGGCATAAAACACAGTAAGTCATCTGCCAAATGTATCACAAGATTACCTATTTGTATACATTCATTTCTGTCAAAAAAAGTTCTACTTTTAACATTTTTAAGGAAATACAACTCCCAGAATCTTACAGGTTTTGGCAGAGCATATGGTTCAAGAGGAGCTTTTTCCCAAAGTTGTAAAGAATTAGCTGAAGTCTTGAGCCAATCATCCTGATACCTATTACTTAAACAGTTATTCATGCTAATCTGGTATTCATTGTATTTTCTTCAACAAAGAAATAAAAAAAGACAAAACTAGTGAAAATTAAAGAATTAATTTTTCTAATGTGCATACCCAACAAGTATGGAAGGCAGCGGAGCCACCACAAGAGTGGGCCTCAGACGGGAGTTATTCATCTGTTCTAATTCTGAACTTGTATCTTGGTTTATCCGCCCCTCATCCAACCTAGATCCCTCTGCAGGCAAATAGAATAGCAGAAGATGACCATTATCTTATACCTCCAGAAAACTTTGTAGCTTAACAAGGTTCATTAAGATAGGCTAGATAGACGGAATGACACATAAGGTAGCATGGATAGAGAAACATCCCATACCTTTAATAAAAGATGAGCCGGATGTTGAGGACTGGGGCGGACTAATGGGCTCTGTAGCTAGTGTAACTGAACATGATGCATCTTTTGCTTCAGTTACAGTAGATTCAAGAGAATAGCCATCCCCACTGATTCCTGCAGTGTCACCTGATTGATTGCGTCCTCTGCACCATTCAGTGACCGTCAATGGACCATCCATATTTCCAAATGCAGACTTTAAAGCTACTTTGATATCTGCCTGAAGCAAACCAATAACTGAAGATGCATGAACCTGTTGCAAGATTATGGATTAGATTACTTCGAGAGCTTAAAAGCATGCACGTAAAACAAAGCAGAAGGAAGAGAACATAGAAAATTGCTACAAAAGGACATTGTCTCAAGCCAGGAAATCAGAAGTTTTGTCTAATTGCACAAGAGAGCTAAGTGAAAAGACACAGATCCTCCGAATGCTTGTCCACGTCCAAATAAAATGCCTAGAATTGAAACTCCAATTAGGGGAAACCATGTCCGGACAAAACATTATAACACTACCAGCACAAAAAAAAGAAATCGAGATTCTATTTCTTTTTCACACGACAATGAATTTAAGAAAGTTATGACAAGCTAGTGTTAATTAGAATAGAATACACATAATACAAGTTTAACAACATCAAGTGTATCCTTATCCAAGTATTTCTTATCTCTTTCTAGTACTCTGCAAATTGGATGGGACAAACCTAACTCAATAAAAAAAAAAAACATCAATCACAAGGAGGCAAGCAAATATAGGCCTTTGAAACATAAAATCATGCCTCACAAAGAAATCCAAGTTATCTGAACCAAGATGGATGCCCATCTACAAGTCCAAAATAAGACAGGCCATGTTTCTAGGAAAGCATGATTTTATTGAAAGGGGGCAGAACTAGAAGCCCAAACAAAATACAAGCAAGAAGGGGCCCTTAACAACAAGGTGTTGGAGGGAACCCCCTCACGAGCTAAGGACTGCAACAAAGTTGCCCAATTTCAAAATACAAATCCAACTACAAAGAAAACCCTGATAGCTATCAAAAACTCCAGGATGAAATGAGAAAATCTCCAAGGAAATGCAGGATTTCAGGAGGTCTTCAGCTTTAGTGCTCTTGAGGCAGCTCATCGCCGGGCAAAATACAAACATGCAGTCCGCCTGGAGCTCAGCTGCTGAAGAGAGAGCCACCCAAGGGGCCAGCGCAGGAAAGGAGATGCTACAGGAAGAGTCACGAACAACCCCTCATTGCCCACCAGACCCAGATTCCCAAAAGATTCTAAACAAACATAATTGACAGAAAGAAATAAGATATACAACTATGATGATAATGCACCAAACAGTTAACCATACTGACACATCAAGGCCTCATAGTAAGATTATCTTTCTTATTTATTATGTTCTTTTAAGAAAACAAAAAATCATAGGAAATACCAGGAACCAAATTTTAGAGCAGTCAACTTTCAGAGGCAAAATATAAGAGAGAATTATGCTTCCAACAGAAGTATGCTAGCATTTGTTTAGTAACAAACATAGAGATTTACTCCACTACCAGTTTTTTTCTATTGAGGAGCACACTACATATATTTTAAGATAGCAAATGCAACAGAATGAAGTTCCACAGTATTTGGAGTGTCTGACTTACATCAGCAGAAAGAGGATCAAGTAACTCCACACCTGCAATATCCAGGGAATGGCATGCAGCTAAAAGGCCACCACAACCTGCATGGACCATGGAAGGACCACAAGCAAATCCACGCCTCTGCTGCTCTTGTAAAGCAAGCCAACCATACGGGCCATCTCCCTGATCTACATCAAGTGATATATCTACAAATGAAGTAGCTTGCTGAACAAGTAAACTCATGGCATCAAGAAGGTCCTGAAGGGGTTGGCGCTGTCCATAAATTGAAATGGCTTCATCATTGAATACATTCTGTGATAGGACCAGTGGACCATCGAAATTTGGGGAGCTTGCAAATTTTGTTCCTTTTGGTAAACCAACAGACCTCCAAACACCAACAGGTGCACTAAGGTTCCCACCATCAGTAACACCCCCATCAATATCACCTGCAATTCTAACAGGTATTGTCTCTTTCTTCTTCACCTCGTATTTTGTTGAGGTCTCACACTGGGCCTGATCCATAATAGTGTTTCTACTAATGCCCGGCACCACCATGGCACCTATGTTTGCAGAAGGCACTGGTAAGTGTCTGATTCTGCACATAGCTGCCTGAAACATTATACATTCAACTTCTGTAGCCAGGACGGTTTTGTGAGACAGCAAAAAGTGGCTTTCCATTGTATTTTCAGCCTTTGTCCTCTGCAAAGATTTTATCGCACTCGATGAATTAAAAGCAGAAGCTGGAGAAGCTATTTTCTCATTCTTGCTAGAAGCCATGCTATTTGTGCGGTGATCTGTTTGTTTATCTAGCTGCTGTTGTTTTGTACCATGCACATGCTTGTAGTACTTTTGCAACTGAAGCACGGAAGATGAATCGTGTCCAATAGCCACTTTTGCTTTGGCTGATATGCCATCAGGCTTCTCATTAGTTACCTCCATTAGAGGAGAAGAGGGAGGGGTGACCCCATAAACGTACCCATTCGAGCTTGAATGAGCAGAATCAACTGACCGAGCCTTTGGTAAGTATGGACTTCTAAAAATAGAAGCCGGAAACTCACTTGCAGGAGTCTGAACTGCAGTATATTCAGGAGCAAAGGTCATCATGGCTTCTGCTTTTGTCAGATGGTCGAACTCTCCTGAGGTAGTCACAGCAGAATAGCAGTATGACCGTGCATCTGCTCCAGTTTCTTGAGCCCCATTAGATGCTTCCTCCACAATAAGAGGGGGTGCCTGCGCAAATCCATCATAAGCTGGAAAGCCTATAGGAGGTAAAAGCATTGCATCCGAGACATCCAGCCCAGCTGTACAAGGACTACCACTAATATCTCCAATATCAACAGGAAACATTAGAGCTTGGGACTCAGCTGTTCCTGGAGGCTGCACAAAGCAGAATATACAGAATCAGTACAAATAAATTGACATACCCACAAATAAATTGCCAATTTTATATTGAAAAGATCCACAATGATCATATAAAGTTCAAGTAAGAAGCTGCAAAAGAATCAATTAAGCAAACCAGTTTTCATTTCATATGGAGCATGTCTTTGACATTGTTATCTGTTCTCTTGAAATTCTATAGTTTTAAAATGCTAAGACAAACCAATCTCCCATGGTAGTAGACTGAAGGATCACTTCGTTAGTATAATCTGAGTCTACCCATCTGCACTTCAATTAATTTCAATTTGACTTCATTAAGGCAAAGTTGGCATCAAAGTACAACATTCAGATATCCTTTTTACCACATAAGAAGGTTTAGGGTTTAGGGTATTCATATTCCAATCATGCCAAATTATCATATTCATAATCCTTAAGCTATCCATTTCAAAAAAAAAAAAAAGATCCTTAAGCTATGGCTTAAAGATACTGTATTTCAGTCATTAATTTCATGGTTTTATGCCAACTATTATGAGTTCTCTACATAAAGATTGCAGCTTGGTCCTCCATTCAGCCTCATCACCTGCCACTTCTGTTACTAGGACAGCTCCTCAAAGTCATTACTCACTATTTCTTTATCTATCAGTAATATTCTGCCAAGCACATGTTATCATCATCAAAATGCACCTTGGGCTATCAACAACAGACCAATTTCTCAGGATATCTACATAGAGTACAAAATTATTGTTGGATTACCCAGAAAAAGTTTTATTCAGAAAATTCTCATCAAGCAAGTACATACTTCACCAAAAGCCAGAATGTCATTTTGAAAAAAGTCATCAAAGTCTCCAAACTCGGAAAGAAGAGTTCGCATGTCCATATCCATCCCTCTGTCATCATTATCCCAATCCCAGTGATGAGATCCAAGTTGATCATTAACTCCAGTTATGGCCGAATTATTTCCTTCAACACCACTCTGTTGAGACTTAAATGCTTCTTGCACAGATCCACTGAGAACAGTACCAGCTTGACCAAAGGATTCTGTTCCACCCATACGGAGGCGTTTAGGAGCCTGCACAAAACATATGATAAAGAAAAGAGCTGAAGATTTATTGCAATTGCCACCGTATATATAATGAATAAGAAAAGAAAATTTGCTATTGAATCGATAATAAAATGAGTAATTTAAACTACCAGGTCGCATCCATCATTTTCAAGCTGATTATTAGTAGATAAACCAGATCGTCTGGATGCAAGAGAATCAGCATCTGTCTCCAAGTCACCTGCTCCCACATTGGGCCCAAAATCACTATCACTAGACGTGCTACTTATGCTGCTAATGCTACTACTGTTACTATTGCTGCTACTTTTATAGCTGTGCGGCCTCCATGTCCCATTCGATTCAAAGTTTCCAGAGTTGACATACTTCAAGCTGGGAAAAACAGAAAACTTTTAGGGAATTCATTTCATACAAAAAGTAGACAAGCCTGTAAACTGATATGCTAAATGCAAATGAACAGCGACAAATGGAAAATGAAACTTCCCATTCTATCTGGCAGCTCAATGAATTTCTACTTGTGGCACTAGCTTCATTCAATATGAATTCCAGCAATAAATTTATAATCGCTCTTCCCCTATGTAACATTCAAAAGACAGCAAACAAAAGAGAGGCAAGAATTAAGAAAGACAAACGCCCTTATTATCCGAATACATTATGAGTTGTTCTTTGAAATGGACAGAGCCCTACATATGGACAAGGCAAACAGAAGGCAACTAAGCCTTTCGGTAAACGATGTGAATCTTTGGCTGATTTTGACACCAAGTAACTTAGTGGTTTGGCCCAATTTTCTTCCAAATTGAGGCGAGTTCAAAGATACTTAGGTTTTCACTGTTGTTGTTACTTATTTCAGCATCTTCTCTAAAATAGTCATATCATCTACAAATTGAACAATAAGACTAAGTGCGAGCCTTCCTCAGTGATACGGATAAGCCAATCTGTAGCATTTGCAGCTTTGAATAACCTTGTGAAACATTCTCCCACAATGTTATATAGCCTAGGGAGATCAGATCTCCTTTTCAAATACCTCTGGAGCTTCTAAAATACCCACAAAGCTCTGCATTTCACCAAGACTAAGAAAAAGATCACCCATTTCTAATGAAGATGATTAATCCTTGTTGATGATACTTGACATGACCCCATTTAACCTGGCTGACAAGAGCCTCACAAAGATTTTCTAAGCTCCTGAAATTAGCTCACCTGGCAAAGATTCTATATGCTCCTAAAATTAAGCTCACCAGCTCCCTAATTAACCTCTCTGGAATCAAGTAGGTCAATTCAACTAATCAAGTTCAACGTGATCTTTATCAAACCATGGTATAAGAAATTCACCTATCACTGATTTACCTTATTTCCTGTTGAGTACATGGTCAATTTTTAGAGTCATTTCCCTCTTTAAGTTCACTAGTAAGTAAACCAACATATAACAAAGAAATAGGAACATGTAAACATACACAAAAGAACGAAATCACTGTTGGTAAAACATTGCCATTCCACATAAAATTGGAAGTTCTGTTTCCATATGTTAATAAGAAAAATTAAAAGGGACCAACCCATGCAAAAGAGAATGTGAATCTGGGAAGTTCATTAGTGGCCATAGCTCACAGGCTGAATTTCCAACACAATTTTGTAGCCACAACCTGCACATGCACAATGTTATGGATATTCTATAAAACAATACCAACAGCACATAAGAGAGTAAACAATGACAACCGAGATAATGTGCACCTTTTTAAAGAAGATCTAACGAATGTTGTATACATAAGAGGAACCATCACTGCCTCTGCTGGATAAATGAATGTCCTTTCAGTTACTGGTAAGGCTTCTCCGACTCCTTTGTTAGCCTCACTTTTTGAAGCACAGAGCTTAGAAATAGGGCAGCCAAGCGTAACTTCAACATAGCAACTTTGTCCCCTCAGTTGATAATGGGAAGATTGAGCAGAACTATGTAGAGGAATGCCAAGAACAGTGAAGGCATTTGAAGACCTACTGATCACCTTGCTGGACATTGCTCAAGCATAAAACACATTCACAAACAAGAAAACCATGCCAACAACAAAAGCAATTTCAGTTAAGAAAGGTGACAAAAATTTCTTTAGTCTCTACCAACCAACGCATGCTTAGCCATGAAAAAGATAGTAAAGCAAGTATACCTAGAATATACTTGTTTAACGAGATCACTTGGACAGCAACCAGAAAGTCTTCCACGCATTCCATGAGGAGCAACAAGAACTGCTTCAAAAAAGAAAAAGAAAAGAAAAAGAATACAAATCTGCAGGCATTAGAACCATGATCAAGTCAAATATAAGCGAACGAAGTTTTATAGTTAAAAATTATTTTTTTTCCTGTGAAGACATTACTTTTGACTTACAAGCCTCAGTTGCTAGTGATATAAATAATGCTATTATAATATGTCATTTTATTTGAATAAAATTTATCAGCCTCCCTAAGGGCCCCCTAAATAGAATACTTGACCTCATCATTCACAAATAAATATAAAGGGCAATTCTTTTTGTAACACCTTATTTGACATTCTTGATAAAGCACACAGAGAAATGACCTTTCAAACGAAGTGAACAACCAATAAACAAATAATTTTCAATTTAACCAAGAAACAATGAATACTAAACACTCACTCGAAGTGTTGAAAATGAAGAATTCAAGGCATAGAAAGCATATTGTGTGCCTCCTTACACCACATATGAAGAATGAAAGAAGTGATTGAAAGAAAACCGACGATAATAAAGTTACAATGAGAAAGAGCACACAAGAACGAGACTACTTTGACACAAGATCAAGTCCAACCTGGAATTCCTTCACCATGTTTATTAGAAGAGTGATGTCTCAATACCCTTTCCATATCATCACTGGAAAGTGTACGAATTTGCCTGTGACAGAGAAGTTAACAAAATAATCAATGAGAGTGCTTCTTGTAACACTTGTCTTAGACAAACACAAATGGAGGACAATTTGACAGATGCATCAACTCAACAAACTTTGCATATATGATTGGATGTACGTAAATTGCTTCTTCTGTAGCAGCAAATATAAATTCACATATGGGCTGGGCTCTCCTGCAATGACCAAAGAAGTTCTTGTTCAGTAAATAAAACAAAGTACAATAAGTTGTACACCAAAACCAAATGTGATCAAGAACAACTTAATCAGACTATATGCAGACTACGTAAGCAGACCCCTCTCAAAAGAAAATTCACGAAAAGGTACGCGAGAAAACTGATGGAAGAAAAAGAGAAGACTCAGGTCACAAAAGCAAAAACAAGGAACTGGAAATTAAAACATTTAATAATCTCTTAAACCTAATTTTATACTATCTTGTTTGGATTCTCTTTCTTCCTCAACATCTTACTAAATTAACTACAAACGCAGCCCTTCTAAGTGTTGTTTAAAGCAATAATTCCAAGCAAATGGATAAAATAACAATTTCTTACATGAGTGCTGCAGAATAAAATATCAAAGACTTCAACCCACCTGATATGTGCCTCACTGCGAGGAAGACTTGGGCTTTTTGTGAACACATCTCCAAATCTCATGTAAGAAAGGCCTCTCAATGATCTGACATACTCCAAGGAACAAATTATTAAATAATAGACAATTACTAAACTATCTAAGGAGCCATAAGGTGTGAGAGTAACCTTTCTATACAATTCCTCAGTGCCTGAGATAAAGCAGCAGCAACTTCTTCAGAATCCCCAGGGGCTAACCAAAGCCCCGCTCCAACAACTGACCAATCATAAAAAACAGTAAATCAAATATATGTAACAGCAGCCAGTGGATCTGTCCCAAGGTCAAAAGTGTACAAGCAAATTGAAGAAAAAATTACTGGAGCTCGTTTTCACCTTCTTTGGAAAAAGTATAAAAAATAAGTCAAAAAAAAGGACCATCATTTTGAACAAGGTACCTCTCAATCTGGAAACTGCAGCCTGAGCAGTTTCGATAACAGATGAATATCGTCCAGGAAGAAAAAGCCAAAGCTTGATTTTCTCATCTGGACCAGAAAATCAAGGTAAAATAAGAATTCTCACTTTTACTTTTGAGTAAGACAAAGTTGCATAACAATGCCATCCTACCTGGGTTGTGAATACCCTGAGAAGGGTCCCAAGGTCCAACAAAGGAATTTGTCCATGTGCTGAGAAACCCTTCATTTTGTAGTTGCAGGTGAGATGAAAGCACAAGGAGCGTTGCAGCTTCTTTCTGCTCTGCTTTTGTACTGAAACAAAATAATTGTGTAAAATCATATCAAGAAATGCACCAGATTGCCAACACAAGAGACCAATGGAAATACTATTTCTACTAGTGCCACACCTTTTCTCAGGTAGAGAGTTTGGGTCAGATTCACATGGGAGAAACTGGAACCAGGAAACTTGTTGAAGACCTCCCTAGAGAAGATGTACCAGTTAGGGTGTGGCAAACCTCACAAGATAAAACCCTTCCCAAAAGTACAGGTCAAAGAATTTTATAGCAATCTCCTTTTAGCATATCTAAAGGGATGAAAAATAAAATTTGTATTCGAAACAGATCTGAAAATCTGAACAGTCAAAAGTTAGTGGCCTTTCCCGAAGACAATGAACCACGTGAAACAACACAAGTGGACAATTATGGAAGTGGCACAACACATTATATTCTTTCATGAAGACGCAGACGTTATTGACCCTCTGAGCAGTTTAAACAAGGTCGTGTACATCTGGACTCACAGCAATATTTATCATTTACAATTCACATAAAGCTTTAGGTTCTCAAATGCACACCAGATCAATAGTGAGACACAGCATTACACCTTTATGTTTTCAACAATATGTCACAAGTAGTATTTCATGTTCTCAAATTAAATAATTCATCCATTCTGCACTCTGAAACAAAACTCTAGCTTTCAAAATCTTAGTAGAAAATCCAGTTAAACCAAAGAACCTCATGATTATGCTCAAACTTAGCAATAGAAAAACAGGCTCCTCCAACCACCTAATTGATTAGCCAAAGGAGTGGCACATAACTTGGAGCAAAGTTCCTAGGTCTGCCAACTCCACCTGGATGGATTATAAAAAGTGGGTGTATCTAGGAACTCGTTGCTTGTGGAGCACAACCTCGCATTGCAACTTCAGAATTTATGTTGCTCACATTGTAACTTTAGAATTTATGTTGTACTGTATGTAATCCTACCATCGAGTATTGGTAAAAGATCACAGAAGTTCAAAATATATATATTGATTTATATAAGCAAAAACGAAAAGTCAGGTTCTAACATTGACCTTGCAAAGGCACAATTTCCAGAAACAACAAAACAATTAATAGTTGTAAGACAGAAATGCAAATTGAAGTACAATTGTCAAGGAAGAAATTTTATATATATATATATATATATATAATACATAGGAACATAAAAGGGAAACTATTAGAAATGAAAACAATTTTTTTTTCTTTTGAACTGTTACATGCCCTATCTAATTAGAAAAATATAAGAACATAAAGGGCAAAGAAACATATCCTAAGGATCCTGAAACTGAATATAAAAGACTGTAAAAGATGAAGAGAATACAATTCTGAAAACATTTGTCCACATAATTTAGTGACTGTTGCTCTCTCAGTGGCTCTCCAGTGCTTCACACTTTACTCCGCATGTAAGGGAGGCTTTGTCATATCTGAGGACCTACAACAGCCAGCATAAACTTGATTAACATTAGAAGGTAACAAACAAAAATAAAAATGCCTAATATAAAAATATCATTGTTTTAAAGACTTAAAGAATTAGAAAATACAAAGTTCAGCCAGTATAAAATCAAGTAAAAATTCCAAACAACAATTGTTAGGGGAAACAGGAATCACGCATTACTTGTGTACGCCATGTAATTAGCCATCAAGAAATGACAGAATGGTCATCTTTTTGATTGATGTAGTGCAAACATGAGGTACAAAACACCGAATAAGTTCACCACCTACATATCCAAATGTGCATCTCAGATATCATAACTTAAGCAAGAACATTCAAAAACTTCTCGTGAAGCCTCTAGCGTTTATGATGAAAATATGCTAGTCCTCACAAGGAAAGGTTTCCTTCAAGTAAGCAAAAGTGGGGACTTGAGTTGCTGATATGTTAATGTGAGCAGGCTTACAGCAGTGAACAATGTAATTACGAGTTAACAAGTCCAAAAACAGGCTCAAGACAGTAAGAACTTTGCCACATGGAAGGCTGGAGTTGGACTTACACACTAGGTGAAGCCCCAAGTGTCCCCTTACACAGACAGTGTAGATTTACATGCCAAACGGGCCGTATGTAAGCGTCGGTGGAACTTACAGGCTGACAGAAAGAAGACACTGACAGTAAGCGCAGGTACCATCGTTTGTGAACAGCTAAGGCACAAGACAGGATGTCAGCATGCACATGGGTGTAAGTGCCCTGTAAGTGCACACGAGCATGTAAGTGCACAGAGCAATGTAAGCACCTGGGCGTGCAGCACTGTGAAAGTGTGGGAGAAGGGGTTGTGGTGCCTATTTGACTTGGCTTCAATGTGCTTTGTGTTGTTGTGTTGTCCGAGCCACGCTCCAGCTCTTGTACTTTCCCTTTTCAGGCTCTTAACAAATTCCCTTCTCATTTTCCCAAAAAAATCAACCAATGGATCTTCCCAAGCTACTCCATTTCGAATAATCCTCATGATAAAGCATTAGCAAAATATATTCAGACAAAAACGGAAATAGAAATTTTCCAAAATGGTGACTTATGAATGATTCAATAGAATCACTGGCAGTGTCAATGTAAATCACAACTCAGTTTCATGTCGATTTGAGTAACCCAACCCTGAGAAAGACAAACATCTCAAATAAAATCATAAACCTACTTTTGCACATTGTGGAAATCAAATTGCATTCCAACAGAGGTCAAAGCTTCAATTTAATAAATAAAACTAAACTCTTTCTTCTAGAGTTTCATCACATAAAATATTCAACCAGGAGTATAAAAATTTAAATTTAACTTGTTTCTCTCGGCTTGTACCAATCTTCTTCCCTTGCCCCTATTCCAGAAGAAGGGAATTTATGCATTGCTAACCTCCAACTTTGCCTACATTAGCATAGACAAACACATCCTATAAAAAATAGGCCTTCTAAAGATGGATTAACCTTCAAAACCTTTTCTCCTAGATGTTTCTTCTTGATATAGTTTTCTCCTAGATGTTTCTTCTTGATATAGTTTTCTCCTAGATGTTTCTTCTTGATATAGTTTTCTCCTAGATGTTTCTTCTTGATATACTCCACCTCCTACATGTTCTTCTTGATATGCTCCACTTTCTTTTATTGCCAGGTAATTGCTTGCCTTGATGTATCCGTTGTAGAATTTTACTCATTCAATATGCATTTTTACTATTCTAAGGAAAAAACGAATTACTAAAAAGAAAAAAAATGAATTCTCAAAAATCGCGAATAATAAAACAGTAATTAACACAAAAAATCATCTCTACGTCTCACAAGTATGCCTAGGAAGGTTCCAAAAAAAAAAAAAAGAATTTCTTATAGCATATACGTTGCCTGCAGTGACTGTGACTTATGCACTCCAAAAATAGCTTCGTCAAAAATTTTCATCAATTTCATCAAAGCTTAATCAGAAGTATTAAGTCAAGAACAACAAACCACCTGAATTGAAGTTATATAACCTACTATACATAAATAAACGAGTTTGAAAACCAAGATTTTCCAAGTCAAAGACATACACTATACCAACATGAAACAATTTCCGCAAATTCTTAAATTGTGTACATTGTAAACAATGGCATATCAACCATTGCTAAAATGTGAAACCATATAAAACAGTTTTCGAGTACTTATGGAAGTTTTTGATGAGTGCAGAAGTAATAGGCCTTTTTTATTTCCAAAAGACTACATTAATAAGTCTCATGAGGTAACTAAAGCTGCAGAGTCTAAGGGCCAGGTTTATTTCTTTTTCTTACACATTAAAATGGTTCATCTGATTGTATTGCCAATCAACCAGTCGGGAACCCATGAAAGAAAATAGAAACTGGCGGTAGTCTCCATATTTCGAATTCAATTACTCAGTCAATTCTCAAATTCGAAAAGAGCGCAGAGGACAAAGCGTTACAAACCTCAACTTGCCTTCAGAAATACCACTCAACAAGAAGAGCACCGAGCTACACTTAAATAAAGTTTAAAAGAGAGAACCATACATATTCCTCGATATTCACGGGAATAAAACACCCAAATGTCTAGTCACCCAGTGGAAGATCGAACAGAGGACAAAACGCAGTGGTATCACGCAGAGAGATTAAGAAGAATGCGAAGCTATCTGAATCGCGAAATACAAATAGAAGGAGAGGATACCTGAAAATAGAAATCACAGCTACGAGAGTAAGTGCGGGGCCGAGGAGGCAAGGGAAGTGAAGGAAGCTCTTTAATTTTTACTTTGATGCAGGGAAACGCATCGATTTTCCCTGTAAGGGTTACTCCTTATAACTCGAAAAAGCGACGAGCAGCGGCTACCGCGGCGGTGACTGGTGAGAATTATGGAGGGAGAAGGATTCGGTTGCGCGCCTGCCTAGATGCCGTCTCGACTCTCGAGTCCCGACGTGAGTCGCCCCCCAAACAAATTAAGGTTGGCTTAGCAGTCAAGCTGCGTACGAACGAAAGAGGTTAAACGCTGAGAGCCAGTAAAAATTGCGACTATTCCAGTCTCCTCTGCCGTCATAAATACGAAAGATCCGATGAGCAATGCAGGATATTTCTATTACTCACTAATCCTCGAATACATAGTAACATTACAGCACAGAACGCCACAACTAAACATACCCAATTAAATGTCAAATAATTAGAAGTATAACTGATATAAGTGCCTCAAGACGTATCCTCGCATAACCTTTTAGCTAATTAGCACATTAACCGATAAGAAAACCGTTATATATATATATATATATATATATATATATATATATACTTTACGAGATCTCCCATTTAGTAATTTAATTTTACTAAAATATATGAATAAATATATTTAATGGTAGTTATTTAAGGATTAAAATGAATCGCCCTATCATATGCTTAATGCTAAGCCGGTAGATTTACCCATCACTTGATTTACCTATTTACTACTTCCTAAATGGCACAAAGTGCACAGCTTTAATTCATTATCTGATTACTTAATTACTTGAAGCGTATTTAATTGAAATTTTTGCTAAAAACTTACTGGGAAACGTACTCGGCAAAAGTTCCTCTTGTAAAAACAAAAGTCGTTCTTACAATAATATTTGTGTTTAGATAGTTAATCTCTCTCTTTGTATTAGTACTTCGCATGGGTAAAGTTGTCATTCTTTGACAAAATATTATATATTTAATAAGATTCTAATATCTTAAAACCGAGATCTCTTAGCAATACTTAAACCAAGCATCCTAACTATAAGGAAAATTTGTCTGGATAATCACAAAAAACAATATAAATGCATGAGACCAAGATGCAAGATAGAACTACAAAACGTATTAGACTTGTCTGGATTCTTCTTAAGTTTTTAAAACAATCTACGTTTATAAGTATTAGACTTGGCTAAGTAATACTTGGACCATAGGTTAGGTTTATATAAACCTTTTTCATTCCTTGTAAGTAATTTTGACTCAAAGATACTTGATCGTAGCTTAGGTCATTATCCTAAAAAATCAAATGTAAGTTGCGAATATTGAATTATTGAGGTTATAAAGGCTATTTCTCCAACTTCTAAGGCGCAGCCTCTTTCAATTATTAATTCTAGACAGGAATGATACTTTATAGTTGGACCTTATACTAGTGAATTCTGAAACGATAAAGCAACTTTTGTAATATCGATGATAAGATTTAAGTAAAATAAGTTGCAACCATTATTAGTTCATTCAAATAACTAGTAACTATGAACTCGTCTAATCAGTCGAGTCTCACTGACCTCTGGAAAGAAAATTGATCGTGATAAACAGTTTTCATGATTTCATCTCATCGCCCGCCTGAGAGAAGAGACTCGACCACCGAAGCGGTTTGACTAAATCCATACTCGGTGGAAGAACTATGGGGCGGCGTTGTCGAGCTGTGATAATGTTCAGTGCTCTCTAAAATGCTCCACGCCACCGTCTCGGTTAAAGGGGCGTCCCCGTTCAAGATCTGAAGCACTTGCGTCATGGAAGGGCGAGCCCCTGCCACCGGATGCGAGCAAAGAAGCCCAAGCTTCAGCACCAGTTCCATCTCCTCCGCCCTGTGATCCCCTCCCAGTTTCGGATCGCTCGTCTCGAGAATCAATCCTCTCTTCCAGCAGCTGAAAACCCATTCCGTCAAAACCAACTCTTCCCCGGACACGGTGGACGCCTCCACGGGCCTCTTCCCGGTGGCGACCTCCAGCAGGAAAACCCCAAAGGCGAAGACATCCGAACTGGGGGAAGCTTTGCTCGTTTCTGCGAGCTCCGGCGCCATGTAACCGATCGTCCCCACGATGTGGGTAGTCCTCGGACCCGCTCCGTGGTCGTATAGCCTCGCCAAGCCGAAGTCCCCCAACTTCCCGTTGAGTCCTCCGTCGAGCAGAACGTTGCTGGCTTTGACGTCCCTGTGGAGGACCATCTGCTCCCATTCTTCGTGCAGGTAGAGAAGACCCGAAGCCACTCCCTTTATTATGTGGAATCTCTGGCTCCAATTTAGAGTGGACTTGTGATCGAAGAGGTAGTGGTCTAGACTGCCATTGGGCATGTAATCGTAGACCAGGAGCAGCTCTCCTTTACGCCGGCAATATCCGAGGAGTTGGACCAAATTCCGGTGGCGCATCCGACCCAGGCTCACGATCTCCGCCACAAACTCTTTCATCCCCTGTTTTGAATCATGAGAAACCCTCTTCACGGCAACTTCAATCTTGGATTTGGGTAGAATTCCTCTGTAAACCTGACCGAAGCCTCCCATCCCCAGAAGCTCCTTGTCTCTGAATCCCTTGGTCGCGGCGAACAAGTCCTTGTACCTGAATCTGTGGGGTCCGTACTCGCGTTCCCAATCTTCCAGTACTTCACTGTATTTGATCCTCCTCCTCACGACGATGACGGCAGCGGAGACGACCGCCAGCACGAGAGAGACTAAGATGATGGGTAACCCAATTGTCAAAATCTTCGGTCTCGGTTTCGGTGTCGTTCGAGGAAGCCGGGGAAGGGAAGAGAGATCCAGTGCTGGAGCTTGGCCGTTCATCTTGAAGCTCCATCCGAGTATGTAGTGAGACGCCACTAGCTGGCTGGTGGCGGAGGAGAAGCCGATGTACATGGGATCTAGCAGCACGGGGGCAAGGTCGAGAGACGCGGACAGAAGCGGGCGCCGGGGTTTGGGTACCGTCACCGGAGCCACCGTGACGGCGATCCGCTTAGATACTCCATCGTACTCTATCCAAGCCTGAAAGGGGATTCCACTGCTGAGGCTGAAATTGTGCCAGCGACCGTCGTCGGTAAAGTAAGCAGCGGGAGCAGCGGTGAGGGAGACCAACCCGTTGACGTCGATTCCGATGTGGTTTCCGTCGACATCTCCGAACCCGGAGTCTTTGCCCGTATCGTGCTCAATCGCAAAGACGTGATTCGAACTCTCCCCGTTGTTACTCGAGTTGAAAACCCCAAAAAACTGAGCGGGAAGGCTACCGGGAAGCACAACGGAGGGAGAGACGACGAAGGCGAATCCATGTCCTTGGAAATTGGGATTCTCGGGGACGATGGCGAAAACATATGTGGTAGAGAAGGAGAGGGTAGCGTTCCGGTTGGACGAGCTCTTGAAGTGTAGCGGAGGCCTGTAGAAGGCGCGGCCTTTCTGCATCTGGGTATAGTTGGTGAGACGGAGGAGGCCATTGCGGGTGACGGTGGCGAGGTTTCCGAGGATCAAATCGGCGTCCCGGAAGCCATTGTAAACGAAGTCCGTGCTATCATCGGCACGGGCACATCGGAAGAGGATGGTGGTTAGGAATATTTTGAAGATGAACATGGCGGAGAAAGCAATGTCCGTAGACTCTGTCCTCCGACATGGCCGTCGCATCTAAGAGGGAGTTGAGAACTTTTGTAATTGTAAGACGTGGGGTGATTTCGTTTAAGCGAAAAATTGAACTAAGCGACCCAAGTCTGGTCGGGGTCCCGTCAAATTCATCCGCCGTGCCGTTCAAGGCAACCGTAGGCAGATTCACAGCATCTCAGTTCTCAGGTTCACACACAGGCAAGAAGGTAAGCACCGGACCTCCATTATGCGCAGCTACAGTAGTAAGTAATAAATAGATGGAGAAGGATACGTGGGAGTCTGCAGTCACTCTGGGTCTCCGTTAATTCTAGGAGAGCGGGGGACCACTCACCACCATCGGCCTCAGAGACATAAGAGTTGTGGGTCTGATGAAGAGGAACCAGGTGGCGCAATTTCTCCACTAAAATCTCTCTCTGACCTTTCTTCCAAAGACGCTTTCGAAGTTTCTCTGCTGACGCGTGTGCAGCCAGGGGAAATATTTTTTTTAAGTGCCTAATTGGTTCCCCTATAGTAACTCATTAATAAATTTAGTCCGACTCATCATATAAATCTTAGTCTGATCTGCAAATATTCTATTTTATCAATGATATGTAAACTAAACTATGGAACAAATATATACTTGTTTTATGCATTTACCTTTCTCTGGACAATTAAGTCATTAATTATATTATACAGTCATACTTGACCTCCGACGGTCGAGTGACTTGTCATTCGCCTTAAACGTCTAAAAACCTAGTCGTAATCCCAGCTAGTTCCTCATTGGTTTGCCTTGTTTGTGAAAAACCTCAGTGATTCCAACATAAAAATAAATAAATAAATTGCTTGATTCATTACATTCTCTACAATTAATTAATGCTGTTTCATTTGATAAGCTGTGACTCCAATGCAATTTAACTTCATCACACGAATCCTTAGCTTTCGAAAGTTGAAACTAGGGACTAGGGAGCTCTGGTCCCGACGTAAATATTATACATTAAAAAGAAAAAAAGAAAAAGAAAAAAAATAAAAAAATCTAGCTAGGTAGAGGATATACAACGCTAGAAAACGCCTTGAAATTGAAGTTCAATCATCGGCCACCTGATAAGAGTGATTCAGCTGCAGATACAGTTTCAACAGATACGTTATCCTTGGAAGAATTGAAGTAGATTGCGGAGTAACCATAACCTTCGGCACTACCGCCGTCAGACTTACTCGAAATCACCAACTCCTTGAATGGTTCTCGGCCTTCCAAAATCTGAATCACTTGCCTCATCTGGGGGCGAGACCCTGCCACCGGGTTGGAGCAAACCAAGCCAAGTTTGAGCACCAGCTCGATTTCGTCGACGATATAGGCTCCCCTGAATTTGGGATCACTCGCCTCCAGAATTGATCCTTTCTTCCAACAATTGTAGACCCACTCCCTCAAAAGCACCTCTTCCCCGGAATTTGACGTGCCTTCAGGATACTGAACGGGCCTTCTCCCCGTGGCGACTTCGAGCATGAAAACTCCGAATGCGAATACGTCTGTGCTCGTCGTAGCTTTTCTTGTCCGGGTGAGTTCCGGGGCCAGGTACCCGATCGTTCCCACGACGTGGGTCGTCTTCGGAGCCGCTCCGTGATCGTACAACCTTGCCAAACCAAAGTCGCCGACCTTCCCGTTTAGATCGCCGTCGAGCAGAACGTTGCTGGCCTTCACGTCTCTGTGGAGGACCAACTGTTCCCACTCTTCGTGCAGGTAGACGACTCCAGAAGCTACTCCTTTTATTATTCGGAATCTCTGATTCCAGTTCAGGGTAAGCTTGTGATCGCCGAAAAGGAATTTGTCTAAGCTGCCGTTGGGCATATACTCGTAGACGAGGAGGAGCTCTCCTTTACGCCGGCAGTAGCCGAGAAGTCGTACCAAGTTCCGGTGACGCATCCTGCCCAGGCTCACGATCTCGGTGATGAACTCTCTCATCCCCTGTTTTGAATCGTGAGAGACCTTCTTCACGGCGACTTGAACCTTGGACGAGGGTAACGTGCCCTTGTAAACCCGACCAAAGCCCCCGATTCCCAAGAGCTCCTCGTCTCTGAATCCCTTGGTGGCCTTGAACAAATCCTTGTACCTGAACCTGTGGGGTCCGTACTCCCGTTCCCAGTCTTCCAGCACTTCACTGTATTTGATCTTCCTCCTAATGGTAATAACAGAAACAGAGACGACAGCCAACAAGAGAAACCCTGCAATTATGGGTAACCCTATGGTCAAAATCTTTGGTCTTGGTTTAGGCGTGAGTCGAGGCAGTGCGGGCAGGGAAGAGAGATCCAGTGGCCGAGCTCGGCCGTTCGTGCTGTAGCTCCATCCTAGTATGTAGTGGGTTGCTCGCAGCTGACCATTAGATGCGGAGAAGCCCACATACATGGGGTCGAGGAGCACAGGCGCAAGATCGACAGTAGCAGAGAGAAGCGGTCGCTGGGGTCTGGCCACTTTAATGGGAGCTACCGTCACCGTGATCTGCTTCGATATCCCATCATATTCTATCCAAGTCTGAATGGGTTTTCCGTTGCTGAGGGTGAAGTTGATCCATCGACCCTCCGAAAAATACGCAGCGGGAGCGGATTCGTTAGAAACCAGCCCGTTGATATCAATTCCGACGTGGTTACTGTTGATATCTTTTACCTCCTCGTTCGTGGCTGTATCGTGCTCGATCGCGAAGATGTGATTAGTCGAATTCCCGTTGTTGTTCAGATTGAAGATTCCGAGATACTGCTGCGGCGCGCCACCGGGAAGCTCAACCGACGGAGAAATGACAAAGGCAAGTCCGTGGCCGGTGAAATTGGGATCTTCGGGGACGATTGCAGAAACGAAGGCGGTGGAGAAAGAGCGAGTACTGATATTGTTACTGCTCGAGGAGTTCTTGAGATGTAATGGGGCCCCGTAGAAGCCGCGTCCCCTCTGCATCAGGGTATTGTTAGTCAGTCGGAGAAGACCGTTTTGGGTGACGGTGGCGATGTCTCCGAGAACCAAGTTCGCTTCCCGGAATCCATTGTAAGCGAAGTGTGCTCCTTGGCTTTCTACAGCTCGGAGGTGTAGGAGGATTACGATTATCGGTGCAAGGATCTCGACCAGCAACATTGCGGAAATTAAACACTACAGTGATTGAGATTCGAGAGCCAAAACACCAAGGAAGATGACTGTTCCGTGCAAGCCGGAGAATCTGTCGACATGATTGTTGAATCCATCAAATGTATCTAATATCTATGATAATGTATTAATATCTACGAGCAAACCCCACTGTGCCGCGCCGTCTCCTCCATGGTACCAGAGAAAAAGACAGATGCATCATATCGAAGACGTGACTCGAGAGAGACAGGATCCATGACCGGCACTCTGCAATCTACCATGTTGAAGTCTGGACTCTTTGAGTGGTTTCATGGATCGTGCAATGTTATCTTATATATGTGGCTAAGTTTGGCTTTTCTGCCTCCGTAGTCCATTTTTGTTGGCACTTAGATAGTGATAGAATTATTTATCGGTGACAGCTGCGGTAACGCTTACGAAAGTAACGCTCATCTTCCTATATATTACTTTGAGTAGTTGGACCTGGGACCATGTAAAGTTAGGTCCGAAGGTCATTCGGAGATACGTGGGTCTGATGAACAAGAACGAGGCGACGCAGCCACCATTGAAAATCCTCCCCGACTATTGTTTCCTAATGGCGTTCGAAGCTTCGCTGCTGACGCGTTTGCAGCCGGTGGAAATACTTTCTGATGTGCAAGTGGTAGTTAGAAAATGGGAACTCTGAAAGTGACCAATTTGTTGCCCTTTTAAGCAACTAATTAATAAATTTAGTCCAATTCATATAAATCTAATCTACAAATACTTTTTTCTTATTCTATATTATTTAAGAGTATCAATTACTATACGCGCGCATAATTTATGCATTTATTTCCTCAGACAAAAGTTATTATATCATACTTGAACTCTTTAATTACCATCTTTAAATATAATTGATAATAAGAGGTGATGAAGACCTCCATTAAAAACGAGATAGGTAAGCGGAACAAGAACCGGCCGGGTTGGTAGGCGCAGTCGGCAGTTCCATCCACCGATGAAAAATCTTTCCGTCTTCTCTTCCAAGTCGCTTTCCAAGTTAATTTGGCTCTGGAGTCTGGGCGCGTCGGCGTTTTCCAAGTCTGTGCAATTCTAATTCATTTGATAATTGACTCAATTCACTTCATCACATAATTAATTAAAGTGCCTTCATATTTTTAAATTCGTGATATAAAAGTAGTAGTTTAGGATTGAATTTTGTTCGCTTTTAGCCTTTATGATCCTGAAACGTGCGTGATACATTAATTCCAAGGCTCGAATTCAATGAAAATCATAAGAAGGCAACTTTTCTCAAGGATGTTCTAGACGTCTTTAGACTTCTCGGTACTCCGGTCCACGAACTCCACAGCTCCATACGCATATTAAAGTGAAACTGCAGGTCAAATAAAGGAAAATTATTTAGCGTCTTATAACTGTGTACGCTCCGAATTAACATAGTTAGTCTGCTAATTTTATGAAGTGACGAGCTGATTCCCAAAAACTGAAGAGTAGTCGGTGTGCGTCACATCCAAAATTAATACCATTCCCAACCTCTGGCCTGTCTGATATATTCACATCAAAGCAAACATTTCTTCTTTTAATTAGTTGTGAGAGCATTTTGGAAAAGGCAGGTGAGACGCGCGTGTCAATATTAAGTATTGGCCCCCAATGTCGAACGACTTATAATTAATCAGCAAACATTTCTTTCTCGTAGTTGTAGATGGTGAGTCGGCAGAAGAGTTGAGAAGATCAATCGACGAAAGTGTCCCCATGTTCAACATTTAGTGGACTGAATTAAAGGTCCGCGAGATTTCGAATGACTGATGATTTTGAACAAGGGCATACAAGTTTATCTGGATATATATCATCATCATCCACACTTCTTTTCGAATATTGCTTGATTGATGTACAAGTTACAATTAATGTCAAATAATTGTAAAAGCAGTTCTTAAAAATGGGTAATCTATGTAAGAACCCTATCATAAGGCCTTATTAGGACGAATTGAAGGATCCAATCAAATTAAAGCTCCTTAATTTAATTTTGAAGCTTGGGCAGCTCAGCTCCGACTTAAATTTGATCCCATTAATTGAAGACAAACCTTAATATTATACATATAAATAGAGACACATGAATGGAAACTAGGTAAGGTATAGTATATTCATTTATACAACAGTAGTAGCCTTGAAGATGAATCATCGGCCACCCGATAGAAGTGATTCCACCGCCGATTCTGTTTCTACAGATACATTATCCGTGGAAGAATTATAGTAGACTGTGGAGTAACCGTGACCTCCGGGACTGCCTTCTGCCCTACTCGAAATCACCAACTCAGTTAGAGCCGCCCGCCCTTCCAAAATCTGAATCACTTGCCTCATCCCGGGGCGAGACACTGCCGCCGGGTTGGAGCAAACCAAGCCAAGTTTTAACACCAGCTCAATTTCATCCACGATGTATTCTCCCCTCAATTTAGGATCGCTCACCTCCAGAATCGATCCTCTCTTCCAACAATTGTAGACCCATTGCCTCAAAACCACCTCTTCCCCTGAATTTGACGTGCCTTCAGGATACTGAACGGGCCTTCTTCCGGTGGCGACTTCGAGCATGAAAACGCCCAACGCGAACACGTCTGTGCTCGTGGTAGCTTTGCTTGTTCGGGTGAGCTCCGGGGCCAGGTACCCGATCGTTCCCACGACGTGGGTAGTCTTCGGAGCCGCTCCATGGTCGTATAACCTCGCCAAACCAAAATCACCGAGCTTCCCGTTTAGATCGCCGTCGAGCAGGACATTGCTGGCCTTAACGTCTCTGTGGAGGACCAACTGTTCCCACTCTTCGTGCAGGTAGAGAAGTCCTGCGGCTACACCCTTTACTATTTGGAATCTCTGATTCCAATTCAGGGTAAACTTGTTATCTTCGAACAGCAATTTGTCTAAACTGCCGTTGGGCATATAGACGTAGACCAGGAGGAGCTCCCCTTTACGCCGGCAGTAGCCGAGAAGTCGTACCAAGTTCCTGTGACGCATCCTTCCCAGGCTCACGATCTCCGTGATGAACTCTCTCATCCCCTGTTTTGAATCGTGAGAGACCTTCTTCACGGCGACTTCAATCTTGGACGAGGGTAATGTGCCCCTGTAAACCCGACCAAAGCCTCCTATTCCCAAAAGCTCCTCGTCTCTGAATCCCTTGGTAGCCGCGAACAAATCCTTGTACCTAAACCTGTGGGGTTCGTACTCTCGTTCCCAATCTTCCAATACTTCACTGTATTTGATCTTCTTCCTAATGGTAATGATAGAAATAGAGACGGCAGCTAACGAGAGAAACCCTGCAATTATGGGTAATCCAATCGTCAAAATCTTTGGTTTTGGTTTGGGCGTGAATCGAGGTAGCGTCGGCAGGGAAGACAGATTCAGTGCTCGTGCTTGGCCGCCGTTCGCGTTGTAGCTCCAACCTAATATGTAGTGAGATGCTCGAAGCTGACCCGTCGAAGAGGAGAAGCCCACATACATGGGGTCGACGAACACAGGCGCGAGATCGATAATAGCAGAGAGAAGCGGGCGCGGGGGCCTGGGGAGATTAATCGGAGCCACCGTCACAGTGAGCTGCTTAAATGTCCCATCATATTCTATCCAAGTCTGAATAGGGCTTCCACTACTAAGGCTAAAGTTGTTCCAGCGACCCCCATAAAAATACGCAGCAGGAGCCGATTTGTTAGAGACCAGCCCGTTGATATCAATTCCGACGTGGTTATCAGCAATATCGTTCAGCTCCGGGCTCAGGACTGTATCGTGCTCGATCGCGAAGATGTGATTAGAAGAATTTCCGTTGTTATTCGGATTGAAGATGCCAAGAAACTGAGCGGGGACGCCGCCGGGAAGCTCAACCGACGGAGAAATCACAAAGGCAAGTCCGTGGCCGTTGAAATTGGGATCTTGGGGGACGATTGCAGAGACGAAGGTGGTGGAAAAAGAACGGGTGGCGTTAGTACTGCCGGAGGAGTTCTTGAAATGTAAGGGAGCCCTATAGAAGGCGCGGCCCTTCTGCGTCGGAATGTTGTTAGTCAGACGGAGAAGACCATTTTGGGTGAGGGTGGCGATGTCTCCGAGAACCAAGTCCGCGTCGCGGAATCCATTGTAAATGAAGTCGGCTCCCTGGGCTTCCGCAGCTGGGAGGAGGAGGAGGAGTATTAGGATGGTGATCGGTAGAAGAATCTCGACCAGGAACATTGCGGAGGGCGGAGTAACAGAGAAGATTTGAGAGCCGATACAGGGCCAATTAGAGCTAGCTAGGATGCGCGAGTCGTTCCACAAGAGCACGATAAATCCGTTAGTTTAGCCACCGCTGCTCTAATATCTTCCGATATCATTCTTAACGCATCAGATATCTCGGACCGGTCCCGCTTTTCTTCGCCGTCACCACCAAGGTACCGGAGAAAATGACAGAAATACGACACCGGCGACGGGAGAGACACGAGGACCGGAACTCGGCATTGACCTAAATAATCTATTTGGTCTGCGGAGGACATTTTGTTTTTTCTGCTTCTTTTTTTCCATTTTAGTTGAAAGTTCGATAGCGATAGCTTCGGTTAGGAAAGTAAGGCTCATCTTCCTATTTATAGTTTTCTGTAGTTGGACCTGGATCACTTCCTTTTTGGGTTTGACAAGGAAATTTGAACCCACTAAATATGATTACATTCAGTGTTGTTGTAGAATCCAATTTCGCGACCCATTCAATGAGGTAATAGCGTCCAGTCTGCTTCAACCGGGTGTAATTAAGTAATTAAGTTGTAAGTTTGTAACAGGGCCTAACTAATTAAATTTCACAATTTAGCTGCATACTCTAAATCTTTTATACGATTAAACCCAAACAAGGGTCTAATAGGATATAATTCGTTTCTATATAATTAAAACTCAAGCACACACAAGTCACAAAGACACTTAATCGTTCACACACACACACACACACACACATATATATAGATATATATACAGACATGACATGATGCACCCTCACTTATTCTAATTAGAATATCATCACCGGTAAGTAATTAAGATCAGCGGCCACCGGAGAGGAGTGACTCCGAGACCGAATTAGAAGAGGAGCGAAGAAATCCACAGTCGGAGGAGGTTGTGGTGGAGAACCCGTCGGACCCGGGAGAGCATTCCAAATAATTCCACCACGACTCCGGAAAAGGGCAGTCCCTCTCCAAGAACTGAATCACTTCTCTCATGCTGGGCCGAGCCGCTGCCAGGGGATGCGAGCAGAGCAACCCGAGCTTCAAAACCAACTCCATTTCCTCCACGACGTACTCCTTCCCCAGTTTGGGATCACACACATCCAGAATCGCTCCTCTCTTCCGGCACTCGGCGACCCAATCCACCAAAACCATCTGCTCAACCCTGGACCTCCGGAGCTCTATCGGCCTTCTCCCCGTCGCAACTTCCAGCACGAAAGCCCCAAAGGCGAACACATCGGTACTCGTTGTCGCCCTGCTCGTCTTCGTTAGCTCAGGCGCCATGTACCCGAGCGTCCCCACCACGTGCGTCGTGTTGGGGGCAGTCCCGCGGTCGTACAGCCTCGCGAGGCCGAAGTCTCCCAGGCGTCCGTTCATCTCGGCGTCCAGTAAGACGTTGCTCGCTTTGATGTCCCTGTGGACGACGATCTGTTCCCATTCCTCGTGCAGGTACAGGAGCCCCGAAGCGACGCCTTTGATTATACCAAACCTTTGGGTCCAAGTAAGGTTCGACTTAGGTTCGAAGAGGACTTTGTCCAGGCTCCCGTTCGGCACGTAATCGTAGACGAGCAGGAGCTCCCCCTTTCGCCTGCAGTACCCCAGCAGCTGCACCAAGTTGCGGTGTCTCAGCCTGCCGAGGCTCACGATCTCCGCCACGAACTCCTTCATCCCTTGCCTCGATTCGTGGGAGACCTTCTTAACGGCCACCGGCGTTTTACAATTGGGCAAGACCCCTTTGTACACGCGGCCAAAGCCTCCGATCCCGAGGAGGTCTTTGTCTCTGAACCCTTTCGTGGCGAGGAACAAGTCTCTGTAGGTGAACCTGTGAGGACCATATTCGTGCTCCCAGTCTTCCAGTACTTCTGCGTATTTGATCTTCCTATATATGACGTTCGCGATGATACACACCATCATCAGTCCCACGGTCAGAGCAATTAAAGGAAACCCCACGGTAAGAAACTTTGATTTTTCGTTGCTTTTCGTCCTAGGGACAGAAGGAATTGAAGAGAGATTCAGCGATCGAGCTCGTCCATCCATCTTAAAGCTCCACCCGAGGATGTAGTGCGCCGCCGGTAGTTCGCAGGTCGCAGAAGAGAAGCCAACGTACATTTTGTCGAGCAGAACGGGGTCGAGATCTACCTTCAGAGAGTGAAGAGGCCGATCGGGCTTCGGGAACTTGATGGGGGAGACTGTAACATCCAACTGTTTATCAGGTCCCCCACTGTAATCAATCCACACTTGAATTGGGTCTCCACTTCTGAGGCTAAAATTCGTGAAACCCCCATCGGAAAAATAACCGGCGGGAGCAGAGTGGACAGAGTGCAAACTGTTGATGTCGATTCCAACATGGTTATCATTTATATCTCCAAATTCCGTATCGTAGCTGGTGTCGAACTCAACAGCGAAGATATGGTTCGTGGGACTCCCATCATTGTTAGAGGAATTAAAAAGGCCTATATATTGAGCTGGGAGTGATCCGGACAGTCTATCAAATGGAGAAATAACGAAGGCTAGTCCCTGGACATAGAACCTCCGATCTTCTGGTACTATTGCAAAAATGAAAGTAGAAGAAAAAGATCGAGTAATGGCGTTACCCCTGTTATTTGATGAATTGTTCTTGAAGGGCAAAGGAACAGGATAAAAGGCCTGACCCTTTTGTTCCCTCACTGTATTTGTCAGTTGCATGAGACCATTTGGTTTGATAATCGTTATGCCTCCGAGACTGAAGCTGGAATTCCCGAATCCGTTGTAAGTGAAGTCGATCTCTTCGGAAGCAACATGCAGGACATGAAAGAGGAGAAATAGCGCTAGGACTACGACCTTGAAAGACATGATCAGTACTACCGAACGTTACTAAACTGGACAGAGATCGAAGGTACCGTGTACTAGTAGTTCATAATATTGCTTGAGACTCAATCAAGCGCAAGAATTCCCAGATTGACTACATCGATGACAATGATCCTACTCTTATCCACTTTACATGATACAAGCTGTTACGAAACTGGCTACTATGTGACACTCTAGGGGCGTCACCCAACCTTGAGCAATTACTCCGCTTTTGCCGTTACTTGAATAGACCGATCCGGGGAGGCCACACGCAGATGCATAACCAACATTTTCTTGTATGTTACCTTGTTTAGTGCAATTGTGTTAATGACATCTGACGGTACCCCTTTGAATATATATTGGAGATATAAACACATATGAGTAAAATGACTGTTGGGGTATGAGACTTAAAATCAAGGCAGAAAGACGGTGTGAAGTGTGAACGGCTGCTACGAAGCTTCCGAGTCGTTTTGCATGCGCTATACGTAGTCACTAACGGTTTGAGAGAATGAGGTAAATTAATATGTGGCGACAGTAATATTAAGTAGACCTTTCATTTATTTATTTATTTATTTATTATTTTTAATATGCGTCAAGTAGACCTCATTCTGACGATACGTTAGCTTCCCGCAAAATAGTATCCCAAAATAATGTTAAATAGGTGTAGATTCTTATATATACATTAATAATTAGTTTCCTCTAGCTCAACAAATCCTGCTTGAGTACTGCTGTATGTCGATGGGACACATATATAAGAGTGATTATATAAAGATAAACAGTAATGAGTTTAAGCAAAGGATTTTTTTTTAATATATTTTATTATTGACATATTTTCATATTTCAAAAATAAATATATATAAAGAGATAGTTATAAATTTGAAATAGTGCGTTCATGATAATTATTTCCTTTAGCTAATTAAGTTTGTAAGGTACGTATTTATTACTTATATGAAAATTCGTAGTAAATTAAAATATTTAAAAAATCAAAAGGGTATTGCATGATATTAATGTTGAAGACAGAAATGGAAATCAACTTCCGGCATTTTAGACATTTTATATATATATCCTGCCAATTAGGATTGGTTGGACCGCGCAATAAAGTAAAATCATTTTCTTTTGGACTTTATTTATCCATAATGCCTAAATTAATACTGAGTGCCTTCGTAATTGCTCTTGTTGAGAAGAATAATTATTCAATTAACCTTTATATATATATATATATATATATATGTACTTTATTTCAAACTAGGAAATAGTTCAAAGTGATTGCCTCTAATTCAATTCAAAGTCAAGCAATTTGACATAAAAAATCCAACAATAAGTTTCAAATTCACAAAAAAAATACAACTCGATCATATGTTACACTTCATTACGTACCGGACGACGAATCGGATAGATCTGCTACAGAGAGGAGGGAAGCCGTGTCTTTGGAAGAATAGGACACTTCTGGTTTATCAAGAAGACGATCGTTCTGTACAGACGTAATACTACTCCCGCTAATTACAGTTTCTTTGGAAGCGTATGATACGTTTGGATTATCTAGATCACTACTGCGTACCGACACAAGGCTCATACTAATCCCATCTGACCAGTATTGATCTGGCAAATCGATGTTGCGGTCCAAATATTCCATCACCTGTGTCATGCTTGGCCTGAAATCCGGCAAAGGATGTGAGCAGAGCAGGCCGAGATTCAGAACCAGTTCCATTTCTTCCGTAACGTAATTAGACCCCAGTCGTGGGTCAGCAGCTTCCAATATCGACCCTCGTCTCCTTTGACACTCAGACACCCAGTCCACCAATACGAGCTCCTGCGACGTCGACGACGCATCTGTTATTATGGGTCTCTTGCCGCAGGCCACCTCAAGCATGAAAGCTCCGAACGCGAAGACGTCGGTGCTCGTTGTAGCCTTTCCCGTTCTCAAGAGCTCCGGTGCAATATACCCCAGAGTTCCGACCAGGCCGGTGGTTCGAGGAACCGTGCCATGGTTGTACCATCTTGCGAGGCCAAAATCGCCCAATCTTGCATTGAAGTCTCCGTCCAAAAGCACGTTACTGGCCTTGATATCTCTGTGGAGGATGAGTTGGATCCAGTCCTCGTGCAGGTAAAGAAGCCCCGCAGCTACGTGTTTGAGTACTTGGAATCTCTTTGACCAGTCAATCGTGTCGTCGTAGTCGTAAAGGAACCTGTCGAGACTGCCGTTGGGCATGTAGTCGTACACGAGGAGGAGTTCTCCTTTCCGGCGGCAGTACCCGAGGAGCCTCACCAGGTTGGGATGCCTGATCCGGCCGATGGTTGCGATCTCCGCGACGAACTCTCTCATCCCTTGATGCGAATCGTGCGAGATTCGCTTGACTGCTACCTCGATCTTGGACGACGGCAGAGTTCCTCTGTAGACTCTTCCGAATCCTCCGAGGCCGAGTATTTGCTTGCTTCGAAACCCCTTCGTTGCCGCGTAAAGATTTTTGTAATGGAAGCGATGGGGGCCGTATTGGGTCTCCCAGTCTTCGAGCACTTCGGCGAATTTCATCTTCCTCCTGATGACGAAGACGACTGACGAGATCGTCAAGGTAAAAACAACGACGCCAAGTAATACAGGAAGGCCAATAATCAAAACCTTAGAAGATTTCTCCGATCCCTGTTGATCTCTTCTAGGAAACGGAGGAAGGCGTGAGAGATCCAGTAGGGGAACCTGTGCTCCGTTCATCTCAAAGCTCCATCCCAAAATGTAGTGAGATGTTAGCAAGGACCCAGTCGATGATGAGAAACCCACGTACATATGCTCTGTAAAGATGGGCGATAAATCAATCGGCAAAGACAAAAGTGGGAGCCGGGGCTTTCTTAGTCCGATGGGAGCCAGAGTAACTTTCAGAGACCTCTCCGTGCCGCTGTACTCTACCCAGACTTGCATGGGTTCGCCGCTTCGAAGACTAAGGTTGTGAAGACCGCCGGTGCTGGTGAAGTAAGCCGCAGGAGCGGACCGATTTGATCTTAACCCGTTAATGTCAATTCCCAGATGGTTGTCATCTACATCTCCAAACTCAGAATTTAGAATGGTATCAAGCTCGACTGCGACGATACGGTTTGTTGGGTCGCCGCTGTTGGTTCCATTGAAGAGTCCTAGGTATTGGCTAGGCAGAGCTCCGGGGAATTCATTCGTGGGAGAGATCACAAAGGCGATCCCATGCCCACTCACCTCTGGAAGTTCGTGAACGATCGAAAAGACAAAGGTGGTGGAGAAGGAGAAAGCCTTACCGCGGGAAGAGTTCTTGAAGCGGAGGGGAGAGGAGTAGAAGGCGTAGCCCTTCTCTTGCTCCGTCGTGTTAGTGAGCCTGAGGAGGCCATCGGGGGTGATGACTGCCAGACCATCCAGCGCCAAGCGAGCGGTGCGGAACCCATTGTAGATGAAATCGGAGGATACTGGAGTCCAAAAGATGGCCACAACGATGATAAGGTTACAGATCAACATTCTCGATTGGACACGAACATTGGCCATATTCTTTCATCAGGATGATTTTTCCAATGTTGTTACGGAACATTTTTTGATCGGAGAAAAACTCTAAGCAATAATTTAATAATCTTCCATTACGTTGGTCAAAGATGGTGGGTCGACGATGGACTTGTGATTCAAAGTCATCGACGTTTGATAGTTGAAAATGTATCAGCGATGAACCTATCATCTCTTGCCTACTTTGATAGCTACTCGTAAGCAAAGAAATCAATAAAGAATTAATTTTTTAATTTCATTGCTCTAGCCAATCCGTTGTAGTCTAGTTGGTTAGGATACTCGGCTCTCACCCGAGAGACCCGGGTTCAAGTCCCGGCAACGGAATATAATTTTTAATTAATTTGCTTATAAAGATTTTATCTTTTAAAATCTATATATGTCTCTGAGAAGCTGTTTTTGTTGGAAGACAAGAAAGACGTTATTTATTTATTTATTTATTGAAAGAGCAATAAAAAAAAAAGTTTTGGCCGTACATCAACAGTCCAATTTGACAAAGTCAACGTGTGATTTTCCATCCAGCTTTCCCTTCAAATGATGCTTCCTATAATCCCCGTATTTGATCCTTCTGTAAAGTCTAGGGTGATGTTCACCATCGACCGTCTGAAGCAATGGCTCGATTTCCACTTCCTCCTCAGGAATTATGAACGATGCAAGTGATATCCTTGCTTGGTTCGCATTTGTCACTGCTCTGTGCTCGATGCTCTTATACTTCCCATTACTCAAAATCTGCAACAATATATATACATATAGGATGAAAATCAGTTGAAATTAATTGCTGGTGTTTTCGACATCTGCATGCAATTATTTGTAATTATATATATTCTTGGGCATACATGCATGCATGACGATAGAGCGAGTAGTAGTACTGGAGCCGAAGTATGTATATATATATACCTCGATAACATCGCCTATATTCACGACAAGAGCTTCTGGTATTGGATTAACAGGGACCCAATCCCCACCGTGTTTAATTTGGAGACCGGTAACATCATCATCTTGAAGGAGTATAGTAATGGTGCAGCTGTCGGAATGTGGGCTGAGGCCAAGCACTTGATCCGGCCGACAACATGTTGGGTAGAAGTTGAAACGCGAAGCCTGCAACACCTCTCTGTGTAGCTCCAGCAGCCCTTCCGGATTCAGCCCCATAAGGACTGACATAGACGAAAGGAGTTCCCTTCCGACCCGATTCACCTCAGAAGAGTACATTTCAATCATCTCCCTACCACATGCAGTAATAAATTAACACCGATCGAGTTAAATTTATGTACAAATCGGAGAACTACTCTCAAAATTTTGTGTAAAATCAGGAGTACTGATTAGGAGTACGTACTTGAACTCAGATGGGTCTGCGGGCCAATAGTTGAGTTTCCGAAACTTGGGAGGATATATGATTATTGCTAAGACATCACACCAGTCCAATTTCTGTTCTTCGGAGACCACATAGAGCTGCCCGTAACCTTGAATGTCATCAGAGGCCATCGAATATTTCTTCTTCTCTTCCAGAGGAAGCTTGAAAAAGTCGGCTGTAGTAGCTTTCATCTTTTGCAGCAACTCCCCTCTCACTCCATGGTTTATTATCTGCAATTTTGGCATGCAGATTAATTAATCATATATATGGTACAGTCAAGTAATATATTGTTGAATTAGAACACTAATATTTGCATCGAGTTAGTCAGCTGCATGGATCGGTGCACCCTATATATATATATATATATATACATACCTGAAAGAAGCCCCAGCGTTGAAGAGCTGTATCAAGCCTTTTGAGTTCACTCTCGTCCCCACTTTGAAGCAAAGACAAATCAATGACGGGGATTTGGGACGAAAGAGGGGAAATGTGTGGGTATTGGGAGTGGGCATCTTCGTTTCTGATGTATCGTTCAGGAATATACGAGGAGTCTCTTCTCACCAGCTCTTGAACACTTTCAACAGGTATGGACCTTCCCCAAGAACGTTCCACCTCTTTTGCTGCACTTCCATTCGCAACCTCCATTGCTTAAATCTTCAACTTGCCATTTGTATGATGTGCGAGTATATTATATACTAGCTCTTCAAGTACACTGTACATTGATTCCATTCTCCGGCCGCATCTTTGTTTTTGGGAAGAAACAAATTATGGATAACCATCTTTTACGTACATTTTTTTTTTTCGGTGGAACCATCTTTTACATCAACACGCAAGCTATGATGCAAACTTTGAAATTAGCCCCGGGAGGAATTTATTAGGGTATTTAATTTGTCTTCTTCTACAGCATGATTTAAAGAAAACCTCGCATAACGACGACAGTAATAGCTGATTCAAATCGGCTATATATCTTACAAAAATTCTAGTTTTATAGCGTGTTTTTGCTTCTATGGTTCTATATATATATGTATTCTAATTTTTCCTTTTTTTTTTTTATCTTATGCTATTTATGGGTTGGCTGGCTCAAAGTTTGATTTCAATTTGAAGCTGCCTTCATTTCGATATCAACAGAATTCAAGCAACAAAATGTTTCATTGCATACATAAATCACAGGACTATCTATATAGTATACGAATGTAAATTAAAATGATAGACGACAATGGCGGTATAATATTAATATCAACGACCACTTGTGAGGATGGATACAGAGCCAATAGAAGCCGACGATGTTAAGAGATTCGCCGAACCATCCGAAGGCGTCCAAGACACCGGAGTAGTACCACTCCTCAAACTATCTGCTGGAATTTCCGGCAGAGGAAGGTCACCGTTCAGAAATTGAATGACTTCCCCTATACTCGGTCGATCCCCAGCGGAGTCATGGGAGCAAAGCAATCCGAGTTTCAGCACCATCTCCACTTCCTCCACTTCCGCTTTCCGAAACTCGGTTCCCAGTCTCGAATCCACGACGGTGAATAACGTCCCTTCTTTTAAGCAACCCAGCACCCAGTCCACCAACACGACCTGGTTCGCCGGAGCTCGGTATTTGGTCGGTCTCCTCCCGCAAGCGACCTCCAACATCAGCACCCCAAATGCGTACACATCGCTGGCCTTCGTGGCTTTCCCTGTTCGGCTGAGTTCCGGTGCCATGTAACCCACCGTTCCGGCCAGGCGAGTCGTGTTAGGATCGGACCCGTGATCGTATAACCTGGAGAGGCCGAAATCACCCAATTTTCCGTTGAAGTTTTCGTCCAGGAGAACGTTCGCCGGCTTGATGTCTCGATGAAGAATGGCCTGGGCCCATTTTTCGTGCAGATAGAAAAGCCCCGCGGCCACCTGTTTGATGATTCGAAACCTCTGATTCCAGTTCATGAGAGTTGAATCAGTACTGGCTTCCTGATACAGCAGTCTGTCTAGACTACCGTTTTTCATGAACTCGTATACGAGGAAGAGCTCTCCTTTCCGGCGGCAGTATCCGAGTAGTTCAACGAAGTTCGGGGAACGGAGCCGTCCGAGGCTCGTGATTTCCGCGAGAAACTGCCGCATTCCTTCGTCCGAATCGTGGGAGACTTTCTTCACCGCGACTTCCATCTTCGACGCCGGTAAAATGCCTTTATAAACCTTCCCGAACCCTCCGACGCCGATGACGTTCGCATCGTGGAATCCGTCCGTGGCCTTGTGAAGGTCCTTGTACGGGATCCTGTGCGCACCGATCTGGCGTTCCCATTCTTCCAATACTTCTTCCAAAAACCTGCCTCTGTTTTTCATCAGCTTGTACCCGATTCCGCCGATGATCAGTAATAATAAAGCAGAAATTGAAGCAGCTAAAGAAACCCCGATGACGATACTGCCCGAGGACGATTTCTTCCTCTTCGCATTCGGAACCTTGGGAAGGATGGAGGCGTCGAGGGGTCGCGCTTCTCCGTTCACCTTAAAACTCCACCCGAGAACATAATGTGAGGATAGTCTATGAGTGGCGGTAGATGCAGAGAAACCGACGTAAACAGGGTACTCTTCGATAACTGAGGAAAGATCGATTTTTGAGGAGAGTAATGGGCGTTTCGGCTTTGGGACTTGCAGAGGCGCCACGGTGACGTTAAGCTGCTTCTGGACTCCGTCGTACTCTACCCAAGCCTGAAACCGTCTCCCACTCGCAAGGCTTACGTTTCTAATTATTAAGCCACCGTCTTCGTCGTCGCCGTAGTACCCTGCTGGAGAGGCGTTGGAAGAATTTAAGCTGTTGATGTCGATTCCTACGTGGTTATCGTCAATGTCCCCAATTTCTTTGTTGAATACCGTATCGAATTCGATGGCGGCGATGCGGTTGGAAGGGTCGCCGTTGTTTGATGGGCTGAACAGACCCAGATACGCGCCGGAGCGAACTGATTGGATCAGATGCTTGGAAGGAGACATGAGAAATGCGAAGCCGGTGCCGCTATCGTCTCCGCTATTAGAAACGATGGCAAAGACGAACGTGGTTGAAAAGGAGAAAGTGTTGTTACCAGTACTAGTGTTTGTTGAGTTGTTGAATGACAGAGGTTTGGGGTAGAAGGCGTGACCGATCTGGCTATATTCTGCTGGTGTGAGCCGAAGAAGGCCATTTCCGGTGATATTCGCAGCCCCATCAGTTGTCAGATTCTCCCTGCTCACGAACCCGTTAAAGATGAAATCAGTTCCTTCGTCGGCCTCTGAGGCTGAAACTTTCACAAAAAGGAGAATCAATATCAGAATCCTGCCCAACATTGAAGCTGTACGTGAAAATCTACCAGATTTTCTTCAGGACTATATCAGTAATCCATATCGGAATCCTGCCCATTAATGAAGCCGCACTATATCAGTAATCCATATCTGAATCCCCCGACTCCGTTCTCTTCGCATCAGAAGGGGTCAAGTCCATGGCCAGATTTATTAATAATATAGCACTTGACAACTTCGTACTTCCAGTCTTCTCTCCTATTGGCCATTTTATTTTATTTTATCTAACTACTTACCAACTGCCGTTCGTATATAGCGTGTATATTTTGTTCCTTTTTCGCTTGTTCCTCCGATTTTAGTAAGATTACAATAATATCTGTTACATCAATTTATTTCTGTCCCTTAATCGTACATTTTTATAAATCTGACATTGTCGTCGCTCATATATATATATATATAAACTAAGAAACATCATCCAATATCTTAGAAACCTTAATCGATCTGATGTTGTCGTTTCTCATAATTTTGGCTTCATTTTCTTCGATCACTCACTTAAAAAGTCAATCGTGTATGCCCGTGAAAGAGCCCTTAAGTAATATTATTACTTAAAAGCGGCCAATTGGGAGTGGGTAAGGTTCAGAATTACTCGAAAATAAATTACATTCAACTTGCTAAATGCCTAGTGGTTATAGATCACAAGGTCGTACAGATTTAGATAAGTAAAAACTGACCCCAAATTTCCAACGGGTGTAACAAACAATGGAGATAAGGTTAATTAATTATATAATTGTTTCACCGAAAATCTGCCGGTCCGTGAGAGAGTAATTCGATTTGTGACAGAAAATTTGTGTTACAATTTGTATTTGAATATCAGGAATGCGAGCTCCTAGTATTCCTCTGATTCGATCTCCGTGTAAAATGATGAAGTTTCGGCTTCTGACGAGTTGACGTTGAACTCCGAGTTCTGGAACAAGTGTGCACGAACGATGACGGCTTTGGTCGGTCGGACGGAAGTATATGTGTTTCGCGTGTATCGACTTGTTGACGTTGCCGGCGAACGTGTAGAGCTGCTCCGGTCGAACTGGTGAATCTCGAAGAACTGTGAGTCGCTTAACTTCTTCGGCTCGAGAGAGCTTCTGTGCGTGAGATCACTTCTCGACAAAAAGATTTTTGAACCCCTGCGACATAACTTTTCTGGCTATTTGTAGCCGAGTCTCTCTATCTATTGGAGTTCTTTCCTTAGAATGAGGATCATGATCCCCTTTCTTCTACTATTGTTGAGATGGGAGGATGACCGGGAAATTCCTCTGTTGGATCCCACTAATCAGGATCGTGGGTGCATTCTTTCTCGACTTCTTCGGTTGGCGGCCAGGCTTGGTCGTTTAACCGTTGAAGAGGCTGACTCGTGGCCAGTGGTGGAGTCAGGAAAAATTTCTTGGGGGGGCCACAACAAAAGTAAATGGCATATACATAATATGTACTCTAAATCTCTCTCTCATTTGCTCTCTCTCACTCTCCCATTTGCTCTCTCTCACTCTCCCATTTGCTCTCTCACTCTCCCATTTGCTCTCTCTCACTCTCTTATTTGCTCTATTTCTCTCTCTTGCTCTATTTCTATCTCTTGCTCTCTCTCTCTCTCTCTCTCTCTCTCTCTCTCTCTCTCTCTCTCTCTCTCTCTCTCTCTCCCCTCTCTCATTTGCTCTCTCTCCCTCTCTCTTTCTCTCTCTTTTCCTCTTTCCTTTCCTCTTCTCTCTTTCCTCTCTTTCTCTCTCTCTCTTTCCTCTTTTCTCTCTCATTTCCTTTCCTCTCATTTCCTCTCTTTCTCTTTCTCTCTCTCATTTTCCTCTCTCTCATTTCCTTTCTTTCTCTCTCTCTCATGTCCTCTCTCTTTCTCATTTCCTCTCTTTCTCTCTCTCATTTCCTCTCTTTCCCACTCATTTCCTCTCCCTCCCATTTCCTCTCTTTCGCTCTCTTCATATTTAATTTAAAATGGGTGTGTGGGAGGACTTATATACCTAACCCTATATAAGGGTTTGGAAAATATTTGGGGGGGCCATGGCCCCCCTTGCCCCTCCTATCTCCGCCATTGCTTGTGGCTGGCTACTGACTGGTGCTGATGCGGTGGTTTATTGCTGACTGGGGCGACGAGTGTATCGATGACGCAACGACGCAAATGGGTCTGGCGATGGGCTGCGGCAAGTGACTTTGAAAATCGACAGAGCCTACCCACGACGATCGATTGCTGGATTGATAGGCATTTGGGCCGTTCACATTTTGGTGTATACAATAATTTATTGAACTTCCGTGCACTAGTACATATTTTCCTCATAAACTATTCTGAACGAATTGAAAGAGCAACAGATTAAAAGCAACGACGATAACGCTGGTAACCCTTCTCTTCCTGGGTTTCTGTATCCGTTGGAGCGGGATCACTGACGACTAACGTGGGGCGCGACTATTGGGCCTACTGGGACTTGGGCTGGACCGAGGTCCAAACCATCCTAGCCCTTATTCTTCACCCTAATTTGTTGCACTTGTTTACATTTGAAGGCACCGCCTGGCGGTTAGAACTTGGAACTGGTCAACTGGGAATTGGATTGGATTTCAATTGACGAACCCAGGCCCACTAGCCCATCTGCGGGAAGTTTTAATTTCTCCTCTCTGCTATATATATATATGGACTTACATATTATATGAACTTTATGATTGCGATCTGAATCGGACACCTAAAAAATATATTAAACATAGGGATCGCTTACCATATTAATTTCTCAGATTGTTTTAAGTATGGGGACCTGTGTGAATGATTAAGAAAGCAAGTTAACAAGGGGATCAAGACTTTTAAGTTTCAACCAAAACAATTAAAAATATAAATGAAAATTTTATTAGTAAATTAAAGTAAGAGATATGTAGGTAGGCTAAAATATATATTTGGTGATGCAGTCCTCTGACAATTTCTTTATTTTCTTTATGTCAAGGATCTAATATCTGTAAACATCGGAAATGAGGAAATGAGAACTAATTAATGTAACATTAATTTGTGAGGACTCAGGCGTAGGCCAGAAAATGAAGGTTCTTCTCCATCAATTTCATTTTTATGGGCGTAAATCGGCAGGCTGCAACTTCTTTTTTTCATAGCTTGAAATGTAACGAATTGCTCAAATATTTTGGAAATTGAAGATCGGGTAGCTCCTCAAATAGAAACTCGTTTTGATTTCAAAATTCTGATATCTATTTCGAAATTAAGCACAATTGAAGATAGCAATTGATCTTTGCATGCGTTAACTTATAATTAATATAAACTGTACAATTTGGAAAAAAAAAAGGAAAAAAAAAACGCAAACATTAAAGACACAAGCATCAACGACCGCTTACAATGATAGATACAGAGCCTACAGAAGGAGATGATGTTAGGATATTCTCCGAGCCCTCCGAAGTAATTGGTGTCGGCCTTGGCACCCCACTTCTCAAACTATCAACCGGAACTTCAGGCAAAGGGCGATCAAGGTTGAGATATTGAAGGACTTCCCCTATTGTGGGTCGATCTACAGCGGAGTCATGCGTGCAAAGCAACCCAAGCTTGAGCACCATCTCCACTTCCTGCAGCTCTTCGATCTTAAAACTTGTTCCTAGTAATTTTGCATCCACGACTGTGAATAATCTCCCTTCTTTGAAGCAATCAAACACCCAGTCCACCAACATGATCATGTTTGGTGGTGCGAGATGGTCCATCGGCCTCCTCCCGCAGACGACTTCCAGCATAACAGCACCGAATGCGTACACATCGCTGGCCTTCGTGGCTTTACCCGTTCTGCTCAGTTCCGGCGCCATGTACCCCACCGTTCCCACGACGCGAGTCGTGTGTGGGTCGGATCCGTGCTCGTACAATCTGGAGAGTCCGAAATCACCCAATTTTCCGTTCAAGTTTTCGTCCAGGAGAACGTTCGCGGGCTTGATGTCTCGATGAAGTATGGCCTGTGCCCATTTCTCGTGAAGATAGAAAAGCCCCGAGGCCACCTGTTTGATGATTCGAAACCTTTGATTCCAGTCGAGAATCGACGAAGCCGGCTCGTCGTGGAGCAGTTTGTCCAAACTCCCTTTCTTCATGAATTCGTATACGAGGAGGAGCTCTCCTTTTCGGCGGCAGTATCCGAGGAGTTCAACGAAGTTCGGGGAACGGAGCCGGCCGAGGCTCGTGATCTCTGCCAGAAACTGTTTCGTTCCTTCTTCCGAATCGTGGGAGACTTTCTTGACGGCGACTTCCATCTTTGACGCCGGTAAAATCCCTTTGTACACCTTACCGAACCCTCCGACGCCGATAACGTTGGATTCCTGGAATCCCTTCGTACCCTTGTGAAGATCCTTGTACGGCACCCTGTGGGCGCCGATCTGGCGTTCCCATTCTTCCAGTACTTCCTCAAACTTGCTTCTTCTTCTTCTTTTGATCTGCTTCATGTAAACGATTACGCAGATGATCAATAATAGCACAGAACCCGCCGCAGCAGAGGAAACCCCAATTATCACACCCAAGTTCGATTTCTTGTTAAAATCAGGGATTTTTGGAAGGGTTGAGGTATCGAGGGGTCGGGCTTCTCCATTCATCTTAAAACTCCACCCGGCAATATAATGGAAAGATTTAAGCGTGGCAGTAGAGGCGGAGAAACCCACGTAGACGGGGTCTTTGATAACCGAGGAAAGATCGATTCTTGAGGAGAGTAATGGGCGTTTCGGCTTTGGGGTTCGCAGAGGCGCCATGGTGACGCTGAGCCGCTTCTGCTTTCCGTCGTACTCTACCCAAGCCTGAAATCGTCTCCCACTCATAAGAGTTTCATTTCTAAACCCACCGTCTTCGTCGATGTAGTATCCTGCCGGAGAAGCGTTGAAAGATCTCAAGCTATTGATATCGATTCCCACGTGATTATCGTTGATGTCCCCCAATTCCTTATTAACAGCCGTATCGAATTCAATTGCCGCGATGTGGTTGGAAGGGTCGCCGTTGTTGGTTATGTTGAATAACCCCAGATAGGAACCGGACTGAACTGCTTCAAGCGTTTTCGAGGGAGACATGACAAATGCGAAACCGTTGCCGCTCGCGTCTTCGTTTTTAGGAACTATGGCGAAGACAAAGGTGGTTGAGAAGGAGAAAGTGCTGCTACTACTAGTCGTGTTCTTCTTTAGCGACAGAGGTTTGGGGTAGAAGGCGTGACCGATCTGGCTCTGTTCTGCTGAAGTGAGCCTGAGAAGACCCTTCCCCGTGAGATTCGCTGCCCCATCCATGGTCAGATCATTCTCTCTGTACAACCCATTGTAGATGAAATCGGCTTCGCCGTCCTCTGAAGCTGCAACATCCACAAGGAGGATCAGTACTATCAAAATCTTGCCCAACATATTGGAGCAATGAAAAAATCTGTCCTCCAGAAATATTTTCTGCACGATTATCAAGGGGACTCCAATATGTTTCAATTATCTGATCAAGAGGCTACGCCCATTTCATATTCCAAGTTGCCCGGCCAGTCGTCGGGAGAAGAGGATTGAGAAAACCCCACTCCCATTCTCGATCGTCTGAACAAAAGTGGTCAAGAGCATGCAGTAGCCAGCAGGGCGCACGTCTTCGCGACCGAATATGGTTTACCAGATGAGGAAAATGATTGTTTAATTATTCAACAGTTAAGTACCTTTTGGTATGACATCAATTTACAGGACCAACAACGGAAGAAGCTTAATTTTCTTGCAATCCGTGTAAAATGTAGCAAATTAAAGTCAATGATGAGACTTGATATTGCTCTTGACTGCTTCCGACTTCCCTCGTTACCGTTGAAGATGAGAAAACTTCTTAAAAGGATTGATTTTTTTTTTTTTATTATTATTATTTTTTTTGAACAACGTTTTCTACACACACATATATATATATATATACTAGACCCGGCCCTGGTACTGTCCGTCCGACCTTCCCATAAGCTCAAAGCTTCTGATCTGTAGGTTCGCAGGAAAATGCTACAACATCCAATCGGCTCATATGGGCACGCAATAAACCAAACTGGAAAAATATAGGAAAAGATCCCCTCAATTTAAAAAAATAAATAAAAATAAATAAAAATAAATAAAAATAAATAAAAATAAATAAAAAAATAAAAAAAATAAAAATAAAAATATTTTTCTTTCCACTTGGATCAAAGAAGTTGACAATTTGAAGTCTTCTCCGACGTTTTCCTTCTCCTGCGCGTCAAAATTACGCCCTAGTTTTCCATCCACCACTTCAAATATTCTCCGACGTTTGTCTAACTCCCTTTCTTCATGAATTTGTATACGCGCGAGGAGGAACTCTCCTTTCCGGCGGCAGTATCCGAGTAGTTCAACGACGTTCGGGGAGCGAAGTCGGCCTAGGCTCGTGATCTCCGCGAGAAACTGCCGCATTCCTTCGTCCGAATCGTCTTCCATCTTCGACGCCGGTAAAATGCCTTTATAAACCTTCCCGAACTCTCCGACGCCGATAACGTTAGCATCGCGGAATCCGTCCGTGGCCTTGTGAAGGTCCTTGTAAGGGATCCTGTGCGCACCGATCTGGCATTTCCATTCTTCCAATACTTCTTCCAAAAACCTGCCTCTGTTTTTCATCAGCTTGTACGCGACTCCGGCGATGATCAGTAATAATAAGGCAGCAATTGAAGCGGCTAAAGAAACCTGGACGATTCTTCGTCAGGCAGCTTGTACCGCCCGATCAGTAATAATAAGGAAGCTTGTACCGCCCGATCGAGGACGATTTCTTCTTCGTACTTCCTAGTTAATTAATTCCCGTGTCAAATGAAAACAGCATATTTCTTGTTATGTTGTGCCTTAATCTATGGGCTGGTAGGCCATAATTAAACCACTCTAACTTGGGTTGGGCGTTTTGGGAATTTATTCATTTAAGACTCTGTATTAAGGACCTAGGATTGATCTTTAAAACCCTAGTCGTCTCTGAGCTATGTCTGAGCTCAACAATTTGTACCCTTTTGGCTGACATAGTGAAATCTCTCCTGTCTCTTCTTGCCCGTGGATTAGGCTACCCTAGCCGAACCACGTAATTCTTTGTGTCTCATTTTATTTGTTATTGATTTGCACCGATTTACTTTTCTTGTGATTTCATGTTTTTCTTAACAAATTGGTATCAAAGCAAGGTTGTGAAGTTTCAGATTTGGAAAAGTTTTGTTTATGGTACGGAGATGACGATCACAAAGTTCAATATCGACAAGTTCGACGGCAATATGAGTTTCGGGTTATGGCGAGTTCGGATGCTTGCAATTCTGACCCAAAACGACCTAAAACCTGCATTGAAATGGAAGGAGAAGAAGCCGACAAATATGAGGCAGATTGGGAGCAATTGGATGAGAAGGCTCTAATTGCGATTCAGTTATGTGTGACAGATATAGTTTTGAAGGAGGTTTTGACAGAGACGACTGCTGCTGGTCTCTGGTTAAGATTGGAAATATTGTATATGATAAAATCCCCCACAAACCGTTTGACATTGAAGGAACGCCTTAATACTCTTCGTATGGCAAAAGGTACGTCAATTAAGGAACACCTCAGTGACTTTAATTCTATTATAGTCGATTTATCACAAATGGATGTGAAATTAGAAGATGAGGACCAGACCCTGCTACTATTATGTTTATTACCCCCATCCTACAAGCATTTTCTAGAGATTGTTTTATATAGCAGAGAGACAATTTTTATTGAGGATGTGAAAACGTCTCTGTTGAGTAAATATATGATTGATAATCAACTTGTTGGGATATCCAGCACAAATAGTAGCCAGAGAGATACTCTATTTACTAGAGGGAGGTTGAAAGAAAAAAAGTCTGGAGGTAGAAAGCAGAAATCGAGGTCAAAATCAAAATATAAGAATTTGACCTGCAATTATTGCAAGAAGGCGGGGGATATTAAAGTCGATTGTTATAAATTGAAGCATAAACACCAGAAGGGAGATGGAAAAAACCAAAATCCTGGAGAGGCCAGCATTGCAGAGGCCGATGGTAATGTTCTCTCAGTTGTTGGTGAAGAAAGAACAAAAGACTGTGATGAATGGATTCTTGATTCGGGTTGTTCCTATTATATGAGTTCCTATAGGGAATGGTTGACCACTTATGATGTTGTTGATATTGGAGTTGTTATGATGGCGAATGATTCGGTTTGCAAAGCTGTTGGGAAAGGAACTGTTCGTCTGAAGATACATGATGGTGTTGTGAGAACACTAACAGATGTGCGATATGTCCCAGATTTGAAGAGAAATCTTATTTCTCTAGGCACCCTTGACTCAATTGGGTGTAGGTACTCCGCTAAAGGTGGAGTTATGAAGATTAGTAGAGGTGCCCTTACAGTTATGAAATGGAAGAAGATTGGAACTCTTTATGTGCTTGATGGTTTTACAGTGACTGGTATTGCATCTGTGGCTTCTAATTCCATGACAGAAAGTGATACCACAAAATTATGGCATATGAGATTGGGCCATATGAGCGAAAGGGGGGTGAATCTATTGAGTAAGAGAGGTCTTTTATGCGGACAGAGGACAAGAAAGATGGATTTCTGTGAACATTGTGTTTTCGGCAAAAACAGAAGAGGGTTGCATTCAGCACAAGAATTCATAGGACGAAAGATACTCTAGACTATATTCACTCAGATCTTTGGGGGCCAGCACAAGTCATTTCTAAAGGTGGTGCCAAGTATTTACTCACTTTCATTGATGATTTTTCCAGAAAAGTTTGGGTTTATTTTTTTAAATCAAAGAGTGATGTTTTCACTAATTTCAAGCAATGGAAGTGTATGATTGAGAAATAGATAGGGAGAAAGATAAAGAGGTTGAGAACCGACAATGGTCTTGAGTTTTGCAGTGGGGAATTTAACAAATTCTGTAAGGACGAAGCAATTGTGAGACATCACACAGTTCGTCACACACCACAGCAGAATGGCGTTGCAGAAAGAATGAATAGAACTTTTTTGGAAAGAGCTCGATGCATGTTGTCAAATGCAGGTTTGGGCAAGGATTTTTGGGCCGAAGCCACTAGTATGACTTGCTATTTGGTGAATCGATCACCCTCTACAGCAATTGAGTGCAAAACTCCAGAAGAGGTTTGGTCTGGTACTCCTGTTGATTATTCTGATTTAAAAGTTTTTGGTTGCACTGCTTATATGCATGTGAATGAAGGAAAATTAGAACCTAGAGCAAAGAAATGTATATTTCTTGGGTATGCTACTGGTGTTAAAGGATACAGATTGTAGTGTTTTGATCCTAAGTCACAGAGGTTCTTTACTAGCAGAGATGTTACTTTTGATGAGTCTGTTTTTCTTAATGTAAAGAAAAAATCTACTATTTCTCTTGGTACAAGAGAAGAACCAGAGTCTTCTAAGAAGGTAGTTTGTGAGGTAGGAGTCTCTTCAAAAGCTTCTAAAGGGCAGGTTTGCTCTCAAGAAGTGGCTCAAGATACTGCTGAAGAAGAAGATGGATGTTCCTCAGAACCTATAGTGGAGACTGAAAATTATAGCATTGCCAGAGACAGACCGAGAAGAGAAATTCAGAAGCCAAAAAGATATAGTGATGCTGATTTGGTGGCTTATGCTCTTTTTGTAGCAGAGACAATAGATGAGGCAGAGCCTTCTACCTACAAAGAAGCCATTCAGAGTGACAATTCAGAAAGGTGGTTAGTAGCAATGAATGAAGAGATGAAATCTCTACACAAGAATCAAACTTGGAAGCTGGTCAAACCACCAAAGGGAAAGAAAATTGTGGGTTGTAAATGGGTGTTTAAAAGGAAAGAAGGCATTCCAGGAGTTGAAGATGCACGCTTAGTAGCTAAAGGCTACAGTCAGGTACCTGGTGTTGATTTTAATGATGTATTTTCTCCTGTTGTGAAATATTCATCTATTCGTGTCTTGTTAGCTTTTGTAGCTATGCATGATCTAGAGTTAGAGCAACTTGATGTGAAAACAACTTTTTTGCATGGTGAATTAGAAGAACAAATCTATATGCATCAGCCCGAAGAATTTGTTGTTGAGGGTAAAGAAGACCTTGTTTGTTTGCTTACTAAATCTCTTTATGGTCTGAAACAGTCTCCTAGACAATGGTACAAGATATTTGATTCGTTTATGGAAAAAATTGGATATTTTTTAAGCATGTATGATAATTGTGTCTATTTTAGAAAACTTGATGGTGGTTCTTTCGTATATTTGTTTTTATATGTTGATGATATGTTGATAGCAACAAAGGAGATGGAACAAATTAATCAATTAAAGACACAATTGATATGTGAATTTGAGATGAAAGATTTAGGGGCTGCAAAACGTATTTTGGGCATGGAGATCGAGAGAGACCGGAAAGGTGGGAGGTTGTATATTTCACAGAAGAAATACATTGAGAAGGTCTTAGAAAGATTTAGCATGAAAAATGCTAAACCAGTTAGCACTCCATTAGCAGCCCATTTTTGACTCTCTTCAGGGTTATCACCTCAGAATGAAAAGGAGAAGGTTACATGTTGCATGTTCCTTATACCAGTTCTGTTGGTTGCCTTATGTATCCTATGATATGCATTCGTCCTGAAATTTCTCATGCTGTTAGTGTGGTTAGCAGGTTTATGTCTAATCCGGGAAGAGAACATTAGCAAGCAGTTAAGTGGATTCTTCGATATCTCAGAGGTACTTCCAGTACTTGTCTAGAATTCAAGAAAAATAATTTTAGACTTGTTGAGTATGTTGATTCTGATTATGCGGGAGATTTAGATCGTAGAAGATCACTTATAAGCTATGTATTTACTCTTGCGGATTATGATATTAGCTGGAAAGCTACATTACAACATGTAGTTGCTTTATCTACCATTGAAGCAAAATATATGGCAGTAACATAAGCAGTAAAGGAAGCTATTTGGCTTCTAGGTCTATATAGAGAGTTAAGCACTAATAATGAGGTTACTGTTGTATTTTGTGATAGTCAGAGTGCTATTCATTTGGCGAAGGACCAGATGCATCATGAGCGCACTAAACATATTGATGTTAGATTTTATTTTATTAGAGACTATTGCACAATGTACTGTTATGGTAAAGAAAATTGGGACAAAAGATAATCCAGCTGATATTTGACTAAATCTTTGCCAGTGAAAAAGTTTGAGAATTGCTTGGACTTAGTCGGTGTCTTTGATGGTTAAGGTATGCCAAGAGGGCATTTGGCAGTGGAGAAGGAAGATAATTATTCTATGTTCAAATTATGGAGGAAATTCAAGTCAAGGTGGAGATTGTTATGTTGTGCCTTGAATCTATATGGGTTGGTAGGCCCATAATTGAACCCGTCTAACTTGGGTTGGGCGTTTTGGAAATTTATTCATTTAAGACTTTGTATTAAGGACCTAGGGATTGATCTTTGAAACCCTAGCCGTCTCTGAGCTATCTCTGAGCTCTACAGTTTGTACCCTTTTGGCTAGCATAGTGAAATCTCTCCTGTCTCTTCTTGCCCGTGGATTAGGCTACCCTAGCTGAACCACGTAATTCTTTGTGTCTCATTTTATTTGTTATTGATTTGCATCGATTTACTTTTCCTGCGATTCTGCGTTTTTTTAACATTTCCAAAATACATAATACTCTAGTCTTCTCTCCTATTGGCCATTTCATATTATTTTATCAACTACTGCGGTTCGTGGGCTGTATATTTTACTTGTTTTATTTTCGCTCGTTCCTCTTGTTGTTGTAGATATGAGTCAAATTGTGATTTGGATATTTCAATCTGACTCACATGCCGCCCACGGATATATTTCAACCATGCTAATTCACTTATACAGTGTCTAAATTCAACAACTGAAACTCAGAATTAAATGCAAAATCAATTAAGCACACAAGACAATCAATTTACGTGATTCGGCGAATCGTGCCTACTTCCATGGGGAGAGCGGAGAGTCAATTTCACTATTAAAAGAATAGAGTGCAATCTTCAATCAGCTTACAAGCTCCACATAAGAGGATTCCCTTTCTCCACTATTCAAAATATTCGTTCTTCTTCCCCATACCTCTTCAATAATCATATACACACTCAATACACATTAACCCACATCCACATTGTATTAATGGCATGAGATATGATAATCAAAGGCATGAAATGGATAACAAATAGTGTAATAGACAAAGGTCAAAGACAAAGAGATAAAAGGGCAAACAAGGACCAAGAGAACAAAATCTCTCCCCTTTTTTCCTCCCTTCTTTTCTCTTCTTTCTTCTTCTTCATTCTTTCTCCTCTCTTCTTCCTTCTCTCCCCTCTTCTTCTCTTTTCTCCTCTCTTCTTCTATTTTATCCTCTCTTCTTCTCTTTTCTCCTCTCTCCTCTCTTCCGTCGCGAAGCGCTGCAACTCTCTCCCCGAGTCGACCTTTTGTGAGGCTGGGAGATTAAACAATCGAGAGAGGGGGGGAATTATTTTGCCCTAAGTTCCCCCCCCCTTCGTTTCACTTAAGTGGTGGGCCCGGGTGGGCCCACCTAATAAGTGAGGGATAGGATAAAAACCATCCCGTCCCAACACCTCTCCAATTTTAGCATGATTAGAATAATATCTGCTAGTTACAATATATTTTTGTCCCTTATATAATCGTACATTTTAATTAAGACGGACTAGCTCTTGGTAGTCGTCAATGAGAACTGCCAAGCGGCAACCCGACGGAGAGTATTAAGGTTATAGTAAAATCTCTAGGGTTCTAATTTCTACTATTTTTTGTACCCTTTTTTAAAGAAGATAATAATTTTGGCTTGATTATTAATCTGACGTTGTCGTCGTTGCTCTTATAAAATAAGAAACATCATCAAATGATCTCTTGGAAACTTTAAATCTGATGTTGTCGTTGCTTGTAATTTTTGGCCTCTAGCTTACTTAGTAGCAGCATCCAAATTAAGCGGCAAGTAGGCGACGGAAAGAACTGGCACTGCCATCGACATATTTTGGCTTCATTTAATTCAGTAAGTCGCTTACAAAGTCAATGAAGTACAAGTTGGCCGCGAAAGACACCTTAAGATTACTTTAATTGGGAGTGGGTAAGGTTCAATGTCGTCTCAATTAGTCGAAAATAAGTCAACTTAATTACTATATGGCTAGTTGTTATAGATCACAAGGTCGTACTAATAGATAAGAGGAGTGCTCTTTAATTATTCCTCTGCAATTTTAGTGGTCTATTTCAGAATCTGAGTGGTCGATTATATTAAAACTCGTCCTTTAATTGGATCCTTAATTTAGATAAGTAAAAACTGACCTCAAATTCCAAAAGGGTATAACCAATGGAGATAAGTTATATTTTACATCCGCGTGATTCATCAATTCGAAATCGTAGTTGTGCTCTCCCTTCGGTTTAGAAGTAGAACTCTTGGAAGTTAGAACTGGTCAACAGGGAATTGGATTGGATATAAATTGGGGAACCCAGTTCTCCTGATCCCGCTATAGACACATTTAAGTGAAAATAAAACCCCTCTTTAATTAATTTGGAATATTAGGAACAAGTTTTCAGATACAATTTAAACCTGTGGGTCAAATATATATATACTACAGCTACAGTTATGTTACCCTTAGAAGATGAAATACGTACCTCAAGTGTTTTTTTTTTTTTTTTCTCGGTTCCTCGTTATTTTCACAACGCGCGATTACAGATATATATGAGATATATACTGTACTGCCCAACATCTAGGTTTGTTTTCCTCCCATGCATCCATGTTTCTTTTTCTTTCACATCTACTCTTTAAAATAGTAGGCTGGTTTTTCTCTAAGTGACTTGGCTTCACTCCAGAGTAATGAGCATATACAAGAGACGTAGTACTGTTTTACCATATATATATATAAAGAAATTCGGTTTAATTTTTCTGGGTTCCATACTTTTCGAAATCGACATGCATAAATGAATTAAATTGTACAATTTGAAGAAAAAAAAAAATGGAACCGCAAACATTCAAGACAGATCAACGACCACCTAAGATAATAGATACAGAGCCTACCGAAGGATATTCTCCGAACCCGCCGAAGTAATTGGTCTCGACCTGGGAACCCCACTTCTCAAACTATCAGCTGGAACTTCAGGCAAAGGACGATCAAGGTTGAGGTATTGAAGGACTTCCCCAATCGTGGGTCGATCTACAGCGGAGTCACGCGTGCAAAGCAACCCAAGCTTGAGCACCATCTCCACTTCCTGCAGCTCTTCAATCTTAAAACTTGTTCCAAGTAATTTTGCATCCACGACTGTGAATAATCTCCCTTCTTTGAAGCAATCAAACACCCAGTTCACCAACATGATCATGTTTGGTGGCGCGAGAAAATCCATTGGCCTCCTCCCGCAGACGACTTCCAGCATAACAACACCGAATGCGTACACGTCGCTGGCCTTCGTGGCTTTACCCGTTCTGCTCAGTTCCGACGCCATGTACCCCACCGTTCCCACGACGCGAGTCGTATGTGGGTCGGACCCGTGCTCGTATAACTTGGATAGGCCGAAATCACCCAATTTTCCGTTCAAGTTTTCGTCCAGGAGAACGTTCCCGGGCTTGATGTCTCGATGAAGAATGGCCTGTGCCCATTTCTCGTGAAGATAGAAAAGCCCCGAGGCCACCTGTTTGATGATTCGAAACCTTTGATTCCAATCGAGAATCGACGAAGTTGGCTCGTCGTGGAGCAGTGCTTTGTCTAAACTCCCTTTCTTCATGAATTCGTATACGAGGAGGAGCTCTCCTTTTCGGCGGCAATATCCGAGGAGTTCAACGAAGTTCGTGGAACGGAGCCGGCCGAGGCTCGTGATCTCCGCGAGAAACTGCTTCATTCCTTCTTCCGAATCGTGGGAGACTTTCTTAACGGCGACTTCCATCTTTGACGCCGGTAAAATACCTTTGTACACCTTACCGAACCCTCCGACGCCGATAACGTTGGATTCCTGGAATCCCTTCGTACCCTTGTGAAGATCCTTGTACGGGATCCTGTGCGCGCCAATCTGGCGTTCCCATTCCTCCAGTACTTCCTCAAACTTGCTTCTTCTTCTTCTTTTGATCTGCTTCATGTAAACGATTAAGCAGATGATCAATAATAGCACAGAACCTGCCGCAGCAGAGGAAACCCCAATTATCACACCCAAGTTCGATTTCTTGTTAAAATCAGGGATTTTTGGAAGGGTTGAGGTATCGAGGGGTCGGGCTTCTCCATTCATCTTAAAACTCCACCCGGCAATATAATGGAAAGATTTAAGCGTGGCAGTAGAGGCGGAGAAACCCACGTAGACGGGGTCTTTGATAACCGAGGAAAGATCGATTCTTGAGGAGAGTAATGGGCGTTTCGGCTTTGGGGTTCGCAGAGGCGCCATGGTGACGCTGAGCCGCTTCTGCTTTCCGTCGTACTCTACCCAAGCCTGAAATCGTCTCCCACTCATAAGAGTTTCATTTCTAAACCCACCGTCTTCGTCGATGTAGTATCCTGCCGGAGAAGCGTTGAAAGATCTCAAGCTATTGATATCGATTCCCACGTGATTATCATTGATGTCCCCCATTGCCTTATAAATTGCCGTATCGAATTCGATTGCCGCGATGTGATTGGAAGGGTCGCCGTTGTTGGTTATGTTGAATAACCCCAGATAGGAACCGGACTCAACTGCTTCGAGCGTTTTCGTGGGAGACATGACAAATGCGAAGCCGTTGCCGCTCGCGTCTTCGGTTTTAGAAACTATGGCGAAGACGAAGGTGGTTGAGAAGGAGAAATTGCTGCTACTGATATTTTTGTTACCACCAGCAGTACTGGTCGAGTTCTTCTTTAGCGACAGAGGTTTGGGGTAGAAGGCGTGACCGATTTGGCTCTGTTCTGCTGAAGTGAGCCTGAGAAGACCCTTACCCGTGAGATTCGCTGCCCCATCCATGGTCAGATCATTCTCTCTGTAGAATCCATTGTAGATGAAATCGGCTTCGCCGTCCCCTGAAGCTTCAACATCCACAAGGAGGATCAGTACTATCAAAATCTTGCCCAACATATTGGAGCAATGAAAAAACCTGTCCTCCAGAAAAATGAAGGGTACTCCCTTTGCACGTCTTCACGACCGAATATGGTTTACCAGATCAACAATCTAGAGGCTTAAAAAATCATGAGTTATTCAACAGTTAAGTACCTTTCGGTATTAAGTCAGTCTATTGGACCAACGGAAGAAGCTTAATTTTCTTGCAATCCGTGTAAAATGTAGCAAATTGAAGTCAATGGTGAGACTTGATATTGCACTTGACTGCTTCCTAGTTCCCACGTTACCGTTGAAGATAAGGAAGTCCAAATTGGGATTTATTTGTTGAATTCCCGTGTCGAATGAAATCATATAATATTGTCATGCACGTAATTCAAAACAAAGAAATTAACGACTAATAGCTAGCTTGTATATTTGTTTCCTTTTCGTTTGTCGGTTCTCTAATTTAATTTTGATATAAACCATTCATAAAAAATAAAAAAAAATAAAAAAAAATGGTGCAACCTAGAAATTAATTTGATTTTAGCAAGTCGCATTTGAGGATTCGGATCAGCTGCTAGCTGCTAGCTGCTGCATGCGGAAACCAGTGAAGTCATGAAATTTGATTTTATAAAACACTTTACATAAAATATTCATTAATTAATATGATTATTCGCTTGTCAACGGCCACCAACGAGGATCGAAACTGATTCTAGAGGAGGAGCAGAGCTTAATAGATGATTTTCGTAACCATTAGTACTACCGGCGGTATTGATATTGATATCCAAACTATCAAGCGGAACCTCCGGCAGAGGTGAAAGTACTCTGTCAAGGAAGTGGGTCACTTTCTCCATGGACGGTCTTTCTTCCGCAGTGGCGTTCAAACAGAGTAAACCCACCCGCAGAACCAACTCCATCTCCTCCTTCTCCTTCGGTTCAAAATTACGTCCCAATCTCCGATCTACGACGTCGAGGATTCTGCCGCCCCTTAATCGCTCTGCAACCCAATCCACCAAGATGATCCTTTCCGTCGGTGCGCGTGGATCAATAGGCTTTCTCCCGCAAACCACCTCCAGCATGAAAACTCCAAACGCGTAGACGTCGGTGCTCTTAGTAGCTCTCCCGGTTCGGTTCAGCTCCGGTGCCATGTAACCGAACGTCCCCATCAAGCGAGTCGTCTGAGGATCCGAACCGTGTTCGTAGAGTCTGGAGAGGCCGAAGTCGCCCAGTCTGCCATTAAAATCTCCATCCAGTAAAACGTTGCTTGCCTTCATGTCGCGATGGAGCACGGTGTGCGTCCAGCGTTCGTGCAAGTAGAAAAGTCCCGAAGCGATCTGTTTGACGATACCAAGTCTCTGTGACCAGTCCAGGGTCGATCTTGGGTACTGTCCGAACAAGAACTTGTCCAGGCTACTGTTCTGCATGTATTCGTAGACGAGGAGGAGCTCTCCTCTTCCTCTGCGACGGCAGTAGCCCAGGAGTTGAACCAAGTTAGGGTGACGAATTCGGCCGATGCTCGTGACTTCTGCGAGGAACTGTTTCGTCGTCGTTCCTTGTTCCCAACCGGAGGTGGTCATTAATTTCTTCACAGCAACTCGGATCTTCGACACTGGAATAACTCCCTTGTATACCTTCCCAAACCCTCCTGCGCCTATCACCTCTGACTCTCTGAAGCCCTTCGTTGCCGCGTAGAGATCCTTGTAAGCAATTCTGTGGGCGCCTATCTGACGCTCCCACTCTTGAAGAACATCATCCGAAAATTTCTTTCTTCTGGCTTTAAAAAAAGCCGTAGCGATGATCGGAACTACTATAAGGAAGGCTACAGCTACGGCTGCGGCTATAACTAATTGCAACAAATCACGTGTCTTCGATTCCTTTTCTGGAGAAGGCAGTATTGGAAGTTTAGAGGCGTCGAGCGGGCGAGCTTGGCCATTCGTCTTGAAGCTCCAGCCGAGAACGTAATGAGATGTCAAATAAGTGCCCGTGCAAGCAGAGAAGCCGACGTACAGCGAATCGGCGGTGACTGTTGAGAGATCAACGGTCGTCGACAGAAACGGACCGCCGGGTCTCTCCCCCCTTTGCAAGGTCGATACCGTAACATCGAGCGTCCTCCTTTCGCCGCTATAATCTACCCAGACCTGCAACGGGTATCCGCCTTTGAGACTCATCAGCTGGTTCCCAAAATAAGCGGTGGGTTCCGAGACGACGGATCTTAAGCCGTTGATATCGATTCCGACGTGATCCCCGTTTATATCCTCGAACTCGGGGCTGGATATCGTGTCAAACTCGACGGCCGTGATGTTGTTAGACGGATCGCCATTGTTGGACATGTTGAAGAGTCCTAAATACTGACTGGGTTGAGCTCCTTTGATCAGCTCTTTAGACGGAGAGACGACGAACGCCATCCCGTTTCCGACCGTTGCCTCCTTCTCGACGACTTTTGTCATCGGCATAGTTCCCAAGGACAATCCCGGTTCCGCTGGAACCGGGATTGTCCTTGGGAACTATGCCGATGACAAAAGTCGTCGAGAAGGAGGCAACGGTTCTGTTTCCACCGTTCGGATTATCCTTCGGCGGTATTATTACCGGTGCCTGAAAAAAGGCATAGCCGACCTGATTCCGGTCGGAGGTGTTTGTGAGCCGAAGAAGACCGTTCCGGGTGATCTCTGCTACTCCGTTGATGGTCAGATTAATAACAGAGCCGCCATGAAATCCGTTATAAACAAAATCAATATCATGATGATCGGCCGCTCCCAGAAAGACACAGATTCTGATCATGATCAGAAACGATATCAATGTCTTGCTCATTGTTGGACTTGGAATCAAGCTTGACAAAATGCGTCAGCCGATCCATGCGCATATATACCCTAATATTAAAGCAGCGGAATCTAGAGCCGCGCGCTGTCTACAGGTTGATTTTTCTTCGCTAGTCGAAAAAGTCAACAATGAACAAGTTGCCCGTGAAAGAACCGTTAGTAGCCTGGTACTACGTCGTAACATCTAGAGCTTTTGTTGAATTCTCAGAGTGGAGTCTCTAACTAGTATAGAAAGCGGCTAATTAATTTGACAAGCAAAATCTTCTACTAGAATAGACTTATACATGTAATTAATCAACCTTTTAGTTTTCTTTTCATTTGAACCATCGTGTCTACAGGTGACTAACCAAGCTCTAATCCAACAACAAGCCCTAAACTTTCCTCATCGCCCAATGATTAACACGGAAACGGACTCCAGAGGAGGAGCAGACATGAAAAGCTTTTGATCAGAATCACCGCCGAGACACAGAGGTAGTGGTGGTGAAACAACTAGCCCTAAACCATCCAAAGCAACCTCAGGCAGAGGGAGAACACCCTCTAGAAAATGCATCACTCGCTCCATTGAGGGTCTTTCTTCAGCTGTGGCATTCAAGCAGATTAAACCCAGACGCAGAACCAACTCCATCTCTTCCTTCTCCTGCGTGTCAAAATTACGCCCTAGTTTATCATCAACCACTTCAAATATTCTCCCACGTCTTCTGAAGCATTCGACGACCCAATCCACCAAAACAATCTTGTCAGCCTGTGCGTGCGCATCAACTGGCCTTCTCCCACAAACAACCTCTAGCATGAAGACCCCAAAAGAAAAAACATCGGTGGCCTTTGTGGCTCTCCCTGTCCTGTTGAGCTCCGGTGCCATATACCCAATTGTCCCAACTATGCGAGTCGTGTGGGGATCTGATCCGTGGTCATAGAGTATGGAGAGGCCAAAGTCACCTAATCTTCCATTAAAATGGGCATCCAACAGGACATTGCTGGCCTTGATATCTCGATGTAGAACAGTTTGTGTCCAACGTTCATGCAAGTAGAAAAGTCCCGAAGCTACTTGTTTGATGATTCGAAACCTTTGCGACCAATTCAGGGTGTGTTTCGGTTGGTCATACAGCAACTTGTCTAAGCTACCATTCTGCATGAACTCATAGACAAGGAGGAGCTCTCCTTGCCTTCGGCAATATCCCAAGAGCTCAACGAAGTTTTGGTCGCGAATTCTCCCGATGCTAGTAACTTCTGCTAAAAACTGCCTAGTTCCTTCTTCTGAATTTTGCCTAACTCTCTTCACGGCGACTTGGATCTTGGACACTCGGAGTGTCCCTCTGTATACCTTCCCAAACCCTCCAGCACCCACGACCTCTGACTCTTTGAAGCCCTTCGTTGCAGCGTAGAGATTCTTATACGAGATTCTATGGGCGCCAATCTGACGTTCCCAGTCCTCTAGAAGTACTTCTCTAAACATCACTCGCCTTCTCATAACATAAAAACCTAGAACTACGAACAATACCAAAATTAGAAAGGCCCCAACGGACGAAGGGACTCCATATATAATCATAAACTTGGGTTTCTTCTTCGAACGAGGAGCCTTTGGAAGGTGAAGTATGTCTAGAGGCCTAGCTTGCTCGTTTGTCTTAAAGCTCCAACCTAGAACGTAATGGGACGTCAAATACGTCCCTGTAGCTGCAGAGAAACCCACGTAGAGAGAATTATGATCAGTCACAGTAGAGAGGTCTACAGACGTTGAGAGAAGACGCCCGAAGTTGGGTTTCCTCACTTGGACGGTTGATACGGTAACATCTAAAGTCCTGCTTCGGCCGTCATAATCTACCCAGACCTGCAGCGGGTATCCGCCTTTAAGACTCAGATTGTGGAAGCCGCGTTGATCAGAAAAACTAAAATTTGCAGTTGGAATGGAGACAACGGAGATTAAGCCGTTGACATCGATTCCAACATGGTCGTCATTTATATCGTTGAATTCGGGACTTGAAATCGTGTCAAACTCAACTGCTGTGATGTTGTTAGACGGATCGCCATTGTTAGACATGTTGAAGAGCCCTAAATACTGACTGGGTTGAGCTCCTTTGAGCTCTTTCGACGGAGAAACGACGAAGGCCATACCATTCCCGATCGACCCTGGATTCTTCGGGGCAATAGACAGAACAAAAGTAGTCGAGAAAGAGATAACGGTTGATCTCTTACCATGGTTCGAGTTCCTCAATATTGATAGCGGCGTCGGGAAAAATGCATGACCCATCTGGTTTTGAGACGTCGTGTTGGTAAGCTGAAGGAGGCCATTCTCAGTGAAAGTTGCCGCCCCGTTTAAGGTCAGATTAGAATCTTTAAATCCGTTGTAAACAAAATCGACATCACTTCCTGCCGAGACAGAAATTCTCATGAGTAGAAACAACGACATCAGAGTCTGGGACATTGTCGGCAGAAGCAAGCTGCAGGTAAACCGTCCCGGCGGCGAATCCATTTTAGGATGATCAGTTGAATATCGGAGGCTACATCTAAAGAATTCAAGTAGTTGATCCAGCGAGGTTGCCTCTTGAAAGTGATTAATTATCTTTCTTGAGTTTATGTAAAAGTCAACTAAAATATATATAACTAAGGTTAAACAATGAGCAGTACTACACCTTTACTTATCCTAAACTAACAGAGAGATGCTGTGCCACTAACCTAGCAAATTGTAGATATTTAGTATTATCCATTGAAATAAAAACTGCTGTTAATCCATGTTGCCGTCACCGATCAGCTTTGACACTAGGTTGGTAGAGATTCTCAGCAATACCCATCTTCGACTTTAGTACTTACCACTCTTGAGTCTTGAGTGTTACCTGAAGGTAAATTCGTGTATTCTTCCCCGAATGTTGAAAACGCAGTATTAGTGTATTAAGCTTAAGTTTCATTATCTCCAGGATCTAAAGAATCGATAAACTAAACATGGATTAATTTGTGTCAAAACCTATGCCAAAATAACAATTTATGCTGTCAAATTACAATTTACTTCTGCAGGTTCATATATATAATGAGAAAAATTGGGCCTGGTCAATTGACAAATGAGAGAAATGGATGCTTCTTATATACTAAAAGGCCCTAAACTAATGCTAGCAGACGACACAGATTCTTCAGATACTGTCGCAACTCGCAATTACATACACTTCCGAAATAGAAAACAGAGACTTGAAATCGATTGAGGAAAGTTAAAACTGGGGATATCAAATCAAACCAGTCAGAGATTATGGTAAATGAAGAGAATGCATTAATCTAGATTACGAAGGTGATTAATGAAGTGATCAATAGACTTTCTCTTCCAATATTCCCCTTCTGTATCCTGAATTCTTGATAGACAAATTAAAAGATCTATATATATATATATATATATATATTAATAACCCAGGTCCGAACCCTTTCTTCAGCTAGCGCCCACTGATTAAGACGGAAACTGATTCCAGAGGAGGAGCAGACATGAAAAGCTGGGGAGAATTCCTAGCGAGACACTGAGGCGGTGAAAGAGCTGGCCCTAAACTCTCCAAAGAAACCTCGGGCAGAGGGAGAACCCCTTCAAGAAAATGTATCACTCGCTCCATTGAGGGTCTCTCTCCGGCTTTGCCATTCAAACAGTGTAAACCCAGTAGCAGAACCCGCTCCATCTCTTCCTTCTCCTGCGCGTCAAAATCATGCTGCCCCAGTTTTTTATCTACCACATCAAGTATTCTCCCCCCGCTGAAGCATTCGACAACCCAATCCACCAAAACAATCTTCTCTGCCTGTACGCGCGCATCGATCGGCCTTCTCCCGCAAACAACCTCCAACATGAAAATCCCAAAAGAGAAAACATCGGTGGCCTTTGTGGCTCTCCCCGTTCTGTTCAGCTCCGGCGCCATGTAACCGATCGTCCCAACGATGCGAGTTGCGTGGGGGTCCGATCCGTGATCATACAGTCTCGAGAGCCCAAAGTCACCTAATCTTCCATTGAAATGGGCGTCCAGCAAGACGTTGCCGGACTTGATATCTCGATGGAGAACGGTTTGTGTCCAACGTTCGTGCAAGTAAAAAACTCCCGCGGCGACCTGTTTGATGATTCGAAACCTCTGCGCCCAATTCAGGGTAAAGTCGGGCTGGCCGTACAGAAACTTGTCCAAGCTACCCTGCTCCATGAACTCGTACACAAGGAGGAGCTCTCCCTTTCGTCGGCAATAACCCAAGAGCTCGACGAAGTTTTGGTCGCGAATCCTCCCGATGCTCGTAATTTCTGCCAAAAACTGCCTAGTTCCTTCTTCCGAATTGTTCTTTATTACTCTCTTCACGGCGACTTGGATCTTGGACACTGGGAGTGTTCCCTTGTACACCTTCCCGAACCCTCCAGCACCCACGACTTCCGAATCTTTGAAGCCCTTCGTTGCAGCGTAGAGATTCTTGTAAGAAATTCTGTGGGCGCCGATCTGACGTTCCCAGTCCTCTAGATGTACTTCCGTAAACATCATTCGCCTTCTAATTACGAAATAAGCTCCTACGGCGACGATCAGTACCAAAGCTAGAAAGGCCCCTACTAATGAAGGGACTCCATATACGATAATAAACTTGGGTTTCTTCTTCGGACGAGGGACCTTCGGAAGGTGAGGTATGTCTAGAGGCCTTGCAGCTTGCCCGTTACTCTTAAAGCTCCAACCCAAAACGTAGTGGGATGTCAAGAATGTGCCCGTAGCAGCTGAGAAACCCACGTACAGAGAATCATGGTTCACGGTTGAGAGGTCAACGGTACTCGTCGACAGAAGACGCCTCGTCACATTGGGTTTCCTGATCACTTGGACGGTCGATACTGTAACATTCATAGTCCTGCTCCTGCCGTCATATTCGACCCAGACCTGCAATGGGTATCCGCCTCTAAGGCTCAAGTTCTTGAATGCGCCTTGAATATCATCATCAGCAGTACTAGTGGTAAAATAAGCCGTTGGAACAGAGACGACGGAGTTCAAGTCGTTGACGTCGATTCCAACATGATCATCATTTATATCCTCGAATTCGGGACTTGTAATCGTGTCGAACTCGACTGCGGTAATGTTGTTGGAAGAATCGCCATTATCAGACATGTTGAAGAGTCCTAAATACTGACTGGGTTGAGATCCTTTGAGCTCTTTAGACGGTGAAATTACAAAGGCCATCCCGTTCCCGATTAATCCAGGATCCTTAGGGACTATAGCGAGAACAAAAGTAGTGGAGAAAGAGACAGTAGTGGTGATGCTCTTACCATCGCTGGAGTTCCTCATTAATGATAGCGGCGTCGGGAAAAAGGCATGGCCTATCTGGTTTTGAGACGTGGAGTTGGTAAGCTGCAAGAGGCCATTTCCGGCGATCTCTGCCGCTCCGTCTAAGGTCAGATTAGAACCATAAAATCCGTTGTAGACAAAATCTACATCGTTTCCAACAGAGACAGAATTTTTCATGAGTAGTACTAGAAACAACAATATCAAAATCTGGCACATTTTTAGGCAGAGAAGAGGTCATCCGTCTCATCTTAAGATCTGATAAGGCCGAGGCGACGTCTTCAGATTAATTCGAAGAGCTGGGGCGAGATCGCTTCTAATTGGAAGTGAATTATTTTTCTAGGTTCCATGTAGGGTCAACTGAAATACGTACAATTCCGCTTAGGACAATTAGTGATCAGCATCCCATATTTGTCATAAACTAATGGAGATGATTTACAACTCATGACCTGGCTACCAAATTGTAGATATTTAATGTCATCCAATATTGAAATTAATAAAAACATGCCTGCTTTTAAATTTAAACGAGGCAATTAATAGTAATACCGGCCTCCATAAATCTAAAGTCATTAATGGGAGATTTGTATATGTATATGTATTGATGTATGGGATATTAATATACGGAAAATTAACAGGTTCCCTTGTCCCCCTGTCTGTTTACTTGTGATCGGCCGCCTTGTATATATATAAATTGAAGCATCAACAAAGGAATCCCATGTGTTTCATTTTCTTTTCTTATCCCCCCTTGTCTAAAAGAAGGAAGATTCCTATATATAGTCAACTTCTCTCGAGCTCTCATCTCATACGTACATACATCTTTAATTTATAGTATGTTACACATAAAGTACTGTACATATATAAATCAACGTTGGAATCTTTCAAAAAAATTGATACAGTCAGTACTTTAGCTGATCACACAATTAGCAAGTTGAAGACCATATGCGGTGCCTTAGCGGACACAGCTTTATAATTAAAGCCCCAAGTGGGATGTATATATATATATATATATATATATATGATCTCTTGACTTTTGAATGGAATTAATTTATCGGCACAACATATATATATATTTTCTTCATTTCCACTCGGTTAAATGAAATTCATGAAGAACATTATTTGACAAGGATTAGTGTTTACTAGTTTTAAACAGGTTAGAGACATGGGTTATTATAAACGTGAAATTTGTCGAGCGCGAAGAAGACATGGATCACAAAATAAAGAGATTTGATGGATTTAAAGAATTTGTGGATTCCGATTCTATTTTTCCTCTGATTCTATATATCTCCGTAATAAATAGAGTCGAATAAACATATAAATAAATAAAATAAATTTAATAATCTGCCTAAACTTGATCGAATTGAATTTTCTGTGTAACTGTAACAAGCCGAAGGAGGTAATGGCAGATTTCACCAGCTTGTTGCTACCTTGGGGCTTGATTTGATGTAATTTTGACTGTTATTCTCTGATCCTCCTTTTTCCTCCCTCTTCTTCTCGTTCATGGCACCTCCACTCAGCGGTGGGTGTCAAAGTCATTATACACGTGGAGAGTGACGTGTACATTTTCTTTGCCCGGGGTCCAGTGGAGCTGATTTGGACAGCGTTTCCCGCTTAATTAGTACGGAGTTATGATAAAACTAAACTAGTGTCCATCGTGAAGACATCTGAAAAGGGAGTGATATAGTTAGATGTAATATTATGTGACCTTAAACACATGCATCAATTAACGACCGCTAACGAGGACCGTAACCGACTGTAGAGAAGGAGACGACATAAAGAGATTATCGGAACCTTCCCCTCGTGACCTTTGTGCGGATAGGCCATTATCTCCAGTTCTCAAACGGTCCAACGGAACCTCGGGCAGGGGGTCCTCTCGATTCAGATACCTCGTCACTTGGCCCATCGATGGCCTCCATGCATCCGAATCGAGCGAGCAAAGCAACCCAAGCCTCAGCACCAGCTCCATCTCCTCCCTCTCTTCAGCGTGAAATCTCGTAATCCCCATTTTCGAATCAACCACAGCGAGTATCCTCCCTTCTCTGAAGCACTCCACGACCCAATCCAACAGCAGAATAGTCTGCGCTCGCACATCCATCGGTCTTCTTCCACACACAACCTCGAGCAAGAAAATCCCGAACGCGTACACATCGGTGCTCTTTGACGCTTTCCCTGTTCTATTGAGCTCGGGTGCGATGTACCCAACAGTACCCACCAAACGTGTCGTTTGAGGGTCCGAACCATGATCGTATAATCTGGACAGGCCAAAATCGCCGAGTTTGCCGTTAAACTCACCGTCCAGTAAAACGTTACTTGCCTTAATGTCGCGGTGCAGTACGGTCTGGGTCCATCTCTCGTGCAAGAAGTGAAGCCCCGAAGCGACCTGTTTGATGATTTTGAATCTCTGGGCCCAGTTGAGGGTCCTCGTCCCCGGCTGATTCATATTGTTGTACAGAAACTTGTCCATGCTACTGTTGGCCATGAATTCGTAGACGAGGAGGAGCTCTCCTTGGCGACGGCAGTAGCCTAGGAGTTCGACGAAATTCCGGTCGCGGATCCGGCCGAGACTGGAGATCTCCGCGAGGAACTGCCTCGTTCCGTCTTCGCTATTGTGAGCCACCTTTTTCACTGCGAGTTGAATGTTGGAGACGGGTAGTACCCCCTTGTAGACCTTGCCGAAGCCGCCGACGCCTATGACTTGTGTTTCCTTGAATCCCTTGGTACCCACGTAGAGATCCTTGTACGAGATCCTGTGTGCGCCGATCTGGCGCTCCCAGTCTTCGAGGATTTCTCTGAATCTCAACCTCCTTCTGAGCACCAAAGCAACTCCGGCGATGATCAGCACGAGCAGAATAACGACCGCGGACGACGCTACCCCGGTTATGACGACCTTTGACCTCTTCTTCGCACGACGAGGAAGCTTGGGAAGGCGAGAGATGTCCAGAGGTTGGGCTTCCCCGTTCACCTTGAAACTCCATCCGAGAACGTAATGAGATGTTAAAATGGTTCCCGTCGAAGCGGAGAAACCCACGTAGATGGAATCGTATGCAAGGGTTGTTAGATCGACGGCGGAGGAGAGGAGGGGTCGACTGGGTTTCTTCGTTTTGACGGGCGCTATCGTTACATTGAGGACCCTCCTGGCTCCGCTATATTCTACCCAAACCTGCAAACCTTTTCCGTCTCTGAGAGTAATGTTCTGAAAGCGGCCGCCGTTGTCATCATGGTAGTAACCTGCTCGTAAGGAGCTTATAGATTTAAGACTATTGACGTCAATCCCTACGTGATTGTCGTTAATGTCTTTAAACTCGGTATTTTCGATGGTATCGAACTCGACTGCTGTGATGTTGTTAGACGGATCACCGTTGGAGGACACGTTGAAGAGGCCCAAAAACTGACTGGGTTGACCTCCTGCGAGCTCTTTCCTGGGAGAAAGGACGAAGGCCATCCCATTTCCACTGTTGCCTTCCTGCCCCGGAACTAAGGCAATGACAAAAGTAGTTGAAAAAGAAGGAACGGCCCACTTACTTTTCCCGTCTGATGATTTGGAGCTCTGCAAGCGCAGAGGAATGGGATAGAACGCATGGCCGATCTGATTCAGTCCGGTGGTGGGGGTAAGCTTGAGGAGTCCGTTCCCGGTGATGTTCGCCTCCTCGCTGATGCTCAGATTACGAGCAGTACTAGCACTTCCACCGAATCCGTCGTTGTAGACGAAATCATCAAGACCGTCTTCTTGGCTGAAAGAAACAACGACAATTTGCAGCAGTAGCAGCAGCAGAAAGAGTAAGAGGAGCCTCCTGATCAACATTTCAGCTGAAACGATAACCGTGATGATTCGCTCACATCAACCGAATTTGATGAACCCAATTAAGCAGCAGTACAGTTTTTAAAATAAAACTCAACGGGGAGGGTTGTTAACGAGTCCACTCTATCTTGCTCATTGAACCAGTCAAGATGACGAGAGCCCGACAGGCGACCTCATCTTCCTCCAGTACTTCATGTTGTGGTTAGCTAAGCTCATCTCCCTCCATGCCTGCCTGTGAGGATTAAATACTCACGCACTCATGGTTCAAGAATCCTGACCGCTAATCATTCAGAGCGACTCTCTATACGCTTCGGATAGATTATGATTAATTTGTAAACTGTAATATTGGGTGACGCAAAGAAGGACGGAAACAATGATCATTTTTGCCCCTCTCTGTTTTGATTATAGGAAAAAATAAAGGTTCATCCATATATCACAAGAAGTGACAGAGACAAGAGGGAGAGGGAGAGATTAAAGAAGTATCAGTCAAAGAATAAGCACGCATATGCAAGCAGAAATTAAAATTAGCCAGGTCAAGAAGTCTGCAACTCGAGAGACACGCCGCCCCAAAGAAATTAACAGACAGGACAAGCTGTATATATATATATTAGCAAATATTCCACGTCCTGCGTGTTTGAAGATAGACGATGAAATTAAACTGAGACAGAGGCCTCTTTCTAATTTGTGGAAACCCTCATTTCATTTGGGTTCTTCAATAAATACAACATTCTCATTTTTCACAACAAAAAAAAAAAAAAAAAAAAAAAAAAAAAGGAAGAAGATGAAGATGAAAACTGACATGACCATAATTTGGGTACTCCGTTGCTGGTACTGCAGTGATCCTAAAGGAATTCAGTTTCCGGGTAATTAAATGAAGTCAAGAACTGGAAGAGCCGGGGCCAAATTGAGTATTGTTTATCGAGTTCCAGAACTGACATATATGGAGAAGAAAATCCAAGTGGAACTCACCAGCAATATTGGCCATAGATCAAGCAGCATTTTAAAACTAAACAAACAAAAGAAAAATGATATCCAATCTGTGTATTCATAAAAAATATTATTCAATCAGTGCAATCAGTATAAGGATGTGGCTGGCTTGGTGGGCAATCTATTGACTGGCATCTGATTTTGAAAAAGTAATTAATAGACTGGCGTGGAACCAGACTTCCAAATTAACATGAATTAGATTCCCATGTCCACTACATCCCTTTAATAAAATTATAAAAAAAAAAAAAAAAAAAAAAAAAAAAAAGTCGGTTGTCCGTTAAATCTGGCTCAATAATAATACACAATAACACAAGGTTTTATATTGTTTCCTTTGAGGCTAAGGATGTGAGCAGCACTCTGCAGTGACGACCCTTCTCCATGCATGCATGTTGTGCAGTACTATAAGGATTCCTGCATCTCTAGACATTCAAAGTCAAATTCGACTCCGAAATGGATCGATCGGCCTCAAATTTTTCCTTAATTCGGAACCGTAGGTTGCTTATTTTCCCGTGCAACTACTGGATATTTCAATGTACGTGATTGCTTTTATAAAGAAATAATATTATTCTGGGTCAATTATAGGAGAGTTGCAGAATCGGTAGTGTTGAAATTCGCCTATTCAACTTTACAGGCTTTGTCAACAGCAACCTTCTACGCTACCAAATCTTATGTTCATTTGCTTGGAAAGAAGTAAGGGAAGAACGTTATGAGTAAACATAAATGTTGTTTTCTCCCTACTTCTCTCTACCGGTCCCTTCTGTCCATAATGTCAAAATACTGACCAGGTATTTAGTTATAGCAAGCTCGCTTCGATAGACCATTCAATCACCTATTTGCTTTTATTTTTATGTTTAAGGGAATGGTCAATTTGAAGATTCCCTAGAAAATTGAACAATAATTCTTATAAACACCCTCAAGAAGGTCATTCAAAAGTTTTTAGTCGTTAGAAAAAAGTCCAAGGAAGCAACCCATGATCAAGTCCATCTTCACAATATAATCTGTGATATATGAACCCCAATCACACGGGAAGTACTGGGACTTCTCGTAACTCTGAATTCTCTGGAAGAAAAATTCTCCAACAGCAGCCTTTTTATTAATGAACTAAAGGCTCTTGATTTATTGTTAATAATATTATTTTGGCGAAAAACCTCCGGTCCGCGAAGTGGCCTGACCAATTGATTAATTCGACTGAAATAACTGAAAAATTATAACTTGATATTTAGAATTTAAAAAATTTTGCAGGTGCGGTCTCATATACTTCCTTTGATATATTCGGTCTCCGATGTTGGTTGATGAAATCAATGCCTCTTGCGAGTTGACAACAAACTTCGAGTCTCCGAGAGAGTGTGCACGAACGATGACGGATGTAGTCGGCCAGACGGAAGTATTTATGTTCTGTGTTTTCGGCGTGTTGACGTCACCGGTGAACGTATAGAGCTGGTGCGATAAGAGTTCTTCTTCTGAGTTGATGTGACTCGCTTGTTTGATGGAGCTCGATCTTAAGAAAAAGGATTTTGATCAACTTTTTCTGCTTCTGTTGAGGTGGGAGGAGTACTGGGAAGCTCGCCAAGAGACTTGAGAAGCCTACGTGGCTTTAAACTTAGCTGGCTGCCAAGTAATTTGAGGAATTGGCTTGACTGAGTATCGGATGGTTTATTCAGTGGATCGTGGCATGGGTTTATTGTAAATGGGCCATGTCGAATTTTGACGCCTACAAATATGTTTATTTTAATAATTTAATTTTCCAAAAATATAAATTATCTAATAATATATTTTTATGATTTATCCTGGAAACTAGATAGTCTAATATATGCTCAATTCTTAATAACGTTTGATCCTGCAGATAACTAGATTACCTAATGAGCTACTCTCTAATAACACCTAAGTTATTGCCACAACACTGGAGAAGTGTCCATCTTACCAGCTTTGTGTGATCCAGTTGGGTCAGTTAGGACAAATTTACTAAATTCGATGATTCTATGAACAAATCCAAAATTGGGTTCACAGTTATTCTGGAAATCAAAATATAACCAGAAGATGAATCACAACTTCCTTTCAGAGCCATTATCTGGTCCGATGTCGCGTGATCCTGTGTTGATATAAGGGCCCCGGAAAGTTGCCTGTGGTGGCAAAGGCTTTGTTGGGTCGATAACAGGTTTATTCTTCGACGTCCTTCAACAAAACCCTCACAATCAGTACCTTGCTAATGTAATGTGGCAACACCACAGGCACCAAGTGGATGAGAATGGTTCTACTTACGCTAACAAGAAAGGAAATGCCAAGCCTGCGGCAGCAATGGCAATTAAGCCTGACGCAACAATAGCATTCCTGAACCTGGCCATCTGGATTGTGTAACGTAAGAAACCTTATCCTAAAGTATAAACAGAGAGCCTGTTAACAAGAACATTAGGAACAAAAGAAGTCTAAACAATTTTCACTACTGTCAGCAAGTGTAATGCAAGTCTTCCATGCCACTTGAGAAATAGTGGATCATGTAGAATGAATAAAAGCAGAGAATAAATTAAGCATGCCACCAGGGTAAGATTATCAAGATCATCCGTGAACACAGCAACAGGTTTAAACTCCCTTATTTGTCAGTTTCATAACAAAATTCTTGCTACACTAATACAGATAAACTGATTAGAAGAAAATTATATTTCTTTAACACAACCAGCATCAAATGCTGCTTAGGTAAATACTCAAGCACAAAATAGCACAAGATTTCTTCTTTCATTTGGACTTCTTTCCTTGTTTCTTCTTAACAACTTCATCCGTGTACAGTATGCCCTTGCCCTTGTAAACATCAGGAGGTTTACAATCTCGAACTGCAGCAGCGAATTGATGAACCCTACGTTTATCTAAACCAGTGCAGCAAATAACATTTGGCTTAAAGCAGAAGACACGAACAGCTGGTGGGACTGTCAACTCAATTTCATGGGTGAAGCCTACTTTCAAATAAAGTAAACGCCCTTCAGCTTCTGCTCTTGCAGTCCCACTCCAACCACTTTAAGAAACCGAAAGAATTTTGCTTCCATTTAATTTGCAGTCCAACTTTCCAGCAGAATAAGGTCTGAATAAAAAGTGAAAAATCAGTGTAAGTGGATCACAAAGAGCAAGGAAAATCATTGCATAGCTAAAATTATACATGACCATAATGATCAAAATAGTTATTGAAGTGACATTTAGTAATTGCATATGCTAAAATCATATGATGGAATGTGCCCAAATCCGTCCCAAAGGACAACCCACTTAGGAGGCCTATTGTTCAAGCACATACCCACTAACGTTTCTTAATGCTATTCAATACAGGATATTTTTTACAGCCAACACTCGTCCAGCCTCACACAGCGCCTGGCATGTGGACTCAAACACCCAAAGTAGCACATAACATACAAAAATATACTCTCATTTTATGCGCCTCAACATACAAAATACATAGACACTCACTGTATGGGTCACCAACAAACAAATAACCAGGAAGCACAAAGCAAGCCTTGCTTCATGCTCACAACCTGCTCTACTACTACCATCGGGTTGAGCCCTGTTTCATCCCATAATGAGTAGCCATTTTGACAGGCCTAGTGTTCAACATTACAAGCCATTAACAAGCCCCTGGCCAATCCGTAATAAAGCTACTAATTTGTGTAATTCTATCAAGTTTCATCTATTGCTCAAGGTCCATACAAAGGCCGCTAGTCACTTAAGAAGCATATTATCATGTAGTTAGTTACAAGAGACAACCACCAATAACGGCCCAACAACACCTAGATGGGTTGAGACATATTCAGGAACGGAAATATTAGCATGCGAACAAAGTAACAAGCAATAACATAGAGTGCAACAAAAACTCCTAGATTCAAGCTACCCTGACACTCTAACATATGATCCCATGCACATGAGAGGATTAAAAAAAAATGTTAAGTACACACAACAGGAAGGCAAAAATGCACATGCCAGCTCAAAGTGCGGCACATGCACACGACACTCTACATTTAGGGTGCAAGCCCCCACTCCAGAAATGCAGCCGGTTACTTCCTACATTGGAGCAGTGTAATGATAATCATTTCTCTCCCAATCAATTCAAACCTGAAGTTGAGCTTGTCTAGGTGTAAACAATGCAAAGATGGAACATAATAATTCATATCTCATTCTGAAAATATACCACTTACTTTGTATATGATCTACTAGGGGAATAAATGGATCCAGAACCCTTCCATAGGGCGATTTTGTATTCTCACTCATCTTAAAATTCGTGAAAGTCTCAAACCCCTCGTCAAATTGTAAGGCATCCAATTCCCATTTCCCTCAAAGCTCAAGAGCATCCAACATGCAGTTGTCCAATTAGAAAGCTGAAGAAAGGATCAAGCAGAATAGAAATAAGGGTGGTGAAAAATAGTAGAACTACCACATTGCCACTTCACTCGCACTAAAACATTTTCAATAGAATACCCATCTCAAATTTCAGAAAAAGTGTAAAACGAAATAGGGGTCATACAGTTCTATCATTTCAAAAAAAAAAAAAAAAAAAAAAAAGTTATACGAAACAACAAGTAAAGAAATAAACGAAAAAAGAAGAGGAATTTATGAAATTCGACACTTGATAAAGTCCGGCATGTAGCGTGCAGATTGCCCCTCAAAGACAAAAATAAGTGTCACATTCGACTGTGAACAAGGAGGGGTTTTGCACCTCAAAGCTTTCCGATTGGAGTGTCTTCGCGCTGAGGTGAAGAGGGAATCGACGAAATTGAGCCGCAACCGCAGTAGTGGCGCAAATTTTGTCCCGATTAGTAAGATTTGAAGAGAAAGGGAGAACTGAGTGGTTCGGGAAAGGAACAAGGGAAAAAGAAAGAGCCGGGCGCGGGATACCGGGAGAGGTAGCCCGAGAGCGTCGGGGACATAAAGGGAATTTTGAAAATATGGATCTGGACTGACTGGGCTTTCACTTATATCTTTATATTCCTTTTAATTCGGTTAATAAAAAAAGAAGGCCCATTCCACGGGAACTGTTAGTATAAAGCCCAGGTTTTTAATTTGGACTTATTATATATCAAAGCCCATCACACAGAGAAAAAAAAAAAAAAAAGAGCTCCCTTTGTGCAGTACTTTGAAGTTTTAACTTTTTTTTATTCAATAAAAAACCGTACAGCTGTTGGAGACCGGACGAGTGACGATGTGATATTGTTTCTTTCTTTGACGAGGGATCCTTGTAAATAACACCTTCTAGAAGTATCCGAGGGCCGGCCTCAGACTTTCGTGTGCTCCAGAATAACAGACGCTAGAAATGAAAGCATCATCTGGATTGATTCTCCCTTGGTTCCTGTTGATTTCTGTAATTGCTTTCGGTCTGGAAACTATGGCGGAAACTACTCAGCAAACAGGTGAGTTTTATTATTTGTTAGTCTTGCTTCTTATGTTCGATTCAATTCTAATACTCTTTATTATCGATATGGCGATATATATCTAGAGATAAAATTCATCGTTTTTGCATATTGAGACTCGAAAGATCCGATGAAATCTTCGCTCAATCTGCTACTAAGTAATTACAAGAGATGTAATTGTGGGGGGGTTAATATATATTTCTGAGATATATATCCTCTTTGAGTAGTTTAAAAAAAAAATCGATGGATTTGACGCTCGGATCGACAGGAGGAACTGTTGAAGTGAACAGAGGGTCGAAACGGGAGTGGCCGGAGGTGGTGGGACTTGCAGTAGAGGAAGCGGAGCAGAAGATCAAAGAAGACATGCCGATGGCAGTTTTGCAGGTGCTCCCTGAGAACTCTTTCGTGACGATGGATTTCAATCAACGTCGTGTCAGGATATTTGTGGATGAGTCGCGCAAGGTTGTCAAAACTCCCAGGGTCGGTTAGCTTTTTTTGCTTTACCATGAGCGAGCAATTCGTCGTCGATCTTCACCTCTGGTTCTGTTTGTTTATAGATGCCGTTAAAGTTTCTCTCTTCCAAAAACTTGTACTTTTCCTCTGCTTAATTATTTCCCTCTTTTACTCACTTTAATCGTCATGTATTATTGCTACAAAATTGTTTTACATATATATACTTGAAGCTTCTTCGTGCATATTACAACCCGACACATTAATCGATCTACTTTATATTCTAACTGGTCGACTCTGTATAATCAAAGGGAAACAATTTTGAAGCTTCATTCAAAGAGCAAGTATATACGATCACTCGCAACGTCCAGCACATTTCGAAGAGAGAATGAAATTATTTCCAAGAAAAAACATTAGTGTGTAATGAAAAACGTCAAGGCTACTTATAGTACTCTATAGTATTTAAAGTTTAAATGCAGAAGAAACGCCTTGAGAAACTTCCCCATTGCTCAAGGAAGAGAACAATTATTATTATTGAATATATATACACCTAACCCAGCAAATTAAGAATTAAGATCCCATTCAAGCTAGACGCGGAGTCCTTGTTTAATTTAGTGCCGCCCTGGGGGCTGCAAGTCCGTTATATAAGTCGCCAGTCTTGGTGAAATTGTAACTCGTAACAGCAAATGATCCAGCCAAGAAACACAGGGCGGGCGGTCGGTTACGCTTCTCCTCCACAACTGGACATACATCTCACCTCAAGTTCAGAATCATATGGAAACGCGTCGAACGTTCGTCATCACACATCGGTTTCTTCGCCACTCCCCCGGCCCACCTAAAATTGGTGCAACCACTTAATTTGTATAGCCATATATATTATTAACGAGCTTCATGATCTCCTTCCTCACTTCATGATCTCCTTCCTCACTTCATGATCTCCTTCCTCACTTCGCCGTGATCAGATCATGATCATCAGCTACTACAGGGAAGGTCTACAGTATTGGAGAGAGCAGCAGCAGTCGAGCCTCCTGTACCCGTAAGATTTAAATGCAAGTCATGTCCTCTTCAATCTCCCGCTGCTTGTTCTTCTGGGTCATGGCCAACATGTTGGCCTTCCATCTCATGGCGGAAGAAAACAAAGGCAAGCAGTACATGGCTAGTTTTTCATATATATATTGTAAATTATTAAGCCGTCGTACTGTTTTTACTCTAATTAATTAGTGTCTTACTCTTACATATGTATTTAATTTGGTTGTCTTGGAAGCTGCAGACGTAGTTAGCACTGATCATGGGTTGGATTTCGGAAGACTCCAAGGGCGTGTGATGATGAGCGGAGCAGCGGACTATAACCCAAAGATCTCGTGGCCGGAAGTGGTGGGGCTGAAAGTGGAGAAGGCTAAAGAGATCATCCGAGGTGACTTAGGCCCGGCCTCCGAATCAAACTTCGTGTTGATCCCAGAGGGGAGTTTCGTCACCATGGACTTCCAGATGTCCCGCATCAGGATCTTCGTCGATGCCTCCGGTCAAATCGTCGTCGACCCGCCTCCGGCTGTCGGCTGATGCTTTATCGATGATCTTCAGCTCTAACTCGCGCGCCGCACATACCTAGATGGGTCTATTGCCTGGGATATATATGAAACCCTTGTCACCGTGCCCTAAGCAGTATTAATAAGAACAAATGGTGTTCGTTACTATATGTGGTTGCCCTATATATCGTGGCATGCTTTGGAACGTTCATTGCGTCGTCTTATTCTTTACGATCGGATCCATCAGTTCCGAATTAAAGTTAGCTTTACTCGTGGGGGTCGGGTTTGTTTTTGTAGGTAACCCGACCTAAACCCGACCCAAAGAGTAGGGTTTGGAATATTTCCAAATCTAACATGTGGGACGTCGGATATGGATTTGGGAATATAAACCCGACCCAAAGAGTAGGGTTCAGTCGGGTCCGATTTTACCCATAAAACCGTAACCCAATTTGTCGGTTTATATTATTATATTTATTTTTATTTGAAATATTTTTTATAAAGTCTTTCTATTAGTTTTTGTTAGTTTTTTTTTTTCTTTTTTGGGTTTTATAAAACCGTCGGGTTTTGATTGGGTCGGGTCAAGTTCAGTTTTTAAAAAACCGGACACGTGCCCACCCACCCCTAAGCTTTACTATCACCATATACACTTAAAGCAAGCCCACCCATATGCAATATTAAGTTCTCATAAATATTTCACGTGGGATATTCCGCAAGAAGAGATATTACTGCACGACCAGTTTCTAAAGTCCCAAGTCCAAACAAATTTATGAAGTAGAACCTAATTTTAATTTGCCCGGGTTCCATTAGAGTGAAAATTAAGAACATTAAGGATTGGTACTAATTAATTAATTGTGTTGTTAATTTTGTTTATGGTCGTCTCATTCAATTTTACGTTAAATGGTGACGATCAGTTTCATAGGAGAATCCCTATATAAAGAGATGAGTCTGCAGGTTTCTTTCTATGACCATTCGGGGATGTTTTATTTCATGCATAAAATCAATATTGTTTTGTAATTTTGGCTTTATCATGACCTCCATCTGCATGCCTCTGCATCCATTTGCTTCGATCAACCCAAAGTCGTAGAGGCCGACTGCCTCCCTTCATCTTTATCTTTTGATTACTCATACCACTTTGACCACCCTGTCGATTCCCAGGTTCTAAGATGAACAAATACTACTCGTGTTTCTATTTACAGGTGTCGTGAAGGGCTTCTCACAGTCGCCTCCGCAGTTTGTTGTCAGTACGTACGTAGTCGGAGACAGAAAGAGTGGAACCCTATATAAACAACTCTCCGTGTAGTCGACTTCTTGTACAATTACCTCATCGATCTGATCGATCACCCGAAGGAAGAGCGAGGCACGAAGAGATCAGATAAAAGAAACTAAGATGAAGGTTTCAGCAGCAATATCTCAGCGTCTCTTCTTCTCTGCCCTACTCCTCTTTCTCACCCTTGCCATTGTTCAAGCACTGGCAACCGACGCAGAAGCCCCCATTGAAGAAAGTAAGAAGCCCTACTCGTCTTTCTCATCCTCTTCTTCTCTGCAGCCCTACTCGCGCGTAATATGTCCTTCTACCTAGCTTGTTATATATATTTTTTAAGTATTCTGGTAATTAGACGACTTAATGTTTACAAGTGTATACGTACATCTGGCTAATATTATTCATTAATTTGGTACGTTCTTCAGATCCGTTGCGGTGTTCAGGGGGGACTGGAGATGTCGGTGACAACAGGAAGACGTGGCCGGAACTGTTGGGAGTCCCGGCGAAGAAAGCCGCAGAAAAGATTCGAGGAGAGATGCCGTGGCTTCGTATTGTGATTATCCCCCCACGAACATATGTAACCATGGACTATGACCACTGTCGCGTTAGACTCTTTGTGAACGACGCTGGGATAGTCATCTCACTTCCAATGGTCGGTTGATAACTTCCCTTCCTTTATATATATAGCTTGTATCGAATAATAAGACCTGGCTAGCTAGCTAGCTAGCTAGTTCAATGGAGACCAGGGACGATTAGCAGGGAGCAATCGTATATATGTAATATTTTTCCAAGTACTTTTGAAAATTTCTTCTTGTGAAAAACTTTATCATATATATAGTCTTTATCATATATATTAGCAGCTGGGAGCAATCGTATATATGTATATATGTATATATGTAATATTTTTCCAAGTGCTTAAATAATTAAGAAACAGACGTTGCAAATTATATAATTGGATTTCTGCTTAATTAGTAGTATACTTTTAGGACTTCATCTATAAATTAGCTCGATCGATTACCTACAACACTTGATTAACGGCTAGATTAATATACAATATTAATTAGTTAAACTACTTAATAAGAATAAGAGTCTAATATATATATAGATGTTGACTACTATATATATAATAGAGGATTGACTCATGGTCAACCAACAGTCAAATATTATCTAATTGATTATTAGAAATTAACCCATCTACTAACTTAATCTCCTACTACACTTGACTTGATAATTATACTATTAAGAAATAATTAATCTATTTAATAATTGTCTAATGGTTTATTCGATTGATTGATGACAAATAAAGTGTATCTGCCATATATGGACAATCAATGGATATATTATCCCCTTTACCCATGAACAATCAACCGTGAACTCATTGGTAATTGACTATTATGAGTCCATTTGGTAAGATATATATTGTGTAAGGAATTGGCCAATTAAATAAAATAGGTTTCAATCAAATAATAAAATGTTTTCCTAATTAAAAGACCCTAACAATTAATTAATCCAATTGGCTAATATTAAGTTCATATAGGTAAATAAAATAAAATTAATTACCTGAAGTAGTTCATGATTTATATTCTGGTCTGATAATTCCAAGGATCCCATGGATCCCAGTGAATAAATATAACATTAATGCTTGTATCTGCTACTATATATATCTCACGGATCCCAGTGAATAAATATATCCATATATACAGAAGAGATGTTTTTTGATCGTCTTAATTGGATCCACCATCACCAGTTGGTTAATTTGCACTTGTTCTCGATCAGTATCCATCAAATTAACTTCTGGTAGAGGCGGTCGATCCAATTCTGGCAGTGTAAACTTCTGAGTATCCATCAAGTCTTAATTTCAAAGCAGAAGTTGCTTCAATCAATTGAAAATTAACTTCGTTTTTCACGACGGAGTTCAATGCAACAAAGAGTGGCGAAATGAAGGCCATGAATGTCATGAGGTTGAGAACGATGGAGAGCCCTCCAACGAGAATATATATGAAGAGCGTTCTCATCTATATGATGGGGTCATGGAGCTAGCCTTGGACCAAAAGATTCGTGTTTGGACATAATTATATGGCAAGTTGCTGGTTGTAGGGATTCCACTCTCTGGTCTCTGGGAATTGAAAGTAGGTAATTTGAAGCGGATCCGGGCACCTCCATATGTCCTGTTTTTGAACCCGACAACACAACGAATCTCTGTCCTTATTATACTCGTCAAAAGAAGACTTGGACGCTTAATTTTGAACGTAGCGCGCCGCGCCCCTCGATCGATGACGAATTGACGATGCAAGAACAAAGCTTTCCTGGGTCCCCAAAGAGGACAGAGCTGACGTTTGGAGACCGGCCCTGTTTCTCTCGGGTGCGTGGGCTCTTTCCCCGTCCCGCTTGTCAGAAACCGGTTTTTAATGCAAGATTCTTCGTCGACGCCGAGGAAGCTTTTCCTAGTGTTAACACTTGGGTAGTGGATATTAATAATAACTCTTGTCTCCATTCCCATGATGAGCTAGAAGGTGACCTCGCAACAGTAATTTTCCTCGTTAATTAAAGAGACTAGCGACACCACAACAGCCACGGATAGAAGCCTTAAATTAGAGTCAAACACTCAAGAATTTTTTTTTTTTTTTTTTTTTTTTTTTTTGTGACTCTCACTCCTGTCTCCAATGTACAGAAATTTTTCCATACCCGTCCTCCCTCCCGAGTCCCGACCGTCATTGTTCCCTTAAACCGGGTTTAAAAGAGTTTTCTTCGGACCGAAAATTGTTTGGCGGTACCGCTAAACCACACCGCCACCACGGCACCACGTCTCTCCAGACCCGTCCAGACCCGAACGTGCGTGTCCACCAAATAGACACTACTACCGCACGCGTTACTTTCACGGTTCGCTAACATGTGACATGTCCAGCATAAGCTTCCCGTGTTGGCTGGTAGTGGCCCAGCTGGTACATGGAGGAGCCGCGGACAGAAGCTCGGCCGTCGAGACGGGTTCCGACTCGAATGAGAACAGTGGGCCCCCTTCCTTATCCGACGACGAAGGGTACGAGTGAACGAAATCGTCGAAGCCCACCGTCCTGTCGTATTCGGACGGCGGGATCACCGACACCTCCGGCGGAACCGCCTCGCCGTCCAGGTACCGGACCACGTCCCGCATCCTGGGCCGCTCAGCCGCCGCCGGGTGGGAGCAGAGGAGGCCCAGCTTCAGGACCAGCTCCGCCTCCTCCGCCCGGAACGCTCCCTCCAGCCGACGATCCACCGTCCCCAGGATCCTCCCCTCCCGCCACTGCTCCCACACCCAGTCCACCAGGATGAGCTCCTCCGGCAGCGCCTTCGCCTCGATGGGACGCCGCCCGCACGCCACCTCCAGCAGCACCGCCCCGAAGGCGAACACGTCCGTGCTCGTCGTCGCCTTCCCCGTCCGAGTCAGCTCGGGGGCCAGGTACCCCAGCGTTCCCACCACGTGCGTCGTGTGCGGGTTCGTCCCGTGCTCGTACAGCCGGGCCAGCCCGAAGTCCCCCAGCTTCCCGTTCATCTCCGAGTCCAGCAGCACGTTGCTCGCCTTCACGTCCCGGTGGAGCACCACCTGATCCCACTCCTCGTGCAGGTACAACAGCCCCGCCGCGACCCCCCTTATGATGTTCATTCGCTGCTCCCAGCTCAGCACCGATCTGGGCTCGTCGAACAGGAACTTGTCCAGGCTCCCGTTGCACATGTAGTCGTAGACGAGGAGGAGGTCCCCCCGCCGCCGGCACCACCCTTGCAGCTGCACCAGGTTCCGGTGGCGGAGCCGACCGATGCTCGCGATCTCCGCCACGAATTCCCGAAGTCCCTGTTTCGATTCGTGGGACACCCGCTTGACCGCGATCTGGGCGTTTGTGCCCCGGAGAGTGCCCTTGTAGACTCGCCCGAATCCGCCGAAGCCCAGCAGCTCTTTGTCGCGGAAGTTCTTCGTGGCCTTCTTCAGTTCGCTGTAGGAGAAGCGATGGGGACCGTACTCCCGCTCCCACGGTTCGATCACATCCGCGTTCTTGATCTTCTTGAACAGGTAAACGGCCGCGGAAATCAAAATCCCCATTATGAAAGCGGCGGCGGTGGAAGCCCCGATTATGAAACTCGTGCTCTTCTTCTTGGGTTTAGGCAGAGAAGGTAAAGCAGAGAGGTCGAGCGAGGCCGCCTTCCCATTCATCTGAAAATTCCATCCCATGATATAGTGGGAACTGGCCAACAATCCCGTGGAGGCAGAGAATCCGACATACATCTCATCGTTTAGATAGGGCGAAAGATCAACCGGAAACGATAGATTCGACAAAGGGGGTTTTGTGGACGACATGGCGAAGGAAACATTGAATACCTTGTTCTCGCCATCGTAATCTACCCAAGCCTGAATGGTCTTCCCGCTCTGGAGATGAGTATCGCCGGCGCTGACGGTGGCATTGGACGCCATACTATTGATATCAATCCCGACATGATTATCATTTATATCTCCGAATTCGAAATCCTGGACGGTGTCGAACTCGACTGCAACGATATGGTTGGAGAAATTGCCGTTGTCGGAGGCGTTGAGAAGGCCGAGGTACTGACTGGGATGCGCCCCCTTGAACTCCAGGGAAGGCGCGAGGGCGAAAGCGAAACCGTGGCCGCCGAGGTTTGGGACCTGGGGAACGATCGCGAAGGCGAAGGCGGTCGAGAAGGAGAAAGCGGAGTTATTATTGGAGCCATCCTTGAAGCGCAAGGCGGTGGGATGGAAGGCGTAGCCCTTCAATCTGGAAGTGATGTTGGTAAGCCTGAGGATTCTGTCGGTTCCGATTCTGGCGTAGTCCTTCAAGGTCAGGTTCGCGGTGGCCGAATCGAATCCGGTGTAGGCGAAGCCAGTCTTCTGAGCAAGAGACGGCGTAGAGAAGAAGAAGAGGAAGAAGAGAAGGCAGATGCCGAAAAACAGAGTTTTCGCCATGGAAGAGGAACCCATAAAGGAGAGAGACGAGAGGGAAATGGGGAAAAAGAATGAAAAAGAAAAAGACCGATTACAATTACTCCATCGAGAAGGTCGAGGGAGACTGACAGAGAAGGTAAAGCGAGGAGAAGCAAATGGCAAATCACTGGAAAGAAAAGCAAACGAGAAAAAAAGTTTGATTTTTGTTGTGAACTGCACGCACGCACATGGGTTCTGTACTTCTGTGGCGACACACCGGGGAAAAACAATAGCGGCTTTGACCCTTGGAGTCAGTTTTCCGGTCTCAGCCTCAGTCACAGTAAAGCCGAAGTCGCTCAGGCCTCTTTGATTCTGTAACAGCAGGCACTGCCCTCTCTCCAAACATCCATATGGCCCTTTGCTTTTTATATCTTTCATAAGTTTGAGACTGGGAGCCAGCCATCAGCGATTAGCCATCTCTCCCGCTGGCGCTTTCATGGCTGCTTCCTTGACAAAAGCCTTCGATTTTCACGTGCACCCGTGTTTTGTACCTCTTCCACAGCAGCCTGCAGCCTGCCAGAAGGCCCAGAACATGGAATTAAAGAAAACCCCTAAACTTATAAAAAATGAAAATAAAACAAAATGTGCCAGCCACAAATTAATCACCTTAGGCCTTGAGGGTTTGTTACTTAATTGCGCCATTACTACTTGCTATCTATCCTTACAATTCAGTTGTTCCGAAGGTCTTCATTCTTCAAGATTGAAAGCTTGTGACGAAAGAGTCAAAATAGAACAGAAGTGGAAGCACAAGTCTCATATCCACTCTTGTCGGATATTTTTTTATTGCTACCTTCCCGGGTGGGTCCACTCTTCCTCTTCTTCAGTGGGTGGGTGGCTTGGTTTTTCCAAAAGCAGAGGTCAGAGAGAGTGGTGGAGGAGGCGAAAAGGAAATGAATCGAGTTTCTGATTTTGGGTTCATGGCCGAGTTTCAACATCCGCTCTATATATATCCATCAACATGTAAGAATAAAATACATGCCGTGGAGTTGAAACTTGTGTTCTTTTGCTACCGTTTTTCTGAAACGAGAATTGGGTATTTGAGTGGAATGTTGTCGAAAGGTCAATACTTGCTCCCATTAGTGGCTACTTGAACGAGTGAATGGAAAAGATTAATTATAACTTTTCTCTCTTACTTTCTTTCTTCTTTCCGAAGATGGATCGCAGGTTGCTTTTACCCCTTTTGTTGCTGCCGTATGTATTATCCGTTCCAACTGCTCCCACACACGTAAAAGGTTTTACTCAGTACGAGTCACTTACTTGAGGCTGTAGGCATCCCCCATGAAGGTCACGAGTGAATGGAGACAACACCCACCGATCGTATTCCCCCATTTTTTTTTTTTTTTGACAGTTCATGAGCTCTCACTTTCGAAAGGAAGAGATCGAATCTGGAGTCTCCTCGGCCACTTGTATATATATATATATATATGATCGGTGGGGGCAGTGCCTACAGTTGCAGAGTCCAGACCCGGAAATGACGTTTGAGAAGAGAAGCTTGGTACAGAAATGGCGGGCTACTGTATGGGGACTTGAGCTTGACTTTGGATCTTCCCTTTCTGCTTTTAGGTGGAGGAATCTTTTCTATTTCCTTTGGTCGATCGATCCGTTAATAAGGAGCCGCGCCTCTATCAACAATCAATTAAGTACTTGAAGCAAAATTATATATTATACTTGTAAATACACACGGACACAACTGACAACTTAAAATTAAGTACATTTGCAGAATGATTTTATGAATTAAGTACATTTGCAGAATGATTTTATGAATTATAAGTACATTTGCAGAATTATTTTAAGAGGCTGTCGTTTCAGAGAAGAGGATGTGACTTCCTGCTGGGAACCTTCATGGATAAAATGGAGCAGTGCAGGGAGAGAGGAACAAATTAAACCACGTCTGCGATGATGGCAGTTTGTTGCTTGTTCCAAATACTGCGTATCAAATGGCGCAACTTCCCCCCAGTTTTGTCGTAGCTTTACGTTTTCCGAATCATCAGCACATCCAAAGAAAAAAGAGATTTCGAATCTCGGAGGAGGTTTATTGTGGTTATTAATTAAGGTAGATTAATTGCTCGATTCTAAACTTCCGTAAGCCAAGGTCAATAGACGGGAGAAAAATTGAAAATGACTTTTTGTCTCCTAAACGATGATTTTAGATACTAATAAAGAAACAAACTGCCACGGTTTAATTTTTTTTTTATTAGAAAATTAAACGCCAATTGTTTCCTTCCCTGGTTTCCCCCCGGTACTAGGAAAGCAGCAAGCGATAGTTTTTGACGCAATTTAATTAGGCTTACATCAATTCGGCGCTAATTAACACTGGATTTAATTGCTTATCTTCTAGATTAGACAGCAAAAACGTTGGGCTGGAGGTGGCGACTTGCGACCGAGAAAAGCATCCAACGGAGATATTCTAGTCTTTGCAAGCTCCAGGCATAAGCAGATAAACTCACTTGGACATCAAAGTAAATGTAACAACATAGTGATCGAGTTTAAAAACCTATTCACAAGTACAATGTCGGGGATGAAAAAAACCAATAGGTATGAAACTTGTATGTAGAAGGGAATAATACTGCAATGAAACGGTGTCGGTGATAGAAAGAAAATAACTATTGATATCGTTCCCGAGGATCATCCTCAAGTGTGAAAACTTATTATTCTCGACAGAAGATCCATATTAGTTCCTCCTCTAAGCTATATGAGACATATTATTAACTAGGAACTAGACACGGAACGGAAACTAATACTCCTTGCTACAAAAGGTCCTTTCAAAAGTTAAACAGAGTATACATAAACCACAAAATTACAAAGTATTAATCCATAAATACACAAGTGGTTTACTTATTCCACTCATCTTAGAAAACCCGACATAAAATATATATATATATATAACGGAGATGCTCAATAATGGAGAGAATGAAAGAGACTTAAAGCTGGTAATTGCAGCTGCCATTGTCACTCCTGGCCGTGGGATCGAAGTTTGTAGCAGATGGGTCAGTGCAACCCTCCGGGACTGGAAGGTTCACTTGTTGAGCCGCCTTCCCTGTATCACAAGTACAACACGCGAGATAGATTGAACCGTGATCAGCTTCTTCTCATTAATGCCGCCCCCTACTATATATAATTAATCTACTGTCGTCGTGGAGAAACAGAGGAACATTGTAATAATATTGCTAGATAACAGATGCAAACCTCCCATGAAGGCCTCTAGGAGAAGGGATCTAACCGTAGAAACTTCCACTCTTGATAGCATCCTCGTTGGCTTCTCCAAGGGCTGCCTCGCTCATGTACTTCTCCGCCAATTGGACTCTCTTCACATTCTCTTGCTCCTTGACAAGCATCTGACCGTACTCGAGCAGCTTCTGCACCGTCATCTTCGGCTTCTCGAACGTCGGGGGACCCTCCTTGGAGTTAACCAGCTTCTTACCGATTTGGTTCACGCCGACGCCCTCGATCCACTTCCTCACTTCATCGTCGTACACTCTAGCCCTCAGGGCACCAAAGAAGTCTGCACGAAAAGAACAGACATACTCAGAGACGTTTCTTATAATAAATTAACCAGTGTAGTGGAGAAGGAGATGAAAAAGAAGTTTGAAGGGACTCGTTACTCACCGATGGATTGGCCGGGGAAAGTGTCGACGAGTTTGACTATGTCATCTTTGGGCACATTGTCGGCCCTGAAAATACCGGTGCAGACACCGATACGGTCCTCTCTGGTGGGAGCCCAGTAGAATTTCTCCATACGACCGTCACGGATGAGAGGGGCGTACAAGGTGGAGAAGTCGTTTCCGGTGACGATGATGGGGACGCGGGGGTTCTCTTCCTTGTTGTACATACCGGGGAGCTGAACGTTTGTGGGGTTATCGGCGATGTTCATCAGGGTGGCGTTCACCATCTGGTTGTTCACCGTGTACTGGGTGGTGCCACCCATCCTACCTGCTCCGGCGTCGAGATCGTTTATGAAGAGGCAGCACATTTTTCCCTTCTTGATGATATCTGCGGCCTCACGGTACCGTTGCCTGATCAACTTCGCCGGCTCTCCGGCGTTCCCACTTTCCAGCTCTCCGGCACTCATCATGATGGGGCTGCAAGTGCAACCATCCGTTGTTATTAGTACAAAAAAGTCTCATGAATTTAAGAAGGGAGAGGGTAAGTAAGTAAGTAAGAATTCTCACTTGATTCCCATCTTGGCGAAGACAAGTTCACACTGGAAGGATTTACCCTGACCTTTGCCTCCCCAAATACCCAAGATGAGAGGAACCTGCAACAGTTAAAGAACAGCAGCTACTTATTAATTGAAAAACGAATTTGAGTTCTAAAAACAGACTCTGTATGAGTGACCAAGAAAAAATTCATGTATATACCTTGATGTTGGGCAAGTTCATGTAGTTCTTGGTGATGTGAACAACAAGCTTGTCCATGAAAGCCGGAGCAATGTAGAAACCATCCATGGTGTTGTCCAAGTACCTACAACAAAACAGTGGAATTAAATCAAAAATCAAATTATTGCTGAACTAGATAAAAACATATAATATATGTTCCATCTGGGTCTCCTTCTTACGTGCGAAGCCCGGTACTGATGTAGTCGTGGGAAGTCATGATGGGAACGTGAGTCCCAGCTCCCTGGGGAGCCTGGAAAAGGGAGTCCACCATTCCCTTCCCGCGCTGAATGTCCTGTTGGTCATCGGAGGTATCGAAGGCAAGGCCGCCCCATCTGTCCTTGTTCGTCTGTTTGGTTTCATCCGCCTCCGGTGCTACAGCTACAATTCTGAAGCTCGAAGCCTTTTGGTGAACCAGGGTGGAGTTCACCTTCTTTAAGCCAGCCCCCAAGAAGGCGGAGCTCGGCACGGAAGATGCTCCGGAGCCGGAGCTAACGCTCAACTGCATCAAACACAACTCGTTCTTGGTATACAGTGCATGATGTAATTCGGATGGAACTATTGCATACATCGTCTATCTAATTGACAATTCACAACCCCAAGCACGAAAATTTAAGGACGACCCAGTAACCAAAACATCTCTTACAACAACAGATAAACTTGAGCAGAACACCCGGTTAACTAAATCAAAACAGAGGAAACCGGCCAAAGCTTGCCGAGACACCAATATTCGCCCAGTTTTATGTATCCTACCTAAATGTTAAAATACATCGAAACCACCAGGGACATAAGAGATCAAAATTCAAACAGAGAAGAAAAAAAAAAAAAAAAATAGTGATAAAAAAAACTTTGGGGAAAAGGCGCCAAGATTCAATCACATAAAGAAGAAGAAGAGAAAAGGGAAAGCAAGATCATCAGTTTAAAACAGATCACTGGGAGGAGGAGGAGGAGGAAAAAAAAAAAAAAAAAAAAAAAAAAAAAAAGATTATAAGACAGACAGATGGACATCGTCGAAAACATCGACCCAAATGAAAGAACAGAGAGAATAAAGAAGGGGCGGGGAAAACACGGTACCGGCACTCTGTTAACAGCTCCAACGGAAGAAACCGCAGCAGCCATTTGATCACTAGGAGCTGTGAGGAGCAGATCGGCCACCAATCACAAAGGGAAGCAGCTCGTCTATTGCAGTTGCTACCGAGTCGCGAGAGACACACAAGAGTAACAGAAAAGTCTTATAGGGTCGTGTGTTGAAGCCTCTGTCCGGGGAATCCTGTGGATCAGCTTACGAATTCCTAACGGCCACACACTCGGGATTGGAAGGGGTGACACGTGGCAGACGAATGAAGGCCTGGAGGGGCTTGGAGATAAGTAGTGTGTAGTGAATAAAAGCTCGCAAACAAATCAGACCCTTCTGGTTTTCGATTGAAAAGAGTGGTTCCTGGGTCGGAAATTTTCCTCTCCACCAGAAAATCTTGAGCAATATATATTTCGATTGCTCTGTTGCAGGAAAAATACCAGATACCATACAAGTCATCTCTCACTCAATTATCCACCACAAAGCAACCTAATTTTCTCTTTTTCGTCTTCTTCATTTTTTTTTCCTGAATTTTGACTCGTAAACCCGTAATTGCTTGTCACAATATATAAGCAAGAATTCCCAAATCCCAGTTTCTCTCCTACTAAATAAAGCCTGTTTACGCGGCCAATTGTTTGCAGAATCTGCCTGCCCACGAAGGAACCTTTTAAGCAGCTGTTTCAGCAAAAAGAAAATAAGAAGATAATACCTAGAAACTGAATGTTTCTGCGGAGATAATTCTCACAAAACTGAAGGATTAATTGACAGTCTGATCTATTGCAGCCTCATGGGGGCGATGACAATGGACCACAAGCTCAGTGAAACTTCAACACGTAAGCTGTATTGAATCCCCATCCATGGAAGAAGCGGGCCCCAAGAACACCCCATCTTGAGGTGGTTGCAGAACACAGAGCGGAAGATGAATGTCATGGCCGCTAACGGAACAGACCCAGCCTCTTTATCACATAACATCGTTGAGCTTTCAAGTCGTGTTTTACAGGTTGGCGCGTCTGGAGATATGGTGGAAATGGGCCGATGTCTCATCCGTCTTCCTCTCCATCGTGATAAACTTCGCTTTAAAACCTTGATTTTTTTCTCCCCTCTTTTGTATAGATTTTCAGTCCCTGGAGATGTAGTCCCAGTTCGTCAAGTTCAGTTTTTTTCAGTACGAGCAGCTACATAGTTCCTCGCATGTCCAGCATTAATAGAAAAAAATGTAAGGAAAGCAACAGCTTTGACCAGCCGACATGACACTGAATTAATATCAAAGAAAGAACGCCATTTATTCGATACTGAAGCTCTCCTTTAGCCGTGCAGACAGATGCGATAGAAGATTAAGAACACCAACCAGCTTTTTTTTTTTTTTTTTTTTTTTTTTTCTAATATAAGTAGCATTTCAGTGATTTGTTGAATGTACATTCTTGTTGTTACAATTCAGGAACTTATTTCAAAATAACTAAGTAGAGGCATATTATATTTATAACATTTATGTTACCACTAAGACTGCTAATAAACAGATTTACATTACATACAAGTAACGGGGGTTAGACGTGGATAACACTAGTAAGATGAATACTCAACGTAATACAAACTGGTCTTACCAAGCAAACATGTCATGCTAACGTTGAGCCTTGCTTCTCTTAATATGCATTCATGGGACACTAGCAAGTACTCAAAAATGTTTCAAAATCATCCACAAGAGCATCGATTTTAATCAATTTGAAGAACAAATCCAAAAGACTGTCCTGGAGATATACATACCTATTGCAATTGATCCAACTATGTCTATTTTGCTGATTGATTAATCAAAGAAACCTTTTTCTCAAGTACCAAAGTTATTCACATCAAAATCCTAACAATCAGATAACAACCAACTTAATTATATCACCGTTACTCTTAAACAAATATATTGCAACATTTACTCCAAAGTTCAACCCCTATGTTTAAATAATTCTGAAGGATTACTCTTAAAAAGGCAAATCTTTGTAATATGCATACTAAATGGAGGCTTTCACACACATAATGAAAAGATATAGATCAACAAAACCCCTATTGTGGATATGGGTAGTCCAATCACAAGGATTTGGAGTCATGGGGTACTCTTTGTACTTTTGTACGATTTTCCTTTCACTTGTATTCAGGTGTTGTACGGCTGCACTCTTCCATATTAACTAACTAGCATATTCCCCATAAAATGTGCCTCTCCTCGAATAAAAACAAATGGACTACTAGACATGTCACTCTTCAATGTCATTAGGCACAACAAAGGATGTGTCCAGTGCTATGCAAAAATACACTAGAGAAGATATAATATAGGGCATATTTGACAATATACAACACAATCACAATAAGATCATCCTAGAATAAATCTATAGACATCCCAATTCACTCATTATTTCTCTACGGAAAATAAAGCTAAGTTTTCTCTGGTGTGCAGGAGATTAATGCCCCTGACTTTGGGATAAAAAATGAAAGAAATCAGTAACCTGTTGGAGTTTAATGCATGGGATAATCAATATGTCAGATGCTTATAATATTAATAAAAGATCAAATTCGGCCGAGAAAGGCCAAACACATCCTCCTTAGATAAAATCTATACATCTTTATAGACATCCGAAGTAATATATGGCCCCTCTGATGACCCAATGTCAGAATCGATTAAAAGAAATGAATCTCCCCCCAACAAAATTTGTATACAATTCCCTATCATGTTTTTGCTTTCAAACACAATTACTCTGTCCACAAAGATTAGTTGTATACAATTCCCCACGGTGTTTTTGTTTTCAAATTCAGTTACTAGCAGAATTGAAATTCGAGAATAAGAGAGGACTATTAACAAAATACAGCAACCTAAGAGGGTGTTTAGCAAATATGGAAATTCAGTATTCTTTGCAAGACTCAAAGGCTTAACATACAGAAGAATAAGAAGTCACACAAACAGGTTGACGTAACAAGGTAGAACCAGAACTGGAGATTCAATCAGTTCTCAAAAATACTGCATAGATGAAAAACACAGCCAACAGTTGTAAAACCAGGAAGGTTTCTGTGGTTCAGGCAATCAACCAGAGAAGCCAAGGGTATTAACATCCTTATTCTAACTTATAATCTGTTAAATATCTTTTGGTCTTTGTAACTTTATGTACCCTATTCATGTACTTGTTATTACTCTTTAAAAAGCAATAAAATTTCGCCATTTCAAAAAAAATATCTTTTTGTCTTCGGTTTATTTGCAGAATGTCCTTAAAAAGGCAACAAGCTTCATCTCTAACTGCATACCATGAATAAAAGATATCCCGCATTCTACTTTATTGACACTCATTCCTTAGGGACTACTCCAATCAAACCAATACCCAGAAAGCAACTTTCAAGGTGGTTCTGTCAAGAGGCAAGATGCACAAAAAATACAAAGCTAAATTAAATTTAAAGGCAAAATCACAATACCAATAAGTCTGGCTTGAAACACTCATCTTCCCTTTTTTTTTTTTTTTTTTTTTATTTTTTTTTTAGGAATTTGATTTCATTAATTCATGAAATTCAAGTACAGTTCAACTGCACTGTCAAGGTGGTTCTGTCGTCCGCAAAGTGGGTAGAGAGATCCCCTCCCTGGCCAGAGATTCAGCCAAAGAATTGGCTGATCTAGGTACATGTATCAATGAGCATGGCAAGGCATTTGCGGCTCCTAAATCTCCCTAATTTTTTTTTTTTTTTGGAGATCAAATCAATATGTGTGTGTGTGTGTGTTCTGTGTGTGTGTGTATAAAATTCGAGCAAGTTCAAAAACTCTTGTATCTTTCCTTATACTATATCCAACCAATGTCTCTAATGTTTACCTCCCCATCAAACTATCAAGATTGCCAAAAAAAGGTTTCATGCTTCCAAGAGACTCCTGTTAACTTCTGCAATCCCTAAATGTTCCTACTGAAAGTTATGTCCAATACAACCTGAATGAACCAAAATAGTAGCTTAACTTTTTTCCTTGAACTGTATAACATTAGCAATACCCTGTGGTTAAATAGCAGTTTTGATGAAGCCAATTAAACCATCATTAATGAAGAATTAAGAAAAAGGGAATCATGTTTATACAATTCGAGATAAAACTTACTAGGCAGAAATTTATGATTTCTTGGAAGAACATTAAGAATGTTACACAAGAAAGTTCTCCGACTCATAAAGGTGTATTTTACTGGTTTCGTTTTGAAAGACTATTTTACTTAACTGGCTAATGAAGACAAGCAAAATCATACATGAACAAATGCAGCTTAAGCAAGCTCATACTCTCACAACAATCATTAACATGCTAAAGGACGGACACTATAAGGTCATCTGATAATTTAACAGATAAGACAGTGCCACATAGTAATTCAATCAGCACCATAAAGAAACACCGGGTAGGAAAGCAGTGAATAATTAAAGATAATTTACTCTCAACCATCATGGAAGTAGATATTACAACCACATAGACGTTGAAATCCACCGCGAAAGATAGCTAAAGATCAAAAGTACCTCCAACTTTTAGTTCAGAAGCACATTGATAGTTTGAACTTATAGAGAATACAAAAATCAAAGTAAACGCCAGCTCAAGGAATGTTTTCTTTCTGCAACTATAGTAAAAGAAAAGAACGGAAAAGAAACCTCCGAAAACTAAAGATAGTACTCTATTGGAAAATTTTGTACCAAGAGACTACATTTTCTCGTTTATCTAAACCAAGGCCGTCAATTCTACCAGAGATACGTAAATATAAAGAAAATTGGAATAACAACAGAAAACCTGAAAAAGAAGCCTCTGTTATTTGTCACTCCATAACAACTTTCGCACCTAGAGACTTCATCTTCTCAATTATTTGTTCAGCTTCCTCCTTTGAAACTCCCTTCTTAATAACAGCAGGGGTCTTTTCCACCAAATCTTTAGCCTCCTTCAAACCCAAGTCGGTAAAAGTCCTAACTTCTTTTATAACCTTTATCTTCGCCGCAGCCTCATATGCCTCCAGTTTTAATTCGAACACAGTCTTTTCCGGTTTCTTCTCCTCCTTGCCCGATGCAGCTCCCTGAACAGCCACCGGCCCCGCCGACCCCGGCTTCATGACGGCAATAGTCGGTCCCTCCTTCATATTTAGTTTTCTCATCAAAATCGATGACAGCTCTGAAACTTCAAGCAGTGTGAGGCCCGCAACTTCATCTACGAGACGAAAGACCCGATCAGTGGGGGGACTCCGATGCTCAGTGGGATCGAAGTTTGAGGGGTCATAATCAGTAGGAAGCCTCCGGGGATCGATCAACTCTGGCTCTTCTTCTTCTTCAGGCTGTCTCGCAGGGTTAGAATAGTCTCTGAAGACCCATATCCGATTTACCAACTTGGAACCGATGGGAACAATAGACATAGGGTTAGCAACATTGAAAGAACGGGAGCCGAATCGAGAAACGAAGTTCATTTTTATGGCTTCCGGGAAGAGTACAATAAGACTAATTCGTGTTGAAAGCAAAGACTCGACGATTCGGCTGAGTTCTTCTCTGCATTTCGGTAAGGGGGAGGTAGATACTCTACGCAGAGAACGCTGCAGCAGCTACGAACGAAGACGCCGGCAACCGGCGGCCCACGGGGTGCGTTCACGAACCTGATACAGCCCGGTTGTGCACTGTGAGTCGGTGAACGTAAAGGATCTCCAAATAGACCTCGTCACTGGGCACTCTAAGAGTCTAAACCGGGACCAAAATTGCAAAAGGCAGAAAAAAAAAAATTTATCGTCAGGAGATTAAGAGTTTTAAATTATCGAAAAACCAAAAAAATGTGACGATTGATGCAAATTAATAAATTATTGCCTAGAGGGTATAAAATACTTGGAACCGTTCCAGATTATAAATGTTACATGTAGCAAACGAAACAGTAGCTTACATGTCTGAAATTATGGACTTAGGTATATGAGGTGTTAAATCAATTTATTTTTACTTTATGAATTATGATATTATTAATGTTAAATAGTTTCCTCATAATTAGTTATTCGTGTCACTGTACACACCAAAATGTGGTCGGGGGCAAATATAGTGAGCCCTTGATTTTCAAAGTCATTTTTCACGCCCGTCATCGGATCCATTCCAGTCAACAACAAGTTGCCGCGTCAGCACCACCTAGCTGCCAAGCACGCTGCATACATTCAACCGACTAAGTCAAGTGGCCAACTGAAGAAAACAGGAAATCACCGGTGATCCTCATTCGATGGGATCAACAAAGAAAAATGAGAAACGCCCAAGTCCTTTCATTTCAACAGAAACAGCATAAAGGGGATCACGATCCCTATTTCAAGGATCAACTCCCAACAATTGGACAGAGCCGACTACAAATAGCCAGAAGTGCTCTGTCGAAAGAGTTCAAAAATTTTTTGACGAGAAATAATCTCATGCACAAAAGCTCTCTCGAGCCGAAGGAGTTCAAGCGACTCGCAATTCGTCGAATTCACCAGTTCAAATCAGAGCAATTCTACACATTCACTGGCAACGTCAATAAGTCGATACACGCGGAACACAAATACTTTCATTTAACCAGCGAAACAATCATTGTTCGTGCACACTCACTCTGAAACTCGGATTTCGACGTCAACTCGCCAGAAGCCGAAGCTTCATCAATTTACACGAATATCGAATCAGAGGAAGACTAGGAGATTGTACTCGCATTCTCTAACTTTCAAATACAAATTGTAACACAAATTTATGTCGTAAATCGATTTATTCTCTCGATCGCGCCTCTTCGGTGAAACAATTACATTCTAACTCTAGCCAAAGTTGGTTGTACTAAACTTTTTCTTCACTCAAAAATTTTTGGTACTTATAAAATGATTATTTCATTTTATTTTAGTAACAAACATGCTATCATCTTAATGTTATCACTAAAATTGACAAGATATGAAAAAGCTCAAAATCGCACATAGTATAGAATGATAACAAATCGTTTTGAACTTAATAAAAAAATGAGTGTATCCAACCTTAGGTTCAAGTCCACACGCATATTGAACAAGTTGGACTTGAAAGAGATATCTAAATGATTTGTCAGAGATTTTTTATGAATATTTTATGATTTAGTAGCATGAAAAGTAATAAAACAAAATATGTTTGCATATGAAGGAATAGAGGGGTCTGAGGACCATGCTGATCTCCATTCTATATCCCTCAAGTTTCATTTAGTCTCACTGTTTTCAGCCATTGCATAATCAAGGCAACATCAGATACTTTAATTCTCAGCAAAAAAATAAAATATAAAATAAAGTAAAATAAAGGTAACCAGCTTGAGTTACAAATTCAACCAGTCTGAGCTACAAACTCAACCGGTTTTGCACTTGTGTGGAGCAGGTTAATCGCTTCCAATCATCACCATCACTGTAAAGTCTGCGAGTAAGGTGAGGAGTTCCAACTCCAACCTTCTAACCAGTCACTTGTTTAGAACCATATTTACGACTCATCTATCTAATTTGGGGCAATAGCAATGAGCTTAGGTTTGAACCATGTTATGACACTCGTTGGACCAATTCCTCATTTTCCCTCAGTACTGTTTGCTATTATGGAATATCAAATTTATACAAACCTCTCAATGTATTGAAAATCACTGAAAGAAGGGAAGAGAAGAGTTAAGGTGGGTATCTAATGGCAATAAAATGCATTTATATGAATCGTAAACCAGTTAGAAACTGGTTTATGATATTAGTCGGCTTGAAATTCCTCATATAGTTTATGATACAGTCATGATAGCTTCATCCAGTTCATCTGAGAATCATATCAGGAATTCAAGGAAATCTGTCAAGAGCATCACAGAAAGATACCTCTGGTTGACAGATTAATAGGATGCACTCACTTTAAGACTTTAGTCTCAATGTCTTCCAAGCTCAGACCTTTCGTTTCTGGGACTAGGAATGCAACGAAGAGGAGAGATATCAAGGCAATGGCCTCAAAAAGGAGGAAAACATTATCTGTCCCCAGCAATTCCTAGAAGAATTTAAACCAAAACATGTGTTACGAAATACAGACATAATACAACAAATTTCCAAAAAGAACATTATACACACACACACACACACACACACACACACATATGTACTTATGTATCTATCAGAGATAGAACATTATTTATACCTGTAGTGGAGAGAATGCAAATGTTACTACAGCATTTGACCCAAAATTAGCAAGGACTGCAAGACTTATTCCACGCCCTCTTGTTCGAAGAGGAAAAATCTCAGACACCATCAGCCAACTTATTGGACCAAAAGATATCTAAAAGAAACCAAATGAAATAAAGACTTTGGCATGGAAAAGATATCACATGCTTATGGTAGATCATAATATGCCAAACGACACTACTGAAAGCCATTTCACATTTGGCAAAGAGAGAAATGAAATAACCTACCTGGTAGCTGCCAACGTATAAAAGGAGAGCAACTACTGCAATTATAGGAAATCCTTGAAATACTTTATAGTAAGCTGTAAGAAGAGATAGAGCAACAACCTATGCACATTAAGAAGAAAACTGTCAAGAAATGTCAAACAGATTGCCTTTTTAAGGACAATAACAGCTTTCTGTATATTAAAAATTATAGGAAGGAAAGATGCATACAAGTCCGCTCACACCCCCTATCAACAAAGGTCTCCTCCCAAGATCATCAACTTTCAAAACAGCTATTCCAGTCATCAATAACTGATAAATAATTACACTATCTGTATTAGTTCAAGCGATACAAAAGAACCAGAAAAACTGACAAGAAACACAATCATGATCATACTAAACAGATGTGCCACAGAATGAGATAAGTCTTGAAGTATAAGTAGGTAAATCAGAAGAGGCATTTAGGATACCTTAAACACTCCAATTATAACTGAAACTCGAGCAGCATCAGATGCAGCAGAAAATCCGGCAGTCTGCAATATGATCATTGGCAGAATAAGAAGTCTTTATTATTTATAAATGGGTCATAGTAATGTTTCTCTGATAAACCCTCTGAATTTCTTTTAAAAAAATATCAAGTAGTTCCTACTGCACAAACATCATGAGTTACATATTAGATTACCTGCAGAATTGAAGCAGCATAGTACAATACACTGGGCTGCCCTGTTATCTGTCATACAGCACTCCATCACATAAGGGTAAAGAGTGTCTCACAAACAAGATAATCAACATAAGATCAAAAACAAGATCAAGAAAGCATCAACCTGTTGAAATAAAACTAAGCCTCCACCAATAATTAAGGCTTTTAAACTTGGTCCCTGAAACACCTCCAAGATACTTCCTTCAGATTCTTGATCAGAATATGCTGATCTTAAGGAGGCCAAAGTATCTTCTATTTGGTTCTCAGAAACTTTATCTCCAGCAATGCGACCCCTTAGCCTTGTAAGAGCATTCATAGCCTTTTCTTTGTATTCCTGTAGAGGTCCTTTTCCCTGAACAGCCCTTAGAAGTAACCAACGTGGTGATGGTGGCAAACTCCACATGCCTAGTCCCATCAAAACAGCAATTGGCACACTGAGGCCATACATGTAACGCCATCCACCAATAGCATTAATCTCAATACTTCCAATGAGGTAGCCCAACTACATAAGAAATTTTAAAAATCATGATGAGAATTTATTTTGCACTTTTACTTTCAAGAGTTAAAAATGGTTTACTCCATTATATATTACTTTAGAAAGGAGTTACCAGAATTCCTAGAACTATTAAAAGCTCCTTCAAGGAAATTAGTGTTCCACGAATCTGTGATGGTGCAGTTTCAGAAATATACAATGGAGCCCCATGCATGGCCTGAAGAAACTAAAAATAGTGAGTGGAAGCAGAAAAGGACCCAGAAAATAATTATTATATGAACTCTTGTACTGCAAATGGAAAGCATAGCAATCACAGGGATTAAAATAAGAAAGGAGAAAAACAGCCTATTGTTTAGAAAAAGAACAATTCCACAGAAGATAGCGTTCTGTTTGATACTTCAGAATAAACTCATTTCTTTTCTTCAATGGTAGACATATCAGTACTCACCAAGCCAATACCAACACCATAGACAAGCCGTCCTAGTATAAGAATACTAAGGGTAGGAGAAAAGCCAGTGACTAAACCACCAATAATATAAAGCAAAGCTGCTATTATTAATTCTCTTCTTCGTCCTATCAAATAAAAAATTTCATGAGATATCACATTTCAAGAACACCATAATATACAGAAAAAATATAAATGAATCGTTGAAAAAGGCATGTACCAAGAAAATCTGCAATTGGGTAAACCAGAAGCGAACCGGCCAGAGCTCCATACAGGGATCCACTCACCTGCATTTTAAAAATTAGCATAAGATTCAGCTGGTGACCAGTATGGTTCAAGGTGATTCTTCTGAATATCACTGGACAGCTAAACAGAGATATGCTGAGTGAAAAACATACCACAAGACCCAGCTCAATGGAGGAAAGGTTGTACCATGTCACACCACTAAGTTCTGCAGACTGAGGAAGCAGTACCAATGAAATATTAGACCAACAAACTACACCAAATGTTCAAGGTCTTAAAGCATAAAATCATATTTTGTCATATACATAGAGTAAAACCAACTCTAAGTAAAACCAGATACCTGCAAAGAGATGGTAGCTCCTGATGTCGCACCAATATCATACCCAAACAGTAGACCTCCTAAGGCCGGGAACAAAAACCTGCATCCAAAATCACCAAGTTGTTGGATCATGTATATCAAAAGGATGGGCCACTAAGTCGTCTGGAATTTTGTTTTCATATCACTTGATGTTCAGTTTCTTCAATCGCATTTATTCTAAGCAAAATGCTCCATTAAAAATGTTAAATTTGACTTGGGAAATCCATGAGGTTTTATAGCTAGAAGAATCTAAATCTTCCACGAAAATGTCTTTTTTCCCTTGACTGAGACCACATGAAGCATTGTAAAGACTCATTTAGAAGAGCTACTATGAACAGCTCGCCATTCATAAAAAGCAGCACGGACAATCATCTTTTTTCTCAGTGTTCATGGCAATTTTCTCAGTGTATGGAATTAAATTGGACCCCAATTCCTCACCAAATGACCTTGTACACTCTCCTATACTAGATTAACATTGTTCCAACAAATTAACCACTAGTACAACATTCAGGGGAAAGAAACGAAATTAAAGTGCTCACTACCAGGAATACAAGAGCTTGATCAGGGGTGAGAAAATGATGGTCTTACGGTACGATGACAGAAGACCAAGAAAACGACTCTTCTTCTGAAACAAACGGCTCCGCAGCTTCTCTCCCGGCTGGAAGATCACCTTGGGCGCGAACCTGAACACAATCAAAACCAATTTCGAGAACGGACAAGTTGAATTCCTAACACATTTGACCGACAACGTAATCTAAAATATTGTACCTTGTGAGCACAGCCAGTTCTAGAAAGAAAGGCCGGTTTAGAGAAATGGGAGCTACTTTTAAGAGCAACTGAGCCAAATTTTCCGGTGAGCGGTGAAGGTGGAGGCTTGGAGAGCCTACCTGTCAGCTCCCTTTTGCTTAAACGAGGAGGTAAGACGTGAAAACTCGCTACGGATCCCAAAAGAGAAGCCATTGGGATCAAATTGAAGTACTGTCTAGCTCAGAAGCGCTAGTCCGTATCAGTTTCTGTCATGGAATTTCAGAAGATCAACGCCGAGAATCCACTGACACGCGGGAAGAAGGAAGAAGTTCTTCCACATAGAATGGGACACGTGGCTGTGAATAGTTGCATAGAGGAAAAAAATGGGACCCCCTCTTTCAGGATTTGAACCCGACGTGAATCGAACACGCAACCTTCTGATCTGGAGTCAGACGCGCTACCATTGCGCCACGGATCCCTTGTGGCCATATCGTGGTGTAAAAGCTATTCCTATTTATTGGTAATATGTATTAGAAATGCTCCTAAATGTTGTGTAACCATGGTTGCCTATTGGTCTAAATTGTATTAGGGCAAATTGTAACCAGGTGGATCAGTTGCATCAAAGTTAAACTCACATTAAGTTTTTTTTCTTAAAAAAAATAATGCTTAGCAGAATACCAAATAACGGTGAAACCTTCACCGTCCAAAATAAGCTTAAAAAAAGAGAGAGAGAGAGAGAGAGAGAGAGAGAGAGATAATAATAATACAGTTAATTGTAGAATTATTTACAGCTAACCTTATAAATTTGTATTTGATAAAGGGTGTCGGTTAAAAGATTATTTAGGAACCGATTCGTTTCCCTCTTGGTAACCCAAGCACCAGGTCCACTGGAGTGAAACAACAAAGAGGAAAAAGAGTGAAAACTGGTTATCGGAGTTAAACCGAGAGAGATCAAGAATAGATAGATACAGTTTCTCACAACTGCTCTCTTCCCTAGGCGAAGTCGCGTTCTTGCTCTAAAAGTAGATGAAGTTTGACAGATTCAAAACGATGATCAGCGTCTTCCATTCATATAAAACTCTCCGATCCGCGCACAAGCGCAGAATTGAAACGCGCGCTCGATTGATCGACGAGGAACTGATAAAAGTATTTACAGAGGGATTAGCCATGGAAGAAATCCCCCAGATAGAAGCGAACAGGAAGGAGGAGGGAGGAGAGGTAACGCCTAGCAGACTGCAGCGTCTCGCGCCCGTCTCTCTCCGGGTCGATACAGCCCGCCGAGAGGTCACCAACAGAGAGCAATTCTGTTCTAAAGAACCGATCCCTCTCCTCTCCCCGCTCGTTATCAGTCCGTCGCGAGTGTGGGATGAAGCGACGACCCAGGGAGGAGAAGTAGAGTACACGCAGCCTGCGGAGGCATCGCGGTCTCCGGCGACGGAAGGGTGGCAGCATCCCGCGGTGGGGAGGCCTGCGGCGCCCGACCCCTCCACTCTCTTTTCCTTCTTCCAATCTCAGTGTGTGCTGGTGAACGACAGAGCTGGATGATTCCGTCTCTGCGTTGTGTACGCGAACGCAGAGACAACCTCAGTTGTCTTCCGACGTAGAGAGGTTCAGGGAAGCTAATGTGGTTGTCTCATGTCTGATCGCAGAGATTATGATAGAAAAAAAAAAAAAAAAAAAAAGAAAAAAAAAAAGAGATTCCGTGGTGTAATCTAAAGAGGTTCCCTCTTTAATTTTCCTGGGAAGTGGGAACTGGTAAATGTAATTCCTATACATATTTCAGTGCATGTAACTTTGCGAGTTTTCAATGGAAGGTATGCTGCCAGCCAGTAGACGGGAGGCCGATTCTTTCTCACCTGTTCCGGCTATGCAAGTCTCTGTTTGTTTAATAGCGAGAGGTTAGAAAAAAACACCTCCTAAACGGGTATTTCAATTTCAAAGGCCACGAACCTGCGTAAAAGCAGGCACTGGGTTCAGAATACGTTATAGTCCCAAGTACAAGGTTCCAGACCATGCTAAATTATTCTCTAGATAGAATTTCCAGTAGAAGAAGAAACTAAGTCGGTCCCTCCAAGTTTAAACAAAACCGTTAAGTTTATTCTCTGTTGTATTTCCGTCTTTTTTTTTTTTTTTTTTTCTTCGAATTAAAAGTGCCAATCGAAGCAATCGGGCATTAGAGTCTGCACCTCTACTTTCTCTCGGTTATCAGAGCAACCGTTTTTTTACCATTAGAATCCGTCCATGAGAATGAAGGCCCCAGTTTTTTTTGTTTCATGCCCACCGCTTCGTTAATTGATGTTTCCTTCAGTTCGAAAACTCCTTCTACCCTTAAAGAGCTGACGCAGAAACAAACTTGGAAAGAATATATGACGGAAGAAACGAACTCGGCTGATAATTTATAATAATCATCTCGTACATGTACAAAAAAGAACCCAGAAGATATTATGTAAAACAAAAATAAACAAATATAGAAGGGATAGCATCCTTGTGGCCAAAATATTAAAAAAAATTAAAAAAAAAAAAAAAAAAGGATGAAGAAAAAAAAGAAAATTGTACAAAGCAAATAGAAGAGCAATTACCTTTACAGATCACTCATCAGCCCAACAATTTCAACGCTGACAGCAGCATGGCCTTCCCATCTCTGTCTCTTACATTTGTCAATCGTAGCATTCCTTACAGTTGATTCGCTTGTCAGGAATCAATCCTCCAGACATTTTAGTCCTCTGTACCTTGTCCATAAAACAGAATCCAACTGGCAGAAACTCCCTCCTTCAATGGATCAAAAATCAAACTCGCCAGTTGCCTGCAAGCATATCCATATTAGAATCTTGGACAGCATATTTGCCACGAGTAAGACAGTATATGCGATAAGTAACAATAGTAGGAGACAGTGGTCCTTCGTTACCAAGTGAAAACCATAACACGGCAAGGCCATATTCACAAACATGCATGTTGTAGCAGCTTGTACCAAACACAACATGGTAGCTGTAAACCCTTTAAATATTTGATAATCATAAGTAATCAACCTGTGTTTTAGTATCCCGTATATATATAATAACAAGACAGGATTTCCAAAATATCACTTCGCTACCCAGTAGGATATCATACTCAACAAAAAGACCATTCACTGAAGAAATATTATGATACTAAAGAACAATTATTTTCTCCTTAAATTAAGGGAGGAGTACGTTTTTGAAACATTGAGAGAAAAGAACGTATAAGAGGGTTAAATAGGCTAAAATACCAAGATATATTACACATTCCCTTCTACAAACTCAAATTATAAGAAATGTAATGATAAGCCCAATTATTGTGGAAGAAGATAAAGTAGGAAACTGAGACACTTCAAGGAATACAGAGATAGAAAACATAGAAAAGACAAACCAAATACAGAGACCACAGCATGAGAGTTACCCTTCATAAAAACCTAGACATCCAGACCATGCAAATAACAATTGGCATAAACGATAAATTCCTTCTACCTTGGTGAAGAGAACATCTTTATTGTTGATATGCATTATGCCATCCTTCAGAGTGCATTTCCATCTGCTTTTTGTCCGTGTAACCTACAGAAATGCAACAATCTATTTAGACCTGAGCCTTACAATGCCACTGCAGCCTCTACATAATCGCAAACCAAGAATTACCTTATCAAATTGAGCAAGAACCAGATGATGAGTGTCAGGTTCATCATCACCTTGGTCTATATCATCCAAATCATCATCATCATCATCCTCATTAAGTGAGGGTTCTTCATCCTCTGCAGCTTCATTTTGAACTGGATTTGGTGTTGCAACATGGTGACCTGTGTGCAAATCTATCATCAGAACTATAAACTTTTTTTTTTGGAAATAAAAACTAAAATCGTGTTAATAAAAAAATAAAGATTAGAAAACTAAGAGTAAATATCCACCAAGCTTCACATCCACAATTTGGGTTATTCATATGTGCAACAGAATAAAAGCTCACCATGTTCTGCTGGTGTATTGTATTCTTCGTTAGCAGCTCCTGGTAAACGGAATAACTTTAAAAGGAAAAACAAAAGATAAGCATTGGAGAGTACCAAAAGAAACCTTATAATTGAAAGCAATGGACTTCACAAACTGCAGACATACATCATCATAACCATTATGAGCACCATGCTGTTGTGAAGATCCCAGATCCCCATTTGCAAGTACTCTGTTGTTTTTGTCCGAACTTTGGGCTTGATTGACCTGCATTGCAAAAAGGTAAACAGAAGTTGACTAAAAAATTACAGAGTAGATCAAAGCACTCTCCTCAAAAAAAAAAAAAAAAAAAAAAAAAAAAAAAAAAGCTTAACAAAATGCCAAAGATACTTGCACACAATGCCATAAAAGATGCTTTGCCAAAATGCACCTATTACACATTCAAAGACTATTATTTTTTAAACAGTGAATACATTTTTACTCTCAATTACAAATTTTACTCCCAATGCTGTTGTGGAGACCCAAATCGAAGACCTCACCCAGCAATAACTCCCATGAGACCACTGAGCTACTGCCCAAGTTCCCATGCAAAGATTCTTCTGTTATCTAAAAGTGCATGTAAACCCCAGTCAGAAACCCATCGATACAGGAAAACCATAAAAGTCAGAATTTATTTAGATGTTTTTGTTTAGAAAAATAAAGACAAAATTAATTAAAAAGAAGAAGAAGAAGAAGAAGAAGAAGAAGAAGAAGAAGAAGAAGAGGAGGAGGAGGAATGAAAAATGCATTTTTCTTCCTTTCTGTATGAGATGGTTAAAATTTATTACAAAACTAGCTAAAGTGACAGACATCAAATCAGTCGCCAGCCGTGGAAATCCAACTTGGCAATTGGGATTAGCCAGAAGAAAATAAGTCATCCAACTGAGAACCACAAGGACAAATGTTTGGACCTTGAAAAAGGGGAAACGTAAAATGACAGTTTCAAAACTACATCTGGCATAATCACAATTTCCTCAAAAAAAAAAAAAAAAAAAAACTACATCTGGCATTAGACTCTCGTGAATCCAAGATAAAATATATAAAACCTGAGGAACAACGCTACTGTAAAGCAAAAACATTTTAAGAATAGATCTATACATATATTTGACAATGGTCAAATCATCACGTAGATATATTGCAAAGCATTTGGATAGTCCAGCAGCAAGAGAGAAAACCCCCAACAAGAAACAACAGCATAGAAGGAAGTCCCACATTTGGAAATCTATAATGGTATTTTCAAACTACATCTGTCATTAATCAAGCGAAAGAACTCTCATGAATCTCAGAAATAATTTATAAAATCTGTAGAATAATGTTATTCCCTTTTTTGAGAAAAGCAAGATTATGTCCATTGACAAAACATTTAACTACCATAGGTCTATATATATATGGAAAAATGTTGACAGAGAACCACGAACTCTCATGAATCTTAAAGAATTATGCTCCACTGCTTCAACTTTTCTCTTAAAACAAATTCAATTTACTTTCTTCAAATGCAAATTCAAATTTGTAGAGAAGGAGAGGCAGGAGCACCTGAAGCTGGAAATAATCTGACGTAGAATCTCCAGGTCCATCTTGTTGTGGAATGTATCCTCCAGGCTGAACCTGTTGAGCATAATCATCTCGCTTCCGCTTACCAGATGACATCAAGAAAAAGTCCTGCCCATCACAAACTGATTACAGCCAAATTGAAATCAAAAGACAACTCCATAGCAATTTGCTGGACAAATGAACAGAGAAATTTAGCCATGTCACTGATTCAGGTTACATTTCAGGCTTATTAATTGGATTTTATGGTGATTCAAATGTATTTTACTCATTTATATAACCAGAAATTTTTTTTTTTTGAGGAAAGTGAATACATTTTTTTACTCCCAATTACAAGTTTTACTTCCAATGCTGCTGTGGAGACCCGAACCCAAGACCTCCCGCAGCAATAACTCCCATGGGACCACTGAGCTAATGCCCAAGACCCATATAACCAGAAATATTAAATAAGACAATTAAAACAAAAGGCGGAGAACAACCAATACAACGCCTGATAAGCCTAGCATTAGAAACATAGAAAGCTGATGCAGCGACCATTTACTAAAGAACTCGCATTTCAGACTCAACCGGGTCATTGATTATCAGAGATCAATAGTCAGAGTTCAACATACTTTCAGGAAGATCATTGGGTGCCAATGGTCATGCAGCCCACAGTTTTGGGGCTAAGTTCATCAATAGGCTAGTCACAACAGGCAATTTGAGCATAAATAACAGAGAGAATCAAACTCAATTTCTCCAAAAGAAGACAAAAAGCTAAAGATCGAAACATATGAGAGAAACTGCCACAAATGCACATCGTACAATTAATAGGAATACACACAATGAAGACAACTATGCTGATTAAAAACCAAGCTCAGCAAAGAGAAAAACCTGAGTCGCCGGTTGGTGTGGGGTGCCTCTGTCAACTTCTTCTCGCCCTTCAACGTAAGCTACAAACGAGATACAAGAAAAGATGTATACCTCATTTTCAGACACCAGCAAGCAGCAAAATCATCGTAAAAATAACAAAGGCATTTGCGAAAATTTCCAAGACATTATACAGCTGCAAAGTTGCCATAGAAGTACTTCTAGAATAGGTTACTGATGATACTTACCCACATTGACGTCAACCCCAAGAGGTCGTTGGTTCATCCAAGGAGAAGGTGGTTGCTGGGAAATAAGTTGCAAGAAACAATATAAAATCAATCTCCGTGAACCTTATTTCTGTTGCTAGAATGATAACCTCCAGGTAAGGCACAAGGCGTTTACCATATACGGACTAGGTCTCCCAGGCTTGACATCAATATTAGAGCGAGCATCCTGCGCAGACCCATAGTCACTAGGACCACTGGGCGTAGGCATATGATAAAGTGGTTGGTCAATATTCCCTGGCAGAGGTGTTTGCATGGGAGTCTGAAGAGGGGTCTGCAGTAAAATTCAATATAAAACATCAAAAGTTGGAAATGTTTGAAAAATTAAATAGTCCGAACGTAAGAATGTACCGCAAACACAATAAATATATTGTTTTCTTCTCGAAACTTGTTCGACACAGTAAAGAAAAGGTGATTACCGGAGGGAATAGCATCTCTGCGGTCGGGGTTTCATACTCCTCTGTCCCTTCATAAGGTACATTTAGATCATGAACTGGCGTTATAGGACCTGCGTTTCCCTTTGGAGCGGCTGATCTCTCTATTGGACCACTAATTGCACCACATTGGATCATCTTCATCTCCCAGAGCTGACAATTATCAACAAATCAGAAAACTACACCCCGAAAAACAGAACGAACGAACGAGAGAGAGAGAGAGAGAGAGAGAGAGAGAGATAACGATTCAATCCCATGATTTCACGACTTCCAGACAAACCAATCCAAGACTAAATATCCGCAAATTGCTCACAGGCCTCAAAACCGAAAAGTGAAAGCAGCAAGAAATGGAACAAACAATTCAATACCCCTTGTAGCTCATTGAGAACATTCTCGCCAACGCCAACACTTAGGAACTCATCGCGGACCTTGCTAATGACATCTTCGACAACATGAATGTAGACGGCAGAGACGCTAGGTGTAGCCATAATTGAAAATTCAGGATCCCCTTAATGACGGTGCAGGAGAATGAGATCTACAGTGCAAAAAAGAAAAATATCCGAGCCAAGGAAAGGTAAAAGCATGAGATTGGCAGAAAACAGTGCTAGGGTTTGGCTCCTGCTCCACGGAGAGAGGAGGGAGGGACGGACGGGAAAATTGGGATTAAGCCAGGCATATAAATAGGTTTGCATCCGAGCAGGTAATGTGGGGACCACGTGTCCGTATCTACTCGGCCGAGTCGGCCTACGAAATCGTTCCAAGTCAGACAGACTGCTCCAAACGTTCGCCACTTCTGGAGACGACGTGGACAGTCAGCTCCGTAGATTATCTGCACAGAGAATCCGAGTACCCGTTTATCATCGCCGCCATGGTATATAACCCACGATTCCGAAAACTTTTGAACCGCTTAGAGGAACCGTAATACGCGTGTGGTCCTCCTAATTAGTTTCAAACCAAAATAAATAAATAAATAAATAAAATCTGGCAATAATATTAAAAAATAAAAATCCTATATATATACTCTGTTTGACCCTACTTAAAAGTGAAATTACTACTGTATCGGCCATGTAAGTAAGATATATACCTATTATATATGATTATATATAGATAATATATTTCGAATATTATATGATTACAATTAATATTACATTCATCAAAATTAAGCCATGCATAAACGCGCGCATTTCGATGTCTAGCTAGCTGGATTTTTTCATTCATCCAATCAGCAGCTTTTGAACTCATCAAAAGAGCCACGTCAGCCAAATGCTACCGTAGCTATTAAATAATTAATTTATTTTTCTGCCGTCAAATATTATGATAGAGAAATAGATATTATTAGTTCGAGTGGTTATAGTACCCAAAATTATTTTTAAATTTTAAAGATGAATTTTATATATTATTAAGTATAATATTGAATGTCACGAGTAATAAAACTAATACATAATAATACGAATTTTTAAGACCAACACCAAAAACCAGGGAAAGCACCGGATAAACATAAGGATTAAAAATAAATTAATATCGCGCCTTTGAGTTTTTGATTTTTTTCTTTTTTCTTATTTTCTTTAAATTAAACTGGTGTACCCATTTGGTTATATACCTAAGTAAATGAAGTTCCGATATCTGTCGTTCCTGCCATTATATATATATATATATATATATATATATATATATATATATATATATATATATATATATGCATGGAACTGCTAGCTGCAACTGCACGATGACATGAAACTGGACAAGTCCAAGTAAATTACAGAAGGAATTTTCTTTGTTAGCTAGACTTTCACATGCCCCAGAATCAAGAATGTTGAGTCCACCAAGTTCCAGCCCACAAAAGCTGCGGCGCGGATACTTTTATGTCAATTACGTTCCACTAGATTCAGCTTCCTTGAAATCCAGATGGCAGTACCAAAACTTAATTTCCGGATCGAATGGAACGGCACCTTGCCAGATCAAAGCTTGTCTATGGCCATGGGCTCTTCAAAATCATGACAGTCTCTCCCTGCTCGATCTTTAAAAGAATTGATCAAGTTACACAGGCTTTAATTGGTACGTGTTCACCAAATTAATTGCAGCTAGCCTTGATTCCCCTCTTGCTATCCTTGCTCTCTCTTACTGAAAGGCAACGAAAAGCTTTCTTGTTTCTATATTAGAATCATTTCTTATTATATAAGAGATTAAGCTAACAATTAACTACTCTATGTGAATTATTAGGAAAGACAAAATATTTGATGGTAATATTACAACTAGAACAAACCAGTAGATACAAGTGCATGGTAGAGTTAAAGGAAGATGCAGTAGTACTGTCAGCCATAATAACTAAGGGCCGCCCCTCCAATGGGCATATATATATATATATATATATATATATATATATATATATATTATATATATATATATATATATATATATATCATTCTTGTAGGCACCGGCCATTCCCCGTGAAGCCTAGCTAGCTCGAATGCCAGGAGAGAGAGAGAGAGAGAGAGGGAGAGCCTCTTTAGGGACACTTGGAAAGAAAAGAACATCTTGAAAGACACAAAAAGATGGGGGACTGCATGAGGCATTTTGTCCCTCTCCTCTCATCTCTTACATCTTTTGTCCATTTCCCTCTTTAATTTGTGAAGGTTTGTCTTCCTAACCTAACCTCGACACCCAAAAAGATAAGAGTAGAAAGAGGTAGGCGGGGCGTGCTGCTACTGTAGCTGATGGCCCTTCTGACCCATTGCATGAAAAATTGAATGAACCTTTTCCTTGATTTTGTTGGCTCGGGAGACAAAGATGGGGACGGCGGCGCCATCCCCACAACTAGTGGCCAACAGCTTCAACTGTTTCAATTACAAACTACTATTTATATGTATATATGACAAAATTACCTCTGGAAGAGAGAAGTCTGGGGACTTGATAACCCAAGTACAGCTAGAAAAAGTGTCCTCTAATTAATTACCATCAACTTGTAATATTGGAATTAAACTGTATATCTCTTTTTGTGTGCTCATAGGTAGCTGCTTAATTTGGTCCAAGCTAATGAGGCGATAATTAAGTACCATAACGCATTCCAATAAATTCACGACCTATATATATAATATATCTTAAGTAACAAAATTATGACGATCTGAACTGAACCCTTACTACGTACATTTCATGATACTAATTAATACGAATAAGTACTAGCCATTCGGATTAATTAATTGGTTCAGTTCTTGTACATATATATTTCATTCACTTACTGCTGCATGCAACATATATGGTCTAAATATATATATATATATATATATATATATATATATACAAAGAAGTTCTTCGTCTATATAAGAATTATATCTTGTCGTACTCAAACCTATTTTAGTTTATATCAACTAAATGACATTTACTTGATCATTTGTTGGACCCCAGAATGTTACTTGGTCATTTACAAATTCAAAAAACAGGGTTGATGCTCAATTATTTTAATTCATCTTGCAATGGCGGCGCATCATTGGAGCACCAGATATAAAGGTGATAGTTTAAACACATGATCAGTTCCAGTATAGACTGGTTCTGTAACTTTTGATTAAGTTTACTACTCTTCGCAATCGATCTCAACGATATATATATATATAATGGCTTCATTGTATACGTAAGTTCTTAATTAATTATTAAAACTTCTACTCTAATTAGCCTAATGTGTACCTGACGTGCATGCATGTACTTCATCAAATGGCTAAGAACATTGATCGACTACGCGCGTACTGCCTTCCTACAGACTACAGTTTGATCTCTAAAACCCCGGAAATTTTATGTACGATTCCAAAGTGAAAAGATGACTTTGCGGCCTTTTAACTTTCTTAAATTCTGAAAGTCATAATCCTCTTAAAGTGGGTGGGGAGTTCACAAACACTAGAATACAATATCCAAGCAATAATTCCCTCATGTTAGATAACCCTACTTATAATAATAATGATTAGGCCTCCCATCACTAACTTTTTTTTCTGAATTGGAATCTCTAATGAAGTGGCCTTTCATTGCACCAAATAGGAAAGATCGGCAAACTTTGAGTATGACTATGTAGCCCACAAAGGAGACCCAAGTGAACTTGCTTTAATTCTGGCAAAAAAGAAAGGAGCTAGAGCCAATTTTACCTGTATCATCATCCACGCACGCCTTTTGCTACCTGCTTATAAAGAGTAAATCTTGATTCTAGGCTTCTAATCAACCGGCCGGGTGTCTGATCAGTGTAATTGGTGAAAGAAAATCTCTGCTTAACTGATCATGAGTGCGTCGGGGTACGGATCTTCTTGTGGAGCTTGCAAGTTCCTTAGGAGAAAATGCATCAGTACTGGATGCGTGTTTGCTCCTTACTTCAGCTATGAACAAGGTACAACCCATTTTGCAGCAATTCACAAGGTCTTCGGAGCAAGCAATGTTTCTAAGCTCCTGTCGCATCTGCCAATGCAGAACCGAAGGGAAGCTGCAATCTCCATTTCATTCGAAGCACAAGCCAGAATTCAGGACCCTATATACGGTTGTGTTGCCCATATATATGCACTTCAAGAACAGGTTCTCTTCTTCTTCTTCTTCTTCTTCTTCTTCTTCTTCTTTTCTGCTTCACTTTTTAAATCTGTAGTTAATTACATCGAGCTAGATTAACTCTGTTTGCGTTCGGAGTTGTTATATGCCATTTATATATGGAAGGGTTTGAACTTTGAACTATCACTCTTGGATCTATACAGGTGGCCAAACTACAAGAAGAGATAGAATATTTCGCAACACAAATGTTACTGGCTTCTGCAACTACCCATGCTGCTTCCTGTGGACAACCCCAGGAAGCGAGTGACATAAACTGGTTCCAGTTTCCTGCAGAAGAGAATATAACGAGTTTTTGCGACTCGTACGAGCAACAGACAACCTTTCCACTTCAAGCGTCGCCACTGGATGTTCAGGAGCAGTACTGGGTTTGCAACAAAGGGACCACCAACCAGGAAGATCTTCCCATGGAGGGAGTAGGAGCCATAGAAAGACTGGATGACATCTTGCTCAACCAAGCGGCCAATCAGCAGAACTGCTCTGAGAATTTTCCTTTCAGCATGACGTTTCAAGAGTTCTGGCCTTCATGTGAAGATCAACAACCCTTTGATAATGTCATCTTCCCCGCTTACTGATGATTTCATCTCCATGATAAGGTTTTCTCCATTTTGAGAAGTAATTAGCTGAGTGGCTCAAAGTGCTGTGAGTATAATGGAATTTTTAGTTTATGTTGTTCCAAGCTTGACTCAGCCTTTAAAAATTGAATTCGGCGAGTAATTAATGAAGCCTCTGCAGTACTGTTGATCTTCATTTCATTCTTCATATGCTTTTAAAAGTGATCAGGCCCAGGTGCAGAAAGACAGCTCTCTTTATAAGCTTTCACAATTTTATATACGTAGATCTAGGAGGAGATTCAGTGAACTGGGAGATGTACTTTAACCTCGACATTCTATACTATAATTCTCTTAGTTGGACGTGATCGATCTGTTTACGGTTGAAACCAACAGTCAAAGAAATTGAAGAGAAGCCAATTGGCATCTCTGATCAGTTACAGTCTCTCCACCCCTTCTAATTAATTAATGATTGCTCCGGTTCAAAGTATGAGCTGAAGAATATAGCATACTGAATGTTACCCAATGAGCTAGAAAAGAAAAAGGAGTTTCTAGAATAGTTTATTATACAACCACAGTCCTCTGTCTGATCGAGTTCCCCTGCACACAAGTTTGACAACTTGATTCTAAAGGAAGTTGGATAATTGATTAGTCCTGGCCTCACTCACACAAGTGGGGGGACAGAAAATTAGCTAGAAAGAAAAAACATATATATACATGGAACAGAAAATTAAGTACCACCGTATGTAATTTCTGATGCAAGACAGGCTTTGCATCCATGAAAGTTCATACTGGAACGACTAATTCTGTAGTTCAGAGAATTTGCTAATTGGCGTTTTAATTGCTGCCTTTCTCTGAGCTTGTCCCTGGCGCTAACTCTTCATCATCACGGTAATGTCTCTCATTGTTGGTCGATTTTCTGGCGATTGATCTGCACATAACAAGCCTATCTGCAACACTGAAAGCAGACAATCCTCGGACTCTTCGTCCTGGACTTTCCCCAGCTCGATCGGGATCCACCGCTTTAATTGTTCAGGAAGCGAGCAGAGAGTGCCTCTCCGACCCACTTCCGTAGATTCATGTCTCCTGTGAATCTATCATCAGTCGGCCTCTTCCCTGTGAACATCTCCAGCAAAAGTATCTCGTAACTGTAGACATCTCCTCTGGGTAACACTCCTCCTTGGAACCCATGCATACTCTGCATCAACATTCACACAGTGAGAGAGATCAGTACAATGAACCAGGAAAATTACAGATTGTATGTGTATTTGTGCAATCTGCAAATTTTTGGTTTCAAGTAGAGGAAGAGATATATGTATACCTGGAGCAGATTGTATGTGTATTTGTGTGCCGGCACCTGATCATGATTCATAACCCTGTTTAAAATTTCTCCGAAGACGAAGTTGACGAGAAAACAAGAGCAGATGGTCGATTCTCCGTTTAATTAGGGTTTTTCTTTTCTTAAACCTGTCTGTCATAACATAAAAAGTCAAAGTTTGGCAGACCCGGTTAAAACTCTGTAGCAGTCGCCGAACTCCAACCAATGTTTTAAATACCCAACCGGCCATCAAACCTTGGTCGAACCAGATTAGACCGGGTTGGATCAATGGTCCAGCTATTGAATATTATACGCCCAATAAAAAATAACTGGACTGGTCTCGGTTTTAACCGGGTCAGACCGACGGATTTGGTTTGGTTTTTAAAACACTGCACTCAACCACTACCTTTTTACTGGATTGAAACATTCTATGAAATTTTAAGCTCACATTCAAGGCCACTGAAGGAGTTAAGATCAAATGATAAGATATATAGTGATTAAATATTCAGTTATCATTTTTTAACATCGTCGTGTCTAACACTCTAAAGTAAGCTTTATAATATTAATTTACTTTTTCTCAACAAAAAAAAAAAAAAAAAGGTACAACTGCGTACAAAATCCTGTCTCTAATACTCATCTAATATTCCAGAAAATCAAAGTCAGACACAAACCAAGATAGATTTATTTTTTTTTTATTATTTTTTTTTTCTCTCTATTGATTTACCTCTTTGTGGCTCTAATACATGTTTTGGCGCGCAGTAGTACTGTTTAGAGAAAAAATGTAAATGAGTATAGAACTGTACCACATGGGACTGGGAACTCTTCTTAATAATCTTTATTAACTAATCATAGAATTGAAAGGAACAATCAATAAAATTTTTATAAATCAATAAAATCAAAAAATTCGATAAATCGATAAATATCTCTGAATAATTAGAGTCGTTCAATTTGGCCGTGAAAAGATCTGAAACTACTGTGATATGTACAAACAGGGATGGCGTTGCCGTTGTGTCGGACACCGGGGCGCCCAACCGGGTAACCGGGTAGCCGGGTAGGGCGGCCCAACCTGAGAGTAGCGCCCGTCACACGGACCTCACGCTTCACGACCGGTTCATCTCGATCATCTCTCCCCTCTCTGGTGACGGCAGATGCAACTCAACCCCACCAGAACCTCTGCGATGGCCGCCTCCGCCTTCTCCCTGTCCGCGTAAAACAGTGTCTGCAGGAGCATCACCGTCGGCCTCGCGTCGAAATCCTGCCGTTCCATGTTCCTCTCCATCTGCCACAGCATGGTGTCGTGCGCCATGGGCGCCAGCCACCCCAGTATGCTCCCCACCCCTTCCCTCCACCCTTCCGCCAGCGACTCGTCCGAGTCGCTGAAGTCCTCCGACCTCGTCGCCCGCCACATCTTCTCCCTTATCATCGTCCGCAGCCCGGTGGGGAGCATCTGATACAGATCGCTGCGCGTCTCGGCGTCCACCGAGTTGGGATTGTTCAGGAGCCGCTCCGCCAGGGTGATGACGTTGGCGTAGCGCAGGGCCAGCGCCGCGGCGCCCAGGGTGTTTGCACCCGGCGCCACCCTCCGCCTCGTGATCCCGGCGATCTCGATAGGCGTGCCGTACCCGACGCCCAAGTAGAAGGACAACTCCTTCGTCTCGGTCCGTGATTGGGTACTCGCGAGGGGACCGGAGTTTCTGGGGGCGATGACGGGCTTCTCCGTCCACGTTCTCTCCAGGGGGCCGGAGGTGTAAACGACCGGTGCCGACCGCGGTACCGTTAATGGAAAATTTTGCTCCGGCCCCTTCACATTGAGGTCCTCCTCCTCCTCTGACTCCGGTGGTGGCTGGAAACTCGCGGCATCGGGACCGAAGACTGCGCAGATTCGATCGAAGACGTTGCAGATAGCCCGAGCCATGAGGGCCACGACCTGGTCGAAGGTTTTGCTCCAGAGAGAATTCTCCCGAAGGCGACGGACATTCTCCCTGTGTCTCGTGAGTTTCTCTTCCAAGGCCTCCTCCTCAGGCGTCACCTGCGTCGTCCGAATCGGCCCACTGAAGCTCTTCCAGTTGAGCAACCTCCGCTCAGACATCTCTATTTCCGTCAGAATCTCCAGACCCGAGTACAACTCCCCCGTGGCAGCGATGAGTTTCTCCATTTTAGACATCTTGCGCCCTATCTCCTTGGCCGTAAAGGCGAGACCCGTGAAGTCGAGGAATCCGAGCTTCAAATCCGTATAAATGCTGTCGAAGCCCTGCAAGGTGGGTTCCCGGCACTTCTTCCCCAATCTGGAAACCGCGTGCGAAATTCTGTCCAGGTCTTCGATCTTCTCGCTGCAGGCTAGGTGGAGGAGGAATCCGGGGTCTACGGAATTCAAGTAATGGACACCCTCGGAGAGCATGACGTCGTCCCGGAGCTTCTGAATCTCGGGGTCGGAGAGGGACCTGTAAAGGGAAACCAGACGGGTCATGATCTTGGCGGTCTCGAAGGCCAGGATTCCGATGATGGGGGAATTCTTCTTCTTGGCCTTGAGCGAGGCCTTGGAGGTGGCCTGCTGTGGGCGACGGAACAGGCTGTTCCCGACCCTGTTGCTGATGGATGAGAGCCATATCATCTTGGTGGCTACCATGGTCGAGAGCGAAGAAACAAAGAGGAAAGCTCGGTGGTCCGCCAACATTCAGCGGACTCCTGGGGAGGGAGATGAGATGGTATTTGAATAAAGGGGAGGCAAGGCCGTAGGGGAAGGGGGCATTTTCCGAGATTGTTCTCGGAAACGCGTAGAGAGGAAGGGGGGGGGGAGAGACATCGGAAGGTGGATACGCAGTGCTGTTCTGTATCTGTTTCGCTCAGGGTGGAAATTAGGATTAGATGGAGTCACGGAACCGGTAATGTGGATTGGGCATGGGATTCAACGAAGGGTCCCCTACTTCCAGTAGAAGGAGTCAAACCGCTCGCCTTCGTAATCTCGGAATGATTTGCTGGCGAATAACGGTAACCAGCAACGACGACATCCATCATCCATGGACCATGGCGAGCGTATCAACCGATCGTAGAAACCGTGTGTCCTTAACGGTGATGCGCTGGACTTGGGCTGTCGGGTGGACACTTGGCAGGCTTGGCGGTGCTCACATTGAGTCGGACGAGTTCAAGTCTCTCTCACTCAAATGACACGGCAAAATGTACTACTACTTATGATTATTTCAAATTGATTCAATCAACGTAGAAATGCCAGCCCGGTGACCGTCAACAAATGAGTCGGAGCATTCCGTGTAATCCAATTATTTGAACTTGTGTTTTGACGAGTTCGGGAGTTCGTATGTAACAAGCAATAAAAGAGTCCTACAACAATGTTACTACCAGTTTCACTAGCCTAGACACTTTTTTAATTGTAGATAACAGTTCCAAGTTCCAGCGGAGCACATGACCTCACACGTCAATAACAGCCAACAAGAGGACACGAGTTGGGTTTTAATTGTAGTGAAATATTTGCGTGGGAAACTCACTTTAGTGCATCGAGGTGTGATTATTGATCAAAGCAGGAAAGTGTGAAAAGAGTCACTTATACTTAGCGATAAGAAAGACGCGGAAATTATGGAAGAAAACATCTGGGAGAAAAAATGAAAGAGAAAAGGAAGAACAAAGAATAAATAATAAGAGAGTGGTGGACCGGGACGACCATTGAAATTAGATGTGTCGCCTTCGTGGTCTAATACAAGGTTTTGAAACCTTATTTGATTATTCTCAACACCTTGACTTTCTACTGATTGTCCAGATTTATTTTTCGCATGTTATTTCTGAATTAATGAACTTCTGATATGGAACCCGGCACAAATATCCCAAGGGTCTGACCGGTTTGGCTTGAACCGTGGCCACTTTTTGAGCCGGAGTCCTGAGTGATAAACTATGGGCCAAGAAGAATCGGATGCGCAAGGGCAGGAAGATATGAATTGCGACGAGGGAGAGGAGCAAGGAAATACGACCAGTCATATTAAGATGAAATTCAAAAGAAAATAATCTTCATTATACTATTATATGTAAGTATACACAATTACACATAGATAAAGTTAATATCTTAAAATCTACTCCATGTATATGTAAGCATACACAATTACACATAGATAAAGTTAATATCTTAAAATCTACTCCATGTATATGTAAGTATACACAATTACACATAGATAATGTCAATATCTTAAAATCTACTCCATGTATATGTAAGTATACACAATTACACATAGATAATGTCAATATCTGTATGCACCAAAATGTGCACAACCCAAATTCGATGAGTCCATCAACCCACCGATCCATCAAAGAACGATCGTGGGTAGGCCTTGTCGATATTCGAAGTTCATCGCTGCAGCCCATCGCGAAGTCCAGCCGTGTCGTCGCGTCATCAGCATAGTCGGCGCCCCCGTCAGCAGGAAGCCCCGCGTCAGCCTTAATCAGCTTGCCTCGTCACGTTGGTACATAACTCAGCAACCAACGATCATGTCTGGCCATCAACGTTAAAAACCAAGGAAAGAGGAGCACAATCCTCATTTGTGGGATCGAGGAGGATAAATTCTTCAGTCTTTCTCCCCTCTCAAATGAGGTAGCAGAAAGGGGATCGTGATCCCCTTTCCAAGGAAGAAATCACAACAACTTCACAGGAGAGGCTATAAATAGCCAAAGAATTCCCAATCACAAGGGTGGGGGAGAAATCAGGTTCAAGAAATAGAAGCTCTCTCTCGAGACGAAGGTCTGAAAATTCCTTCATCGAGGAGAACAAAACGCACAGAGGTGGAGAAAAAATCAAGTTTGAGAGCATTCTAGTCGAGAAAATACTTCATGCACAGAAGTTCTTTCTCTCTTGAAACGGAGGTCTGAAAATCCCTTCACCGATAAGAAACTCGACGCAGCAACTCAACAGTTCAACCGGAGTAGCTCTACACGATCGCCGACAACGTCACAAGTCGACACACGCAGACCACAAATACCTCCGTTCGACTGACCAAAGCCACACCAGATCGTGCACACTCGTTCCTACAACTCGAGTCTCAACGACGACTCGCCAAAAGCTTTAACTTCACAAAAAACACACGGAGATCGAATCAGAGGAAGCATATGAGATTGTATTCGCAATTTTCTGACATTCACACTTCATTGTAAACATAAATTATTCTAAAGTAATTGACATATTTTCTCGGTCGCGCCTCTTCGCGGACTGGCGAATTTTCGGTGAAACAATATCTTAAAGAAAATAAGTTTAATTGACATCAATAATAAAATAGTTAAATTAACCGCGTAAGTAATCTACAAAGCTAATTTTGCAACCCTTATGCTTCTATTCCAATAACTTACTTAAAAAGTAACCAAAGATAAATAATTTACCGCAGAAGCCAAAGACTAGAAGGGGTACCCCAGCAGGTAATTTTATGGAGTCCTTGGGGCATTTATTCCTACCGAACTTGCTAAAGCTTTAGAATATAAAATACGCTTTTATTCTTCGTGTTGCGCAGTGGCAGAGATAACAGATACTCTCAAACCCTAACGGGGAAAATGGCGTAGAATTCCTACTTGTTTTCCCTGCTCTCCCCCTTCCTTAACAACCTTTATCGAGTAACGGAACACAGTCGATTCTCTCTAGCCATATTCTCAAAAGATGTCCGGCGGCTTCTTTCGAGTAAGTTTATGAATTGTTGTTAGGCTCGATTCCGTCTCAAGTGTAGTTATATGATTTTGGTGCTACTCGGTCTGTTTTGATACTTTTAAAGTTTCTGGTTCTGAATCAATGAATGCCAAATTTGTTTCTCGGTGTCTCAGGGCACGTCCGCCGACCAGGACACTCGCTTTTCGAATAAGCAGGCGAAGCTGCTCAAATCGCAAAAATTTGCTCCCGAGCTGGAACATTTGGTATTTTGTTTTTTACTCTTTTTACATGACATTAGAAATATCTGTTCCAGTGCACGCCTGGAATCATTCTAATTCTTCTTTCCTGTATGACAAAAACTTCTTTAGTGGCGCTCAGCTTTCTTTAATCCTCTTTAGGTGGACATGACAAAAGTGAAAATAGACGTAATAAAGCCCTGGATTGCTTCGAGGGCCACGGAGCTCCTCGGTTTCGAAGATGAAGTGCTCATCAATTTTATTTATGGTCTTCTTGATGGCAAGGCAAGCTATTGTTGTTGTCCCTTCTGTTGTTTCAATTGATTCCTGTTGGCTTTATCTATTACTCTGCTGAGGATACGGCCAATGCGTCTTTCAGGACGTTGATGGAAAACAGATACAGATCCAGCTGACTGGATTCATGGAGAAGAACACCGGAAAATTCATGAAAGAACTATGGGCTTTGCTACTTAGCGCACAAAAAAATGCAAGTGGCATTCCTCAGCAGTTTTTGGATGCTAAGGCAGAGGAGACACGGAAAAAGAAGGTCTTTTATTCTTCTTATTATTTTACTATTAAAAAAGTGCAAATCAAAGTTTTCGTTCATACACCGTAATAACTTAATTTCAATTATTATTTGGTCTAAAAGTCCGATAAAACTACAAATTGGTCCTTAAGCGTCCTTTCTGTTGTTTCTTTCCCCAACAGGAGGAATCTGATAGGATTACTCTTGAGATTCAGAGAAAGAAAGAGAAAGAGGGAAGAGATCATGAATCTACTAGGAAGCCGGTAACTTTTCCATTTGAGCAAGATTTATTACCTAGGTGTTGCTAGCTTTTGGTTTTGACCTTCCTCTTGTCTTTTTCTGGTATTCAGCTTGCTTCTGCAATTATTTGGGTTCATGTCCTTCTTTACCTCAAACTACTGTAGGATGGTGTCCCGGATCTCTCAAGAGTTGCAAAATTTTCTGATGGAGATTTTAAGAAGAATTTAACTGCTCCTGAAGAAGAAAGAGGACTGGATGAGAGGAATGGATTAGAGAGAAGAATCAGGTTAGCATATGCTAGCATTATTTCATATACATACATTTACATACATGTATCTATCTGGTTGACACACTTCAGTTTTACCAAATTTGATCTGTTTGATTGGTTGGATGGGAAACTGACAGTTTGAGAGCACGAGAAGTGCTTTACTAATTTTTTATTCAGTTTGAGAAGCTATTGCCAGACAGTTTGTTCGGTACTCTATATTTATCAGTAATGGTTCGCTCCGTGACTTTGTTAAGCACTGCTATTTGCCTTGTTTGGAGATTTTGTTAAATTGAATTTAAAAATGTAGAAACATGTTTTACTGAAATACAAGTACTTAATTTTTGAAACTTTATTCTGCTATTTGAAAGATTATTGGTGGGTACTCTCACTTGTTTTTTGTCTCTGCATTAAATCACCATTTTTCATTGTCTATCGATGATGTACATAGTAGCTTATGTGATGATGTGTGCATCTGCATTTTTCTGTGTTTTAAGTTCCACATATGCGTTGTATGTTGTATTCTACAAAAGAAAAATTCCTCATCACTTGCAATTTGACTACACATGAGTGTTCATTCAACATTGGGGGTTGCTTATATTAATATTGTGCACAAGTAGAAAGCTTATTGGAACCCAGTCCTGTGCAGTTTCATTATTCATCATGTTGAATCGTCATGGTGTCTGCAAGGTTTCAAATTTATTTCTTGTTTCTAGGCTGTACTGTTATTGTTACCTGGAATTAAATGGGTGCTCTGTTAGTCAAATTTTTGCTCCTTCCATGGTGTTCGACTGTCGCTCAATCTTAATTTTGTTCTCTTTTGTGCCCACTAAACACCCTAGAATACGAGAATAAGTCAAGCATCAGACATTCTTTATCTGTTGCCTCATACTTGAGCAATTTGTCAATTCAATCTTTCCTCAATTTGTATCTTTTCTTACATGCTGGTTGATAGAAGTATAGTTCTAATAGTGTTTGTTTCAGTATGTAGGGTTTTGCCATCATGATAATTTAAGCATTTGCTTTTTGCCACTGATGATCTAAGGTAACAGTTAGGTTGGCATTGGTGATTTTTGACGGAGGATGAGCTTGAATAATATATTGAGAAGTAACTGAAAAAATAAATTTATCTAATTTCGACATAGATATCCTAAGCGAGACTTATCTTTTTATTTATTTATTTATTAATTTTTTATTTTTTTATTTTATTTATTTATTTTATTTATTTTCAGGAACTCACCTTCTCCCATCAGGTCTGGCAGCAAATCAATGTCTCATTCACGGAGCGACTCAGAGTATACTTCTTTGTTTGCATTAATCTGATCTCATAATTTACGGAATTATTTTTTTAGAAGGAAACCCTTCACAAACATAGTGAATATGTTTATTGTAATGTATAAACACTTTTTCTGGGAGATGGAATAGTCACTTTTTTTTTTTCCCTCTTGAAAATGGAACAAGCACTTTATCTTGTTTTGCTGATTGGTTCCAAACTCATCTCTTTCTTTTCCCAGTGAAAGGCAGAAATCAAGAAGCATATCTCGATCTCCTCCAAAACGGAGACGGTCAATTTCTCCCGGAAGGCATTATCGTTCTGCACACAAGCATTCTGTCTCTCCTCAGCAAAGGCAGTCACCGAAAGTTCCTAGATCTCCAGAAACTCGGAGGTTATCTCCTCATTCTAGACGCAGATCACCGTCCCCTCGTCGACGTAGGTCACCCTCTCCCAGGAGACGTCGATCACCCTCTCTCAGGAGACGCCGATCACCCTCTCCCAGGAGACGCAGATCACCCTCTCCCAGGAGACGCCGATCACCTTCCCCGAGGCGACGTCGTGTTTCTCCAAGACGACATAGATCACCTTCACTTAGACGACTTAGATCACCTTCACTTAGACGACTTAGATCACCTTCGCCTAGGAGACGGAGGTCTCCACCATCCAATAGACGGAGGTCTCCACCACTTAACAGACGCAAATCTCCTTCTCCTTTAAGAGAGAAGATTCGTTCTCCTCTACGACGTCGGTCCCCACCAATTCGAAGAAGGTCTCCTTCTCCTCTTACCCGTAGGTCCCCATCACCAAGATGGAGATCTCCGCTCCCTTTTCGTCGGCATTCTCCATCGCCGTTGAAAAGGAGGTCACCACCACTTAGATCCCCTAGGCAAAGGAGGAGGTCACCTGTGAGGTCCTCTCCTAGGCGTGCTGCAGATTCTCAATCACCCCCACTGCAGAATAATAGGTAATTGTTTCTGGCTGGCTGTTCTGAGGATCCATTTTGTTTCTTATTAATTTCTTTTTAATTAATCAGTGTTCATAAAGTAACCTGAATTAAATATATGCAGGAGTCGTAGTCCATACAGAAGCCCAATTGCACTCCGGAATGGTAGGAGCTTGAGTAGTGATCATGATGATCAAGCTAATGGTGCGAGTTTTAGGAAAAGCCAAGATGACTTTGCCTCTAGAAGGTGTGAATCTTTGGATAGTTTTATCTTACTCTGTTTTGAATGTGTGGAGCCTCTGAGCGGCCATACCTTTTTCATTTTTATATGGATGTTTAACATTTTCCTGTAGTTCATGCATTTACCCTACTCCATTAAAACTGTTATCAGGATACAAAAGAAGAGGTCTTCTGTGTCTCCAGCTTCAAGTACGTCACTTGAGAGAGATGGGGCTGAACGGTCTGGCAAAGGGCTGAATTCTCGTCAAGCACAAATATCTTTGAGGTCTCCACAGCGTGACCCAAGAGAACTGCCTGGTCCTCACAAGGGATTGAGGCCTGAGAGATCTCCAAGCTTATCACTATCTCCTCCAAGCAAGCGGAAGGAGAGTCCTGTTGTAGACCGAAGGTGTGTATTTTTTTATTTGTTTTCAGCTCTTTTTAGAAAGATATGTATCATCACCAAGGTTTAAGTGTTGAAAATGGCTGAAGTGGCTTGTGTATCTTCCAAATTGATGTGCTGCAGCTCATCTGGGAGCCCTTATAAGCAACCCGGGAAACGTGCTGTTCGCTACAACAGCCCAGAGTCAAGTAAAGAGGAGATAGATATTCATTGTGGAAGGTTGAATTGGCCTTAGTACATGTTATCTTGCTTTTCCTTGCTGTGTATAAAGGTGTATACTGGGACTTAATTTTTATTTCTTTCCAAAATTAGGAAGGATCCTGATCAGGGGCCTGTTGCTTTGCGGAAGAAAGCAAGTATGTCGCCTATGTGGGCAGAAAGGAGAAGGCTCCTTGTGGATTCTGATCATGATGAATATGCTTTGGGCAGAGAGCCTACTAGTCGATCTGAAGTTTCCCGCCAGAGAAGGTGCTTGTGGCATCCTATATATCATTACATTCTAGTTGATCGTTTAAAAAATGTTTTAAGCATGGTTGTCAATGATGGTTTTCTGTGTTTGTCAGTGATGAAACTTCTCCAAGTAAGGTTTCTCCTGAGAGACGTAGTCAGCGGACCCTACATATATCAGAAGAAGTGCAGCACAGGCCTGGGCGAATGGGGAAAGAATCACTTGATCAAGTTCATGATGAGCTACCATTAGCTAAGCATCGCATGAGGCCATCTTATTCCCCTGACGAGAATTTAAATACTAAGCAAGTTAACCCGAGGGAATCATCTAGGGATGATTACAGAGTTCATGAAAAACGAAGTTCTACTGCTACTAATGATGAATATGGGGGTTGCGATCAGCAAGCTATTGAGAAGCAAAAATCCACGAAAAAAATGGGCCATAATGATGGAATGGATTCTTATGATTCAGATTCTGAAAAAAAGGAAACATCTAGATCACACAAAATAGAGAAGAGAAAATATAAGAAGATAGAGAACAATGTGGATGATGAGTATGATTCTCAAATGGATGAGAGGAAAGAGGCTAAAAGAAGAAGAAAGGAGGAGAAGAGATTGAGGAAGGAGGAGAAACGTCGGAGGCGTGAAGAGCGACGCCGCAAAAAGGAAGAGCGACGTGCTGGCAAGCTGAAAACCAAGCATGTGGATACTGTGACTCCACCTTCTGATGTGGAGAGAAATCGAAACCTCGGCGGGGAAACAGATGATGATGTTGATCATAGGAGGGTGACTCATTCAAGTGATTCAGAGGGAAGAGAGTTGGAGGAGAAAAAACTTGAGATTGAGCTGCGAAATAAAGCACTAGAGACTCTTCGAGCAAAGAAGGCTATTAGTCATTAATTTAAACTATTGCTTGGAAACTTTTTGTTGGTTTTCTTTACTTTTTATGTAAAACTATATTTGGTTTACTGCTTTGATTAGCCATAGATTATGTTCTGGAGAAAGGGACAATCACACTTATAGAGTGACTGTCTCCTGTTATATTGTACTACTGTTTGATTAGTCTGTCTTTGCTGCTGGCAGCTGAAGTGGATAAATGACGGTTTCCTGAGATATTCCTTTGATGCAGCTTTGTACAGCCTTGCTACTTGTTTATTTTTCTGGTAATGTTTGTTTTACATTCTGATTTGTTGTTTCCTTGACTTTTAGATGCCTTTTGAGAATTAGTGACTCTTAAGTTCGTCTGGTGTTTTGGTAGCTTGTTTTGTTTAGGGACTTTATTGTAAGTAACTTGTCTAAATCTGAGATTTTGTGCCTGTTGAGTGTATAATTTAAGAATTTGTTTGTTGTTGCAGAACCTTTTTAGGATCATAGTGGTTACGATAGATTGATGTGAACTTTTTCAATTTCTCTTTCAAAACCTAAGGATCTTGGCAGTGTTGTATATGCGGTTGGTACTAAAGCAGCTTTGTGGTTGATTGATAGATGAGAATACAGTCAAGTAGGTGACTTGGTTGAGCAGGCCCTATGCAGAATCTTCATTTGACCAACAAATCAGGTGAAATGTCAGATGCTTACTTAGGGTTCTTAAGAGGAAGGGCTCCGGTTTCTATTGCATGGATTTTTACTTTACTAAAGACATTTTGCTGTTAAGTTACCATGTGGTTATATATCTGGGTTATAGTCAGTTTGACAGTTTTGTGGATTTCATGTTTATACCCAGGCTTCAGTTTTATCCTGTGTATATGTTGTTGTGAACTGGAAATTGCCATATTATATCTATGCTGGATCCTGTAAAATGCTATTGTGTTCATTCAATGGGGTCAGGCCTGTTTCTTGTGAGGAGGTTCAAGTTTCACCACCATTGTATATGGTAGTGTGCCTGTGATCAACTGTCAGAGAGAGTATTAACTAATGTACAAAAAGGAAAATCCTTTTACATGCTAACCATTTACGTGTGCCGACTGTTTTACTTTAATTAGGTTTTAGGTCTTATTTAGACTGCATTCCTGATGATCTTGAGATTATTTTGATTCCTGTCAGTAGTCAGTGTGGGGGAGTTTGTTGAATTAGAATTTCAATGTGAAGAGGTTTGTTATTGGTGTTCCCTCTGAAATCTCTAGATGAAGTTGTACAAGACAACTATATACTAGTTTTGCTTTTAGTTGTGTAGTGTTGATGGGCATTGGGCAGTAAAAGGTCAGTTTGCATAGGAGATGGGGGAGGGGAAGCAAAGTAGGTGGAGGGGATTTCTCACATTTAAAAAAGATTATACCGGATTTTGGAAAACTAAGTACTTTAGTTGTAAGTAGGGTTCATGTATAGAGAAGGCCAATAATGCACACGGTTGACGAGTCTTTTGCCATTAGTTTTGCGGTTTCAGGAATGGAAGTCAGATCAAAGTACTTTCTCTTAATGGTGGAAATGTGGGAGAGAAAACGAGTGGTAAGATGGGGTAATGTTAGAAAGGAACAAAACTTTGGTCTTAATACAATTGAGTTGGTCGACGTCAGTGATGAAAGATTTAATCTCTTATTCCGACCTGCAGCTTATACTAGACAATGCATCGTGTTGATCATTTTGCTCGAAGAAGCTTTAGCATTGGAGCTTATCTTGCTTCGTTCTGTGTTAGGCTAGTGATATGTGTTGGCTAAATCGATATCTATATGGTACTAGCGTGACATGTAAACTGGTTGGATAATGGTGTTATGTGCCATTATTTTTATCTTTTTGCTAAATTTGTTGGTCCTAGATGGTCATGACCTTTTTTGTTAATCTTATTTTCTCAAAAAATTTTGAGATTCATTCTTACCAGTTTCCTTTCTATGATAGTAATCAGTAATGTTAGCAGTGTTACAGGTGATGCCGTTAAGTACTTGATGTATGAAAGGTCACAGTATGTCTTTGTGTTGAAACTTATTTCTAGCCTTTCAGGGTGCTCTAAGATACTGGCTTGTATTTAGGATAAAATCTATTTAACCAAATAATTTAAAATTTGTTAAGGTCAAGTAAATCAAAATTTTATAGGTTTATGCTATATTACCCTTTGATATGGCACTGGAATTTGTAAAATATGTGATAATGTGCCTTCTATTATATTAGTCTTCGATTCAGGGAGAAAACATCGTAGTCTGTTGCTTGTTTACACTTGTGAACTGGTTTCTATTTGCTTTTCTGTAGTCTAACCCTACCGGCGAAACTGCGTTTTGTTACTAGTTCATGTTCAGCTGCGTAATTTTTTCAGGCCCATTAACTATCCGTGTCATTTTTCTTGTTGCAAACTAGTCCGTATAAATGCAATGATGTTGATAGTTGAAAGTCATATAGGGAACATAAGCTCAACTTCTTGGGGTCATTGCGTTGTGAACATTTCTTGAGTGATAGCCGACTATCTTGAAATGGTTTGGAAGGCTGCCGTCTGGAAAATAAAAGAAAAAAGTATTATGTGGCGTCGTGTTATAGGCGTCCACCTCATACTCGTTTCTTTTGCTTTCGCCCCAATTCGTGTTCTAGAGTTATGCTCTATTTTTTGGTAGGTGGGTTACCTCAGTTCATTTTGGCCTCTTAGTAAGAGACCTGTCCGGAGTTGTGTAAAGTGGAATGAATGTATTGGCTAGTACGGGTTTTATGAAAGAGATTTATGCTTTGAAGTTTAGATATGAAATTTGTATTTCTAAATATGCTCATATAGTTTGAATCCATGTTATAAGTCCCGACCCATTGATTGGCCTGAAAACGTAGCTTGGGTGGGTCAAAGTAATTTTTCCGGGCTGGGAGGCCTCCTGACTGCTCGCTATCCTAATTCTTGTACTCCCCTCCTCCCTAACCTCTCCTCTTCCTCGTCTCTCCTCTCCATCTCCATTTCTCCTTATACCCGCCCTGTGCGTTTCCTCGTGTAACACCGGACTGGGCCGACGGTTTGACGACTGAATCAATGAAAGTCAGAACTGTGAAGCTTTTGACCTTTTTGGGGTTTTTACCCACCTCCTTCGGTCCGGGTTTTACAATATTGGTCTCATATTAAATGCTTAATTGCAAAAAAAAAATAAATGCTTAATTGTTATTTAAGTTTCGATAGGATAGGAGTCTCTCATACCCTTACTATTTGGAAAGACGAACAAGACAAACCCAACGGTGAAATAAAGCTCACAGGCTTCACACCGGTCTGAGATTTCGCCTTCAACCTGTCCCTACGTTGAAGACGACCCACGGAACGAGAACACCATTATTCGTGAACGTCTGGTGCCCAATTTTTCTGTTGCAGATAAACGAGTATGAGGTGGCGTCGTGTTATAGGCCCTCGTGGTACTTCTTTCAGATCCAGATAAGCGAGCTGTGCATCTTTCTCCTACATGCTCCCAACCCCCGAAATCAGCAGTCTCCAGTTGCTGCCGGCGAGCGCCCTCCCATGGCGCCCACTCTCACATCTAACACCTTTCTCTTGACGACGCCGCTTCCTTCCAAAACCGCGGCAAAGTCCGTCAGGCCCACGGGCGTGGTCTTCGCCATACCGAATTCCCCCTTTCCATCGTTCCGAGTCGGAAAGCGCGAAGACGACTCGGGAGACGAATCGGAGGGGGTTAAGGGCGGCAGCAATGGGTTCGCGTTGGACTTTGGTAAGATGCCGGATATGAAGTCTTTGGTGCCGGTCGTTTCTCAGCCTTCGACGTTCGGGATCGCGCGGCGGAAGGATCCGCGCACGGTCTTCGTTGCAGGGGCGACGGGGCAGGCCGGGGTTCGGATAGCGCAGACGCTGCTGCGGCAAGGGTTCGCGGTTCGAGCCGGAGTTCCGGAGCTCGCTGCTGCTCAAGAACTCGCCCGTCTAGCAGCCCAATACAAGGTCAGAATTCGCCCCTTCTTTTTTTCTCAATTCTTGAATTGATATGTAAAAATTTGAAAGCCAGAGCACTCTGAGCTGTCCGTCTGCTGTACTTCTTCCGTGAGCGACTCAGTGACCCGGGGTAGAATTGTAATTCGTTAATTTCGAAATGGTTGTCGAGGACTAACAGAGTGTCTCAGCTTCGACGATATTTCAGCTGATTTCTACGGCGGAGTTCCGGCGACTGAACGCTGTGGAGTCTGCCTTCGAAGACTCAGAATCTATCGCGAAAGCGATCGGTAACGCGACGAAGGTCGTCGTCACGATCGGCCCCGGGGAGAACGGTCCCACTTCCCCTCTCACCACCTCCGACGCCCTCAAAGTCGTCCAGGGCGCTCAGCTGGCAGGAGTCGGCCACGTTGCCGTCGTCTATGACAACTCGTTGACATCCCCTGTTTCCACGTACAACGTTCTCGATGGCATCACCACCTTCTTCAACAATCTCTTCGCTAAGTCTCAGCCATTGACTCTCACAGAACTGCTCCAGGAGATCGTTCAGATGGACGTGAGCTACACGGTGATAAAGGGCACCTTGACCGACGACTTCTCGACGGAGTATTCGGGGAACGTGGTGGTGGCGGCTGAGGGCAGCGCTGGAGAAAACGAGTACAAAGTAATGTAATGGGTGCGGTTTTTTTTCTTACTTTGTGACAATGATGAAAAGAATTAGCTGAACATTGCCCCATTGATCAATGTTCTCAGCCAAATTTACTTCTTAGGGATTTTTGATAGACATTCTTAATTCGATTCTATGGATAGGTATCCAAATCACAGATAGCAGAGTTGGTCGCCGGCGTTTTCTCCAATACCTCCGTAGCGGAAAACAAGGTAATTTTCTAATTGAGATGCTACTTGGATTTCTTAGTTTGTTTTTGAGCCGAGTTGATTAATTTTCAATTATCCGACATCATCCCGCTAATGCCAAGTAAACAGTAGGTTCGACAGATTAAATTTGATTTGATCCCAACCAGATTTTTCAAATTGGTGATAGAAATTTAATTCTCAATCATGCCAAAATTTAGATTCTAAGATGAACACTGGCGCTTATTTCAGGTGGTTGAAGTTTCCACTGATCCATCTGCGTCTTCAAAGTCTCCAGAAGCACTTTTCAGGTAGAGTGAGAGTTTCAGAATTACTCAGCTGGGGTGATGATTTAAATTGCCATTTGTCTCAAATCTAGCTATTGGATGTTGTATGTTTACTAGCTTATGGTTTTGTTGCAGCGCCATCCCCGAGGATGGTAGGAGGGAAGCTTACGCTGAAGCTCTGGCGAAGGCGAAAGCCGAGGAAGAAGCTTTAGCAGCCTCAGAGAAAGCTCGTGAAGCGGCAGTGGCTGCGAAGAAGCTTGAAGAAGAAGTAAAGAAGCTGTCCAAGAAAGAAGCACAAGCATCTCAATTAGCGGAACAAGCGGAAGAGAAAGCGAAGGCCGCCGGAGCATCTGTGGAGAACCTGCTGAGCAGGGCTAAAAGTATGAGCGATTCTTTCTCCTGGGATAAGCTGAGTTCGCAACTCACGAACTCAGTCCCGGCGAAGATGGATGAGCAACCTAAACCAAAAATCGAGATGCCAAAAATCGAGATGCCCAAAATTCAGATCGCCACCGTCAGGGGTCAGGCCAAGGCTCGGAGTTTGACCCCTAAAAAGGCTGTGGTGAAACGAACCCCACCCAAGTCGAAACCAAAGCCGGCAGAGGTGGAGGCGAAGGAACAAAAGACTGAGGTGAGGAACGTTTTCGGAGGTCTGTTTAAACAAGAGACCATTTATATCGACGATGATTAAGATGTATGTAATTTTAAGAAATCCGTCCTGTTTTCTGAAGAAGCTAGTTTGAATTGAAGGCTATTTTTTGTGTAACGAGAAATGGTGGCTTCACAAGGAGCCAATTTGACAGTCATTAATTTAGTAATTCTGTTCTCCACAGTATAAAAGAAAGAGTTCGCTCTCATCTACAGGTCCAAATTAGGGAGTCAGAGAGACTTTTACGTGATGGCATGAACCCAAATTTCACTATTAGAAGTGCAAACTTTGAAATAAAGAGATTAAAACTGAATAAGAACGAGTCAGAAATATTTAACATTTTCATGTCTTTTAGCATCAAACAGAAGTTTCATTGCTGGTAATTTCAGTATGTGATTAATAAGTCTTTTAGCATTGATGAAGGGATTGAGAGAGGAAGGGAGGGAAAGATTGATTATTCAGAAAACCTGAACCCAAAATTGCACAGCAAATTAATATGCTCTTGGATTCATGAAGTACTTTATTGATCAAACAACACAAACAACTTTTAAAACACTTTTAAACAGAACGAAAGAGACTAGTTACAAGAGCAGCTACTTGGAAAGTAAAAAAGGTCCCGATTAAGAACCAAACTTAACAACTGGATGCATCCAATACCTGTAAACAATTTACATATTTACATGCATGCTTAATTGAAAAGTAATCAGTCAGTACGTCAATCTTCGTTCCTATTGCTTGAAGCTTCCTAAATGTAAAGAAAACAGGAAAAACCCGGTTAACTAAATGTCTTTTAGGTGTAAAAATGGCGTTCACCCTGGGACGTTTTAATTAAACCAGGTGATAAGCTTTGACCAGGTCAGGGCTGAAACACCGTTTGTGAACCGGTCGGATGGGCCACTTAATCGGGAGGAATTATTCCTACATGCTCCCACTTGGCATGTTTGACCTATGAAATCTAATTTAAAGCACAAATCACGAATCATGGTGCTATTTCCTTCTAAAAAAACACAGTAATGTCTTCCATGTATCCCATGATTTAGGGTTTAAATGAAATTACATTATCACTGTATGAATAAACCTAATGTTTATTCTAAGTCCTAACTTAATTGATTGTCTTGAATTATAAACACAATGTATACCCATATATGAGAAAATCAAAGAAAATAAAGTTTTACAAATATAGTCATTCCTTGAAATGACTAAATGGAGCTCAGCCCCATTATGACAACATGATTCTTGAATTGTTGGTGGCAAGCACTTAGTTAGGGGATCTTCTAACATCAGTTCAGTGCTAATATGCTGAATGATCACTTTTTGATGTTTAACACCTTCCCTTATGGCTAAGTATTTAATGTCGATGTGTTTGCATCGACTTCCACTCTTGTTGTTCTTAGACATGAAAACTGCAATTAATCCGTAATGATTTAGATATTGAATCCACAAGTCTAAGCCCGGTAATGAAACTCTTAAGCCATACACCATGAGAGGTAGTCTCAAAACACGAAATGAACTCTGCTTCCTTAGTAGAAGTAGCAACTAGTGTATGTTTGGCACTCCTCCTAGATATGGCTCAATCGGGAAACATAAATATATATCTTGATGTTGATTTACATGAATCAACATAGCCAGCAAAGTCTGAATCAAAGTAGCCACTCACTTCTAGGTTGGTAGTCTGTCTGTAAGTAAGCATGTAATCTTTTGTCCCTAGAAGATATCTCAAGACTTTCTTTGCAGCTCTCCAGAGATCCATTCCTGGATTACTCTGAAATCTTCCCAACATTCCTACTGCAAATGCTATGACAGGCCTAGTGCAAACCTCAACATACATCAAACTTCTTACAACAGAAACATAAGGAATATCTTTCATTTGCGACATCTCAAAATTGTTTTTCAGGCATTGGCTCAAACTGAACCTGTCACCCTTAACCAATGGAGCTACACTGGGTGAACAATCCTTCATCCGATTTTTTTTTAAAATTTTATTAATATAGACTTGTTGAGATAGACCTAAGGTTCCTTAATGTCTATCTCTATGGATCTTAATGCTAATGACGTAAAATGCATCACCCATATCCTTCATATTAATTCTGAGAAAGGAATTGTTTCACTTCATGTAATATCCCTTTATCATTAGTTGCAAGTAAAATATCATCCACATACAGAACAAAGAAACAAATTTTACTCCCACTAACCTTGAGGTATATACATTGATCCATGACGTTCTAAACGAAACGAAGAGATAACATCATGAAATTTTAAATACCATTGATGGGAGGCTTGTTTTAATCCATATATGGATTTCTTTTATTTGCAGATCAATTTCTCACCATTACTAGAGGAGAATCCTTCATGCTGTTTCATGTAAACTTCCTCCTCTAGTTCACCATTAAGAAATGCCATTTTGACAACCATTTGATGCAACTCAAAGTCAAAATGAGTTACTAATGCCAGTATAATATGTCAGGAGTCTTTATTAGAGACAGGACTGAAGGTCTCTGTGTAATCAATTCATTCACGTTGAGTGAATCCCTTTTCTACAAGATGGACCTTATATCTTTCTATGTTACCCAATGAGTCTCTTTTGGTTTTAAAGACCCACTTATAGTCGATAGCTTTAACACCTTCAGGTAACTCGACAAGATCCCAAACATTGTTGCTACTCATGGAATTCATCTCATCAACCATAGCATTAAACCATAATTCTGACTCTTTGCAATTGATGGCTTGTGAAAACGATACAAAATCAGTGTCATCTCCATGGTTGTAATCGGATTCCTGTAGATACACCTGATAATCACAGCATATTGCTGACTTTCTAGTTCGTGTAGATCGACGTAATGTAGAAACAACCTCTGTCGGAGGATGAGGTTGTTCCACTAGCTGTTAAGGAGGCAACTAATTGTGTGGAACAACTAGATCTATTGGAACAAGGTCAACATGGATTTGTGGCGGTTCATCAATTAGTTGTTCAACATTTGAGATCATCTAAGGGATGCGCTGAATGATACCAATCGATCATTGGATGTGGAAGGTTAATCAAGTAAAGGAACAATGTTCTGAAATTGAGTCTCCCATTGATTGAGTCATATCAAGAAAATTTTACATTTCTTGATTCCACAATCTGAGTGTAATTAGAGGGACAATAGAATCTGTATCATTTGGACTTTTTGGCACATCCAATGAAATAACCACTAATAGTCCACAGATCCAGTTTCTTTTCCTTTGGGTTATAAACTCTTACCTCAGATAGACAACCCCATATGCGTATTTGGCGCAAACTAGGTTTTCAACCTTTGAACAACTTGAAAACTTTAAAGGCTTCTAATGCCCCAGTCTTGGTATGAAGCATGTAAAGATACATATATCGAGAGTAGTTATCAATAAATGTGATGAAATATTTCTGACCTTGGGCATCCATATCTGGGCAACAAATATGGATAATCTCTAATATGGTCGTACTCCTAGTGGCACTTTTCTTAGATTTGTTTGTTTGCTTGTCTTTAATGCAGTCAACACAAGCATCAAAATTAGTGAAGTCCAAATAATTAACTATTCTATCATTCACTAATCTCTTAATTATATCTAAGGAGATGTGTCCCAATCTTCGATGCTATAAGGTGGACGAGTCCTCATTTATAACACAATGTTTAACACCAACATGAACATTCATAACCTCAGGAGTGGGTGTATTTTGAAAATTAATAGAAAACAAACCATCACATAAAACACCAATTCCTATTATTTTAAAATCAAAAGATAAATTGAAAACAATGTTTTGAAATGTGAAACCATAACCCAGAGTTACAAGTTTTGAAATGGAAATAAATTTCTTGTAAATGTAGAAAGTCTTTTCTAATGTTAAAACAAAACCACTCCGCAACACTAAGTCGTAGGTCCCAATGGCCTCTACATGGGACTGTTCCGAATAGATGAATTGTTCACTTCCCACTGGTTTTCTTAGGTTTATTAATCTATGCAAAGAATTAGTGAAGTTTTCTGGGTACGTACCTGACATAGCCGGTTGTAGCACAGTACGTCAATCTTCATTCCTATCGCTTGGAGCTTCATCAGTGTAAAGAAAATAGGAAACAACCTGGTTAACTAAATGTCTCCCAGGTGATAACGTAAGAATGGCATTCACCCAGGGACGTTTTAATTAAACCGGGAGATAAGCTTTGACCTGGTCAGACGGTTGAATAACCATTTGTTAAATGGTCAGATGGGCCACTTAATCGAGAGAAATTATTTCTACAATATGATTCAGAGATCTATTCTAGTGAACATCCGATATAGCTAGCCAAGTTGTTTGACGTGATGCCATGAAAATGTAAAATACAAGAAGAAAAATACAAGATGCATACCCATAGGAGCATCAAGAGAATTCAAAACAAGCATCGATAGTCAACAAAAACGGAAATGGTCGTCTTCTTTCTAAAGTGGTCGACAAAAATGGGAATAATCGTCTTCTTTCCAAAGTGGTACCGTAGGTGCCAGTATTTACACCCTCGAACCTTGAAAATACTGGCTGGAGGGTCATCATCGAAATCAGTCAGAGTTACCCAGTCATGCTCACAACATCCGTCATTGAGTTCACCTTTGAAGTGAAGAGGGTGAAAGAAGTCGATGCTCTCGGCAGCAACGAAGTAAATTTATTCCATAAGGAATCACCGCCGAGTGACTAGAAATTGAGTTAGGCATTTGGACATAGAAGAAAGAAGGTTATGCCGTCTCTCCATTTGTAAAGTAACCCGATATTTAGGTTATCTTGAATCAGCATCGTTACACACTGGAAGGATTTCCTCTTCACTCATAGTTTTTATAGTCTTGGAAGTAAGTCAAGGTTGGAATCAGGTCCCATTCCGTGAACACAGTAAAAAGCTTCTCAGTGATACACTAGAGAAGTATTGACGTTAAATTGAAATGAATTGAATGAAATGGATTTGGAAACTAAACAAGACAAATTATGCCCCTTGGATACCATTGGTAAAATAGAATCTGGGTCGTCGTCGACACATATGGACACGATCAAAAGCCAAACTATTCACTTTCTATCATATGGCAAAATATGAGTCCTTTTTTCCAATATTTAAACGCTTCATAAGGTTTATTCTAAGTAACGGAGAATCAATTATTTTTTGGAATGATGCAAAATCAATTATTTTTTGGAATGATGCATGGTTAACTGCGGAGTGTTTTGCCTCACTATATCCAAATCTATATGCGCCTCACTATATCCAAATCTATATGCGGTAGCGAGGCCCAAATATCTTACTGTGGCTGACGCCTGGGAGCATCGAACATGTCAAACTTTTAATTGGAAAAGTCTGGTGAGACAACGTTTATGTTAAGATATAATACATCAATTAGTAATAATGTAATTTTATGTATATAGAGAGGAGGGGCATTGTTGTCATTATATGTAAATTGTGTTCGAGTTTTTTTATATAAGAAAATTAGGGCTTACAAGTTCAATAAGCCAAGCAGCTAGGAGATCATCTCTACTCCTAGGTCTGTGCTAAACATAATTTATTTTTTACATGGTATCAGAGCCATACTTGTGATCTCAAAAGGCTTGAGGTGCTGCATTAAGCATCTTGTGACGAGAAGGGGATATGGACTTGATAGATTGTGTGTGAAAATAGTATGTTTCGTTCATCTGGGAAAAAAGTTTATTGTTTTGCGATATGTGATTATTGTTTTTAGTTATTTGCTTTCTACTTAAGTAAGACATGGCTAGGAACAATACCAAAATTCAGATACTTCCGGTACCAGAGAATGAGAAGGAAGAACCCACTTCAGGGATTTTGGGTACCAAATTCAATGGCACGAATTATTTGTTATGGTCTAGGGCAACTGAGATTCACATTGGAGCAAGGAAAAAAGGAAAATTTATTAATGATGAGCCACCAGATAATAAGTCTAAGGCATGAAATGCAGTCACTTTGATGGTGATGTCATGGATTTTGTCCAGTGTACAACAACAAATTACTCTGGTTTTCATCCACTATGAGATTGCCTACGAGATGTGGAGAGTTCTACGGAACCGGTACTCACAGAAGGGAAACCTGTCACGCGTGTATGACCTACATGAGAAAATTTTCTCTTTGACTAGATCTGGAAAGACATTAGTTGAGTTTGGTGGTTAAGAGTCTGGCAAGAATTATGAAAGGTGCAACCACTTACCCTTGATCGAGACACCCTTGAAAAATAGCGTGAAGAGTTGAAGGTGAAAAAAGGGGCATTGCTGTCATTATATATAAATTTGCAGTTGTGCCAGCTCTGTGGAGAATTTGATGAGTCCGTGGATCATGTTATATGCTACATTGCAAATTCTCTTAGGGTGTAGGAATGTAATTTCAATCGTATTTCATTCAGTTGTACAATGGTACATATATACACTTCGTGAGAGATTGTTTCCTAGTTGGACTAGGAAAGTTTACAGAATCAAATCAGAGGAGATTGGGATTACAACTGGATAAGATTACAGGATCGTATAAGATTAGGATTCTGATAAGGAAGGTGAGTCGGCGTCGTGTACTGCCAACTGTATCATCGTCTGATACTTGGTGTGTAACTCTAGGTGTAACTCTGTCTATATGAGTGGGTGATACATGATATCTAACATTCCCCCGCAGGCTTGGCGTTTGAGGAGAGACGCGAAGTTTGGAGAGAAGTTTGCAAAACTGTGATCTGGAGAGGCCTTTGGTGAAGACATCAACGATTTGATCTTGAGTCAAGATGAACCGAACCTGAAGAAGGCCGGAGGTGACTCGTTCGCGGATGAAGTGGTAGTCAAGCTCGACATGCTTGACTCTGCCATGAAAGACTGGATTGGCTGCGATGTAAGTGGCTGATAAATTGTCACACCAGAGAATCGGAGGGTGCAAGATGAACACGCCGAGTTCCTTGAACAATTGTAAGATCCACTTCAACCCGGCAGCGGCAATTGCTAACGCCCTGTACTCTGCTTCTGCACTAGAACGACTGACAATGGGTTGCTTCTTGGAAGCCCAGGAGATAAGAGAGCCACCAAGAAAAGCACAAAAACCAGTTATCGACCTTCGGTCATCAGGGCAGCCGCCCCAATCAGCATCAGAGTACACGTCGACACCAAGCTCCGAGGATGGTTGGATAACGATGCCGTGAGTGAGAGTGCCTTTGAGATACCGTAAGATACGCTTAACCGCTGACCAGTGTACATCAGTGGGAACCTGTTAAAACTGACATGCCTGGTTCACAACATATTGAATGTCTGGGCGGGTAAGTGTGAGGTATTGCAGTGCACCAACAGTTGCTCTGTAAGTAGTGGGATCAACCAGCGGCGTGCCTTCATATTTAGATAACTTTGAGCCAGCAACAACCGGGGTTGAAAGGGGTTTGACCTCTGTTAGGTCAAGACAGGTCAATAAATCCCGAGTGTACTTAGTCTGAGCAAGATGTAGACCATCCGGAATACGAGTGACTTCAATCCCCAGGAAGTAGTGTAAAGGACCCAGGTCCTTTACTGAAAATTCTCTTTGTAACTGCTGGACGAGCTCACGAATGTCCAGTGGACAACTGCCTGTAACTATAATATCATCAACATAGACAAGGACGAATGTAATGCGGTCGACCGTATAAGAAGGGAAGAGTCAGCTTTAGATAAAATGAACCCCAACTCAAGTAAGAAAAGGGTGAGGCGATGATACCAAGCCCGAAGGCTTTGTTTGAGACCGTAGAGCGACTTGTGTAACTTACACACAACATTCGGGCGAGACTTATCTTGAAAGCCAGGAGGTTGAGTCATGTAGACCTCCTCGGCGAGGGTGCCATTCAAGAATGCATTGTTAACATCAAGTTGGCGAATATACCATCGTCGACCCACTGCAACAGTGAGGACAGTGCGAATAGTAACCGGTTTAACAACCGGATTGAAAGTTTCGAAATAGTCCTGACCTTCCTTTTGGTTGAACCCCTTAGCAACTAACCGTGCCTTATATTTATCAATGTTGCCGTCGGCCTTGGTCTTTACACGAAAGACCCACTTGCAACCAATCGCCCGACGACCCTGTGGTAAAGAGACAAGAGACCAAGTATTGTTCATTAGTAAAGCATAGAATTCTGCATGCATTGCATCACGGCATTCAGGAAACTTCACAACCTGACTGTAGCAAGTAGGTTCTGGTGGGAGCAAAGATGCTGGAAGTGGGTATCGTGATGTAAGAAAGGTCGAGGTTTAAGGGAATTGGTCATGGAACGGGTTGTCATTGGATGGGTTGCAAGAGGGGCAGTAGGGCGAGATCTCGGTCTAGGTTCGGGGTTCACAGGGAGCGGGTCTGAGGGAGGTGGTGTCTCAGATGTAGGTAACGTTGAGGAGGGGGAGATAGGGATACATGGTGCAGGAACGAGGCTAGAAGGTGTGGGTACGGGTTGAGTGACAGTGGAGGGTACAAGTTGAGTGACGGTAGAAGGTACGGTCTGTGTTATAGTGGGTGGTATAGGGAGTAGCATGAGTGGTGGTGAGTTCGAAGGAAGAGAGAGTTTCGGTGTGGGAAGCAGGGCAGGTTGAGAGTAAGGAAACACTGTTTTGTCGAAGACCACATTGCGACTGACATAAACTCGATTTTTGGAAACATCGAAGCAGCGGTAACCTTTGTAGTGTGAATGGTACCCGAGGAACACATAGGCCGTCGACCTATCTTCCAACTTGTGCGAAGCATATGGACGAAGATGTGGATAACACAAACACCCGAACACTCGAAACATGGAGTAATCAGGAGAAGAGTGAAACAGGATCTCGAATGGACTCTTGGACTGTAACATGGGAGTGGGCAGCCGATTGATAATGAAAGTTGTAGTTGCAAACACTGAGTCCCAATGGGATTTGGGCACAGAGGCTTGTGCCAACAAGGCAAGACCCATCTCCACAATGTGACGGTGTTTGCGTTCGACTAACCCGTTCTGCTGAGGTGTATATGGACACGACACAAGGTGGTGAATACCAGAGGTGGACAAGTTGTCTTGAAACTTGTGGCTAAGAAATTCGCTACCTCCATCGGATTGAAAGTTTTTGATTTTGGTGGAAAATTGATTCTCCACAAGTCGTTGAAATTTAAGGAAGACAGAATGCACCTCAGATTTAGAAGTTAAGAGGTAAATCCAAGTAAATCGTGAATAGTGGTTAATGAAGGAGAGATAGTATATATAGCCATTGACAGATGGAATAGGGCATGGACCCCAAATGTCGGCAGACACTGTGTGAAGAGGAGAAGGTGCACGAGTGCTGGAATATGAAAAAGGCAGAGACATGGATTTGCTAATACGACACGCATGACATGTGGTATTATTATGTGAATTGGAAATTGCAATGTTTAAACAGCGAAAGACATTTCTCATAACAAAGCAGCACTGGTGCCCTAACCTACGATGCCGAAAAGAAAAATCAGAAACTGGCGACAACAAACAACTAGGAGATGCATTGTGGTCAACGACGAAAAGTCCATCCTTATTCCGTCCCCTTGAGTAGAAGGTTGCCCGGTGGCTTCCACGCACACGAAAATCCATGAGAATCAAAGATAACAACACAATTATTATCAGTGGTGAGTTTGGAAACAAATAAAAGACGTTTAAGAGAAGAGGGAACACAAAGGACCCCCCGGAGTGGCAGAGACTGGGTAAGGTGATAAGTGCCAATGGCAGAAATTGGCAAACCTGAAACGTTTCCAAGCATGACTTGATCCGGACCAGTGTAACTACCACTGTCAGTCAGGAGGGACGGATCCGAGGCGATGTGATGAGATGCACCAGAGTCGATGTACCACGCTGCATCAGAGTGATTATCAACTTGCACGGAATGCGCCTGAGGAGTGGGCAGTGGCTGATAACTCAGATTGAATTGGTTGTGACATTGTAAGGCAGAATGTCCTCTTTTGGTGCAGATCTGACAGAGGGGGCGATTAGAAGAATCGCTTCGGTCAGTTTGAGAGCGACCGTAGCGACGACCATTCTGAGTGGTCTGACCACGACCCCGCGAAGCATGTCCACGACCACCACTACGGGAACCCCGCGCAGCAACATTAAGAGAGGGTCGTGAAGGGTTGTCAAAATTCTGCAGTTGAGCTTGAAGTTGCAGTCTATGTTCCTGTGTGAGTAACAGGTTGGTGAGAATGTCGAATGTCACAGGTTCGACTTGGCCAGTAACCGTCTGGGCAAACGGTTCGAAGTCAGGTCCAAGACCGTTAACGACAAAATGTGTGACGATCTGATCTTCAAGAGGTTCACCAGCGGCAGCAAGGTTGTCAACAATCTGTTTGATGTTCTCTAGATAGGCACCCATCGTCATGGTACCTTTTCTCAAAGTCTGGAGTGTGAACCGTAGATCGTTCAGACGGGCCTGAGAGGTCGATGCATAGGCACGTTGAAGCTTGAGCCACATCGCCGGAGCACTGGTGAGGCTGATTGTTTGTCCAATCGCTGCATTGGACAGGGTGGCTACGATCCAACTCTGAATCGTCTGGTCGAGGGCATACCACTACGTGTATTCCGACGTGACAGTGGTAGAGTCGATAGTCGAATACTTGAGAGATGGTTTGATTGAGCCGTCGACGAATCCCATGAGGGATTGGCTGTTGAAAACAGGAAGAAACTGTTGTCGCCATAGTAGGTAATTGTCTCGATCAAGCTTGATCGAGACATGATGGGTTATGTTATTGACAGTCACTAGGAACTGGCCGAGAGGTTGTCCAAGATCAAACAAAGCACCCCGACTAGGAGGCTGAGATTGGGCAATAAAGGAAGAAGTGGGGGTAGAGGACGATTGAGGAGAGTTGGAGCCGGCCATTGAAGAATTAGGGTTTGACGAGTGGGAGGGAGAAGAAGAAAGTTAGGATTTTTCTTCGATGAACCGGGGCTGGCCTGATACCATGAAAGAATGTAATTTCAATCGTATTTCATTCAGTTGTACAATGGTACATATATACACTTCGTGAGAGATTGTTTCCTAATTGGACTAGGAAAGTTTACATAATCAAATCAGAGGAGATTGGGATTACAGCTGGATAAGATTACAGGATCGTATTAAATTAGGATTCTGATAAGGAAGGTGAGTTAGCGTCGTGTACTACCAACTGTATCATCGTCTGATACTTGGTGTGTAACTCTAGGTGTAACTCTGCCTGTGTCTCAGTGGGTGATACAAGATATTTAACATAGGGGATATGGTCCTATATTTTTGCACGCTTGAGAATGAAAATTGTGATCCCCCAATATTTTGAATCTCTATTGTAAATCATGGAAGAAATCGACGTTGGCTTTAGAGGGAGGGTTCTAATCAAAGCTTGCTTGGCTTTCATTCCCTGGGGAATTTGGCAGGAAATGAATCAGCGGGATTTTAAGAATACACACATGGAGGCCCAAATTGTTGTATATATTTTAGAGAGGAGGATTGTGGAATGGGTGATACATAATAAGGATTTTACTGACCTCAAGCCAAGACAATGTTGTGCGCACTGGTATGAAATTTCTCGCACTTCGAAGCTTGAAAAGACCAAGCCTATTCAGAATTGGGTGCCGCCTCTTTGGGACATTTCAAACTTAACATTAATGATGGAGCATCAAAAGGCATCCCTGGACCATCTGGGATTGGAGGTTTGCTGCGGGATCATGCGGGACACATAATCTTTCAGTTTTTTGGCCCTATACAATCCACAGACTCATCTGAAGCTGAAGTACAAGCCATGTTGTATGGTATTAGGCTTTCTTGTAGTCCAGGAATCTTCCCAACCATCATTGAAGGAGATTCACTTAATGTCATTAAGTGGGCTCGAGGAGAGGTAGCACGGCCATGGCGTTTTATTTCCATTTACAGGGAGATATGGAAGGAGACTACACCCAGGAGCAAACATACTGTTGTATTGTTTTAATATGATTTAATTCATTTTAATATATATTCTATCTTTTTATCGTAATCCCACAATTGAGGATGCATGTATCTCAGATGGTAGAAAGCTCGGTCCGAGCATCTCCCAAAATATAAAAGAAAGAGGGCCCGACGAACCCTGTTCACTGTTTGGTCTCATCTCCGGCTCCAGATTAGGGAGTCAGCAGAGAGATTTTTTGCGAGATGGCATGACCCAAAATTTCACTATTAGAAGTGCAAACTTTGAAATTAAGATTTGAACAAGATATTAAAAATATTGAACAAGAACGTGTCAGAAAAAATTTAACATTTTCATATCTTTTAGCATTAACCGGAAGTCTCATTGCTGATGATTTCAGTATGTGAATAAATATGTCTTTTAACGCGCACCGATGAAGAGATTGAGAGAGGAAGAGAGGGAAAGATTGATTAGTCAGAAAACCAGAACCCAAAATTGCTCAGCAAATATGTTGCTGGATTCATGAAGTACTGTACGTATTGATCAAATATTCATTATTATAATAAAGCCAGTAGCATTATTATAAAAAATTCGAAGTATAAAAAATTACATGCACGGCAGTAAAGTCGTCAATATATACATCATTAATTCTTTCATATAGACAAGTCTTTTCATAATCTTATAATCATATATATACTCACTTCTATTGTTTTAAGTTGGTTTTTACAATAACTACAGTTGTACTCATTCTTACTGTAATCATATATATACTCACATTGCTAGAGAATCAATCCATCATAATTCTCCTAGACCTTTTGACTTGCATGCAAACGTACGTGTTTTCCTTGGGGTTAGACGGACTAGTCACGGAGGGATTCTTGAAAGGTGACGGAGAGGTAACGTCCATGTAACACATGCATGCAGGAAATTACGCCACTTTAGACCCAAATCTGTGGCGACATTTAGCAACGTAATTTTAGCTCCCACCGAGACGGTGGAGTAATCTTCCCGTTTGTGGAAAGAACTCACCTTCTTTATCATCAAAATCTTATCTTGTTATAGTTAGGATCTTTAAGTCGTTAAATTAAGCACAAATTAAACTCTTTTTACATGGCGCAATTCTCTCTTCGACACTTAGATTCATGCACCAGTACTACTGCGTTCGTAAACAATATTTAATTAAGTAATTAATATAAGCTTCCCTAGTTTCACACATGATAGAGTAGAAAGATCGAGGTACGTGAAAAAGGAAAACTTAGATATATGGAGTCTACCTATATAGTGCGCCTAATTAAATCCGTGGCAGTTACTTTGCATCTCCACATGGAAGACTTGACCACCGATTGATCACCCAAAAAGGAATATCTCATCTCTAAACTTTTGAGTACGCTTCAGGCCTTTCTAATTGATCAAATTAAGCTTTCTTTCCCTTCCTTGCATCTATAAATACGCAAACCTTGAGTTCTATTGATCCATATTAATCATCAGTGCAATATTAATCATGGGTTCCTCCAAGCTTGTCCTCTCTACCAATGTCTCCGTCTGTGTCGTCCTGATCAGTGTATCCATGGTGGTGCAAATGTGTGTGGCCCAGAACACTCCACAGGACTTCCTTAGCCCCCACAACGCAGCTCGAGCAGAGGTGGGTGTGGGGTCGATGCAATGGAACACCACCGTCGCCGCCTACGCTCAAAGCTACGCCAACCAGAGGATCGCCGACTGTCAGCTCGTCCACTCCGGCGGCCCCTACGGCGAGAACATCTTCTGGGGTTACGGACTCGAATACGCGGCCGCGGACTCCGTCAAAGACTGGGTGGGTGAGAAGCAGTACTACGACTATAATACTAACACTTGTGCGCCTGGCCAGGTCTGCGGGCACTACACCCAGGTGGTTTGGCGTAGCTCTGTGCAACTGGGTTGTGCCCGTGTTAAGTGTAACAGTGGTGCCATCTTCATCACCTGCAACTACTACCCTCGAGGAAACTACATTGGTCAGAGCCCGTACTGAATAATATTCAATTATATATAAATAGCTAGTGGAATATTTGTCAATCGACCATGCATATTAGTATGAAGGTTCTCTGTTTTCGATCTCTATGTACGTATTTGCTTTTCTATGGTTATCATCAAATAAAGATGTAAGATGAACCTCTAGTTCATAACTTTTCAATCCCTACAAAGATATATCGGTATGGTTTGTAATCACTTTTCAATTTTAGATCATGAACAAGGAGCTGTAGGTAGCTATCGCCCAGGGCTCAATAACTTTCATCCATTGGAATATAGTTTCGTGTAGTAGTTGAGAGAAGCTACTAAAATTCAATCCGATCGATCCGCGCATTTAACCAAAGGTAGAACTCCAAACTTCTGGACACTGATCATGTCTGATCGTCATGAACACTCGACTTTCATAAAATCACCTTTGCCATTGAGAAAACCACAAGAGACTTCTACCGGCCGATTAAATAAGTGGACGAGGAAACTTGACTCCTGCAGAAGTGCTTTTGTCTAATTATAATAAAAAGCTTTTACCCAACTACAAGACCCCGCTGCTGCTGCAGATATAAGATAATGAACTCAACTAATCTAATCCACATTAGTAGTCAACGATTTTGAGAATCCACAATAGCTAGAAAACTCTAATTAATCACAGAATGAGCTCAAATACTGTAATTCAAACTCATCTATTATTCACATTTGTAACATAGTAGAAAAACTAATAAATTGGGCATTTGGGAACGGCAGGCCATGGATGAAACGCCAGGGAAGCAGATTGTTAATATTTATTTCTATAAAATACAGAGTACGATATATCCACGAGACCAAATCAGTTGATCTAAAATTACATAAATGTATGAACAGATCAGAAACTGTAGGAGCCAACGATATTGAGAATCCACATACAGTAGCTAGAAACTCAAGTTCCATGCATAATGAACACAAATAGTACTGATCTAATCCGAATTGAAATCGTCTAATAATATATAACATTTGTAACGAAATACAAAAACTAATAAAAGTGGGCACTCAGCACTCGGCAGGATGGACGATGTCCATCGATCTGACTTGTTATTCACACAATATTAAACCCTCAAATTAAGAAAATTAAGAAACTACCACAAAGAAAAAAAACCACTCCAAAAATCCAGTCAAGTCACTCTTATTCCTCCCTTTCCTTCAAACATTTTAATTAGTTCGTGCTGTCCTCCTCGAGGAAGAAGTTGCGAAGACATCGTTCACAGGTTACAGTACCATTCAAGAATCTGCGCTCAAATTCATCTTTGCGGCAGCAGAAAGGACAGGTCGCAGTCACCAATCGAGAGGTACTGGGCCTCCGTCGTCCGGAGGAGCCCGAACAAGTACTGGAACCGGAACTACTATAAGTACTACTACGTTCATGAGCGGTTGCAGGAAGCTGTATTGATTTACCTCTGATATAATTATTGGGTTCTTCTAGGAGGGTGACCCGGAAGTTGAGATCGGTGTCGATGATCTTCACGACCTTATTGTTAGGACCCACCTCGTATTCCCGTCTGCGCATGTCACAGGCCACCTCATACGCCGACGACGGCCTTTTCTCGCCTACTACTTTGCCGCCCATCGAAGCGGATCGAGCCAGAGAAAGCTCTGCTCCTCGCCGGCCGGCGGTCTCGAGCGCGTAAGTAGAGACGAATTGCATCACGTCCGCCGCTTCCTTCAAAGTACCCGACGTCGGTACTCTCGGCCCCACATAATTATATTCCGAGCCTCTTCTCTGGCTTGGACTCCCCATTCTAATGCCGGCCGAGGTCTCGAAGCTGTACTGATCTTTCGGCCGGTTCCCGAACGACGGAGCCGAAGGTTCCGGCTTGCTAGAGGGACGCCCGAGATGGAAGTCATCATCATCTGGGTCGTCGTGGAAAATCTTTTGAGCGTAGTACCTCCCTGCATCTTTTCTGTAAGGCTCCATGGCAGCTTAATTAACCTTTGTTCATAAATGGGGTTCTCCCAGATGGGTATATATATACATGAGATCGGATTGCCCTGGAACGGAGCTCGTCCCTGGTAACTTCTTAGAAACTTCTTTGGCATTTATAATATGTCAAGAGAGATTATATATGTAAAACTGTTTGAGTTATGTTACCTCGAAACTTCTATGTCATCCGACGCATTGGTACTCAGTGACTAATTCTTAGAATCTTAAAGAAAGAAAAACAAATCTGAAAAAACAGCGGCCTGGGAAGGGACCCAAGATGACCAAACTCATATATATATATAGTTTATGATTGTCGGAAACTGTTTTCTTATGCGATTAGGTGGAGTTTGTGTGACGCGTTAGAGTTTTAAATGAGGGTTATCAACAGGAATTGAAGAAGAAATTAGGAAGGAATTTTTAATCGAAAGACGATCGATCCATAAAAATTGATAAGCTTCTGCTACGCGAAGAAGAAGGAAGAAATTAATATTTAAGAAAGAGATGAGTTGACAAGAGGAGAAGATTGACCATTTTGATCAAGGCTTTCGGAACACCAATTTTAAGCATCGATCAGACGGAAATATTAGCGCTATCTCTTTCTAGGTTTGTTTGTTTCTAATAAACTTTGGTGGTTCGCATGCAGTCAATTTTTCAGGATTCAAATCCAAATACGGTTCTGCTTATCTCATGACAATTTTTTTATTAACTTTTCAAGTGATCACATTAGACATTAATTGTTCCAAAACCCCGCAGATCAATTAATTAATCTCCTACTGAAAATTGATCACCTAATTAATTAAAGCTACACCAAAGCAAATGAGTTTATCAATGCATGTTTTGAAAACCTGACCCAACCATCGAACGGGACGGGTAGTAATTAAGTCCAATTTTGGTGGAACCCGGTTACACAAGGTTGGGACCAATATTGCTTCAACCATTGAATATTATACCCTATAACTTGCATATATTTAATGTTTTGTTAGGTAATAAAACAAAAGAAATTGCTTTGGTTGTATGGATTTAAGGTGAACCGGACTGGCCTTACATTAGATCCGGTTTTAACCTCTGGTTCTGGTAAAACCGGGTTCGATCCGATTTTTAAAACATTGGTTTATATATATTGCGTAAATTGAATTTCCTTGAATTAAATAGATTTTAATTAAGTGCAAAAAAAAAAAAGAATTTATATATTATATCTACTTGTAATGAAACAGGCGGTGTCCCAGTCAGCTGCAGCTTGATGCAATTTCAACGATAAGTTGAATTCTTACACGCTAACTTGTTAATTTATACAAGCTTCATGCGAGCGCGTTTGTCTTCTTTTCTCAATCTCTCCAGACATTCGTCACGCGGGCGGGTAGAAACCGAGTAGGCTCAAATATTTATAACATTTGGCTAAATTAAAGTGATTGGAGGATTGGAGAAGACACAGCGAAGAACTTGGATTTGCCGATGGATGATCAGAAACTCACTCATCCCTCTTGATGTGGCCTCGATCGATTCGTGTCCCCTCCATCGATCCCTGAGCTAGCGGTGCCAACTCCGGAATACTAGTTTGAAATATCAGAAGAAAATCAACTCAACGCCTATCTCGCTCTGGTTGGGTGGGAATGAGTCCGTGATCAATGTCAACTCAACACGTACAGGAATATATATATATATATATATATATATATATATATATGAAGGGATCGATTAATTCATATATAGAACCCATTAAGTTCCCTGGTCAAATTAATTAGAACGATAGGCTCAACAAATTGATCTACTTTAGGACACGGAAACACAAATGTATAAAAGAGGAAATTAAGTGGAATTAACTTTCAAAAGACATTAAAGAAACGGATTATATAGCAGTATTTCAATTAAATAAATAAAAAAACTTAGTTTTTACTATAATTGTTCAATATAAATTATTATTGACTCCCTTTTTAATAAAATAAAATCCTTTAAAATTTAATCATCAAAGTCCTTCCGTTTTGAGTCATTTATGGCCTTATGGGCACCCACCACCATATGTGTTGTGGTGCACCCCTGCGTCACCCCCCCTGCGTCAATCTCAACCAGGTTTGACAATTTAAAGCTGTCCTTCTCTCACCTAAACTGTCAAGCATCCTCTCCTAACACTTGTTCGATGTTGAATCTTCTGATGGTTAAATTATTCTGTTACCGGATTGTTAATTGAGTATTTTAAGAAGAATAAAATAATTTAAAAATCAACCCTTTTGATAGTATATTTTCCTTCTCTCTCATTTTTGCTCTCTCTTTCTACTTCTCTCTCATATACAATTGTAAAGATACGGGCCTACCCAATCTTTGAAGTATAGTTCTGTAGACAATGATGTACACAGGATCCATATATGCTATCACGAAATGATCCTTGCAGAATCATATACACGAACATCCTTATAAGACATGGGCTTATTAAAAGTTAACGCATAGTCGACACATAATAATACACATACACACACACCCCAAGCACCCAACTACAATATAACTATAAGAGAAAAACTACGGCCTGATCGAGTGATCAGGCCGTGGACTACCCAATGACCCATGTACACGGGCTGGGGCATAATTATAATAAAGTAATACACATATACGACCCATCACACAGTTCGAGTGTCAAATCCGAATGTTTCTGCCAATTAATGTGTCATTCGTATGCCTACTGATGGGCCAATTATGAAATTAATCAGCCCATCAAACTCCACTGAAAGTAAACTTATAGTATACATGTAGACTGTATGGCTAATATTATTTTATATGTCCAAAAGGCAAAAGTTCCCTGCGGGGAAGGGTTTTATATTTCGGTGTGGGGACGGGTTTTGCCCCAAAAACCCAACCCGACCCGCTTAACACCTATGTAAATAAAAAAAATATTAGAGGGCAAATATGTAACAGAAAAAATATATGTTAATGAATTTGAAGACATTAAAATGAGGTGGGCCAAAATACGCGCAAGCCCAAACACCTGCCAACCCATCGATCAATCATCATAAGCTTGTCAATGACACTGCAAGCCGCTTCCAATGGAAGAAACCAAAAATGCCAAAGTTTGTCAATGATCCTTATTCGGTGGAGGAAAAGGAGGAGTGCCCAAGTCTTCTCATCTCAAAGAAGCACCAGAAAAGGGATCATGATCTTCATTCCAAGGATCAACCCCAACAACTTGACAGAACCGACTACAAAGAACCAGAAGTGCTCTATCGAAGAGGTTCAAAATTTTTTTGTCAAGAAGTACTCTCATACACAGAAGCTTTCTCGAGCCGAAGGAGTTCAAGGCAACGACAACAAGTCGATACACGCAAAACACAAATACTTCCGTCCTACTGACGAAACCATCATCATTTGTGCACACTTGCTCAGAAATTCGGATTTCAACGTCAATTCGCCAGAAGCTGAAACTTCATCAATTCACACGAAGATCGAATTAGAGGAAGAATAAGAAATTGTACTCGCATTCTCTAACTTTCAAACACAACTGGTAACACATATTCTCTATTTTAAATCAATTTATTTACTCACTCATGCCTCTTCGCGGATTGACGAATTTTCGAGGAAATAGAATTTTATGTTTGAAAGAATGTTTAATTTTTACATGATTCATTAGTATTTATATGTTTACAGGTTAATAATATTTATTTTAAATTTTTTTTTTATAATTTTAAATTTTTTAATACAAAATATGTCATAGTGGGTCGAGTCGAGTCGGGTACCCACAAAGTGAGGCGGGTTTTTGCGGGTTCGGGATGGGGACCGGTTTACAATGCAACGGGTTTTTGCGGGGACAGGTTTCCTCGCATTTTCACACGAAACCCATCCCCGGCCAGCCCCACCTCGTTGCCACCCCTACTTATAATTCCAAACGCAGAATGTTACCTGACCTCTCCACTCAAAAAGCGAACCTAAATTCCGCTTATCCTTAAACGCCATGGTTATGCACTGGAACAACTTCCTCCTTAAGCAGAGTTTCAACAGGTTTAGAGGTACGTCTGGGTCGGAATCAGGTCCTTTTCCATCCCAGATGAGACCCCGGTACAAACGGTGGAAATATAAAATGAAATATTGAAATTCTTGCGAAAAGTAAAGTATGTATATATGAATCCGAGTTCCTTATTCTGGGTCGAAAAACAAATTCTTGCAAAAGCCTTGTCAAGAAAGGTACCTGAGTTTGATTTGATGACGACCACTAATTTACATGGGTCCATACCGGACCATTTCACAATGTAATTAATCCACCGTAACCCCAAACTGATTATTGAATACATTATTAAGTACGTAGAGAGGACGGGGAACGTCGGTGACAAATGAGAAGTTCCAAAATAGCATTGTAGTGGAAAGACTTCGATTGTGCAAGTTAAACCTCTAACCGTTCACCAGGGGCTTGCATTCGGCATTGAGCATAAAGAAATAAATCGGGATAAAATTTTGCAAGATTTTTCCCTTGATTTTTTATCTATCTACCATATATATCATCAATCAATCACTTAAATTTACCATATATATATACTTATCAATTACTCCAATCAACCCTGTATACAACTAATCATTCTCATAATTACCTCTCATTTATATTATAGATAGATCTATTATATTAAACCAAACTTTCTTCAATAGTATAGTATTTTCAAGACCATAGGTTATATTACATGACTGTATATATATTTAATGTATACATTTGATAATTATAAAATATCTCAATTGGGTCTTGGGCATTAGCTCAGTGGTCCCATGGGAGTTATTGCTGTGGGAGGTCTCACAGTAGCATTGGGAGTAGAACTTGTAAATGGGAGTAAAATGTATTCAGCTTCCTAAAAAAAAAAAAAATATCTTAATTGAATTTATAGCAAAATAAATTCCCATTTTTTTTATGACATGATCCTTGAACTAACTTGGTGGCATGCTTTCTTTAAATTCTTTAATGAATTTACAACCATCTCTTTAGTATGAATATGTGCTCTAATACCAAATGAAAGCCTAATTCTTAAATATGCTTTCAAAAAAATGAAATTAAACTACTAACTTGCAGTCGTTGCTGCAAATTCCACCATATGTAGTTGACACTCCCGATAAGTTGCTTCTTGGTAAGAGTTTTCGCTGTTCATTACTTTAATTGATTGCTTAGGGACCTTAGCGTACGATCTGGGCTGTTTCCTCTCCACTGTGGATCTTAGGGGTATGTTTGGGTCGAAACAGGTCCTATTCCATCCCAGTCGTGAACCCAATACAAACAGTGGGAATATGAAGTGAAATATTAAAATTCTTTCGAAAAGAAAAGTATGTATATATGAATGCCAGTCCCTTATTCTTAGTCGAAAAAACAAATTCTTGCAAAAGCCTCATAAAAAAAAAAGGTACTTGAGTTTGCCTTGATGACAAACACTAATTTCCAAGGGTCCATATCGGACTACTTCACAATGTAATTAATCCACCATACCCCCAAATGGATTACTGAATATATACATAGAGTGGACGGAGAACGGTATTATGTCAGCGCCATATGAGCAGTTGCAGTATAGCATTGTAGTGGAAAGACTCCGATTGGCCATTCACCAGGGTCTTGCATGCATTCGGCATTGAGCATAAATACACAAATCAAGAGATAATATTTGGCAAGATTTTTCCCATGATTTTTTCTAAATTTACCATGTATGTCACCAATAAATCAATCCAATTTACCATCAATCTACCATGTTTACAATTGTAGGCGTTAAAATTCGACGTGGCCCATTTACAATAAACCCATACCCACCCAATAAACCATTCAAAGCCCTACTTTGTGTCTAATGCGGATTCTTCTATAGTCTGCCCATCAACTCCACCAAACAGCCCATCTGTGGGCCTGATACTCAGTCAAGCTAACTCCTCAAGTCACTTGGCAGCCAACCAAGTTTGAAGTCACGCTAGCTTCTCAAATGGCCTGGCAATTAGCCAAGATGCAAGTCACGCCAGAAGACAATTGATCCCAGTCTGGTCGATCCCTCAAATGCAGGGAAGAAAAAGGAAAGTCACCCCTCCTCTTGAGGATTGAGAGAGGAAAGACAAGGAGCTTCCCAGTCCTTCCCCCACTCCAACAAAAGCAGAAAAGGTTGATCGAGATCCTCTTTCTAAGGATCGAACTCCATCAAACAAGCGAGTTACATCAACTACAAATACCCAGATACTCCAATCACAAGGCGTCGAAGGTTGAAAAAGTTTTCTCATAAGAAGAACTCTTATCACACCAGAAATACCAGCTTTTGTCAGTTCATCGAAATTCACACAGTTTGCCAGAGAAGCTCTACACGTTCACCGGTGACGTCAACACGCCGAAATACACATAACACAAACACTTCCGTCCGGCCGACTACATCCGTCGTCGTTCGTGCACACTTGGAGACTCGAAGTTCGTCGTCAACTCGCAGGAGGCATCGATTTCATCAACAGGCATCGGAGATCGAATCAAAGGAAGTGTAGGAGATCGCACCAGCAAAATTTCCCAATTCCCAAAACACAAATTGTAATTTTTCTATTATTTCACTCGATTAATTAATCGGTCGCGCCATTCCACGGACTGGAGGTTTTTCGCCGAAACAACAACCAACCAATTAATTTCTCCGATCTACCATGTATATAACTAATCAATCACTCAAATTTACCATATATACAACTAATCAATCACTCAAATCAACCATGTTCTTGTTCTTGTAATTCAAAAAACAATATCCTTTTTTATATATATTACACCAAACTTTCTTCAACACTACACTTTCTTCAAGACTGTAAGTTATATTACATGACTGTATACATATTTAATGTTTACATTTGATAAGTATAAATCTCAATCGAATTTATGTTTTCATTTTTATAAATTTAAGATTAATAAAATTTTAATTTTAATATTTTATCCACACTTACCCTAGTAAAATTTCAATTTTAATTTTTTATTATTATGCTTTAATAGACGTATGTTTTTTAGTGGAAATAATTGTATATGTAATAAAATAAATATGTCATATATCATATTTAGTCATAGCAGATGGAGTATTAATAACTCTATTTTTGTTAATAATAAATTAAATAAGCTTAAGTATAGTAATTAGTAAGTATCTTTCTTAATTTTATAACATAATTCATTGCAATGCCCAGTGTATCCAATTAATTATGTTGTTGTTTCGTCTTTGGACCAGACCTAAGGGGTGGCATCGAGTCGAGCCCAAATATGCCCATGTTCGGGTTCGGCACAGCTACGTAATATTGATGGCTCGAGTTCGGGATACAAAGTGAGTTCGAGCTCGAGGTCGTCCAAATAACACTAGTTTGAGCTCGAACTTGAGCCGGCTCAAGATTGCTGGACTTTCTTCATATAAGAAAAAGACATGGAAAATGAAATTTTACTAGCTTCAACGTATAAAACACCATGGCCAGATTACAGCGAAAGATGGTAAAACCATAAAAAGAAAAAAAATTGAAGTAAAACTCCACGGCCAGATCTTGCACTTTTTGTCGCCCCCTTGTCTTCCCCAAAATGTCGTGAGAGATTTCGAAGGTTAGATAAGAATGGACCCGGGTTGAAGATTAAAACAACAAGGAGTGACAAGGAAAAAGAGTTTGGGTCGCTTTACGAGCTGGTTCACGAGCTTACGAGCTGAACCAACAAAAACTGAGGTTCAGCTCGTATGTTTTCATGAGCTTTTAACAAATATCAAACAGTTTGAGATCGTTTATTTTCTAACCGAGTCGAGCTTGAACGAATCCGAACCCGAGCTACTCGCGAGCCGGCTCAGTTCAGTGCCACCCCTAACCAGAAGGATGGTAATTTACCACTGCTCAAGTTTAGTCATTTGCTCATCTACTCCGCACATACGTTATCCGGCAAAACTCTCTCATGCTTTACTTGAATTAAAGATGGTGGAATTGAGCGTTCGATCTCTCACTTTTTCTGTCTCGTACGTTTATAAGACTATATAAGGTGATTTATTTATTTCGATCTGCAGCTGCAAGTTTCAGTGTCATGAGATGGACGACACCAATTAAGTTGTTATCATTTTCACATCCATATCCAGACGATCGATCGAGCGCACTACCAAGACGCTTCCGTTTTGTTTCTTTCTGGACGCTGCTGCCAGCTTCTAAGGGATAATGTCATAATGATAACTTGACCAGGAAAGCAGGGTGAATGACCAAAACAAGAAACGCATCGTCTCACGTTTCATAATTTCGTGTGGTTTAGGGTTTGGTTGGGGTAGATGGAAGATGGTCTGCGAAAGCTACTTGCGGGCGTAACTGGAGGAGCAATTCTGGGTACTATACGGTCGAAGTTCAAGAAAGAACAAAAATCTCCATGCATGCTCTGTCATCTTTTCTTCTTGTAACGTCCATCTCTCTCTGCTGCACCTGCAGCACAAGTTATTCGTATTAAAGATGTACACTGACCTGTAATGAAAACTAGAAATTACAAGACCTGAAATTAATGCAAGAATATATATATATATATATATATATATATATATAGTCCACTGCAGTCAAAATATGGGGCGCCTAATCCTCCCCTGATCAGTCTCCATGCAGGCTACAAGTTTCAAACTGAATCTTTAATAGCTGTAACAAGACAAAAAGGATATATAATGCATGGGTGGACTCCTACTACAACTTTAAAACAACATCACTTCGTGATCATTGTTAGTAAGTCGACTATCATTAAAAAAAAGAGAAGCCATCCCTGAAGCATAATTCTTGAATAATATGCTTCCCTCCTCCCAAGTCCTGATCATACATGGATCATCTGGTTTGAAAGGGTTTATCTCACCAAACCTTAATAATTAAACAATTTTTTTAGCACAATATACGTATGCACTGTTCTTGATCAAGACAAGTTCCACCGGAATCCTTTGGTCGGAAAAGTATGAAAATCCAAAGTTCTTTCCAAGAACTAACCATAAGAAAAAGGGAGAATTAAACTAACCAAGTTTTGGTAATGCAACCACAGCAGCTAACAATCCAAGTTGGAAATACACAATTCAATTATACACTTGTAATGAATGAAAAATTTGCACCTTCTGCTTCAATGGTCTCCTTAAGTACTCACATCCATCAAATGTGATTCATGGTAACTGAATTAGTCCCAAGTAGTCAGATTCATAAAATGTGAAATATGGTAATCGAAATAGTCCACAAGAAAGCCTAGGAACCATCATTCAACCACCTATGTTGACCAATGACCCTCTTGAAATTAAAACTCTCTCCAACAACCAAGCAGGTAGCGGTAGGGAAACAAGGGGACAACTCATCTAACTAGCAACAACCTTTGGACTCTAGAGAAGTACCTTTTCCAGCCCCCTCTCTGCTGTATTGCTTCCTTTAACTAGCTAGCAAGACTGACAATGGAAATGGAGAGTGCTCCTTTCTTTACCCAATATCCCACATACCCTGCAGGTAACATTTGAGTGAAGCATACTGAATTACATGTCTATTCACTCAACTTGTTTGTGATCAGATAAATGCGTCTGAGTTAAGGCTTAAGAGATGAGCCATAAGCTATTCATTCATCAAAGGGATACTTGTGATCCCCTATAAACTGCTGAAATGTTAAATGTATATAAAATGACTAAAGTGTGGTCAAAGGTTCCATAAACTAAACCATTTTATTTCATTGATAAACTTTTTCCTTATACAAAATTCAGGAACTAGATCTTTAATTTGCTGATCAAAATTTCTGTCCTCACAACTTTTACAAAACACATGAGAAATTTTGTAGAAGTCACTGGCTGAAATCTCCACTGTGAAAACATGTGTTCAAAGACTACTCGATGTGAGTCTCAAGTACTTTAGTGAGTCCTTATAACTAATAGATTGTTCTAAAACCATATATATGACTGTCCCTAGTTGGGTGAACCACTTGGAAGCAGATCATGTCACGGCAATGTAGGACAACACGAAAACCCTTGATAGACCAGTATGCAGTTGCTGGAGAACCCTTCATAAATTACCCAGCAGAACACAGCCAATTAAATGACATCAGCTGTCCTAAAAATTGGAAGTAGTCATATATCATTCCCAACAAAACCTTGTACCATGGGAGTGACATATGCTATATTAAACATCATGGAGTTCAATTTTAGTTTAGGTGTTGACCTCTACATCGACCCTAGAGTTCATAAGGGCAGCACATAAATGTGGTTTTTAATAACAGAAATGGTCATTGCATAAGCAATAGTAATTTTAAGCATTAATGCAACAGGCAAATTAATTACTTTTCCATTTTTATATCATCTGAATTGCTTTGAAAGCTTGACGTAAATAAGTTCATGGAAATATATTATTTTCTCATTCCATAAATGAAGATGCAATCTGTTTTTTTTTTTTTTTTTGCCAACTCGCAAGCCTGTAATATACCAAGGAAAAATGAGAGTTTAGGTTCCTGTGAGACATGCCATATTTCCGCTAGCAATGATCTCTAAGTATTTCCTTAACCAGAGCTAAATTGTTGTCCAAGTGAAAGAACTATATATGCAACGCCTAGAAGAAAGCATTCTCAATAGCAGTAAGTCTAAATATATGGTGACATTAGGGTGTCTATTGTTCTCGTCTAGTTTGGAAGACACTGATCAAAGAGAGAAGCTGATTTGTTTTCTCCTTTAAAGAAACGAAAAACATTCTAAAGCAGCGTGCATCCCCAGCCCTTTGCAGCCTGTACCATTTGCTCAACATCAGAACAGCTGGAAGTAGTCATTGGGTAATTCCTTTAAGAAATAATCAATTTATTAAGTTTCACCCAATTATATATGAAGAAAGATCTAACTGATCTTACTCACCATGAAAGAACTACTTCAAGGATGCTTCTACCTTTTTGCTCTTTCTGTAAACCCATGAGATATTTTGAGTGCAATTCTACAATTAGAAAAGACTGATTTGTATTTTCGTTTTAGTGCATCCCCTAAAGACAAACCCACCACAATTATACATGAACTAGCTAGTACTGGTACAAAATGCAAGAAATTAAGGTCGTCCTAATCTTTAGCAAATATTGATGAATCATGCATAGCAGCCTAATCTTGATGCCTAGCTAGTAGCAAGTGGAGGTGTTTAAAAGGAATATAAAAATGTCATATATTGTATCAGGAACTTAAAAACTTACTTATATCAGAAAGGATTTTCTGAACTAGTACTATGAATTAAACTACGAAACCATCTCACCTATTTAAAAATTATAAAATTATGATTCCATTTATGGAAAGGTTTTCAAAAGTAACAAAAAAATATATAAAACGAAACATGCATTGAGAGATTATATTATATCTATCTTTGTGCGACCTATGCATGGAGCCAGCCAGATTTGACACCACAAAGGCCTCAACGACAAACCACAGTGTTCTGCAGGCTTGAATATGATCTCTTGGGACCACTGAGTGCCCTAAAGATTGTACGTGGATGGATGAAAGACAGGTCCCGTCATTGAGTTTTTCTAATTAGGGAATACTTGAAGTAAAATCACTCAGTTTGAGACTCTAATGCTAGAAGACTAGTTTTCTATGGAAAACCAGACTCTCTTTAGTCTTAATTGGTTGGGGGAGACCCCCCATGGTGCACATCTCTAGAAGATTGGTTAATGAATTAATGGCCAGTCAAACTTTCAGACTTGGATAGAGATGACCCCTTGAGGATAGGTTCAGATGACTAATGAACAGTTGAAAATGGTCAGCTCGAGTTCCTTCTTATCCACAAAGAAAGACTACTGAAAACAAGGCTTTCATATTCTGAAGACATGCAGTAGCTTCGAGATCACCCAACAACTCGCTGTTTAATTCTGGGGCAGATATATAGTACTGTCTAATTAAACGGAATATGAACATGTCAACGCTCACCACTCTGGTTCAGTCATTAATTAATATTCATCTAGGAAACTAGGATTCTAGATAACCGAAACCCATTTTCATATCTTATTAAAAAACACGAAGATAAATTATTAAGAGAGAAGAACATAACGTTCTAGTAGTAGTCTTACCTGCCAGTTTTGACCCATATATGAAGATGGTCTCTTCGGAAAATTAATCTGCTATAACGACATGGATGCTCGCTCTTCCTTCCTTCAATATTGATCATTTCTTCCAGTGATCACGTCGACTTCTCAAGGAGGACGACATTCGCAATGAACAAGAGAAGAAGAAACAATCCAAGAAACCGTAAAGGCTAACAAAAAAAAATAATAAGAAAGAATATATAACAAAGTGTAGGAGGAGAAGCAGAAAGAAGTTGTGAGAAAAGAAACATCAATTCTAATTCACAAGAAGTACTGTCTCTACCTTTGTTTGTGTACAACCGAGGTGATCAAATAACGTAAACAATCCAGTAGTCAAAGTAGCAGACCGATGAAAAGAGTAGAAGAGGAAAGGACAATGGAAGCTTAAAAAAAAACGTTAAAGAAGGAGGGTGGAGCTGGTGGAGAGAGGTTGTTATTGATTGCGTTGTCGAGGAAGGAAGCGTTATACTGCAGGCTCCTTTGTGTTTTGATCAGTAAGAAGGTGGCGGCCGAGGCGGTTGAGTCGTCCAACCGTAGACGTCGTGAGGAGGCAACTGGCCTCCGTTCGGTAGTAGATTAGGCGGCAAATTGTAGATAGGCAACGATGACGGGTCTGGCAGTCCGTGCGACGCAGAAATGCCGCCGCCGCCGCCGCTTCCTGGGGTCCCGGAATTGACCCCCGGCGACTGTTGCAACTGCATGTCGCCGGAGTCTTCCTCGAGCGGGAGGCGCTCGTAGGTGGCGTTGGTGAAGGTGGCGGCGATGACCATGACGGGGCCGGACGCCACGAGCGCCCCCACGACGCTGCCCCCCACCACCTGCCCCTGTCCCCCGGCGAGGTAAACGGTCAACCCCGTGGCCCCCGGCGGGGACGGCGCCGGGAGGAACGCCCCGGAGAGCGACAGGATCTCGAAGCGGCCGTGGAGGGTGATGACGGCGCCGGGGGATGCCGGCTGGCGGAGGGTGACGTTGGTGACGATGCCACTGCCGCTGAGGACGCAGACCCCCCTCTGCCTCCGTCGCGCGAACGTGGCGATGCTGTCGACGACGTCGCTGCCGCTGCCGATCTCCAGGACGTGGCTGCGGAGGGCGTTGGGGCTCTCGCGGGTGATGATGATGGGGGGCTTGGGCTTGTTCTTGGAACCGGGGGGCCGGCCCCGGGGCCTACGCCCCCCGCTCCCGGCCTCGACGATCTCCAGACCCGTCGTCTGGTCCTCCCCCTCGCGCTCCGGCACTTCCCGGCTGATCTGGTCTTCCTCGGCTTCCTGGTTAAGACTCCCGGGGTTGTTGTGGGTATTGTTGTTGTTGCTGCCGGTACTGTTGGTTGTGGTGTTGTTGCTGCTGTCCATGAGCTCTTGTTCCCTCCTGGCGGCGGTGAGTCGACCGAGGGGGGAAGAGTGGTCGACCTCCGCCGAGTTCCGGAGATGGAGAGACGGGGCCGACGACGGGTCGACCCCACCCCCCATCCCCACACCTCCCGCCCACCACCTGTTTGCCAGTTTCTGTATACTAGTATTTCCTCCTAGCAACCAAGCAGCACTACTCTTCGTCTGAAATATCCCCTCTCTAATTTCTCTCCTACCGATTGATTAGTACCGCACAGCTAGCTAGCCCTGCAGTTTGATTCAAGTAGTACTATATATCTTCTGCTGATCCAGATCTCTCCGCTCCGGATGATAAAAACCCAGCTGATCGAAGAAGTGATCAATATATAGTCGCTTCTTGTAATTTCTCAATCGGATAATGTTGCTGGATAAGCGCCCGATCAGGAATTGTAGCTTTCACCAGCTGACAGTACTGGGATTGAGCTATTCACGAAAACGAAGACCAACAACTTCTACCGTGGATATATGAACCCGAAACACAACCAGAGAAACGGAATGAAATTACCCTTAATTCGTAGCTAGTTTCTACCTTACAATATCGAACCCACTCAAATCACAGGCACCGGCTCGCTTGAGTGGGAACGCAATAGTACTCCATGTTCAGAACCAACTAGCTAGGGCGAGAAAGAACCGGTACCAGTACCACCGGATTTCACATGGATCGAGATGAGCGCTGCTCCTAAAACCCAAAAACCAAACGCTGATGTACAGCTCTGTCGTGCTCGTCTTAGGGCGTTAAGGTTTTTGTCCCCTGCCGCTTGAGGCTTCGTGTGCCAGACGCCCAGAAGAATCCCCTTTCTCAGCTCCTCCGAAAGAAAGGAAAGAAATTGAGGAAAAAGGAAAACAAGTACAGGAGCAGAGGTGGGTGCGCTTCCGGTACCTGTTGTTTGGAGACTGGAGAAGGAAAGCAGTACAATAACTAGTCGTCAGCCTCAGGCGTACGATTAACGATTCATTTTCTGGATCTCTGGGCCCTGAATCTATCTATCAATCCTCTCCTCGCGAGAGGCGTAGGAACCAAATGCGGTCATCATTACCTTCTCTCTTTATATCAATGCCTCCCCAGTCTCCACCTTCAAATTACTTCCAAGTCTCTAAACCCGATTAATCCCCAGATCTCCGACTTGGGTTCACCTCTCTTCAACGGTTTCGCCGTATCTGGTTTTAGAGAACCCTGGTTTTCTCCGTCTCGATCTCCTTGCTAACCTTCAGTATCCGGCGCTTTCAAAAGAAGATCTCTTCTCTCTCTTCTTTCTTTCTTCTTCTTCTTCTCTCTATCTATTTGGGTCGTCTCTCTCTCTTCTGTATATTTTCCGTAGAAAAATGGAGGAGTTAGTGTGGGGTAACGTGCGCGTGAGAAAGTGGGAAGTGGGAACGCGTCACTGTCTCGAGTTCCGACATGGTATCGAATGCCAAGGTCCTCAGAACGCAAACCCTGAATACCAGCGCAGACAGGCAGACAGAAGAAAAGGGTCCGACACCTGGAACCGCCTCGATCTCCACCTACTTATCCTCCTAATCACTCCAATTATGACCCTTCGTTTACTCTAAATCTCCCCACTAAACACCTTCTCCTTTCTCCTTTTGACCCCAGATATGTAGCCACTTAGATCTTGTTTTTACCACTTGCGGAGCTGGACCCACCATAAACTCGCTCACAGGTAATTAATTAGGACTTATATGTATGTATGTACGTAATTGGGAGGAGTTAATTGCTCATGATCAAATGAACAGTTACATAACCCTGAAGAATACAGAGGAATGGATTCCTTTGCTAGCTTCAAGGGTATTTAAATTGCTGCACGTTTCGTTGTTTATTTGCTTCTCATGAAACTATGTATAGTACTTTTGAAAACCAGAAAGGGTGAAAAGGACGCGGTTCTTGTTCCCCCTCGGCTCGAAAAGAAATTCACGAGACGTAACTGTGAGTGGTCGCTGGCTACAAGGATTCGATCCACAAATTAACAAAAGAGAAAAAGAAACACAAAATGATTCCTGTCCCTCTAGCTCCAACGCAGAGTACTAGTACTCCGTCCTTATTCTTCGAGCTTTTCGTTCTACGTTCCAGGAGTACTCGAAGTTTAATTCATGACTAGTACTGAAATTACATCGAGCCTGCCTCCTGCAGTACTGGGTGATTGAAGAATGCAGCTAGAGACACCCTGTACTCACTATTCTCCCCGTTGTATGGCCTTCACTTCAACCGAAACCCCTCGAAAGTTCTATACAAGTATATATGCTTCCGGGGTGCCCTTTACAGTACTGCACCTGCATGGATGTCTCGTAAATCATCTATAGATGCTAAATTAATACGAGACAATGAAGGCATGAGCATCATCGAATTCTCGATCCGGGTATTACTACGCGCGGGTCCGTTTTACAATTTTATGCGGTACCAACCACCATTAAATCAAGCTATATATATATATATATATATATATATATATATATATATATATATATATACACATTCTTGTACCTAATCTAAATCAACAATCAGAGACTGCTTAATGCTCATCATCGCCCCACGAACTAATCCAACCACTCAAGAGTTCGTCGTCAAGACCCGGTTTAATTAATCGTTGAGATTGGCTTCTCGACATCACGAATTATTAATAAAACTTTCTCTGAACTGGTGGGCTGTCTGCTACGCCCATTGATATTTTTTTCTCCATTTAAAACTAATAATTCTATGTTGGGTGACTGGACGCGATATATATATATATATATATAACGAACAAAGCACGAACGGCGGCTGTGAATGATGATCAGCCGCTTTTTGGTGAACATGGAATCCTGTAATGTGGAGCTCCTTAAGATAATCTAAAGAGAAGAGGTTCCAATTTTAAAAGAGTCGTCCAACAACAAATTTATCGTCCTGTTCTTGCACTTTCCACGGAGCCAAGCTTATTAATTAAACATATATAGGAAGAAGAAGCAATATATTATATACATATATATATGTGTGTGTGTGTGTGTGTGTGTGGAGTGGCCGATCCATCGACGCTAAACTATTCCTTTATCCGTATAATATTGTATATATGTACACGAAGATGAGGTTCAGTAAACGAAAAAATAATGAAATGAACATGCTTCCGCTCATGCCACCCTGTAGCAAGCGAGGCCGAAGCCGGAAGGTCACTACAGGTAATCTTTCTTTCTTTTAGCCCGGCCGGCCTTTCCCGCCGTCCACTTGTAGTCCTCAAAGCATCTCTGGGGTCCAACCTTTCCCGCTTCAAGCCCTAATTAATTATGTCTGATCATATGACCGTCACCGTATTAAGAGATCAAGAACATTTTAAGTTTGATAGATAGATAGAGAGAGATAGAGAGATAGAGAGAGAGAGAACTAGTTATTATTTTGGAATTAAGTTAAATAGATAGATAGAGAGAAAGAGAGAGAGAGAGAGAGAGAAGGGAGGTGCAAGCGACAATATATACATGTTGTTGGCATGAGGGATCTTTGAGATCGTCAGCGAGAAACATGTGGACCCACGAGAATGGACGGCGGATCCAATGCTTGGTTCACATCAGATCGAACACAAACAAAATTGTGTCTCCCACTGGCATCTCCTGATGTTGCAGAACCCGACGTGACATGAGATAGAGACGCAGAGGAGGGGAAGGGTCGGGAAGATGAAGGGGCCGGAATTGAAGAAATTAGAAGAGCAATACAAGAGCATCACGCAAACCCCATAAAAATGTCATATCCAACATGACCAATTTAACCTATTTCGGCTATATAAGAACTCCCAACGGATTTTAGCCAAATTGGGATCGATCGACGGTGACGTATTCGGTTCAATGCACAGTACGCTTAATGGATTCAATGTTGACCGATTAATATATAAAGTTGTCCATTAGGGAGAGTTTAACGTGATTTGTCAACACCCCACACTAGAAGAAGCACCACTTGGCCTGCCACTTGCGAAATTTGAATCTTCCTTTCAGCAAGGCCCTGCAGTGGGGAAGTTCCCGTGTGGTGACAAATAAAAATAATGGCGTAACGTACAGCTTATAATTCCGGACCCTCGATGAATCTGTCTCCACGATCCCGGGTTTCATGTTTCGGTGGTAGGTGACGAGGCTACGCGACCCGCAACCGAATATTAATGCTCCAATCATTTCTTTGCGCTCTAATCAGCTTTAATTATCCGTCGTTCAAACGGCTCAATTAATTTAATCGAGTCGCCCCCAATAATGAATTAATTAGGTCGTGGAGGCGGTATATAGCTATAGCTACCACTTGGAAATTAATATGGCGTGGGAGGGGAGAGAGAAGAGCAGCGGAGACGGACGGAGACGGATGAGAAAAACCCTTTCTTCAGTGAAACGCCGCTTTCGATCCATAAATAACTGAGATCGCGCGCGCGCGCCTCTCGCTGGAGAGAGATTTAACAACGCCGGGCCTGCCCACCGCGAGTCGGTTCAGTTTGTGAAGGAGGCGGCAGTCACAGTTCGAAGACGACTGATTCGGAAGGATCGAGACGATCGAGTAGATGACCCGCAGGAACTCAAGAATGAATCCGTCGCGCCCACCGATTCTGCAAAGTTAGCCGGATTGGACGATACTGATCATAAAATGATCAAGTTGCGATTCAGAAACGAGGGAGATGAGTCCAAAAAACCAAATCGAGCCAGTTGGGCAAGGTGGCAAGTGGCAAACAACCAACCGAGACCGTCGTCGTTGTTACGAGTTTCGGTCACATGCACGATCGAGTACTATCAATATCTCTGGTACACATTGATTGATAACGTTTTTGCTGGAGGTGCATGGAGCCGCCCCGTGGGAGGAGTAGGAATGGACGTTTTGACCCACCCGTCCATCGGGGCTGCGGGCAGGCTCGCAGACACGCAGGCTCGCAGACACGCAGGCTCGCAGACTCGCAGACTCTCAGACTCGCAGGTGCAGAGCAGAGAGTGCGCAGTACGCACCGAGCCTCCCCCCCTAGGGAAAAATATGTACCGATTCCCCAGGCCGATGTTGTGTACCGCGGTGACAAGAACTGAATAAAAAGAGGGTCGTCGACACGTGTTGGAATCGGGGGAAGGGGGGGACAAAAGGCATCGAGGTGAGAGAGAGAAATCGAGAGAGAGAGAGAGAGGAGTGAGGAGGGCGGGGTAGGTGCATGTACCTTTCCGCGCCCCGAACCACGACTCTGATCTGATCACTGATCAGAGTCTCCGCTTTGAAATTCAAGGCTTCCTCTATTATATGTGGCCTTTAAAAAAATGTCGCGCATTATTAATTCTACGGTCCCCGCTAGACGACAAAACCCCCCAAAGTTGACGGACCGAAATGGAAATCATCCGAGGAAGGGAGAGCCACAAGTAGCGCGCATTCCGGCTCTCACTTTACACGCCCTAATCTAATATAAGATATAAAGTTTAAAAATAATTAAGAAAAATAATAATAATAATAATAATAATAATAATAATAATAATAATAATTAGAAGGTACACTTTTAGACAGATTAAGACCAAGATGTTTCTATAAGCGAAAGAAACCGGCCTAGATGCTCTGTCGCTATAAATTTTGTATATTTGGATGATACATTTGAAAAAGGTGGCGATGGTTACATGCTAGGAAATAATATGATTTGTGTTCTTGGGTTAGTGAGTTAAGGTGGGACATTTTATATATATTATAGGTTGTCATACATATATATATATATATATATAAAGAAGAATTAGACTGGCTGAACTTATCAGCTGGTTCTATTGTAATGGCAAAAAGGAAGAAATATATCATGTCTCAACCCACAAAAATTGGGCGCCCCAACACACGCGCACATTACTTATAATATAAAACACGGCAATACTATATCTACAAAAACGTTTAGTTGAGAAGAATTAAGATTGTTTATTAGCTCCGGATATTATTCGGATGAAGTTTGAATGAGAAAGACTCCTCCATGAGTGGATGTCATGGAAAGTCGAGTCCATATAGCTAGCTCTACGTTTTTAAATTAATGAGGAAGAAGCTTATTTGAGAAGAATTATGATTGTTCGAAAAAGAGGGTGAAATATTACACATTTACTAATGGGAGTCCAAGGAGATCAGTTGCCTCTTGCCGTGCCCATTTATGTCGACCTTCTCATAATTATTAGTCATGTAACAGTATATTGTAAGAGTTGGTAAAGGGCAAGTCCATATATATAATTGATCCAAAGATGAATTAATATTGTTTGTTATGTTATTGATCAGATTATTGATTTTGAGAAGTAGTGATGTTCTATCAGTACAAAACACCGACTAGAAATTAGTAGAACGAGGATGGTTTTCTGCTTTTTAAGCTGGCAGAAGTAAAATTTGGAGAAAGCAGAAAAGATTTTATTTAACGAAAGGCAAAGGGGGTGGTAGAGGGGGTGTTGAACCGTTACAGAGGTGTTTTCATGTTTCTGTACTTGCCACCTCTTCTTTTAGTTGGGTTTGAGACACAGTCCGGACGCTTAATTTATTACTTGAGTGATATTACTCACTCCCTTTTTTTTTCCTCTTTATATATATATATATATATATATATATATATATATATATATATATATATATATGTTGCACTTTCTATTGAACCAAAAAGGCAAAAAAAAAAAAAAAAATTATAAGAAAATAAAAGAGTGTTCGTTTAAGTGGCGATACGGCCCTTCGGAGTGAAGGAGAAGAAACAGAGAAACGATGTTTCAGAACGCGTCCGAAGATTGGCACGATCTTCCCTTTAGCACTTTTGGTGCAATTGCCACGGAGCCTTTTCTTCCAAGGCCGCGTTTACAAAAGAGGCCGACGTTATCATGCCCCCCCCCCCTAAAGTTTCACATGCAGGTCCTATCCACTGTGATGGAAGCAAAAAGACCAAATCTCTTCCCTCTCTCACACGCATACACACTCTTTTATCATGCCCTTATGTTCATTCTTCTCTCCCTATGCACTCATTTGCTTTATCTTTTTAGATCTTTTTATTTGTAAAAATGTAAATTCAATTGTGTTTCACTCAGTTGTACAATGATACATATATACACATCGTGATTGTTTGTTTCCTAGTTAAATTAAAAAAATTTACAAAATAAAATTAAAGAAGATTGTGATGACAGTTGAATAAAATTACAGAATAGGAGTATCAAAGTGTATTGCCAATTGTATGATCTTCTGATACTTAGTGTGCAACTCTTTGTGTAACTCTGACTGTATCATCGGGTGATACTTGATATCTAACATTCCCCGGCAAGCTTGGAGTTTGAGGAGAAACGCGAAGTTTGGAGAGAAGTTTGCAGAACTGTGATCTAGAGAGGCATTTAGTGAAGACATCAACGATTTGATCTTGAGTCGAGATGAACGGAACTTGAAGAAGGCCAGAGGTGACTCGTTCGCAGATGAAGTGGTAGTCAAGTTCCACGTGCTTGACTCTGCCATGGAAGACTGGATTTGTTGCGATGTAAGTGGTTGATAAATTGTCACACCACAGAATCGGAGGCTGCGAGACGAATACTCCGAGTTCCTTGAACAACTGTAAGATCCACGTCAACTCGGCAGCTGCAATAGCTAAAGCCCTGTACTCTGCCTCTGCACTAGAACGAGCGACAGTCGTTTGCTTCTTGAAAGCCCGGGACATGAGAGAGCCACCAAGAAAAGCACAAAAAACAGTTATCGACCATTGGTCATCAAGGCAGCCACCCTAATCAGCATCGGAGTACACGTCAACACCAAGCTCAGACGATGGCTGGATAATGATACCGAAAACGAGAGTGACTTTGAGATACCGCAAGATACGCTTAACCGTCGACCAATGTACATTAGTGGAGCCTGTTGAAACTGATATGTTTGGTTCACAACATATTGAATGTTTGGGCTGGTAAGGACGAGGTATTGCAGAGCGCCAACGGTTGCTCTATAAGTAGAGGGATCATCTAGTGGCGTGCCTTCATATTTTGATAACTTGGAGCCAGCAGCGACTGGGGACTGACTGAGGTTGAAAGGGATTTGACCTCTGTTAGGTCAAGATGGGTAAATAAATCCCGTGTATATTTAGTCTGAGCAAGATGTAGGGCGCCATTCGGAATGCAAATGACTTCAATCCCTAGGAAGTAGTGCAAAGGACCCAGGTCCATTACCAAAAACTCTTTCTGTAACTGCCATATGAGCTCACGAATGTTCAGTGAACTGCTGCCTATAACTGTAATGTCATCAACATAGACAAGGATGAATGTAACAGTGTGTGTAGTCGACGGTATAAGGAAAGAAGAGTTAGATTTAGATAAAATGAACCCCAACTTAAGTAAGAAAAGAGTGAGGTAATGATACCAAGCCCGAGGGCTTTGCTTGAGACCGTAGAGCGACTTGTGTAGCTTATACACAACATTCGGGCGAGACTTATCTTGAAAACCAGGAGGCTAAGTCATGTGGACCTCCTCAGTGAGGGTGTCATTCAAGAATGCATTGTTAACATCAAGTTGGCGAATAGGCCACCGTCGGCCAACGACAATAGTGAGTATAGTCTGAATCGTAACTAGTTTAACAATTGCACTGAATGTTTCAAAACAGTCTTGACCTTCCTTTTGGTTGAACCCCTTAGCAACCAATTGTGCCTTGTATTTGTCAATGTTGTCATCCACCTCGGTCTTAACACGAAAGACCCACTTGCAACCAATCACCCGATGACCTTGTGGTAAAAAGACAAGAGACTAAGTATTGCTCATTAGTAAATCATTGAATTTTGCATGCATTACATCACGCCATTCGAAAAACTTCATAGCCTAATTGTAGCAAGTGGGCTCTGGTGGGAGCAAAGATACGGGAAGTAGGTGTTGTGATGTGAGAAAGGTCTAAGGTTTAAGGGAATTAGTCATAAGATCGGGTTGTCATTGGATGAGTGGCAAGAGGGGCATTAGGGCAAGAACTCGGTCTAGGTTCGGGGTTCACACGGGACGGGTCGAAGGGAGTTGGTGTCTCGGATGTAGGTAACATCGAGGAAAGGGAGACAGAGATTGAGGGCGTAGGAACGGGGCCAGGATGTGTGTGTGCGGGTTGAGTAGCAGTGGAGGGTACAAGTGGAGTGACATTAGAAGGTACGGTCTGTGATACAATGGGTAGTATAGGGAGTTGCTTGATTGATGGTGGGTCGAAGGGAGGTGAAACTTTTGGTGTGGAAAGCAGCGTAGGTCGAGAATAAGGAAACTTTGTTTCGTTGAAGACCACATTGCGACTGACATATACTTGATTTTTGGAGACATCGAAGCACCAGTAACCTTTGTAGTTTGAATGGTACTCGAGGAACACACAGGTCATCAGCCTATCTTCCAACTTGTACAAATATGGACGAAAATGTGGATAGCACAAACACCTGAAGACTCGAAACATAGAGTAATCATGAGAAAAGTGAAACAGAACCTCGAATGGACTCTTGGACTATAACACGGGAGTGGGCAGCTAGTTGATAATGAAAGTTGTGGTTGCACGTTGAGTCCCAATGGGATTTGGGCATATAGGCTTGCACCAACAAGGCAAGGCTTAACTCCACAATGTGACGGTGTTTGCGTTTGACTAACCGGTACTACTGAGGTGTGTATAGGCACGACACAAGGTGGTGAATACTAGACGTGGACAGGTTGTCATGAAACTTGTGGCTTAGGAATTCGTCATGGCCATCAGACTGAAAGTGTTTGATTTTGGTGGATAATTGATTTTTCACAAGTCGTTGAAATTTAAGAAAGACATAATGCACCTTAGATTTAGAAGTTAAGAAATAAATCCAAGTGAATCGTGAATACTAGTCAATGAAAGAGAGATAATATTTGTACCCATTGACAGATTGAATAAGACAGGGACCCCAAATATTTGCAGATACCATGTGAAGAGGCGAAGGTGTACAAGTGCTGGAATTAGAGAATGGTAGAGACATAATTTTGCTAATACGACACGCATGACACGTGGTTTTATTATGGGAATCGAAAATTTCAATGTTTAAACAGCGATATCCATTTCTCATAATAGAAGCACCTGGGTGCACTAACCTACGATGCCAGAAAAAAAAAAATAGAAATCAACTACCGCAAACAACTAGGAGATGCATTGTGGTCAATGACGTAGAGTCCATCCTTATTCTGTCCCTTGAGCAGAAGTTTGCCCGAAGTGGCTTCCTGCACACGAAAGCCTTGAGAATCAAAGGTAATAACACAATTATTATCAGAGGTGAGTTTTGAAACAAATAAAAGACGATTAAGAGAGGAGGGAACACAAAGGACCCCTCGGAAAGGCAAAGAGTGGGTAAGTGCCAATGACATAAATCGGCAAACTTGAACTGTTTCCAAGCATGACTTCATCCAGACCAGTATAACTACCACTGTTTGTTAGGAGGGACGGATCCGAGGTGAAGTAATGCGATGCGCCAGAGTCGATGTACCACGTTGCATTAGAGTGATTAATTATCAACTTGCACGGAATGCTCTTCAGGGGTGGGCGAGGGCTGATAACTCAAATTGAATCAGTTGTGACATTGTAATGCAGAACGTCCTCTTTTGTTGCAAATTTGATAGAGGGTGCGTTGAGGAATCACCTCGGTCAGTTTGAGAGCGGCCAGAGCCACGACCATTCTGATTGGTTTGACCGCGACCCCGCGAAGCACATCCACGACCACCGCCATGGGAGCTCCGCGCAGCAACATTGAGAGAGAGTCGGGAAGAGTTGTCAAACTTCATCAATTGAGCTTGATGTTGCAGTCTGTGTTCCTGTGTGTATAACAAGTTGGTTAGAGTGTCGAATGTCATCGGTTCGACTTGGCCAATAACCATCTGTGCAAAAGGTTCAAAATCGGGCCCAAGACCGTTAACCACAAAGTGTGTGATGGTTTGATCTTCAAGAGGCTTGTCAGTTGCAGCGAGATTGTCAATAATCTGTTTAACGTTCTCCGGATAAGCACTCATCGTCATGGTGCCTTTGCGCAAAGTCTGGAGTGTGAACCGTAGATGGTTTAGAGGGGCCTTAGAGGTCATTGCATAGGATCGTTGAAGCTTGAGCCAAATCGGCGAAGCACTAGTGAGGTCGATGGTTTGTCCAATTGTTGCATTGGACAAAGTGGCTAAAATCCAACTCTGGATTGTCTAATTGAGGGCATACCACTGCGTGTATTCTGACGTGGCAGTAGTAGAGTCGTAGTTGAATATTTTAAAGGTGGTTTGATGGAGCCGTCAGCGAATCCCATGAGGGATTGGCTAATAAAAATAAGAAGAAATTGTTGTCGTCATAGTAAGTAGTTATCTCGATCAAGCTTGATTGAGACATGATGGGTTATGTAATTGACGGTCACCAGAAACTAGCCGAGAGTTTGTCCAAGATCAAATAGAGCACCCCAATTAGGATTCTGGGATTGGGCAATGAAAGAAGCAGTGGAGGTAGAGGACGATTGAAGAGAACTAGAGCTGGCCATGGATGAATTAGGGTTTGACGGTCGTGAGGGACAAGAAGAGGTTTAGGGTTTTGCGTGGAACCGGGGCTGGCCTGATACCATGTAAAAATGTAAATTCAATCGTGTTTCATTCAGTTGTACAATTGTACATATATACACTTCGTGAATGTTTGTTTCCTAGTTGGACTAGGAAGGTTTATAAAATAAAATTAAAAAAATTATGATTTCAGCTGGATAAGATTATGGAATCAGTAACTGACTAGGAGTCTAACAAGGAAGGTGTGTTAGAGTGTACTGTCGAATGTACGATCTTCTGATACTTGGTGTGCAACTCTTTGTGTTACTCTGACTATATCATCGGGTGATACTTGATTTCTAACATTTCCTTTATTATCTCTCTCCTTTGTTATCTCTTTCTCTCTCTTCTTTGTTATCTTTTTCTCACTCCTTTGTTATCTCTTTCTCTCTCTCCTTTGTTATCTCTTTCTCTCTCCTTTGTTATCTCTTTCTCTCCTTTGATATCTCTTTCTCTCTCCTTTGTTATCTCTTTCTCTCTCCTTTGTTATCTCTTTCTCTCTCCTTTGTTATCTCTTTCTCTCCTTTGATATCTCTTTCTCTCTCCTTTGTTATCTCTTTCTCTCTCCTTATCTCTTTCTCTCCTTTGATATCTCTTTCTCTTTCCTTTGTTATCTCTCTCTCTCCTTATCTCTTTCTCTCCTTTGATATCTCTTTCTCTCTCCTTTGATATCTCTTTCTCTCTTGTTTGATAATCTCTTTCTCTCTCTCCTTTTCTCTATCTCTTTCTCTTTCTCTATCTTCCTCTTTCTCTCCTTTTGTTTGTCTCTCTTTTTCCTCTTTGTTCTCTCATTTTTTATATCTCTCTCTCCTTTGTTATCTCTTTCTCTCTCCTTTCTTATCTCTTTAACTCTCCTTTGTTATCTCTCTCATTTTGCTTTCTCTCTTTCTCTCTCATTTTGCTCTCTCTCTTTCTCTCTCATTTTGCTCTCTCTTTCTCTCTCATTGCTCTCTCTGAGTCTCTTCTGATTTGCTCTTTTTTCTCTCACCCCTTTTGCTTTCTCTCTCTTTTGCTTTCTCTCTCATTTGCTTTCTCTCTCGTTTGCTTTCTCTCTCGTTTGCTTTCTCTCTCGTTTGCTTTCTCTCTCGTTTGCTTTCTCTCTCGTTTGCTTTCTCCTTTGGTTTCTCCCTGGTTTCTCTTTTTGCTTTCTCTCTTTGCCTTCTCTCTCTTGCTTTTTCTTTTTCTCTTTCTTTCTCTCCTTTGCTTTCTTTCTCAGCCTTCTCTCGTTTTTCTTTTTTGCTTTCTCTCAGCCTTCTCTCTCGGTTTCTCTGGTTTGGCTCTCTCTGCCTTCTCTCTGGTTTGCTTTCTCTCTCAGCCTTCTATATATGGTTTTTATTTTTCTATCTCAGTAGCTTCTATATCGTTTGGCTTTCTCTCTATATATAGCTATATGAAGCAGCTATTTTAGGTTTGGCTTTTGTCTCTGCGGCTCTCTTGTTTGGTTATATATGTTTTGGTTTTATATATAAGGAATATACGTTTTATACTCTCTGTTTGGTTTTGCTATCTCTGCATTCTCTAGGGTTTTTATATATAGCTTTTATATGTTTGGTTTGAAAACTCTCTCGCGGCTATGTCTGGTTTGGCTTATATATAGCTATATATGGTTTTGCTTTCTTATAGCGGCTATATATGGTTTGGCTTCTGCATTTCTCTGGTTTGGGTTTGGCTTAATTTATATCTCTTTATCTATGGTTTTGGCTTTTGTCTCTCTATATATGGTTTGACTTAATATATCTTTAGTTTCTCTCTTTTGGCTTAGGTTTTAAACTCTATATCTGGTTTGAAAACATATATGGTTTCTCTCTTAATATATATAGCGGCTATATATAGGTTTGGCTCTCTCTATATGTCTCTATGTTTTGGCTTTATATAGCTTAATCTACTAGGTTTGGCTTTATATATCTCTGGTTTCTTCTCCTTCTCTCTCGTTTGCTTTCTCTCTCTGCCTTCTCTCTTGTTTGCTCTGTCTGCCTTCTCTCTCGTTTGTCTTCTCTCTCTGCCTTCTCTCTCGTTTGCTTTCTCACTCAGCGTTCTCTCGTTTGCTTTCTCTCTCTCTGCCTTCTCTCTTGTTTACTTTGTCTTTCTGCCTTCTCTCTCGTTTGCTCTCTCTCTCTCTCTCTCTCTGCTTTCTCTCTTGTTTGCTTTCTCGCTCTTCATCGATCTTTCAAGTTCTCTCTCGATTGTCGAGTCACTCGTACTCCTGCCTTTAGTCTTTATATGACACATATCTCAGTCCCCCAAAAGGCGCTCTTGTACAATCGTACTTGAATATCCCCATCGACGAAATACAAAAGGCCGGTTCATTTTCATTCGCCGGCCCACCTGGCTAGGGCTAGGCATCGGGGTTGGGTTTTTCGGGTAACCAGACTTAAAAAACCCGGGTTTGGATTCCTAAATCCAACCCGCAGGTCGGTTCAAGTTTGGGGATCTAAACCCGAACCCGCGGTTTTTTATTTTAAATTTTTTTGTATATTTTTTCTTGATTTATTTAAAATATATATAAAAAAATTTCGGGTTTTTCGGGTCTGGTTCAAGTTTTGGTTGGGTCTGGTCGGGTGCAGGTTTGTAAAATCGTAGTTCTGGTCGAATTCAGGTTCGGGTTTTAAAACCCGTGCTAATTTTCCACTAGTTAAGGTTTCAGGTATATAAGTCAGGTCGGGTTCAGTTTTTCATAAACCAAACGCAAACCCAACACTTGCCCACCCTTACACTTACCCTTACACCTGGCTGCCCTAACTAGAATCCTCCATCGTTTTCAAAGAGCCCGGATCTGCGGGCCAAATTGCAGCGTGGCCAAAGCGAATCACGGGACACCACCTAAGCCCGCACGGTGGATCCGTGTCCGGGCACCCCGTGATTCGCTTTGTCCACGCTGCAATTTAGCCAGGCTCGTTTTCAAACCCCTAGGCAAAATCAGTCTTCGAGACTTCGACACCGGAGCTAGTTTTTTCTTGTACTTCGAATGTTGTCTACCAAAACTTACCATTAGACTTATTATTTCTTTCTGAAAAGATATCGGACCAGCACATTTCCAAATTCGGCGTGCCCGGTACAGCAGAAAATCGGTGAAGCGAATCCATTTTATTATTATGTCGGACTCCAGAGTAGTGTTAAAAAGCTCAACTCATTTTTCATCTCTTACTCATCAAATCCCACCATCGACTTCAAACCAAATTTCAAGATTTGGTTGCCGGAACGAGAGGTAGGTTGAGTGTGTAATCTGCCATCGTGGTAGTTTTTCTTGCATATATCGATAATCTGTCTCAGAGCCTTAAAGCTTCCAATCAATGAAATCAGAGGAACTACTTTTATCTCCCTGTTTTTCTACGTTCTTCTAGATGACCGAGACAGCTACTGTGGTGCATGATCTGTGATACAGCGCCTGGCGGCCTGGGTCCATGTCCGGTCGTCAATTAGTGAAGCATACAATCGCGATGTGAATTCATCTGTTGACATGTTTCACCAACCTGGGAAATGTCTTTCTTTGATTGCTCAAATTATCCGCCGTAGACACGCCATAATCATCATCGCTTTCCAAGTCCCAACTTAAATGCGCTCCTGCTATCTGTCGTTACCAAGTGAGTGCTTCATATTTTAGCCCTCGATGGAATATTTGCCGGAAAGTTTACAGCTTCATTCTTTTCATTTTCTCTGCTCACTCTTTTTCTTAAATATTAATTGTTAGAAAAAAAAAAGAAAAACACTAAAAAAAAAACACAAAAAAAAGAGCAGCTACTGAAAGCTTTCTTGTAGACTGGTCACTGTTTTTCATCCACAACTGCTTCATCTTTGACAAATTGGCCATCCTCGAGGAGATTATGTTCAACATCCAAAGACTCATAAAACTAGGATCCTTTCTATTTCTTTATCCCTTTCCCATACTGAATGCATTCTTGGAGACAAGTCACAGTTTTCCAATACCCATCAATGGTTATCCTTTCAAATTCTCATAACAGATTCATTTTTTTGACAAATCTGTCATCCAGGTGGAGATTGCTTTTAGCATCCAAAACCTACAAAACTTGACGCTTTTCTACTCCCCTTCCTTTTTGGTTTATGCCAGTTTCATGGGTGAAATGCAAGATTGTATAAACTGTGAGAATTAGTAATTTTGGATGTATATATATTTTTTAAAATTCCAATCAGGGATGGGGTGTACTCTACATGGAGAGATTTTCTGTATCGAATCAAAAGAATACCTTTCTGTTGTCAGTCTCTATATGGAAGATGATGAGCAGCACCTGATTGGTGAACGATTCTCTGCAGCTCTTCTCCCATTTCTTGCAGTATCACCGGCTTAGACACAACACCATGGACTCCATTTTGCAGACATCTATCACGGGTTTCCTTATCAGCTTCTGATACCAATGCGACAATCAGAAGCCAACTTCCTGATCGTAACTTTCTTATGCGGGATGACATCTCATGGATATTTTCCTCGAGAAGGTGGAAATCGATCAAAAGAAGCTGAAACTCATCACGGTTCAGGCCAAGTGTTTCCAAACAATGATACCAAGATGACACCACTGACAAACGACAACCCAGTTTCTCAAGAAGCTTCCGTATAATAGATTGACTGAATCGATCACTGTCAGCTAGAAGAACGCTCATTCTTTGTAAAAGGGCCAGGCCACTCTCTTGAGTGTATTTTGGTCTATTAAGAGCTCCCTGTGATCTTCTGACACCTAATCTGACTATCAAGCTCATTTTCTTAACCCCATTCAAGTTTGGAGAGGCTAATAACTCGCCATTCATTAGCTGCATGTAGAAAGAACACATCAGTCTAAAAACAGATGACCATGCTAGCAGTTCTTCAAAAGTAACTACAATAACAAAGCCATACAATCTTCGTGAGATTAGATCTTTAATAGTTAATATTCTGACAGACAAACAGTTAAAAGACTACCAAAGATTTTTTCCATCTTTGAATGTTTGATTGCACAAGCACACCTTCCTTACCCCTGAGGAGACATGACACCTCTAGGGGTGGCACTGAACCGAGCCGGCTTGTGAACAGTTCAAGCTCAGCTCGGTAAAAGCTAGGGGTGGCAACGGGGCGGGTCGGGTCGGGTTTTTGGAAACCCGTACCCGCAAAAACCCGCCCCGCGGGTTTGATTTCTAAACCCGTACCCGCCCCACGGGGCAAATAACCCGCCCCGAACCCGCGAAAACCCGACCCGCCCCGCCCACGGGTACCCGACCCGACCTGCCCCCACAAAGCCACTATTACATATTTAATATTAAAAATTACGCGAGAAGAGAAAAGTAGGGGTTTTTTGGTTTTATTGCCATATTACGTTTTTACCCTTTAAAACTTTTTTTTTTACATAAGAATTAAGCGGGTCGGGTCGGGTTTTTGGGGCGAAACCCGTACCCGCCCCGGATCCGTGACGGGTTCTGCTCCCAAAACCCGAACCCGACCCGCGGGTTAAAAACGTAAACCCGAACCCGCTTTAAGCGGGTCGGGTCGGGGCGGGTTCCCCGCTAAATGCGCCCCGTTGCCACCCCTAGTAAAAGCTCGATCCGGCTCCAATTAGTGGGCTCCTTAAATTAAAGGTTAGATCCTTTATTGTAGATAAATTTAACTAAAACAATTAAAAGAGGTCCAATCAACAAACCTATGCTGTGTATGAGCTCGAACTTGAGCCAGGCTCGGCTAGAGCTCGGGCTCGATTAGGGGATCGAGCCCGCTCGAATCGAGCTCGATCTTGTTCGAATCACTCGAGCTCGAACTTGAGCGCAGCCATGGGATCGAGCTCGAGCTCGAGCTCGAACTTGAGACCAGCCGTGGGCTCGAGCTCGAGCCATCGTAGATCTAGCTCAGCTCGGCTCATTTCCAGCCCTAGAGACCTCACACTAAAAGTCCCTTATGTGACCATTAAGCCAAAGATAATTTAACTACCACAAATTTGATCTCTTCAATGCTCCACATATATAATATGAGCACAATAGAGGTGGTCATCCTAAACATGTCCTCCCTAGTTCCACAGGAGTAACCAACACTCAAAACCACAACGTCAGGCATATTAAGGTCATAAGAGTTTATCCACAATCTGACAGGTGCACCGCATTCCCTCTATAATTGTCATATGTGCAGAATTATCCCCCAAATATAAGCTGCACTTTTTCTTCTTGAACAGGTAACTTATGCAATGATTTGTTTGAAAGAGTTATCACGGTGATTTGACTATTATACTAACCAAACATTAAGTGTGAGAAATCAGTGAACACATTTTAATTTTCCTGATAATACAAGGCTAGACATGTGACTAATAGCAGGTGCAACTGGCACCAGAAAATCTGTTAAGATGGCAATACATGACAGTAAGTGTATCCATGTTATAAAATTCCTCTGCAACAGTCAGAAATCCAACATAATTTAACAAACACAAGGATGTGTTCCCACTTCACGACAATGGTAAGCATGTGTGGCACAGAAAAATTAGACACCAACACCATCAAATAGGTTGCTCTATCTAATAAATAGAACGAAATATAAAGGACAGTAGGTTAGTGATTGACATAATTTGGAGGGATGCTGCTTGGCACATTGCACGCTGCTTGTGAGCACTTTCTCTCTTCTGCTTTGCCTGGACACTTAAGATTTCAAAGGAAAAAAAACAGGGGCAAAACTAAAGAGAACTACTACCCAGGAGTCCATAACATGGACCTCACCCTAGCCAACTCCACTAAGACTAGAAACAGTATGAGCTAGGGTACCCTGCACCTAAGCTATAGAGCACTAAAAATACATTAAGTTTTTAGCATATTCCAATTCATAAAGCTTCACTTTTTGGTGGATGGATTAACTTGGGCATCTAAACCCATATTTGTTATTAATGTGTCAACAAATTTACCACATTCAGTATCTAAAAAGAACAAAATATAATGTTGATACTATTGTTTAGCTTGATCAACAAATTCATTGAAGTACCATAACTCAAGATGAAAGCATCACCAATAATGTTAGTGGTAAAGGACATGGTAGGGTCAGACAGTGAGATCCAATACTCATCATGGAGGTTAATGTGATCTATATAAGGACACGGTAGGGTCAGACAGTGAGATCCAATACTCATCATGGAGGTTAATGTGATCGATATAAGTACCTGAATTTGCAGGCATTCTCTGCTTCTGGAGGATCAAGCTCTAGTATGGTCTTTACGGTATATATTTTTTAGTGGACCAAATGCACAGACATATACACCAGAAGATTAATAAACCTTAGTCCTAGGCAGGATGCGTCTAACTTTAACACTGATGTCCTATGGGGCAAGGAACTATGCAGTGGACTGCAGCTTTCACTTTTCTCAACTAACAAAAATTTCTCCAAATTTTGGTTGTTTATGCAAGGTTAACAAATTCCATCAACATGCAGGCCATGGCAGTGAAAGATGACCCTTTTATAAGACATAAGCATGTAAGAATGAAATTATAAAATACATATTATAGCCAACAAAGAATGAAATTATAAAATACATATCATAGACAACACTAAAAAACAAACACCTAAATATATCAAGATAAATGACTAAGACTTGGTTACATGGAAGCTTTTTCCACCATGTTGTATCATTGTTTTTTAACAATGAGACAAATAATATATACCCCATACATTTAGTATAACTTGAAATCAATATCTCAAATTAAGTAAACCACTCTGTGGGCCGCTGAAGTAAAGCTCAATTCACAGAGATTTTAATCACAAATAAGTTAGCATCTCATGCAATTTTATCTTTGAATCATAAAACTAGTTATTTATCACTTTTGGTTAGAATTGCCTCTGGTTCTTTTTTCCATTTTGCACCCGTGCTTTTACTTGTTTTTTCACATTAAACAAAGATAAAAAAAAATAGTTAAATATATTTTGCTAAGATAAAGAGCAGGGAAGAGACAAATAACAAGAACTACAAAGTATTAGATTCTCAGCATGTGCACAAAGTACAAACAATAAAGAACTGAACAGATGTTTCAAGAAATCACACATGGCTACCTATTTGTCTTTTTTATTTTTTTCTTTTGAATTTATCCTATTCGTCTATTTTCACTAACCCTTTGAACATTACATGGGAAAAGATAAAGAGTTGAAGATATGAAACAGGCTAACCAGCATTGTATGAATGATTACAGAAACTGTAAGATCATTAACATTTGCTTCAGCTTCGTTCATGATAACTCGTGAAGAATAAATGTTTAACCTAAATGGACACTATTAGTTGGAATGACGACAAATAGATTAAAAGTCCAGAAAAACCCAGAGGTTTAGCTGGAATGGGCCTCTAAAGTTCAGCTGGTTATTTTGGGATAAACCTAGACCAAACTTAACAAGAGAATAAAGTGGATTATGTATAATATTAGGCATAGTTTTTCTCCTTTAATTGTCAGATGCTTATGTCATCCCCGTCCCAATCCTATGGTCCATTTTTAAATTTCACATTTCAAGCCTATTGACCATTAGCATACGCCTGACATGAAGGGAAATATAAGGAGAACAATACCACACAGATTAATGCCAAGACAAATCCTGTGATTTCTAGTTGATAAAAACCATACTAGTTTCAACTAGTAATTTGGTAAGAAGTTGGACCCAACATTGACAAATATCTACTAGTTTTTGTCAATGGACTCTCAGTTTTTTGTTCCAAAGCAGAACAACTATTCAGCGTATCCATTTTATTTGATTTACTGTCTCACGCTGTCAATATTCTCAATTGCACATGATGTTCTATAATTATATTGGTCACTTCCAATTAATGAGAAGCTTTGAATGGATATAAAATCCAGAAACACCTTACCTATGATTTTCAAAGCTATTGGTCATCTGTAAAGACGACTCACCTCTAATATCATTACCTATGCCTTTCAAAGGTATTGATAATCTGTAAACACTCACGTCTAATATCAACCTCACCATCCATGCAATCCTCTCAGTATTTTCCCACTAAAGTCGACTAGGTAATAACCACTTTTTACAGATTCCACAAACACCTTATGAGCTTTGAATCTATTAACCATCTCTAAAGACTCTCCTCTAGTGCTGATATCACCATCCACACTAAGCCTCTCCATATTTCCCCTGAAAATGCAAAATCTACACTTCTACAGATTCTGCAAACACCTCATAGATGACATTCAAATCCATTGACCATCTATCAAATCTCTCCTTTAATAATGATATCACATTCACACTATGCCTTTCTATATTTCCCACGCAGATAAGAACTTATACTCACAAACATGAGTAGGGTAACTGTCTAGCTGGTAAACATCATCACAAGCACACTAACTTGAGATTCTGCTAATAGATCCAATCCCAAAGGTTTCTATTTGAAAAATATCGCACATTGGACATCCTTAAATATAATGGTACGAAATTGAAAGGATAAAACAAGCTATATGGGTTTTCATTACCAGTTTATTGACCATCAGTAAGTAAAATAAGGATAATACTCAGACCCATAAAATTTGGGTAAAAGAAGTGAGAATCCCACTCAAACAATTCATCTTGCACATGATAGTCAAGATGGAGAGATAGCTAATCCTACCAAGTGGATGAGCTAACAAGCCTAGCTATGCTGTATAGAACACATCAATTAACAAAACACTAACAACCAAGTTATGGAATACCAAAACAACGACAGAAACAACAAGAATATCTCAGCAATGTCTTCCATTGTAAAAGGTCAGTATTAGTGAGTATAAGCTCTTAGTGACATTTGTGGAGGAACAATCATGTGATAAAAAAAAAAAAAACCATATAAAATCATAACATGTTAGTTTTATCCCTCACTATTTTTTTATGCCAGCAATTATGGTAATAATGGAATTCATCTTTGCATCCAACTAAAACATCAAACGCACAGAAAAAAACCGAAAAGTAATATAAGAAAGGTAACAAACTTGCAGATAAATAGGCTTTCTCAGGTTATTTACCTGAGCTAGCTTTTGGCACATTAAGAGAACAGGACCTTGAATATCATGTCTCCTACTCGTTTGCATGGAGGAGGTCGAACTGACTTCTTTTATATCACTTCTCACCTCAAATTTCAGATGAAGAAATTCATCGGACACGGCTCTTTGCCACAGTAATTGCTTATCCATGCCACTCTGTGAACCACTCCCCATGCACACACTAAGAAAAACATCACTGTGATCTCCAGAATCCAACAAATTTCTAAGCATGTGCAAGAGAAGTTGAAGAATCCTCTTTTCGTCCCCAACAACGTGATCCGGCACTCCTTCACAAACTTCAAACTCAAAATTTACTTGGTGACAAGCACATAGGAGTTTCATGATACTCACTAACTCTTTCATCATAGAATAAACGCTAAATGAGTGAAAATCAAGTTCAAATTTACCCGCGTCTGAGTTGCAGACGCTAGCTACATCTGCAGCAAGAGTAGACAAAAGAAGGCTAAGCTTCATCATTGGTTCCACTATATTTCGTTGTTCCAGTTTTAATTTTTCCTGCTGCAGAACTGATACAACTGCTGCAACGGAACGGGCGGGCATTGCCACCTCCCTGCTCATCACTCTTTGAAAGGAATAACGGGCCTGGCTAGCCATCAAAGCCTCGCGCCTTGCTCTTTCAAGAGCCAAATTTTGCTCCATGAGCTTCTCTCTCATATGCAAGGAGTCCTCCAAAACTGCGGCATGGGAGAGAGCAACAGCCACCTGGTCTGCAACGACTTCCACCAGCTCGAGATCATGTGAATTCCATTCTCGAGCCCCATCAGAGGGCAGCACCAACACGAGGAGAGCATAGGGAGCATCCACAAACTCAGGCGTCCCACCCTTAAAATTGGACACTCGTAGTAGCGGCATCCGAACTGCTGCAGTCGGCCCAGACTCCCCGGACCGAAGCAACCGTGAATTGGGGCCTAGAGTCCTAACTCCGGCGTTACCAATCACCTCCTTCACATCGGGATCGTCACGCGGGATGAAGGCCGGACGCGAGCGGCCGACTGCCTGTTTCAATTCGTGGGTAAGAGTGAGCCCAGAGTTAGAATCGTCGGGCATCCACACAGCGCAATTCTCTAGAAATAAAACCTTGGAGAGCTCAACGAGGGTGGTGTAGAGAATCGTGTGTCGGTCAAGCGACCGTCGGATCTCCTGCGTGAGCATCCGAACATGCAACCTAGCCTCCTCCTGTAGTTTCATCATTCCAACCTCGCGATTGAGTTCTCGGGTCTTCTTCCTCAACAGCCCTTCTCTCACCATGACCCTCAACATTTGAGGAATTAGGGTTAGCAAGGTAATGGAAGTGGCGAAGGAGACCAAGGCAGTGAGGAACTTGAGGACAGTGAGAGAGAGCATGACCTGGAAGGAGTGGAGCTCGTAGGTCCATACCGTAACGAAGTGGGTCAAGCCACAGAGCACGATAAAGGCGCCGAATTGGAGGAGGATCCACCTGAAGGGAAAGATGGTGGAGCAGCTGACGAAGTAGAAGAGCTCGAGGGGTATTGAGAAGTAAGCGAGGGCAATGAGGAAATCGCTGATCTTTTGGCACTGCAAGATGCTCTCAACGCTCCAAAATCCGATATCGTCGCAGGGGCAAGACGACGACGACAACATGCTCGATGAAATGCCGGCAAGTGCTGAAGCGTGAAAAAAGAAGCATGGAAGAAAGAATACATTCCAGAGCGAGGAGAGAGAAAGGAGAGAGGGGAAGGAGGGAAGGTCCGAAGGCAGGTGCGTAATGTGTATTCGGTTCAATGCATCCAATAGACCTACAGACCACAGAGGAACATTGCAAAAAAATAGGAAAAAAAAAAAAAAAAAAAAAAGGAGACACCCCTGTTCGGAAATTTTTTTAGTTTCGCTACCTGGGCACGGCTTTGATTTGATTTTGATTTGTTTGGAAGAAAGGTATTTGGTTTTGGCTTTGTTCTTGGGTTCGTCTCTCTGTTTCCTTCTGCCAAGCTCAGCAGCCTGGAAGTTGAACTGCCCTCCTTTTCTTACTTAGACTCGCCGAGTAAATTTTCTCTTTCCCGAGTCCTTACCCACTTTTAATCCCAGACGCAATCCCCAATTAACTCACTCCCTCGCCGTCGCCGACCCTCTTCTTTCTCTTACTTCTTTTCCGGAGCCTTTTCTTAATTTTTATATGCCTAGCTTTTGTAGTACCGGCAAAGCGGCTGAGAAAGTCTTAAGTTTTCGCTGCCAAGGACACTAAAGCGAACCTGCTACGAACCTGCAATTTTGCGTTACTCCCAGAAGAAAAAAATACTGCATAAGAGTATAGATCGTACGCAACCCGCTCTCATTCCTTCCCGGAACGCGTCATTGTCCTTGACAGGACCCGCTCCCTTAAGCAGGGACAAACACTCCCTCACCATCTCACGCAAAAGGAATAACTCCTCCCCCCCCCTCAGCCCAGCCATACCCACCACGGTTAACGAACGGAGTCCAATATTCCATTGACCCAACAACGTCTTCCCTTGACTAATACCTTTCGAATGCGGACGACCGTGGATTGCAATTTGCATGCCGTGAATGTTGAATTCCTTCTCGTGGCGTCGTCAATTCCGGTGCGGAGGGGCCTTCCCGAATCTTAATTTTGTCAACTACGAAACTATTACGTAATAACCTTCCAAAAGAACATGATGATGGCGATTCGGGTCTTTATGAAAGAAACACAATGCATCTCGCCGTGTAACTGTTCATGCGTTCTCTTGACTGATTACCCATCAATGTTTACGTTCCCATCTTAATTTAGTTCCATCATATATATATATATATAGCTTTTGAGTTTTGACCTGAGTGTTACGTTACTTACGTATTTAATTAAAGGGCACCAGATATGTATACATATACATATACATACGTACATTGTCAACCTCTCCATGCAACCTTCTCGTTTACCACAAGCTTTTATGCGACTATGACGACGGATAGAAAAGTTGTACCAACTTTGAAGTTGGTGGAACCGATCGACTTATTAATTAGGTGGATTAATTTATAATCAGACCCAGGGAAAGGGACGAGGATATGCATAGGGGGGTATTGAACCTAGGCCGGGATCTGCTGCGAACAAGAGTGCCTACAAACAGGTAATACATACAATCAACTGGTGTTTGTACGTACCAGGTTTTAATTTGTTTTTTTAAGTCATCACACCCTACCTTATGTGCAGGCTCGCCTCTATAAGCTGTGAGTATACGTATATACCGAAGCACAGGCGCCATTGTTTGTTGTTGGCAACGATTCTAGGGCCTATAACCATATACGTCCTTTAAAAAATTTCTGTTTGATATATATCATATATGTGATGGTGATCATAAATAAGATGACATGAATTTCACAGTGAGGGTCATGCCTCTTGGAACAATGTCACTATATATATAGCTTGACGTGTAATACAATACTATAAAGGCAATTGCTTGATGATATTATAATGCATTCGAAGCTTTCTCATGACATTATAATGTATTTTAAAATTAAGTAACTTACTCGAGGAAGGTAATTGCTTGGATTTTTTATCACTTAATTCATGAGAAGTTGCGGTACTTGTGGTCAAGAGAGTAAGCCAAAGCATGAGCTGAAAAACGAGAGAAACGACTATACAAACAATGTGTACATATATCAATCCAAATTAAGGAGGCTATATAGCAGTAGCAGCTCTTATATTATTTTGGTCAAATCTAGGCGAGACTTGCAACATTATTACGTATAAATTAATCTTGTTTATTGGGTGAATCGGGTGGTGGCTGTGTGCAGCCACTTGTTTAAACCTACCAAAGTTTTCTTTCTTTAATCTATATTAATCCCCACCTCTTTAGTCTTTCCTTTCCCCTCACAAATCCGTCGAGAATTTTATATGGGTGCATGAGAGTCTAGCTTGTGCTTAATTTGAAGCAAGTTCCAAAATTAATAATCAAACTCATTTAAGTCAGTACAAGTTGCGCAGTGGACAGCGAAAAGCATTACAACTTGCGCTGCTTTGGGAAGGCTTAAAAAAGTACTCTTAAGCAAATGCTTGAGGATCGATATATCAGGTGGACTGAACTGGGCGTGGGTTTTCTTAATTTTCTACTATATATATATTCTAGTCCCATCATGGCGAACGATATTGATATATTAGTGTTGATGACGGTACTGTGTAATATTATTACTCGTAAGTTGTGATTATCCTAACGGTTCCCTCTTTGTCCTGCACACACGTTGATGCTGGCCGGCCGGTTTTCTTTTCAGTTTTTGGGACTAAAAGCGTACGTCTTAATTAATCGGGTGGTGGTAATGATCGGGCATCTCGATCCCAAGTTCATTGTATTTAGCAAACACAAGTACTAATCTTTTCTGATGAATGATAGAAACGGATGCCGAATGTCGTGGTTGCTGCTTTTCTTCAAAGCTCTCTCCTCCACTCACTAACCATATGAAGACTCATTGCCCTCACAATCATCTATCAGAGGGAGCGAGGGCACCACAAAGATAGAAAGACGGAGAGATGAGGCCCGCGGGGGAGACCCCCGTCCCCTACCCTCTTTATATATATATATAATATATATATATATATATATATATCTGCATAGATCAAGTGGGGAAGGGGTCCCTCTTGTTTTTATCTTTTCCTTTCAAGATTGAGAGATATTAATTGATGTGTTTGATGAGTTCGTCTTTCTCATAGAGTTCGCTTGAAATGAGCAAAGAATGGTTGTTTTATATATCAGAGTCACGATAACTAAATCTTCAAAAGAGGAAACCTTTTTTTTTTTTTTTTTTTTTTTTCCTGTTTCTGCAAGAAAGCAACTGCAACATTTTGATTGGGTAAGATACTATTTTTACCCTTAATTTTAAGAACGAATTTTGTAAGAGTCTTCTATAGTTGGAAAACCTCTCTTTTGATCTGTCATTGGAAAACAATATAAGACAGCAGCATTTCCCTGAGCTTTTTGGGCTAGCTTTAATTTTCAAACGAGTGCCTTTAATTAATGGAAGAGTCTTGTCTTGGAGCTTTTCAAAGTACTAACTTTTCATCTTTCAGAGTTGGCTTAATCGAAGAGGTCTTTTACAAAGTGAACTACTTTTTATCCAAGAAAAGGAGTTTTTATGATCCAATGAATTAATTAAGAACATATCCGAATGCGTCACAAGAATTTATTTTTCAGAAAAATTCAAATAGTTTGTTTTAGTTTCTTTGTGAGTACTTGTGAATTCTAATTCAAGAGGAAGCTCTTTATAAATTAGCTCCCTTTTAGGTCTCAGATCGTATCGTACTTGTCCGCCGTCTCGAAAGTATCCTGCAGTATTGTCCTTTCTTCCCGCCCAAAAAACCAGATGTAGATCGGCCGGCGTCGCCCGAAGTAAGTAACCCTAAATTCTTCTGACACCGATATGCATTTCTAAGCGGGGACCAACGAGGGTCGAATTAATAAGGATTCTTCTTCGGCACCGATCGAGCCCAACTCTCCCCGGCGGTCCGGATGATCTCTTAAGAAATTCAGATCAAACCAGGTCGCCACCAACAACATCAGGACAAAATGCCGGCCTCCAATCGTAACTTATAATAATAACACTCTATTCATCCTCGTCGTCGAGAATTGAGAGGAAGGAGGAGGAAGGAGTGTACTATGTAAGGACCATTTCTTTAATTCTCTTCTTTCTTTAATATGGAACCGAAGGCTTAGCATGGGTAACGCGCACAAGAGACGGGCGTGCAAGGTACCCATGTGAATCCTCCGGCCGGCTTTTGAATTCTCGGACGTTGGAGACTTAGATGACTCCAACCTAATTCTTTAATTATTATACTTTCTATACCTAGTGGCATCTTCTATAAGTGTATACCGAAAAAATAGATTTGCAATTTGTGGGAATTTGAGAAATTAAAATTTTACGGGTACGTCTTCTATAACTTATTTGATTCGATCTCCGTGTGTATGAATAAATTTGGGCCACAATCTCTGAGAAGATGTCCACGAACTGATTGCAAATTAATTTAGTCGACTGGATAAAAAATAAATTTAGTATTCTGTTTGATCAGCTTGGTGACGTTTTTGCCGCATGATCTTCAATTGGCAAAGCTTATCGGCCTTCTGGCAGAGTTTTTTGACTTCTGCAAAAGACCCCGTTCCTTTATTTTCCAAGGGATTTGTAACTTTTTATAGGGAATCAACTTCTTCCTATTTTCTCCTTAATTCCTTTGTTTCTCACCTTCTTCCTCTTAATGGGGGATTTAGAATTTTGAAATTAAATTTGAATTTTGATTTCCTCTTGACCTGATTGGTCCACGTATGTGGTCCCCTATTGCTAATGTGGCGATGATGTGACAGATGATGGGCCTACAAGGGCGATTTGAATCTCGTGACAATTTTTTGACTTGGTCGATCATACCCATCGATTGCATGGATAAAAATTAGAATTTTAAACTCTAATTTAAATCTAATTTTAGTGCCAACAACATTTGTTCTGTGGTTGGTAGAGATAGTACATGGAATTGCTTCTTTGATTTATTACGTGTAACAATTGCACCCTTAATGATGGGGAGGATGTATCCCACTATCACCGACATTGAATGGGGGCCCATTCACTCTACCTCACCGTATTTGGTACCAATCTTTCAGAGTGAAGCCCATGTAGGAGCCCCTACATGGGCAGTTCTCTACCTGGTTTTATAGTTCGCTATTAATTAATTAAACTCGGACGAGCAAGGCCTACAGGCTTAGGTCCAATCGAACCTGGTTCAATTAGTTGGACATTTGGATTGGACTCGGTCCTAATGAGTTGTAGGATCCAGATTCGAGAATTTTGGATCAGAAATCGGAGCCAGCCCACTAAGAGTTCTCATTGTGGAGTTATGTATCGTTCAAGCTTAAGGGGCTGCGGGTGGCCCAAGAAGGGTGCGGATTGCGCACACAGCCACTCAATGCCGCTCGTGCGAAAAATCCGAAAGCGGGTCCCACACAATCTGATGTCCCAATTTTTACGGATAAGAGAAAACCGAAAGACGGACACAATTGGCTTCGCGCCTTCGCCTGCCTGACTCCCGCCATGGCTGCTGCTCTCAACGTCTCGCCCCTTCTTTCCAACCCCGCGCCGGATCGGCCTCTCTCCTCTAAATCTCTTCGGACGATCAAGCCGTCGTGCTCTCTTCGTTGCCGGCTTACGCAGCTGGAACATTTGCAAGTAATTACCTTATCCTTTTTTTTTTTTTTTGTTCGATTTGAACCTTTTGACTCCTGGCACTTTGTCAATTTGGCTAAAATTTACAGGCTCCTTCACAAGATGCCGAAGCTGAAGAAAAGTCATTTGCCTCTCTTGGTTTGTGCGCAGCTCGTATGGGTCTTCTTGCTGTGGTTGGGGCATCGCTTTGCTTAGTGGATCCTGCAATAGCCTTCAAGGTATTCATTAGTTTGCCCTTTACTTGGTCAATACGGGGCATTGAATTCATTAGTAAAAAGTGAAGACCTTCCGGCTGAATATGTTTAATTTCGTTGATGGAACTTAGCATTAGTCATGATATCTTGTCGATTCAGTGTGTTTCTCGGCAGGAAGGTAGAATGTGCCTTGCACAACCCTTCCACGTGTTGAACTCCCGAAATTTCTCTTACGATTTCGAATGAGGCTCCTATTCAATTTTACATTGTACTTAAATGAAACGAGATTAGGTATTTAATTTTCTCTATTTCAAGTTCTGCATTCCAAATATAAGCTGTCAATTTGTGAAGGGAGGAGGCCCTTACGGCTCTGAAGTTACCAGAGGCCAGGATCTTACTGGAAAAGATTTCAGTGGGAAGAGTCTGATCAAACAGGACTTTAAAACGGTATGACTCTGGTAAAATCATCTTTTCCTGCTTGACCTTTTGCCACTAGTTGGCCACATAGTATACGCATTTCTACATTATAGACTGAGTTGGGAAAAGACACAGTTTCTAAAGAATACTAATCTTTTTGGTATGTCCCAGTCAATCTTACGCCAAGCGAACTTTAAGGGTGCAAAGTTACTGGGTGCTAGTTTCTTTGATGCTGATTTAACAGGTATTTTGCACTCTCTGTTTTAGCTTTAATTTATTTAATTAGTAGTTGTTTCACAAATACTTTTATTTTTATTATATATGATTTTGGTATTGTTAGATTAATCTCTCTTACTATTCTGTTGATAAAACAGAATTGTGTTTTGTTTAATGCCTCTTGAAGTAATATTTCAGCATTCTGTAAGATGTGCAGGTGCGGACCTTTCTGATGCGGATCTAAGAGGAGTAGATTTATCACTGGCAAACATAACAAAGGTGCTTTCAATTCTAGTGGCCATTAACCTGATCAAATGCGTGTTTTCTTTAAGTTCCACTGATCAATACTCACATGCTACATTTACTTATGTTTTTAATTGTTGTGCTTTTCCTTTTACTTTCAAACATGATACTGCCCTGCTCCTGCATCTCTCTTTACCACCCCCAATGTAAATGCTTGAAGTTGCTTCCCTAGATTCTGGCCTCTGGACCTGGGAGAGTATACCCAACTAGGGCCACCCCCTGTTGGTAGTCTACATGTCATGTCCCAAGTCCTGGTGCTGGAACCCTGAATTGGATTCTTCAGTCATTCTCAAAATTTTGTGTAGGTTAGAAACTTAGAATTTTATGATTGCATTTGATGACCTTCATTTTTCATCAACAAAAGCTTTGCCCACTCCTGAATACTGTTGGCTGAGACTAGCTATCCAATTACTGAGGTTTCTTAGCTATTTTTGCCTTCTGTCTTGAGGCTCAGCAGTGGGTTTATTCCTTTCAATGCATATCCCATGTATTGAGACCAAACTTTCATTTCTTAGGAGAAAGATCCCCAGGGGACTGATGAAGTCCTAATCATTTATAATTGGCTTGATCTTTGACGCTTTTGTGAACCTTAGCAGCATTGGTAATTTATTCCTGAGGGATGAAGAAAAGTTCTTTTTTTTGTCATTTTTGTAATCCATCTTTCCAATGGACAATGCAGGCAAATTTGACTAATGCAAACCTAGAAGGAGCACTTGCTACAGGAAACACTTCCTTCAAGGGAACAAAAATAACTGGTGCAGGTATAAGCATATTGCATTAAGTTACACTGACCATTACTTCTTTACTCCTTGAAATTCAACATATCAATAAGTAAGAAATGCTGCTGCATGCCATCAGACTTCACAGATGTACCTCTGAGAGATGATCAACGTGCATACCTGTGTAAAGTTGCCGATGGGTAAGGTTTATACTTGATCTTGATTCATTCTGTTTTGATTTTTGGTTTTTTTTGCATCATGATGTGATCAATTTCTGGGTTGGTTCCATTGCTTCCAGTGTAAATCCAACAACAGGAAACCCTACTCGGGAGACATTACTTTGCGAGTAAACTTCAACTCATTGGTCAGTCCCCATTTTGAGGCGGTGAAGAGATTGTGTTTTCTCCTTCAAGTAAAGAGAATCACAATTTTCAGCTAGTTAGGTAGATCTTGTATATTGTCAAATTTGTATCTCATTATTTGAGTGGTTTGTATCATTTGGTTCAGATTCAACTGCTGTAAAATTATAGTATTTTTTTGACAATATCATAGAGCTGGATTACTATGTGTATGGTAGAAAGGCCAGTACTCTAGGTTACTGCAGAAGAAGATCACGGTTTTAATATATGATTGGCTAATTAATTTGCAGAAATCCTGGTTTGGTCTTGTTTGTGATACGGTGTCATTCTTGCTGCTTTTTGGAGCGTTTTGTACAGTTCGCGAAATGGATTCCAAATATGAATTCTGAACGAAACCTGTCTGAAGTCTCATTAGAAACATTCTGGTGCCCCTTTTACAACGCTTCTTTCATCCCTTAATTACAGCATAAGTCTGGGAAGAAAGTAGCTCTTTTATCACATGAAAGAAGCCTCCTCGAAGGCTACACTCTTTTCTTTCTTCACATGAAAACCCCACCAACGATGTGTTATCGATCACTGAAGGCTTGCATGCATTCACGTCTTCAATAAGGAAGGCACTTGTTGCGTTGGCATTCTTGAACATATGTAATGGGATGGAGAATAGTTGGTTTGGGCTTTGTCCTAAAATGAAGGAACTATATGCAAACCAGTGATAGCATTGGGACTGGGATTCTACTTGCTCTACGTTCTCCTGTGTAGCAGCTCTTTCCACCAAACACATGATTTCTTCTCTTTCCTCGTCTCCAAAACCCACGAAGCTTCATCTCCATCCTCATCTCCTCTTAAAACCGATCTCACACACGTAGTGTTTGGGATAGCAGGGTCTGCTAATACATGGCAAGGGCGCGGACCCTACATTGATCTTTGGTGGCAACCG